>CM031236.1:321770105-322970105 GCA_018340775.1 Taxus wallichiana var. yunnanensis
CATTACATGGTAGAGGTATTATGGTCAATGGCCTCATCAAGGGGTCATTAGAATACACCCGATTCTAAAACAACAGTAACGGGACAATATCTCATAACCTTTGCTGAGATTGCCGTCGAACTCCATTTGATTGTATATCAGCTTCTCTTAACTGAATTTATATCATAATTTTTAGTATAAAGATATAAATGATTAAGAATCCAATTTAATATTGTCCTGTAATACTTAGGACTAGGGATTAGTAATTTAATCCAAAGCTTGTTTAAGCGTTTCTCTTTAGGCTCATTTTTAACCTATCTTCTAGAAAGACAATTATTTAAATCCAATATTGCTTTTGCTAGAACAAATTAGAACTACTAAACACTCATAAGAATTCAATCTCATTTTCTTGCAAGCTTTCATTGTCAATCACAAAAGCATCCATATTATACAATGATAACAATGCCCCTTCGTTACATAAACCGAAGAAGGTCAACTTTCGTAAATAGAATACAACACATGAGTATCAAACACTTATTTCCATTCCTTTCAAAACTATACAATTACATTTTATGCAACAAGATACTTGATATAATGCTAACGGAAAAGAAACATCTTTTCTCATATAGTACATCTATAAAATCAAGTCAGTAATTCATTATAAATCAAATAAACAACTGATCACCGTCGTATTTGCATTGCTCTTACCTCTTACGCAACCATCTCGTAAAAATAGTCAACATGAGTCGGCCTCAATGAACCGGCATGATAAACACTAACTTTTAAAACAATTACAATCCATCAATTGTTTTCATTAAAACACTCGCTTAAATGAGATCAAATATCCAAGTAAGTAAACATAATCAAACTATGCCCTTGTAATACAAGATGATTACAAATATGTAACTCTATCATTGTTACAAAATAGTCTTAATCACTTTCTAATATTTCATCAAATATTAAGAAACAAGGAACGAATGTACACAAACAATCATTGAATCCAAAATCACAACATTGGTCAGATTGTTTCATTCTTCCAAAAAGGAAATAACATAACAATTCGGGATTCCACCAATATGTTACAAAACAATTTCCCACTGTTAGACAAATATCAACAAATATTAAATAAAGGAAGAGAAAGAACCAATCCATTCATACTTCCTTTCACATAAATTCATCACTGTACCGTCTTCTCCTATGAAAACATTTATCCAAAAGATAAAATGAACAAGTTAGACAAGCCGCAAGCAAGATCGCTGTTCCAAATCAAGAAATAGAAACACAAAGAAACTCCTGCATGTTAAACTAACACATCAACAATTCATGTATCAACCCTAAGCCCAATGCTAGTTCCTTTTTATGATAAGGCTTTGACACAAGTTGAAAACAAGAAACTACAAGCGTATCGTAAACAACAACCTTATTGCATCAAGCAATTTGAGGTTTCCTAGAGACTATGCTATGTTGACCACACAGTATTTCCAAATCATGCTCAGTCAAATCTGACCGATTAAATGGAAAAGAACATAAAGATACTTATTCTTGCTCGCCAAAATCGGATCAATTAAAAGAAGGGAATACAACCAATCGATCCTTACCTTGGCGCATGCAAGTCTTAGTGTGGTATTCGCGACTTACCCAAACAAGGTCAGAACACGAAACAGTCATCCATACTCAAGGATCTCAAACAGTGACAAAGACAGTGTCCAATGTCAAGTTCAGAAAGAGACAGAAGTACCAGCTACCTTTCCAGAATTCCAAATGATTCAAACGGAGGTAACAATTCAAGCAAATGCATATGAATTCATACTGATATTCATCAACGAAGCATAATAAGAATCAGACAAACAAATTAATCTCTGATTTCACACCAAGAACCCGACTGAACTCTGCCAATCTTTTTACACAAATTTGTACAGGTCGAAGACGTAAATGTTCACCTAAGATTCTGTACCACAAAACCCATGCAACACAAGAGTAATTCCTAAAATAACAGAGGTCTATTACGTGTTATTCCTTCAAGTCGCAGTTCAACAATCACCAACTATTTAAATATATTCAACTTGAATAAGATTCAAATATAAAACATACAATCGACTCCTCATAGTCGCTTCGATTACAACGATTGTAAATATATACATATATATGCACACGTGTATACCGTTAACGGGTTTATACCATAACCGCTGAACCCTACAAAGCTGCATTTCATGAAATTGGTGATGAATCCTTCTATGCCATGCCAGCTATGGCAAACATTCGTAATAAAAACAAGTGTAAGCAAATCAAATACCCTTTCAAAGCAAAGAAATCAACCGAGCCGCCAAACTTTCAAACAATTTACACAAATAAATGCAAATGCATACCTAGAAGTCTATATCCTTTATTCATTCAAATAACGGTGATCAAAAGACCTGTTTCTTCTTACCAAAGCCCACTAAAATCAATTCACAAAACTTATGGATGAATCTACATTCTCAAAGCAATAGATAGCAATATACGATTCAATCATGGACTCCACTCGAGTTGATAAAATAAAGTATGATGTATCTATATTATACACAACCAACAAGTAATCCGTTACCACAATAACAAGGAAAACAACTTCCGCTAGGTCGATAGACTACGGTAACACAACAGCGATTACACGATCCTAGCAAAAATTAGAAGACAAATTAAAACCAAAAGTATCATTATACACCTGTCACAAAAAACCATGACAGAGTTCCCAAAGAAGCAATAATACCGATCAATCTTACAAGATCCATCAAAATCATTCCATACGGTTTCCACAAGAAGAAACAATGACCACAAATCAACAAATACAAAGTGGTCTATTCTCAACACAAGTATATTCTTTGGGCTCACGCCAAACAAAGCCGAGCATTCATGCTCTTTACATATAAATATCTCATATATTTAAACCATAAAGAATACACAAAGGAATAGAGCCACAATTCGATTTTAACAAACACCCATCTAGAGGAAATTGAAAATCGAACTAAGAGATACAGATCAAAATTTAAACAAGATCTCCATAGAAAATCATTTATTTTCTCAAAACATTTGAACAGAGTTGTTCTAATGAAATCACTTGAAAGACAAAGCAAGAAATTTAAAGGTTAGTGGCCTAACATGCCTGTATTTTTGATCAAATTTCCAAGGCACCATCGGAAGAGCTCAAACTTCCTTTTCTTTTTTTTCCAAGATAAAGCGACCAACAAAATTTCATTGCCTCCATCACATATATATCTTCCATGACAGAAAAGAGCCGAGAAATTCATTCTTGCCATGCAACTCAAGGAGAATCAGTGCGAAGAACCAAGAAACAAGCAGAGAGAGAGAGAAGACCGAAAATCGTGACAAACCAAACAAACCTTCAACTTCTCGTTTGCATGCCTTCTCGCGAGTTCCGAGCTTGTCTCCCTAGAACATTGAATGCCATTAAACCAACTTTCCCGCTTAAACTCAACTTCCACCGACCGCCAGAATTGGCGACACCCAACTACAACTCATGCTCATTTCAAACTTAAGAAATTGCCACGCCTCGCACAAGTTAGCCACCGCTAAGCCTCCGCCATGACCTGTCCCTCATCCTTATCCCCAGATTAATTGCCATAGAAAACACCGCCCATGGTTCGCACCCCCTTCCATAGGCCCCTTTACATCCTCCTCAATAGTTAGGTTAGTATCTTAGGTTAGAATTTAGGTAATACCCATACTAACCAATTTACACATAGATACTAACTTAGGATATTAACACATAGCCTAGGTCTAGGTTAGCTTAACAATAATCTAACCCCTAGGTTAGGTTTTAGTTTTTAGGTTACTAACCATTAATAATTCCAGTTAGGTATAACATTTTATATGCCAAGAAAAGACCTAAAATCATGCATCTCCGAACAGGATTTACTCCTATACAGCCGTTAGGCTACAGGAATATACATGACAGAATTATTACTTGGTCCACGTCCGAGACCTTCCAGATATACCTCCATATCGGGAACCAATTCATTTCTCAAGATCAGCCTGAGTCATACTCCTGACCAGCTTAATAAATGCTTCCATACCTCGAACTGCTCAAGGTCCGTGATCTAATTTATCACAAACAGATTTAGCATTACTTGGATCAATTCCACTGATCCAAGTCTAGATATTATAGATGAATATCTCTATAATTCATTCCGTGATCAGATTAATATTCAGACACAAAATGAAATAAATAAAAGAGTCTAATCATATTCTCGACTACCAAGATCTCGCAATCTGCAAGAAATTCAAGATATATCAAGCATGATTTCTCGAATCGAGGAACACATCCTTTTACAAGAAATCACATATCAACACTTGAATGCTTAGGAGAAAGTAACAACAGTTCAGGGTGTTACATGCTTCCCTCCTAAAAAGATTCATCATCCCGATGAATTACATATTAAATTAACCTTCAGGTCAATCAATTTATTAAGACACAAACAATGTGACTACTTCCATATTAAATAGTTTCAGAAATCAATGTCACAACACATTTATTCAACTCGAATAAAGTCTCCTTTTAATCAAGCTTTCATAAATACTTAAAAACAATCACCATAAAAGTATATCTTTGTCAACAGCTTTCATTCTCGTTGTAAAAAGAGAAGGAAAAGCAATTTTCATCTCTTCCGATTTTCCCAAGTTGCACTTTCTTCGCTAAACTCGGTCCCACTCGACCTTACATTGCTCAGTATATCACGATTTCTTAAATGCAATTGGCGTAGTTTCAAAGACTCGTGTGGGTTTAACCACGATTATTCCCTGGGTCTTGGACGCTATAAGGAATTCCAATTTAAAACATGTGACAGATCTGAAACGTATTTCTTAAGCAAAGAAATATGGAAAACATCATGCATGCAAGATAAAGCAGTGGCAATGCTAAACGATAAGCTATGGATTGATTATTTTGACAATTTCAAAGGTCCCACAAATCGTGGTGACAACTCGGGCAGCCTTGCCAAAAGTTATAGAACTCTTTCTAGGTTTAACACGAAGAAAACCTTATCACCAAGCTCAAACTTTCTATCAACCCGCTTAAGGTCAAGATAGCTCTTCTCGTATATCCGCCGCTTCCTTTAATCGCTCACGAATCAGCTTAACTTGCTATTCCATTTCTGTGAGAATCTCTGGTCCAATTACCACTCTATCCTCAACACTGTCCCAACTTACAGGGGTTCTGCACTTTCTTCCATAAAGTGCTTCAAATGGTGCCATCTTAAGAGATGAGTGATAAGTGTTGTTGTATGCGAACTCAACTAATGGAAGATACTCTTCCCATTTATACTGTTGATCCATGCAATACATTCGCAACATGTCCTCCAACACTTGATTTACCCTCTCGCTTGCCCATCCGTTCTCGGATGATATGCGAATGAAGTTTAGTTTAGTTCCTAGGGCTGCGTTAAGCGCTTGCCAAAACTCGACGTCATTCTAGGATCCCTGGCAGATATAATCAATTCTGGTACACCATGCAATCTGAAAATTTTGTGTACGAACCTCTTGGCCAGCACTGGTGAATCATCCTTTAGATTTCCAGCGATGAAATGAGCTACCTTAGTCAGTTTATCTACAACTACCAGGATAACATCATGTTTATTCCTGGACATAGGTAGTCCTTGTACAAAATCCATGGTTATTACTTGCCATTTGTACTGCGGTATGCTATGAGGATATAACAGTCCAGCCGGGTGCATATGTTCTGCCTTCACCCGCTGACATTCCAGGCAATGAGTCACAAAATTTATCACATCCTTTTTCATACCTTTCCAGAAGTATTGCTGTTTCAAATCAGCTAGCATTTTTGTGATACCTGGGTGTCCAGAGAAAGGTGAATTATGAAATTCAACTAACAACTTCTTTCTCAAATCATTCAGCACAGGTACATATACCCTATTTTCATAACGCAAGATTCCTTCATTATCAAAATGAAAACCTTCATACCTTTTATCTTTAGGTTCTGCAGCAAGCGCTGCTTTTACTTGCTGAAAATATGCATCTGATTCTGAGGCACTTTTTACCTCGTCTTTAAACTGAGTTCTCAATGTTATAAGAGCAGAAATGTGCCTCCTACGACTTAGAGCATCAGCTACTCTATTCTCCTTCCCTTTGATATAGCTAATATCAAAGTCATATTGTGATAAAAATTCTAACCACCTTCTTTGTCTGGCATTCAGATTGGGCTGAGTAAAAATATATTTCAGTCCCAAGTGATCAGTTTTCAACTCAAAAGGTTTCCCTAGTAAGTAGTGTCTCCAGACTTGAAGCGCATGAACAATGGCAAAGAAGTTCCAAATCATGAGGGGCATAATTCAGCTCATGTAACTTAAGTTTTCTACTTTCATAAGCTATGACTCGATCATTTTGTAACAAAACACCTCCAAGGCCTTCCCTGTAAGCATCCGTTACAACAAAGAAAATTCCCATTAGGTCTCTGGGTACCTAATATAGTGCGAAGTCAACTAGTCTTTCAGACTTTTGAAAGCCGCTTCGCACTTGTCATTCCACATGAATTTCTTATCCTTCTTCTCGCAATGAAGTTATTGGTGCAAACTTACCTTAGAAAAATCCTTTACAAATTTTCTATAAGAACCAAAGCAAGACCCATGAAGCTTCTTACTTCATGCACATTCTTTGGTGCAGCCACTCGCTTATTGCCACTATTTTGAAGGATCTAATAGCGATTCCTTCTTTACTTATGACATGACCCAAATAGTGAACTTCTCAATCAAAGAAAGAACATTTGGATAACTTACCATACAACTTCCTCTTTCTCAAAATTCCCAAAACTATCTTCAAATGCTCATCAGTGCTCCTCAACACTTTTAGAATAAATGAGAATATCGCCCAAGAATACAAGTACAAACTTGTCCGTGTATTCTTGAAAAATATTGTTCATTAAATTCATAAAGGTCATGAGTGCATTAGTTAACCCAAAGGGTAGAACCGTAAATTCATAATGTCCGTACCTTGTTCGGAAAGCTATTTTATGAATATCTTCCTCTTTAATCCTTAATCGATGATAACCAGATCGAAGGTCTATCTTAGAATAAACCACTCGCTCCACGCATTTGATCAAACAGATCATCGATCCTAGAAGTGGATATCGGTTCTTGATTGCTGCTTTGTTCAACATCCGATAATCAATACACATGCCTTAGTGTTCCATCCTTCTTTTCACAAATATTACAGTGCACCCCAAGGTGAAACACTTGGTCTAATCAATCCTTTAGACAAAAGTTTCTTGTAATCGTGCCTTAAGCTCGACTAACTCGGTAGTAGTCATCCTATAAGGCGCTGAAATAGGTTCAGTTCTGGTTTGATTTCAATGGTGAAGTCAAATTCTCTCTTGGGTGGTAACCCCTGTAATTCCTCAGAAAACATCCCCGAAACCTTGTAGCAAAGGGAATTTGCTTCATGTAATCACCATCTTCTTCTCAAGACTCGATATCTTTACCGCATAAAGAGTACATCCTTTATTCTTAGCCTTTTTAAGCCGCATAGCCTGACGCTTTTCTAACTGAAATTTCCGCTTCACACCTGAATCTCATGATTCCAACCGATCATCTAAACATTTTATGTTCTTTTCATAGAATCTACCTTTGCTTTATGGTCAGCTAACCAATCGACACCAATAATAATGTCATACGATCCCAAAGGTGTAACATAGAGATCAACTTCGTGGAGAAATTAGGTAAATCAAGGACTGCTCCAAAGAGACACATACTCACCGTATGAACAGTAATTATTACCATACTCTACATACCCAAGATTTATCCATTTTCCCAGCTTTTCTTTTAAGTTTAGAAGCAAGTTTATTAGAAATAAAACATTCAAAGAGCTCCCGTATCAAAAAGAATAGTGACATGTGTATGCCAAATAACTTACCCTAACTTCTATAGGTGTTGCTTGCTTTTCACTTGCTTGAATCTGCATCGCAAAGATGTATCTTATGTCATTGACATGATCATCCTTCTTCAAAGGACATTGATTCACATAATGGTCCTTTACCACAAGTGTAGCAGCCTCCTACAGTCCCTTCTTAGGCTCAAAGATTACCTCCTCCCTTCAAATTGTCACTGCCTGTCCTCCATGGGCTTCGCCCATTGTTATAATTTTTAACAAAATTATCCCTTACATTTCAAAGCAGCTTATTTATCGCTGCTTTCTTATTGTTATCTCCTCGGAAACTTACTCTTGTTTCCAAACTTTTCCATGGTCCTTTTAAGGTGCAAGAGAGGTTCAAGAAGGGTTTGCAGCCTTCTTCCGCACTTCCTCCTTATGAGCAGTAAATAGCCTTTAATTTCTGTTCTTGCCTTATGGCCTTTTCAACAACTCCTTCCATAGTGGTTGGACTGTGAACATCGACCTCTCCCCCTATCACTGGATTCAATCCCATGATGAATTTCCGTATCCTGAACTTTTCGTCAGTTTGATACTGTGGTACATACTTGAGGAGTTTTGTAAACCGCTCCCAGTATTCAGTTACCGTTAGCTTCCCTTGAGCTAAGTTCTAGAATTCTGTCATTTTCTGATCATAGAAAAGTTGTGGCAGCCACCGTTGCCTAAAATAGCCTTTAAATTGATCCCAAGTAATATTGGTCTCATCAATGTTTAGCTCAGCTTTTCGGCTATCCCACCACGAAGATGCTTCGTGAGAAAGCTGATAGGCTCCCCAAATAGCTTTGGTTTCCTCTGAGAAGTTCCTTATAGCAAAGTACTTCTCCATTTCGCTGAGCCAGTTCTCAGCTCCATCTCCTAATGTGGTGCCATCATACTTAGGTGGACTTATCCTTTTTATATCATTAGTGAGTTCTCACGCTAACTGCCTTTTTGTTTTCTGGTTGGACAGGTGCATTCACAGCATTAACATCAACAGCCATTTCGGGGTTGTCCTCAGGAGGTTGCTGATTATTATTATCAGCTTCTTCATCCTCCTCATTTCCCATCACCTGCTGTTCAAGTACAGCCAAGCGATCTCTTGTGTCCAACAGGGCAGCAAGGATCTCATCAAGTTTCTGGGTTGTTGCCGCTCCTCCTTCAGGTGGAGCATTACTCGCAACGTTCCCCCTTGTTCTAACCATTTTCTGTTACAAGAAAATTCAGGTTTTTATCAGATTATGGACTCAATAGGTCCAAGAGCTGCAACCTTCAGCTCTGATACCAAGATGTAACATCCTCATTTTATACTTTAGAACAAGTCAATTTTTTTTTTTTGATAATTGCATACTGGTTCTAAATACATAATTTAGAACTCACAATTCAATAACCATTCATATACTGCATAACCATATGCAACAGTAATGACTCGGAGTACCTCCGATCTATTCATTCCATGACTCCAGTAATCTACCGATCTATTCATGAGTAATAAGAGTCGGTGTTTTTATTTAACACATTAATCTTGTGGTTCTCTTCCCTAATCTGGGATTCAATGCTCTCGTCAAGGAATCTAACTGAATAATTGTTACTATTATTCATCGGCATCTCATCCCTTAGACTAGGTGAATTAGGACAACGCAATCAGCAGCTTGCGATACTTTGGCCAAAGATTTGAAACATACTGTTTCATGTCTCGTATTCCTTAATGGCATACTCGCCAACTGAATACATCCTTCACCCCATTCATATGTTATATAGAATGTCTTATACGACTACATCGTCATTCTTCCTTTCACAATCGAATCACTTGAGGCAGATTAACAAGGTGATAATGTTATATGGATGACCACGAGGATTAGGGATATGATGACATACTCGGTTCAACTCTTGCAGTTCAACCAAGTGTGTCATGATACCCGAATCTCCTAGGCAGCCTTATAACATGACCACGCTCTTAATCGGTCCTGTGGTAACTCATGCGAAAACAAGTGTAAATCTTAGCGATCAATGCAAAGGGTGTCGCCATAAGTCATCTCGCATTATTGTAACTTCAAGAAGATCCTAATCTTCTGAGGTACAACTCTGCAGCTTGACTTATGTCGTCAACCTTTAAATCCACCTCAAAAGATCTACTCAAGAACAAGCGTTACGCACTTGAGTTTAAATTACTTTTAAAGACTTTTCCCTAAGGTTAGCCTTTCCAAATCCTCGGATTCTTCGTCTTAAGACGACCCTCCTCTATAAAACCCATTACATGGTAGAGGTATTACGGTCGAGTTCTCATCAAGGGGTCATTAGAATACACCCGATTCTAAAACAAATGAATGGGACAATATCTCATAACCTTTGCTTAGAGATTTGCCGTCTCGAACTCCATTTGATTGTATATCGCTTCTCTTAACTCGAATTTATATCATACTTTTTAGTATAAAGATATAAATGATTAAGAATCCAATTTAATATTGTCATGTCATACTTAGGACTAGGGATTAGTAATTTAATCCCGACTTGTTTAGCTGATTCTCTTTTAGGCTCATTTTTAACCTATCTTCTAGAAAGACAATTATTTAAATCCAATATTGCTTTTGCTAGAACAAATTAGAACTACTAAACACTCATAAGAATTCAATCTCATTTACTTGCAAGCTTTCATTGTCAATCACAAAAGCATCCATATTATACAATGATAACAATGCCCCTTCGTTACATAAACCGAAGAAGGTCAACTTTCAGAAATAGAATACAACACATAAGTATCAAACACTTATTTCCATTCCTTTCAAAACTATACAATTACATTTTATGCAACAGCATACTTGATATAATGCTAACGGAAAAGAAACATCTTTTCTCATATAGTACATCTATAAAATCAAGCTGTAATTCATTATAAATCAAATAAACAACTGATCAAGATGTCGATTGCATTGCTTTTTACCTCTTACGGCAACCATCTCGCAAAAATAGTCAACATGAGTCGGTTCAATGAACCGAGCATGATAAGCACTAACTTTTAAAACAATTGCAATCCATCAATTGTTTTCATTAAAACCTCGTTTAAATGAGATCAAATATCCAAGTAAGTAAACATAATCAAACTATGCCCTTGTAATACAAGATGATTACAAATATGTAACTCTATCATTGTTACAAAATAGTCTTAATCACTTTCTAATATTTCATCAAATATTAAGAAACAAGGAACGAATGTACACAAACAATCATTGAATCCAAAATCACAACATTGGTCAGATTGTTTCATTCTTCCAAAAAGGAAATAACATAACAATTCGGGATTCCACCAATATGTTACAAAACAATTTCCCACTGTTAGACAAATATCAACAAATATTAAATAAAGGAAGAGAAAGAACCAATCCATTCATACTTCCTTTCACATAAATTCATCACTGTACCGTCTTCTCCTATGAAAACATTTATCCAGTATATAAATGAACAAGTTAGACAAGCCGCAAGCAAGATCGCTGTTCTAAATCAAGAAATAGAAACACAGCAAAACTCCTGTACAGCAACTAACACATCAACAATTCATGTATCAACCCTAAGCCCAATGCTAGTTCCTTTTACACAGTAAGGCTTTGACACAAGTTGAAAACAAGAAACTACAAGCGTATCGTCAGAACAACAACCTTATTGCATCAAGCAATTTGAGGTTTCTCAGAGACTATGCTATGTTGACCACACAAAAGATTTCCAAATCATGCTCACCAAATCGGATCGATTAAAGGGAAAAGAACATAGCATACTTATTCTTGCTCAGTCAAAATCGGACTGAAGTAAAAGAAGGGAATACAACCAATCGATCCTTACCTTGGCGCATGCAAGTCTTAGTGTGGTATTCGCGACTTACCCAAACAAGGTCAGAACACGAAACAGTCATCCATACTCAAGGATCTCAAATAGTGACAAAGACAGTGTCCAATGTCAAGTTCAGAAAGAGACAGAAGTACCAGCTACCTTTCCAGAATTCCAAATGATTCAAACGGAGGTAACAATTCAAGCAAATGCATATGAATTCATACTGATATTCATCAACGAAGCATAACAAGAATCAGACAAACAAATTAATCTCTGATTTCACACCAAGAACCCGACTGAACTCTGCCAATCTTTTTACACAAATTTGTACAGGTCGAAGACGTAAATGTTCACCTAAGATTCTGTACCACAAAACCCATGCAACACAAGAGTAATTCCCGAAAATAACAGAGGTCTATTACGTGTTATTCCTTCAAGTCGCAGGTTCAACAATCACCAACTATTTAAATATATTCAACTTGAATAAGATTCAAATATAAAACATACAATCGACTCCTCATAGTCGTTCAGATTACAACGATTGTAAATATATACATATATATGCACACGCTGTATACTGTTAACGGGTTTATACCCATAACCGCTGAACCCTACAAAGAAACAGTTTCATGAAATTGGTGATGAATCCTTCTATGCCGCTATGGCAAACATTCAGAATAAAAACAAGTGTAAGAAAATCGAATACCCCTTTCAAAGCAAAGAAATCAACTGAGCCGCTTCGAAACTTTCAAACAGTTTACACAAAGAAATGCAAATGCATACCTAGGAAGTCTATATCCTTTATTCATTCAAATAACGGTGATCAAAAGACTGTTTCTTCTTACCAAAGCTCCACGAAAATCAATTCACAAAACTTATGGATGAATCTACATTCTCAAGCAATAGATAGCAATATACGATTCAATCATGGACTCCACCGAGTCGATAAAATAAAGTACAGATGTATCTATATTATACACAAATAACAAGTAATCCGTTACTACCACAATAACAAGGAAAACAACTTGCTAGGTCGTATAGACTACGGTAACACAACAGTTACCTGATCCTAGCAAAATTAGAAGACAAATTAAAACCCAAAAAGTATCATTAAACACTGTCAACAAAACCCACGACAGAGTTCCCAAAGAAGCAATAATACTGATCAATCTTACAGTATCCATCAAAATCATTCCATACAGTTTCCACAACAAGAAACAGCGACCACAAATCAACAACATACAGTGGTCTATTCTCAACACAAGTATATTCTTTGGGCTCACGCCAAACAGGCCGAGCATTCATGCTCTTTACATATAAATATCTCATATATTTAAACCAGAAAGAATACACAAAGGAATAGAGCCACAATTCGATTTTAACAAACACCCATCTAGAGGAAATTGAAAAATCGAACCAGAAGAGATACAGTACCAAAATTTAAACAAGATCTCCATAGAAAATCCTTTATTTTCTCAAAACATTTGAACAGAGTTGTTCTAATGAAATCACTTGAAAGACAGCAAGAAATTTAAAGGTTAGGGCCTAACATGCCTGTATTTTTGATCAAATTTCCGAAGCAGACCACTGGAAGAGCTCAAACTTCCTTTTCTTTTTCCAAGATAAAGCGACCAACAAAATTTCGCTGTCTCCATCACATATATATCTTCCATGACAGAGAAAAGAGCCAGAGAAATTCATTCTTGCCATGCAACTCAAGGAGAACTCAAAGTAAGAACCAAGTAAACAAGCAGAGAGAGAGAGAAGACCGAAAATCGCGACAAACCAAACAAACCTTCAACTTCCTTTGCATGCCTTCTCGCGAGTTCCGAGCTCGTCTCCCTAGAACAATGAATGCCATTAAACCAACTTTCCGCTTAAACTCAACTTCCACCGACCACGGAATTGGCGGCATACTCCAACTACAACTCATGCTCATTTCCAAACTTAGCAAATGCCACGCCTCGCAAAGTTAGCCACCGCTAAGCCTCCGCCATGACTCCGTCCCTCATCCTTATCCCCAGCATTAATTGCCATAGAAAATGCCGCCATGGTTTGCACCCTCCATAGGCCCCTTTACATCCTCCTCAATAGTTAGGTTAGTATCTTAGGTTAGAATTTAGGTAATACCCATACTAACCAATTTACACATAGATACTAACTTAGGATATTAACACATAGCCTAGGTCTAGGTTAGCTTAACAATAATCTAACCCCTAGGTTAGGTTTTAGTTTTTAGGTTACTAACCATTAATAATTCCAATTAGGTATAACATTTTATATGCCAAGAAAAGACCTAAAATCATGCACCTCCGAAAGATTTACTCCTATACAACCAAGTTAGGCTACTGGGGAATATACATGATAGAATTATTACTTGGTCCACGTCCGAGACCTTCCGGGATATACCTCCATATCGGGAACCAATTCATTTCTCAAGATCAGCCCGAGTCATACTCGACCAGCTTAATAAATGCTTCCATACCTGCAACTGCTCAAGGTCCGTGATCTAATTTATCACAAACAGATTTAAAGCATTACTTGGATCAATTCCACTCGATCCAAGTCTAGATATTATAGATGAATATTCTATAATTCATTTCGTGATCGATTAATATTCGAGACACAAAATGAAATAAATAAAAGAGTCTAATCATATTCGACTCTACCAAGATCTGAAATCTGCAAGAAATTCAAGTACATATCAAGCATGATTTCGAATCGAGGAACACATCCCTTTACAAGAAATCACATATCAACACTTGAATGCTTAGAGAAAGTAACAATAGTTCAGGTGTTAGGTGAGCCATAGGTTAGAATCCATAACAAGCTTGAAAAGGAATGTGTTTAGTGGAGCTGTGTGTAGGCTCGATTGTATCCATGTTGTATGTATGGCAGGGCCTCGTCCCATGTGCGGGAGTGCTTGGAGTGGTACATACGAAGCATGTGAACAATTAGGTGATTCACCACTTCTATTTTCCCATCAGTCTGTGGGTGAAAGGATGTGGACTTCATCAACTTTGTATCTAGCATTTCCATAAGGTGGACCAGAAGATGCTCAGGAACCTGCTATCCCTATCAGAAACAATAGACTTGGGGAGCCCAAAGTTGATCCATACATGACTGAAATAAATTTTAGCAGTATCTTCAAAGCAGAAATATTTTTCTTACAGGAAACCATTACAACCATTTTAGAAAATCGATCAACTACAACAAAAACACCATCATTCCCATGTTTCAAAGTTGGCAAACCTAAGAGGAAGTCCATCAAGAGAGATGATGCCAAGCTTGGTTGGTTCGGGAAGTTGCGCCACTAGAATGGTTGCTGGATCATTCCTCCCTCCTTCGAAGAAATGGTCCCCATTGCATTAAGATGCCCCACTAGAATTGGAAATTGCTTCTTTACGGTATGGACTTGGTGTTGAATGTGCTGGATCTCGCTCAACAAACCTTGTCACCTTTTCGCTTCACTTTTTCCATGAAGTGTGAATTCCATCGAGGTACGGTGCGAAGTTATGGTCTCTGGATGTTGCGCCACTAGAATATCGCTGGATCATTCCTCCCTCCTTCATAAGCAATGGTCCCATTGCATTAAGATGCCCCATCGATGTGGAAATTGCTTCTTTACCTAGTATGCAGTGAGCCACTCACCTTGGTGACTAAGATTTCATCTCTTTATCACACGATAGAGTCGAATAGTTGTTCCTCGGTGGTCTTAGTCAAATTGTCACAATCTGATCTTCTTCAACTGGGGAAAGACTTGCTGGATTGAGCTCGGAGATGTCCAATTGTTCTGCTGTGACTGAAGTATCCAACAAAGGTGGATGGTATGGCTTGAGGAGGTCCACATTGAATATGGGGTGCAGACCAAGGTAGGGTGGAAGATTCAACTCGAAAGCATTTTCCCCTACTTGCTTAGTGAGAGTGTAAGGACCATACCAGAGAGGTCGAATCTTTTCTATGTGGACCTGCAAGCCATTCCTTCTGAAGCCGCAACCAAACCTTATCACCAACCTGGAAATGATGTGGAACCCTATGTTTATCATGGTGATTCTTATACTTTTTATTCATTTTTTGTAAAATGTCATGGACTTGGTGTTGAATGTGCTGGATCTATTCAACAAACCTTGTCGCCTTTTCTACTTCACTTTTTCCATGAAGTGTGAATTCCATGGCAGGAATTGGGATGCATACATCAATGGGAGCCATAGGTTGGAATCCATAACAAGCTTGAAAAGGACTGTGTTTAGTGGAGCTGTGTAGGGCTCGATTGTATCCATGTTGTATGTATGGCAGGGCCTCGTCCCATGTACGGGAGTGCTTGGAGTGGTACATACAAAGCATGTGAACAATTAGGTGATTCCCACCTCTGTTTTGCCCATCATCACGTGGGTGAAAGGATGTGGACTTCATCAACTTTGTATCTAGCATTTCCCATAAGGTGGACCAGAAGATTCTCAGGAACCTGCTATCCCTATCAGAAACAATAGAGTTGGGGAGCCCAAAGTTGATCCATACATGACTGAAATAAATTTTAACAGTATCTTCAAGAAGAATATTTTTCTTACAGGAAACCATTACAGCCATTTTAGAAAATCGATCAACTACAACAAAAACACCATCATTCCCATGTTTCAAAGTTGGCAAACCTGAGAGGAAGTCCATCGAGAAAGATGCCCAAGGCTTGGTTGGTTCGGAAGTTGCACCACTAGAATTGCTACCTAGATCATTCCTTCCTCCTTCAGAAGTAATGGTCCCCATTGCATTAAGATGCCCCACTAAAATTGGAAATTGCTTCTTTACTTGGTATGGACTTGGTATTGAATGTGCTGGATCTACTCAACAAACCTTGTCACTTTTCTCGCTTCACTTTTTCCATGAAGTGTGAATTCCATCGAGAGGTACAAAGTGTAAAAGTTATGGTCTTGGAAGTTGCACCACTAGAATTTCTGCCTGGATCATTCCTCCCTCCTTCAAAAGCAATGGTCCCTATTGCATTAAGATGCCCCATCAGCTGTGGAAATTAGATATTTTACTTGGTGTGCAAAGTGAGCCACTCACCTTGGTGACTGAGATTTCCTTTCTTTATCACTCGATAGAGTTGAATAGGTTGTCCTCTGGTGGTCTTAGTCAAATTGTCCACAATCGATCTTCTTGTGGGAAAGACTTGCTTTGGATTGAGCTCGAGAGATGTCCAACTGTTTCGCTTATGTGAAGTATCCAACAAAGGTGGATGGTATGGCTTGAGGAGGTCCACATTGAATATGGGGTGTAGACCAAGGTAGGGTGGAAGATTCAACTCGAAAGCATTTTCCCCTACTTGCTTAGTGAGAGTGTAAGGACCATACCAGAGAGGTCGAATCTTTCTGTGTGGACCTGCAAGCCATTCCTTCTGAAGCCGCAACCAAACCTTATCACCAACCTAGAAATGATGTGGAACCCTGTGTTTATCATGGCGATTCTTATATTTTTTATTCATTTTCTGTAAAATGTCATGGACTTGGTGCTGAATGTGCTGGATCTGCTCAACAAACCTTGTCGCCTTTTCTGCTTCACTTTTTCCATGAAGTGTGAATTCCATGGTAGGAATTGGGATGCATACATCAATGGGAGCCATAGGTTGGAATCCATAACAAGCTTGAAAAGGACTGTGTTTAGTGGAGCTGTGCAGGGCTCGATTGTATCCATGTTGTATGTATGGCAGGGCCTCGTCCCATGTGTGGGAGTGCTTGGAGTGGTACATACGAAGCATGTGAACAATTAGGTGATTCACCACTTCTATTTTCCCATCAGTCTGTGGGTGAAAGGATGTGGACTTCATCAACTTTGTATCTAGCATTCCCCATAAGGTGGACCAGAAGATGCTTAGGAACCTGCTATCCCTATCAGAAATAATAGACTTGGGGAGCCCAAAGTTGATCCATACATGATTGAAATAAATTTTAGCAGTATCTTTAGCAGAAATATTTTTCTTATAGGAAACCATTACTGACCATTTTAGAAAATCGATCAACTACAACAAAAACACCATCATTCCCATGTTTCAAAGTTGGAAAACCTGAGAGGAAGTCCATCGAGACAGATGCCCAAGGCTTGGTAGGTTCTGGAATTTGCGCCACTAGAATTGCTGCCTGGATCATTCCTCCCTCCTTCAGAAGCAATGGTCTCCATTGCATTAAGATGCCCCACTAGAATTGGAAATTGCTTCTTTACCTGGTATGGACTTGGTGCTGAATGTGTTGGATCTGCTCAACAAACCTTGTCACCTTTTCTGCTTCACTTTTTCCATGAAGTGTGAATTCCATCGGAGGTACGGTGCAAAAGTTATGGTCTCTGGAAGTTGCGCCACTAGAATTGCTGCCTGGATCATTCCTCCCTCATTCAGAAGCAATGGTCCCCATTGCATTAAGATGCCCCATCAGCTGTGGAAATTGCTTCTTTACCTGGTATGCAGTGAGCCACTCACCTTGGTGACTGAGATTTCCTTTCTTTATCACAAGATAGAGTTGAATAGGTTGACCTCTGGTGGTCTTAGTCAAATTGTCCACAATCTGATCTTCTTCAGCTGGGGAAAGACTTGCTGGATTGAGCTCGGAGATGTCCAATTGTTCTGCTGTGACTGAAGTATCCAACAAAGGTGGATGGTATGGCTTGAGGAGGTCCACATTGAATATGGGGTGCAGACCAAGGTAGGGTGGAAGATTCAACTCGAAAGCATTTTCCCCTACTTGCTTAGTGAGAGTGTAAGGACCATACTAGAGAGGTCAAATCTTTCTATGTGGACCTGCAAGCCGTTCCTTCTGAAGCTGCAACCAAACCTTATCACCAACCTTGAAATGATGTGGAACCATGTGTTTATCATGTTGATTCTTATATTTTTTATTCATTTTCTGTTAAATGTCATGGACTTAGTGCTGAATGTCTGGATCTGCTCAACAAACCTTTTCACCTTTTCTACTTCACTTTTTCCATGAAGTGTGAATTCCATCGGAGGTACGGTGCAAAAGTTATGGTCTCTGGAAGTTGCGCCACTAGAATTGGTGCCTGGATCATTCCTCCCTCCTTCATAAGAAATGGTCCCCATTGCATTAAGATGCCCAGTGTAAAAGTTATGGTCTCTGGAAGTTGCGCCACTAGAATTGCTGCTTGGATCAGCCAAAGGCATTGGTAAATGGGAAAATATATGAAATGCCATTAAGTCCTATCGCTAGTCCGAGCCATTCAAGAAGTGGGTAAATAACTTTGTGGGCCCTTTTTCCTAGTCGCATGAAGGAAATGTTCAGCTATATCATTGCATGCACATACTATCTTACATGGTGGGAAGAAGCCACACCTATGAAGGATTACACAACAACAACAACAACTAGATTATTATGGAAGTATATAATTAGAAGGTATGGATGCCCACCGATTTTAACAAGTGATATGGGTACTCATTTACAAAATGAGATAGAATATTATTGGTAGAATTCATGGTGGCCCATCACAAGAATACCCCTTATCACACATAAGATAATAGGACAACATAATATTTTAACAAAATTTTGAATCACACCTTGACCAATATTTGTGATGTTGGAGACATATGACTGGGATGATAAAGTTTTTATCATTTTATGGTTATATCAGATTACTTATAAAATACTCGAACAAGGCCACACATTTTCAATTTCTATTTGGTGCAGAGGTTGTGTTCCCTATTGAATTCATGTTACCATTTCTATGTATTATGTGCGCAGGAGGTTTAGCTAATAAACAAGTGCTTGAGGAAAGGATTAAAGAGTTAATGTAGTTTGATAAAAGACATACAATAGCACTATAGAGTCAAAAATGGAAAAAACCAGGCATAAGACATGGCATAATAGACACATCAATAATAAGTAGTTTGAGGTTGGGCGAGATGGTTCTACTTTATGTTTCTAAGTTTTGTGCCATCCTAGGAAATTCAAAGTCCATTGGTTGGGCTGTACTTAATATCCTATATACTTGATTCTAGCACTTTTGATTCATAAGAAGCTTGGATGGAACATAGTTTCCAAGTTCTTTAAATAGGATTAGGTGAATCCCTACTATAAATAATTTTTCTTTGTGTTTGTAAATAAGGAAATATTGCCAATTGCTTAGGATTTCCCTTAATGCAATATCCCTTTCATGTGTTTCCCTCATTATTGCTTTTCTTTATCTTTTGGTTTATTTTGTTGTGGGCACGCTTGTGCACCAAAGAGCTACTTACTATCTCAAAGAGGTTTTATGTGTAGAGGACCTCACATGTATTTAGTGTGGGGGTGGAAAGTTAAGGAGAACTTGAGAAAAGGATGTGGTAAGTGTTGGGAGTAATGTTGGTTGGTAGCCCGAGTTATAAAGTCAAAGGAACATACAATAGATTAAGGTGCATAGTAGAAGTGTTCATGGTGGAAGAATGGTGTCAAAATGCTTTGAGATAGCCATGTATAAGGGTAAAAAGTGTAGAACAACATGAGGTAGGTGGTGAAAAGAACAGAATAAGGACACATAGGAAGATTTCCTTGAACTATAAGCACATGCAAGGATCGGGTTATCAAGTAAAGTTTTTCATGTGCTGGAAGGTTGTGAGAGTTTTAGGTAGGCTTGCGTGTGGAGGAGAAGCACTAGATAAAACACACATGGGATATTGGAAAAAAACATGACTTTAATACGAGGTACAAAGTGGTAAGTGGCACAAATTTTAATGTGGAGAAAAGTGGGAACCTATTTAGGAAAGGCTATTTTTTTCACCTTGCATTTTATATTGTAGATATCTTACGATCTAAGGTTTTCTTGCAAAAAAAATTATGAAAAGTGGTGTACAAAGGTGAGAAATCAAAAATTTGTGAACCGGTTGGGAGCATATTACATGAGCATACACAAAGGAGGTTGTTTAGTGGATTTTGCGAGTGATTATGCTGCCTTTTGGAAAAAGGGTGCCCCAAGTTAAGGTTTACAAAGCAAGGGCATGGGTTTTCTAGGAAATTCTGTAGGAGTAGAGCTGAGGGTTTGAGAAGTGGTGAAACTAGATGCAAGGAAGGAATTACAGAGGTCTAAGCAGAAGATAAATGGCACCAAGGAAAGAGAGAACACTTCACCAAAGAAGGGAAAACGTAGGGGAAAAGGAAAACTAGCCATTTTGACTATTTTTAATGAAGATTGGTACGTGGAGATGTAATAACTAGATGGCACGTTGTTAGGGAAGGAATGGGTGACTCATATACATAAGATGGATGAGATCGACTACAACCATCGAGATGAACACCACTCGAAAAGGAAATGAAATTAGAGTTGGTTCACCCCATGGGAAGGAAGATGCAAGATGGAAAGCCCATGTATGATGATGAGGTGAAGACCAAGATGGAGAAGGATAGACTCTTACAAATCTATGAGTTTCCCTATTTTGGCAAGACCGAAAGGTTTTACCAGTGGTTTTTTTAGTGACTATTTTTATTTTCCGGGGAAGGAGAATGCGCTTGATTGCTTAAGTCATCTCTAGGTACACTAGCCTTGTCTGTGAAGGAGAGTCATTAGATGATGATGAATTAGATGATGAATTAAGTAACAAAGATGCCATCAATCAAGTAACCATGGCTTATGAGTACAAAAAGGGTTCACGCTACTTTGATAAAAGATTAATTACTAATCATGTGATGAAGATGGATGTGAATCGGTCACCAAGTTGAATGGGAAAGAGAGTTGGAAATAGCTAAAAAAGAGGTGGTTGAATGTTTGTTGCAAGATTTGAGAGGAATGGTCTACAAACTATCATCCTTTATTTCATATGGAATAATAGATGTCTCATGTGATGAAGAAAATATTATGTATGGTAACATCCTTCTCACCATTGTGTTTTCAGAAATTGGAGTGCCTGATGGGCTGGATAAATATGTTTGGGAGTACCTGGATGAGGACCCTCCCCTACTAAAATATTTGAAGCCTACACTCTTGACACAATGATGGATTTTCATAAGGTGCACTTGGAGAAATGGTAAAAACAGATGCATGATACATTTGGGGAAGAATGGAGAATACGTGAGCAATTACCGGTATTAGTGGTTGGAGAAGTTGAGTTGTTGTATACCAACACTTCGTATTGGCAGGTTTAATTTGACAAATGGAACCAAGAGTCCTCGGTATAAATTTTCCTTCTCCTTTACAAGTGTAGTAATATCAAAGCATGGTCAATAGGTTTAAATATGCCAAGAATCTTATATTTTATCTTAGTGAGGTAGACTAGGAGTACCGCATGTTGTGCTAAATTTGATATACCCCAAGAAGCGAGCTTATGTAGAGAAGTATGTCTCTCTTGCCATACACATGTTAAAACCCGTGTCACTACCTATTGTGGAGAATACAAAAATGAGGTTGTATATACACCTTAGGACCAAGTTTGAAAAGGGTGCATATGTTGAGGATGATGTTTCCATCTTAGATGACCCCGATAAAAGAAAGAAAGTAATAGTAAAGAATAGGTAATGAGAGGAGAGACTGTAGAAAAGGTGCAAGTGCACATACAATTCAGATTATGGGGGCACATAAATCCGGCGTGGGTATGGGAACTTACACTCACAGGAATAATTCCACCGCAAAGGAGTTGGAAAAGAAAAATAAGTCCCCTGTGTTAGAGGATTCACCAATAAAGAAGAAGCAAAGGGTGGTGCAAGGTTCGGACTCGGAGAAGACATAGAGGGTGGAAGGCCATGAGAGTGAGCAAGAAAATGAGGAGTGTGATGAAGCTCAAAATCCTCCTATGTACGATGTACACGAGTCTAATGAAGAAAGGGATGAAGAGAAAAATGAGTATGAGGAGGGTTTCCATAACAAAGAAATAATTGAAGAAGTAGACATGTATTCTAAGAAGACCCTACCCTAACCGAGAGAACATAAAGATGACACAATAGAGAAGGAAATGACAAGATTTATAAAGCAGTTAGTGGAACATGAGGTGGAGTGCAACAATAATGAAGTGCTAAAGGAAATAGAGGAGACTAGAAGTGTAGGGAAAGAGTATGGAAGCATGGGTAGAGATCCCATCCTAGCAGTCAATTACCCTAAGGCATCACACATAGGTGGAAAGGATGTAGTAGTAGGACACGAACATGTAATGACTTATATTAATGATCCAAAAAAGGTACTACATGTGATCTTCCAAAGCATAGTGCCCACTTGACCAAATCCTCTGTTTGTCTTCTTTTTTATGAAGAGATTGCATACCCATGCACAAGGGAAATTCTATCTTGGGATTTTGAGTCCCATGTTGATGAGCCCTAGTTCAAGGTTAACAGGGATGCATTTATGGAGACACCAAACACCGAAAGGGTGAATCCTATTGTACATTCCCAAAAGCTATCTAATGAGAAGATATATAATTCACTCAAAAAAGTGTTGGTGGAGGTGGAAGCAAGAATTTTCAATAGAAATGATAGAATAAGAGTCTTGGAGGATGAGCTTGAGAAAAAGAATGAGGAGATCATTGAGAGGGACAAGGAGATAAAAAATGAATTGATCAATGCATAGTTAAGACGTGATCTAAGGGATGAAAAGGTGAAGGTACGCAAAGTATACAAGAAGGTAGAGGTTATTTCAAATGCCATTATCTTAAAGAAGTCACACCTACTCCTCTTGAAAAGAAGTACAAGTCGACCATGCAATTTCTAGAAGAATCGATGTGCATAATCACCATGGAGAGGAAACCAATTACATTGGATTTGGAAGAAGAGGTGATGGTGTGACAAAAGGAAGAAGAAAAGTTGAAGATTGAGGAGACAATAAATTAGTACTCCGAGCTCCTTTCCTCGTGAAGACTACGACACACATGGTGAAGTTACCTATGAAAATTTTAGCAATAGAGATAGAGTAACAAGAATATTGGTTGGTATCCATGAGGTGGATCGAAGGATTTTCAAGAGAAAAAGGGAAACATGGTGGAATGAGATAATATCTTCGTATAAGTCAAGAATAAAAGAGGAAATCAAAACCTTGAGGATTTTGATTAAAAATAAAACTGGGAATTATACCTCCAAGTCACTCACAAGATGGATGCATTGGGAAAACTCAACAAACAGATGGAAAACATTATATATAGACTGATGGCTGAGGGAGATGATATAAATTTTGATGAATTTAGTGTTATCCAAATAACTCTCCTAGTTATGTGGGAAACTTGTATACACCTTCTGGCTCTTATCTCTTCATTTCAAGGTTGTGCATGCTCAAATTCACTTGGCACATTCCCTTGGTTTTATTTCCTCGTGTGCCTCTCTTATTTTCATCACGAACCCTTGTACACTTCCCATTCTTCCATTCCTTTTCTTTTTCCTCTTTGTTCCATCTTCCCCTTACACACATTCCCTACACTTCCACTTTCCTCACAAACATTACATCCATCCTACGTGTGCACGCCCTACACTTGTTCCAAATTGGCTACCCTTGGTATCCCCGCATGCCCCTTCCTCACACCATCACACATTACCTTGTAATAATCATGCCTTTACTATGCGTTCTCCGTTCACTAGTTTTCGACATCTAATAACCATATCTTTCTCTATAGAGATCTTATTAGCACACACCTACACTCAACCAATAGCTACTTACTTAGGCTATAGTGCTAGACATTCAAATTCAAATTCTTGGTAGATCTGGTAGGTAAGAAATGGGAAAATTTCTTTCTCGGCATCAACAAGTTGATCTAAGTTCTCCAACCACCGATTGGATCAGATTCACCCTCTTTCCTTCTCTAACATGCCAAACAAACTTGGGTAAATGTATTTGATAGATTTACATGCATTGAATGGTTCTTGTTGGTGGTTGTATTTCAAATCTAGGTTTTCCCTCCTTATCTTCTTATTCCATGATTTTATCTATAAATGTAAGAGCTGGGATCATTATTAAGGGGGAAATTTTTGGATCCTTATGCATTTTGCTAAGGACTTCATATTTTCTATATTCTAAGTCGCAGACCTCTAGATCTGGCTTGTGCATGTGGATATCAGCCTCTATCACCATTGTAATAGTTCTGTGTATTTCTGGAAGTAATGGAAGCATCATTTTGTGACTATTATTTGTCCTAAGTGTGTTTGTATTCTTTCTTCTTGCCTTTCTTTTACATTGTGTGCTCATTGTGCCATTCTACGTCCCTTGCAGCTCCTTATTTAGTTGTGTTCCATGAAACTGATCTAGTAAATACATTTTAGTCATGTTACATGTGTTTAGCCTTCTTTCATGCATTTCCTTTCATTTTCACTCATAACAGATAGTGTTCATCCCTCTTTTCTAGTGTTATCTCCTTTTAGTGTAGTTTCCTTTATGTTATCCTTTTATCCCTGGTCCCTTGGCATTGTTAACTTAGTTTTCCTTTGAGCACTAGAAGTAATAATAGCATTAGAATGAGATAGAGGAACTGGCCTTCTCTAGAGATCCATCCCAAGTGTGCAAGGTCCCACAACTTGGGGATGGTTCCATTATTGTCACAAATGACTCTTCTTGTAGATCCGAGACACGAGTGCAAGTTTGACGAACAACATTTTCTGCACACACATGGTAGGAAGTAATGAAAACTAAAATTTCATATTGCTAAGTTTTGTGTGAGTGGACTTAGTATTTTTAGCCTTTGGAGACTTATTTAAACACATATGGTGACTCCCAACATTTACATATCTTTGTTTTAGTATCCTTGAGCACCTTTCATGAGAAGAGTGCATACAAGAAGAAGTGAAGCAACTAGAGATTCTTTCGAGTACCTCCAACTATCTCTGAGAATATTTCATTCCAAAAACCCATGTGTGCATCTCCATCTCCAGCGTGCCATGCCCATTCAAGTCTTCCTCACAACAAACAACCAACGTGCCCCCTACTATGACGCATCATCCACCTCTTCCACTAAGAACTTTACTAAATTCACCAAAGGAATTCCCACAGGTGTTAGGCATGTAATGCAACATGATATGCCAAATACATGCTCAAAAGTATTCCATACTTTTTGGTGAAAATCAAGTCACCCTTGTTGAGACACATTCAAGATGTGGCAAACGTATGTTCACTCTATTTGATCACACATGATGATGTAGTAGTAGGTTACTTTGACCTCTTTCAAAGGTAAAGCACTTCAATGGTACCTAGGCTTGAGACTTGGATCTATTACCACTGGGATGAGCTTGGAAATAGCTCTTTATAATTATTTCAAGATAATTCGATCACCTATCTTTGGTGGAGAAATTGACAACAACAAGGAGAGAACCCAATGAGAGTAGATGACTAATTTTAACATTAGATTTAGAAGACTTGGGACAAAATACCTCTTGTGGTAAGAACTACATCCCAACATGATTTTTGTATTATCTAAAGGTGCTAAACAATTATATATCTCATTCATGATTCAATCCATGGGAGGTAGGACTTTACCAACTACTTATAATATTACAATAAGGGTGGAAAATAGTCTTATTCAAGTGGGAAAGATAGATCTTAGACAACCTGTGCCCTTGTTCCAAAAATGTCACAAGTGCCCCAACCTTCTATGGCCCCTATTCCTATTCTTGAGAAAATCGTACAACCTATTACATCAACATCCTACTCTTTGGTGTGGTAGAAAGAAGATGAAGAATTGAAGACCCTGATTAGAAATTTTTCAAACAAGGTCATATCATTAGAGAAACAATAGTGCAAAGCCTATAGAGGTAGTTCTAATCAAGTGCATAGCCAAAGCAATCATCCTTGGTGGAATCAATATGGAAACCAAAGATATGTGCCTAACCAGTAGAATGAAAGATGGCATGCTAACACACATCTTCCCTTGCAATTTTTTCCTCCTACGCCCTCTCTTCCAGTACCCAGTGTAAGTCAGGTGCTTGTTCCAGTTTAGAAAAAAATGGTGTTAGAGTCAGAATGGTGCTTCCCTTACAAAATGCCTCATATTCAATATCACTATGCCAATTTTATGTGCATAATCCTACATGATCCAGAATGCTTCCACCTATGAGCCTTCAACAAGTGCACCTAAAATAGATAACAAGAAAGGCCAGAGGTTCTTCTTGATTCCAATATGATGTTATTTAGGGCTAAGGACCTCTATGAAATCAACCAATCTATGGAGGATACAAGTAGACTATGCACCTAAGTTGTGGACAACACAAGATACAAGAAATAATGTTGAGTCGACACACATGTCATAATCCTAGCAACACAAGTAGACCCTCAAAACCAAAAAGAAGCAACTAAGATATCTAGTAATAAAATCACTCAAATTCATATACAAGAGGACCCACACAAATATCCTCCTGAAGTAGCACGTGCCCCTCCTTTGGTAGGTCAAGCCTCATCTTTAGCTAAGGCCCATACTTCCATTCACCTGAAAGTCAAGAAAGGATATCATTGTACCCCAAATGCACAATTCATCAAGTCTTCCATTCAACATTGTGGACCAAATGAAGAAGATAAATATAAATGTCATAATGTGGGATGCCCTAACCATTCCATCCTAGCATGACTTGTCGTTGCATGAATCCTGATTCATCTCCCACATAATGATCTAGCTATACATAATCCACACACTCTTCTATCAACATCTTCCAAGAAGAGGAGAAAAATTAAGTAAAGTTGTTAAAACCCCACCCTTCTATATGTCTTTGATCATAGGAAAACATCTTGTCCATAATTGTATGATTGACTCAAGTGCTAGTACTTCTATCATGCCCAAGAAGATAGTTGATGTCCTAGGTCTTAAGTATATCCCCTTGACTAAAGGAGTCCTATAACTCGATGGTTCAACTGTCACCACCCTAGGAATCATCAAGGATCTTGAGTTAACCCTCCATGCATGTCCAAATCTAACAATAACTCAAGATGTGTCAATCATTGATCTTCCCCCTTTGTTTTCCTTATGTTTGTCAAGATATTTTACTACTAAAGTGGGTGGTTACTTGTCTTTTGATTGGTCCCATATGTTACTCAAGACAAGGTATGGTACCCGGTTTACCATACAAGTTGAGCCAATATTTTCCTATCATGTAGAGTCATATGTCCCATCCCCTCTCTAAGCTAACTGCTTAATCCAAGAGGAACAAGATTCAATTTCTGAAGAGAAGCCTCTTCCACCTTCTATTCTTGATCTAGTACTTGATGAGTGGGCAGAGAGGCACCATAAATTTGACCCATATGCTAAAGAACTAGAAGCTTATGAAACTGGGCTTGGTACTTACTACATTCTTGAAGAAGAAGTTATGTTGTCGCGTGCGCTCAAGAAAGACCAAGTTGAACCTAGTCTATGGAAATTATAATTTGATGGATCTAGAAGTAGAAATGGAAAAGGAGTAAGAGTGATTCTCATTTCCCCTAAGGATGAGAAATTATTCTTCCACACATAGTTGTAGTTCACATGTTCTAACAATGTAGTAGAATATGAACCATTGGTGCATGGCCTTCTCATTGCTTGAAAAAGAAGAAGATTAAGAAAGCTTGCAAATATTTTGGAGATACTAAATTGGTTATCCATCAAGTCACCAACAAGTGCCAAAAAAGAATAAGCTTCTCAAATCTTATAAACATAGAGTTTGGGACCTCCTTGAGAGATTTGATGCTCTAAAATTGCAAGGTGGTGCCACACAAAATGAATAAGGAAGTTGATCAAATGGAAATTCTTGGTTCGTAGTTCTCTCCTATTGAGGAATTTATCAAAGGAAACACTCAACACATTAAGATGGTGATTAGAACCATCCATTCTAGAAAAAACAACCATTTAGCAAGTGTTTTGAAAGTGACACACAAATCATCCATTTCATTCAAAATGAAGCTAAGTTCTCATCAAGCATGCAAGCTAACTTGCATGAAAGCTATGGTGACCAAGTGATTCAAATAAAGTCAAACAAAATTTCCTAAAGGGTTGGTCACCTTAGAGAAAATTTTACCCCTGATGATGAGTTCAAGGGTGAAGAAAAATATATGTGCACCGCACAAGAAGACTACTCCCGAGTCACTATTGTGCTTGTAAAAGGAATTGTTTGCTTAGTAAATCTTGTGCACAAATGAAAAACATGCCTTCATCTCTCTCTATCAAAAATATAGTGATATCTTCTCATGGGAGTATGAATACCTCAAAGGTTTTGATCCAAGTGTTTCTCAACACTCCATTGACCTTGATCCTGGTATTAAGCCCATCAGAAAAAAAAAATGACCAATCAATCCAAAGATAGAGCCCCTCATGAGAAAGGAATTATCCAAAATCATTGAGGTGAAGATAATTTTTCCCATCAAGTACTCTACTTGGGTCATGAATCTAGTTACGTGTGCACAAGAAGAATGGTGAAATCAGACTCTGTGTTGATTTTAGAGATTTGAACAAGGCATCTCTAAAGGATCATTATCCTTTTCCTTCAATGGAGCAATATTTTGTAGACTGTGATGGTGGCACAAAATATTCTCAATGTTAGATGGGTATTCAAGTTTCAATCAGATCTTGGTCAAGGAAGAGGATCAATTCAAAATAGCATTTACAACCAAGTGGGGAACATATGTGTATCAGAAGATGCCCTTTGGTTTATCAAATGTAGGCATAACATTTCAATGTGCCATGGACATTGCCTTCAAAGGTTACATCAATGAGTTCATCTTGGTTTACCTTGATGACATAACAATCTTCTCAAAGTAGAGCGAGGATCATATGATGCACCTAGAGAAAGTCTTTGAGAGATGCAAAAGTATGGGGTATCCCTTAACCCCAAGAAGTGTAATTTTTAGTGGTAGGGAAAGCTTTTGGGCCATGTGGTTTCAAAGGATGGCATCACAATTGATCCTAAGCACATTTCAGCCATCCTAGCTCTTTCCTTTCGGCACACAAAAATGCCTTGCAAGTCCTTCCTCGGTAAGATTAATTTTGTTAGGCATTTTATTCCTAACTTTGCAGGATAGATGGTAAGGCCCATCACCCTGATGCTCAAGAAGGACATAGATTTTAGATGGATAGTAGAAGGAAAAGAAAGCTTCAACAAAATCAAGCAAGAAATTTCTTTTGCATGCCACACTCATCAACATGAATTACTCAAAGGATTTTATCCTTTATGCTTATGGTGCTGATGTGAGTGTGTTTCTGTCCTAACATAAGAAAATGAACAAGGGATGGAACAACCAGTGGATTTCTTTAGCCAAACACTGAAGGATTATGAATTAAAATATAGTCACATGGAAAATAGACTTGTCTTCGCCATCATGTGCATGCTCAAGAAATTCAAAATTATGCTCACCACAAATCATATAAAGGTGTTAGTCTCCCACACTTTTTGTCAGAGACTTCATCATGGGAGAAAAAATCAGTGAAAAAAGAGCACGATGGGTGACCAAAATCATGGAATATGATGTGACTATCAAAGCCACAAAAGTTGGTAAGAGGTAGCGTGCTCTACAAGCATAGATTGTTGAGGATGCATAGAATGAGCCTGAGACTTCATTATTTCTTGATGAATCTCTCCCACACATAGAACTTGAGAAGAATTCAGATCTTAATGTGTGACTAGATGAAGGACATGATCACATTCCTTTTGAGGGAAACATACCCTCCTGTCTTAAACAAGGAAAAGAGAAGACATATGAGGTTACAATCTATCCCTTATGTTTTGATTGATGGACTTATCTTCAAGAAAAATCTTGATGGTGTGTTGTTAAGGTGTATCAACAAAGCAAAATTGAAAAAGTGTTAGCAGAATTTCATGATGGATTCTCTGGTGGACACTTCTCTACCAAAACTACAACAATGAAGATCATAATGGCAGGTATATTTTGGCCTACTCTATTTGTAGATGCACACAAGTGGGTCATAAAATAAAAGGAATGTGCTTTATTTAAAAGAAAAAAAAGATTAGAAACACTTCCCCTCGACCAATCCAAGTGGATCAGAATTTTGCACAATGGGGTCTTGACTTCATAGGCATGATCAATCCACCTTCAAGTGCTAGACACAAGTGGGTGTTGATAGCTACGGACTACTTCACCTAGATGGAAAGAAAGTTTTTGCACTCAAGGAATCAACCGAGTCAGTCATCCTTGAATTTCTCGAAGGTATAGTCACAAGGTTTGGCATTCCTCAAACCATTATCTTTGATAATGAAAAAGCCTTCCTTGGGACTAAAATCACTAATTGGGCTCTAAATCTGGGAATCATGAAGACTTCTTCCAACTATTACCCTCAAGGAAATGGTCTGGAAGAATCAACAAACAAGAACTTGATCAGGATCATGAAACACACAATGAACATCAGCCAAAGATAGTGGCATACAAAGGTCTCATGCACGCTCTGGGAAGATAGAATCACAATTAAAAAGGAAATAAGAAATTCACCTTACAAACTTGTATATGGAAAGGAGGCCACCTTCCTTTGACGCTATAATTGAACTCATTAGTACTTTCCCAGCATCTGGAATTTAAAGGTGTAGACTAGAGAGAAATCAGAATGGAAGAGATGGTTAATCTTGAAGAATCAAGGAATTCTACCATGATCAAGCTAGACAACATCAACAAAACAACAAAGAAATGGTTTGATGAAAGGCTAGGCCTCAAGCTTTCAAAGTTGGGGACTTGGTCTTAAAATGGGATGTTGACAGAGCTAAACAAGGCACCATTCAAAGTTTGATGCACTTTGGAGTGGCCCATACATCATTAGTTCATGCAAAGAGGCTAACTCTTTCGAGTTAACTCATCTTGATGGAGGTGCACTGTAAATCCTAGTAAATGGGATCTATCTCAAACCCTTCCATTAAGTTTGTTGCATCATTTTGTATATATTAGAGTAGTTTCAATTCCTCCAAGTGTGCTTCATGCACATTTTTTTTTTATTTGTACATAGTTCTTTCTTCTCGTGTGCTCCACATGTGCTTTCTTTTTTTTACTTCCAAGATGCCAAAAAAATTTGGTAGTTTGTAGGATTTAGAATAGAGTCAAAAATGATCCTTCAAGTGACTTCAAGGGTAGTTATTCAAAGTTACAAATCATAATTTCATGATTACATAACAAACTCCATGCTTAATGGATGCTTCAAGCTACCGATCTCCTTCATCTAGTAGGAAGATGGCCCAAAAGTCACAAAAATATTATCCAAATAACTCTCCTAGTTATTTAGGTAACTTGTATACACCTTATGGATCTGAGCTCTTCATTGCAAGTTGTGCATGCTCAAATTCACTTGGCACATTCCCTTGGTTGCATTTCCTCATGTGCCTCCCTTCTTTTCCTCACATGCCCTTGCATGCTCCCCTTCTTCCCTTCCTTTTCCTTTTTCCTCTTTGTTCCATCTTCCCTTATGCACATTCCCTACACTTCCACTTTCCTCTCAAACATTGCATCCATCCTGCATGTGTGCACATAACACTTGCTCTAAATTGGTTGTCCTTCATATCCATGCATGCCCCTTCCTTGCGCCATCACACATTACTTTGTAATAATTGTGCCTTGAATATGCATTCTCCACTCACTAGTTTTCCTCATTTCCTTATGCACGTTATGTGCACCTTCCTTTTACCTTCTTCCCATGCCTCATTATTTTATGCACATATTTTAATGCCCTCCTTTACACCCTTTCATGCCACGTATTTTTTTAGACTTGAGTGTGCAACATGCAACCTATCAAAGCATGCCAACAGGGTGCCAAATTCTAGAAACTAGCCAATGAATGACATGTGCGAAAATGAAAAAAATGATGAACATAGTTGGCTGATTTCTTCAGTCAATCCATGTGCATCATGTGTCTTTGTGTGCGCAGACGACTCTAACAAACTTTTTAATAGCCATATATTTTGCTCTGAGATCTTGCTCTAATGCACGTCCTAGTATCAAATCGATAGCTGTTGACATAGGCTATAGTGTTAGACATTCAAATTCAAATTCTTGGTAGATATGGTAGGTGAGAAATGGGAAAATGTCTTTTGGGAATTAATGAGTAGATCTAATTTCTCCAACCACCTGATTTGATCATATTCACCCTCTTTCCTTCAAACATGCCAAAAAGACTTGGGGAAACGTATTTGACAAATTTTAGGAAGGATTTATAGGCATTGAATGCTTCTTATTGGTGGTTGTATTTCAAATTTGGATTTTCCCTCTTCTTCTCTTCTTCTTCCATGAATTCATCTATAAATGTAAGAGTTGGGATCATTATTAATGTTGGACATTTTGGATCCTTACATGTTTTTCTAAGGACTTCATATTTTCTTTATTCCAAGTCACAAACCTCTAGATCTAACTCGTGCATGTGGATATCGGCCTCTATCACCATTGTAAAGTTTTGTGCATTATTTGAAGTAATGGAAGCATCATTTTGTGATTATTCTCTGTCCTAAGCGTGTTTTTATTCTTTCTTCTTTCCTTTATTTTACATTGTGTGCTCGTTGTGCCATTCTACGTCCCTTAAACTCCTTATTTAGTTGTGTTCCATGAAACTCGATCTGGTAAATATGTTTTAGTCATGTTACACATGCCTAGCCTTATTTCACAAATTTCCTTTCATTTTCACTCAAAACAAATAGTGTTCATACCTCTTTTATGGTGATATCACCTTTTAGTGTAGTTTTATTTCATGACATCCTTCTATCCTTGGTCCCTTGGCATTGTTAGCTTAGTTTTCCCTTTTAGCACTAGGAGTAAAAGTAGCATTCAAATTATATAGAGGAATCGGCCTTCTCAAAGATCAATCCCAAGCACGTAAGGTCTCACACCTTTGGGATGGTTCCATTATTGTCAAAAATGACTTGGATCTTTAAGATCTATGACATTGGTGCAAGTTTGACGACCAACAATTTCTAGCATGCCCGATGGGACAGCTTTTGGATCCTTACATATTTTGCTAATGAATTCATATTTTCTAAATTCTAAGTCATAAACCTTTATATCTAGCTCGTGTATGTGGATATCGGCCTCTATCACCATTGTAACACTTCAGGCATTTTTGGAAGTAATGGAAGCATTATTTTTTTATTATTCTCTATCCTAAGCATGTTTGTATTCTTTCTTCTTGCCTTTATTTTACATTGTGTGCTCTTCATGCCATTCTATGTCCTTGTAGCTCCTTATTTAGTTGTGTTCCATGAAACTGATCTGGTAACTACATTATAGTCATGCTACACATGTCTAGCCTTATTTCACACATTTCATTTAATTTTCTCTCGTAACAAATAATGTTCATCCTTCTTTTATGGTGATATCAACTTTTAGTGTAGTTTTATTTCATGTCATCCTTCTATCGTTGGTCCCTTGGCATTTTTACCTTAGTTTTCCTTTTTAGCACTAGGATCGTAGTAGCATTTGAATTATATAGAGCAAACGGCCTTCTCTAGAGAACAATCCCAAGTGTGTAAGGTCCCACACCTTGGGGATGGTTCTATTATTGTCACAAAAGACTTGGTTCTTTGAGATCCGAGACACTAGTGCAAGTTTGATGACCAAAAGTTTATAGCATGCCTAGTGGGACATTTTTGGATCCTTACGCATTTTGCTAAGGACTTCATATTTTCTATATTATGAGTCACAAACCTTTATATCTAGCTCGTATATGTGGATATCAGCCTCTATCACCATTGTAAAACTTCTGTGTATTTCTAGAATTAATGGAAGTATCATTTTGTGATTATTCTCTCATCCTAAACATGTTTATATTCTTTCTTCTTGCCTTTATTTTACATTGTGTGCTCTTCATGCCATTCTATGTCCTCGTAGCTCCTTATTTAGTTGTGTTCCATGAAAATGATCTCGTAAATACATTTTAGTCATGCTACACATGCCTAGCCTTATTTCACAATTTCATTTAATTTTCTCTCGTAATAAATAGTGTTCATCCCTCTTTTATGGTGATATCAACTTTTAGTGTAGTTTTCTTTCATGGCATCCTTCTATCCTTGGTCCCTTGGAATTTTTATGTTAGTTTTCCCTTTTAGCACAAGGAGTAGTAGTAGCATTCAAATTATATAGAGGAACCGGCCTTCTCAGGGGAGATCAATCCCAAGCGCGCAAGGTCCCACACCTTGGGGACGGTTCTATTTTTGTCACAAACAACTTGGTTCTTTGAGATCTCGAGACACTATTGGTGCAAGTTTGTTGACCAATAGTTTATAGCATGCCTAGTGGGATATTTTTGGATCCTTACGAATTTTGCTAAGGACTTCATATTTTTTATATTATGAGTCACAAACCTCTATATCTAGCTCGTGCATGTGGATATCAGCCTCTTTCACCATTGTAATAAATCATTGTATTTCTAGAAGTAATGGAAGCATCATTTTGTGATTATTCTCTATCCTAAACATGTTTATATTCTTTCTTCTTGCCTTTATTTTACATTGTGTGCTCTTCGTGCCATTCTATGTCCCTTGCAGCTCCTTATTTAGTTGTGTTCCATGAAACTCGATCTCGGTAAATACGTTTTAGTCATGCTACATGTGCCTAGCCTTATTTCACACATTTCATTTAATTTTCTCTAAGAATAAATAGTGTTCATCCCTCTTTTATGGTGATATCACCTTTTAGTGTAGTTTTCTTTCATGTCATCCTTCTATCCTTGGTCCCTTGGAATTTTTATGTTAGTTTTCCTTTTAGCACAAGGATTAGTAGTAGCATTCAAATTATATAGAGGAACCGCCTTCTTCGAAGATCAATCCCAAGTGCACAAGGTCCCACACCTTGGGGACGGTTCTATTTTTGTCACAAACAACTTGGTTCTTCTAGATCTCGAGACACTGGTGCAAGTTTGTTGACCAATAGTTTATAGCATGCCTAGTGGGACATTTTTGGACCCTTACATATTGTGCTATGGACTTCATATTTTCTATATCCTAAGTCGCAAACCTTTATATATGGCTCATGTATGTGGATATTAGCCTCTATCACCATTGTAACACTTCCGAGCATTTTTGAAGTAATGGAAGCATCATTTTTTGACTATTATCTTTCCTAAGCGTGTTTGTATTCTTTCTTGTTTCCTTTCTTTTACATTGCATGCTCATTGTGCCATTCTACATCCCTTGCAGATACTTATTTAGTTGTGTTCCATGAAAATTATTTGGTAAATATGTTTTCATCATGATACACTTGGCTAGCCTTCTTTCATTCATTTCCTTTCATTTTTGCTCGTAACGTATAGTGTTCATCCCTCTTTCTCGGTGCCATTGTTTTTTAGTGTAGTTTCCTTTCATGTTATCCTTTTATCCCTGGTCCCTTGGCATTATTAACTTAGTTTTCCCTTTCAGCACTAGGAGTAATAATGACATTAGAATTAGATAGAGGAACCTACCTTCTTGGAGATCCATCCCAACTATGCAAGTTCCCATAACTTGGGGATGGTTCCATTGTTCTTCCAGATCCGAGACATGAGTGTAAGTTTGATGACCAATAGTTTTTGGCACATTCGGTGGGACATTTTTGGATTCTTATGCATTTTGCTAAGGACTTCATATTTTCTATATTTCGAGTCACGAGACCTTTAGATCTAGCTCGTGCATGTGGATATCGGCCTCTATCACCATTGTAATAGTTCTATACATTTCTTGATTTAATGAAAGCATCATTTTATGACTATTCTCTATCCTAAGCATGTTTGTATTCTTTCTTCTTTCCTTTATTTTACATTGTGTGATTACTATTCCATTATATGTACCTTGTAGCTTATTATTTAGTTATGTTCCGTGAAAATGATCTAGTAAATACGTTTTATTCATGCTATACGTGCCTAGATTTTTTTCACGAATTTCCTTTCATTTTCACTCAGAATAGATAGTGTTCATTCCTCTTTTCTAGTGTTATGACTTTTTAGTGTAGTTTCCTTTCATGTTATCCTTCTATCCCTAGTCCCTTGGCATTGTTAGCTTAGTTTTCCCTTTCAGCACTAGGAGTAGTAGTAACAGTATAATTATATAGAGGAATCGGCCTTCTCCGGAGATCTGTCCCAAGTGCACAAGGTCCTAATACTTAGGGACAGTTCCATTGTTGTCAAAAATGACTCGGTTCTTCCAGATCGAAACATGGGTGCAAGTTTGTCAACCAACATTTTCTCGTGCGCCCGATGAGACATTTTTGGATCCTTACAAATTTTGATAAGGACTTCATATTTTCTATATTTTGAGTCACAAACCTCTAGATTTGGCTCGTGCATGTGGATATTGGCCTCTATCACCATTATAATAGTTCTATGTATTTCTAGAAGTAATGGAAGCATCATTTTATGACTATTCTCTTCCTAAGCGTGTTTGTATTCTTTCTTCTTTACTTTCTTTTACATTATGTTCATGATGTGTCATTCTACATCCCTTGCATCTCCTTATTTAGTTTTGTTCCATGAAACTGATCTAGTAAATACATTTTAGTCATGCTACACGTGCCTAGCCTTCTTTCACACATTTCCTTTCATTTTAACTCGAACTAATAGTGTTTGATACTCTTTTCTAGTGCTATCACCTTTTAGTGTAGTTTTCTTTCATGTTATCCTTCTATCCCTTGTCCCTTGGCATTGTTAGCTTAGTTTTCCTTTTAACACTAGGAGTAGAGTATTATAATTAGGAGTAACAGTAGTATTATAATTAGATAGAGGAACCCACATTCTATGGAGATCCATCCCAAGCATGCAAGGATCCACAACTTGGGGATGGATCCATTGTTGTCACAAATGACTCGGTTCTTCCAGATCCAAGACACGGGTGCAAGTTTAGCAACCAACATTTAACACATTGGTGGGTGATTTAATTCAACATGCATAGGGTGAGGTAGATGCTTGGGATAAAATTGAAGCATCTATGAAGAGAGACTTCCCACTCCTCATGCAGCATTAGTAGGATCCTTATATTCTTCCATTCTTTATTCAATTATAATTTATTTCCTTTCTTCTATTCTTTACTCTTTGGTGAAAGAGCAAAGTGTTTATGGGGATGGATACCATGTGTAGTGTGGGGTAATGTGGGTCCCATAATTGACTTAGTCACAAGGTAAAAGGTTAGTGCATGCGAGAGGTAGTATAAGAGGAAGGTACTCAAGGAAAAGCACTCAAGGAAAGGGTTTTAGTTGGAACTATGGCACCATGAAATTAGAACAAGGGTTTAAGGACTTAGCCATATTTTTTGTTATAACATCACATGGAAAACATGTGAGTGTGCGAGTAGGCATGATGAGTGGATAAGGTGCCAGCCTGGAGTCTTAGAGCTCAAGGAAAGAATATTCCATGAAGGGAATATTTTGGGATAAGGATCATTATAGTTAGTGGAGGTTTATTAGGGTTTGGTGAGCTGGTGAAGGCACTCGATCATGGAGGACCACATTTCCACATGGCATGCAATCTACTCATGGGTGAACTATGGTGGTGAAGGAAGGATCTAGATTCTATTTAAAGGAGTGCTTGGGTCTAAAATAGAGAGAGGTTTTGAAGAACAAAGAAACTTAGTAGAGAGATGCGTAGGAACTAGGAAAGTATAGTTAAGAACTCTCTACGTAGAGTATATGGTAGGGTTTTGAGATGGTATTTCTTGATATATTCGGTTTATATGACCCTTGTGATGTAATGAGGCTATTGTAGATGTTATGAATCAATATATGATGTGTTATTATGGATATCCTTGGTTATGGGTATAAACCCTTGTGTTATTCATGTTGTTATGGATCAGATCTAGTTTCTTTATGCTTATTACAATGTTTATTTCCATTAATGGTACTTTTTTGCCTAGATCTAGTATCTCTACTTTTTATTTTTGAATGAATACATATATTTTTGTTCTTGTAACCCATCCTCCATTAATGGTAGAAAATTCTCATCAAGATCACATAAAGGAGGGGCTCGGCACCCTGCGTGCCTTGGGTGAGTGCCCAACGCATACTAGGTGATGGACTAATGAGCTTGGGGTATAAAGAAGGTACATGGAGATAAGGCCAGTGTACATCATCCAATGAATATCCTTCACAGATAAGGTCACTATACATGGAGATGAGTTGATCAGTTAAGCACATTCTCCTTCCGCAAACTAAAAATAGTCCTCATGGACCTGCGACATAAACCACTAGTATAACCTTTCAGGATTTCTAAGATATGGAAACTCGTAGAGTCAGTAAGAATCTAGCCTTCTCAATTTTAGTCTTCACCTCATCATCATATATGAGATTTCCATCTTTTGTCCCCGTAGGTGAACCAAATCTAATTTCATTTAATTTTCAATGGTTCTCATCCAATAGTTGTAGTTTCTTGTGACCATCTTACTATGTGAGACACCCATTCCTTCCCTAATAACATGTCATCCGGGTACGTGCATCTCCACATACCAGTCTTCATTAAAACTAGTCAAAATGGTTGGTTTTCCTTTTCCCTTCCCTTTTCCATTCTTCTTTGGTGAAGTGTTTTCTCCCTTCCTTCATGCACTTTATCTTCTCGTAGACCTCTATATTTCCTTCCTTGCGTATAGTTTCACCACTTCTAAAACCCTCGAATTCACTCCTATGAAATTTCCTCAAAAACCCGTGCCCTAGCTTTGTAAAGCCTAACTCGGGAACCCTTTTTCCCTAAGGTAGTGTAATCACTTACAAAATCCACTAAATAATGTCCTCCATGTACAATCTTGTACTCTTCTCCCAACTAGTTCACAAATCACAATTTCTCACCTTCACACACCATGTTTTACAAATTTTTGCAAGAATGCCTTATATCGCAAGAGCTCTTCAATATCAAACACAAGGTGAAAAAAATATCTTTCCCAAACTTCTATTTATAGTTTCCCTCTTTTCTCCACATTAAACTTTGTGCCACCTAAGACTGTACCTCCACATTAAAGTCAATTTTTTCCACCGCTATCCCATTCAAATTTTATCTAGGATGTGCAAACTCTCATAACCTTCGGCACATGAAAACCATATTGAGAACAGATCCTTGCACATTCTTACGACACCAAAGGAAATCTTCCTTTGAGTCCTAATTCTGGTTCTTTTCACCACCTACCTCATGTTGTTCTACACTTTTAGCCTTGTACGTGGTTTTGTCAAATCCTTTTGACACCACTCTTCCACCATGAAAACTTCTCCTATGTTCCTTCCTCCATCCTATGCACCTTTGAATTTACAACCAGGCCACCAAACAACATTACTCCCAAAGACTAACCACATCCTTTTCTAGATTTCTCCTTTAAATTCTAGCCGACACTAAAGAGATGAGCGGTCCTCTTCACATAAAAATCTTTGAGATAGTAAGTGGCTACCTAATACATAAGTGTGCATACAAGAAAACAAACCAAAAGAAAAAGAAAAGAAATGAAGAGCGAAACACATAAAAGGGAAATTTCATCAAGGGAAATCCTAAGCTAATCGGAAATATTACCTTATTTACAAACACAAAGAATAATTATTTATAGTAGGGATTTAGCCTACTTCCATTGAAATAACCTAGCAACCGTGTTCCATCTAGAATTTTTAACTATCAAGTGTTGGAATCAAGTATATAGGCTATTATATACGGTCCTACCAATGGAATTTGAATTTCTCAGACGGCACAAAAAATTTGAATCGTAAAGTAGAACCATCTTCCCAACCTCAAACTACTTATTCTTCATGTCTCTATCATGTCATGCCTTCTTCCTAGCTTTTTCCATTTTATGACTATAACGTGCTATATTACGTATGTCATCCAACTGAATTAACTTTTCAATCCTTTCCTCAATCTCTTTTTCATCAGCTAAACCTCTTGCATGCATAATACACATTGATGGTAACATGAATTCAACATGTGACACAACCTCCGCGCCAAACACCAATTGAATAGGTGTGGCCTTGTTTAGTATTCTATAAGTAGTCTGATATGACCATAACATGACAAAAACTTTATCATCCTAGTTCTGTCTACCATCATCACAAATCTTGGTCAACATGTGACTCAAAATTTTGTTAAAAGCTTCTGCTATCCCATTAGCTTGTGGGTGATAAGGGGTAGTCTTTTGATGGGTCACCATTAATCCTACCAATAATATTCTAACTATCTCATGTAGGAAATGAGTACCCCTATCACTTGTTAAACTCATTGGGATTCCACCTCCACTGACACTTTTTTGAGCGCATTATAGATCTACTCATCGATAGATGTTGGGAATCTACAATAGATTCGCCCCTTCACCGTTTGGTTTCTTCATCAATGCATCCTTGTTAACCTCAAACTTGGGCTCATCAACATGGGACTATGGGGAATCTATTTATCAAAAGATGACCAATAGAGGAGTTGGTCTATGGGAACTTTGCTTTGGAATCACACATGTAGTACCTTGTTTGGATCATTAATGTAAGTCATGACATGTTCCTATGCCACTACTACACCCTTTCCACCTATGTGCATTACCTTTGGGACACTTACTGCTAAGATGGGATCTCTACCCATTCTTCCATACTATTTCCCTACACTCATGCTCTCACTTAATTCCTTTATTACTTTATCAAGACAACGCTCCACCTCGTGCTCCACTAATTATTATATAATACATACCACCTCCTTCTCTACTATTTCATCTATTTATTGGACTTGTGTACATCGTACATAGGAGGATTATGAGATTCCTCGTGCTCCTTTTTATCTTCCTCGGTCTCTTGGCCTTCCATGCTCTCTGTATCCTCCGAGTCTAAACATTGCGCCACCCTTTAATTTTTATTTACTAGCGACTCCTCTAACACAAGGGAATTCTCTTTCTTAGGTGACTCTTCCCTCTTGGGTGACTCCTTCGAAGTGGAATTCTTCCTCTAAGTGTAAGTGCTCATGCCCATGCCATATTCTTGTGCCTCCACAATCTAATGTGTATGCACACCAATGCCTTTTCTATATGGGTCTCATCTCATTCCCTCTTCTTTATTACTATTTTATTTCTTCGACTGGGTCCTTCAGGATGGAAAAATCATCCTCAACATATGCACCCTTTTTGACCTTGGGCTAGATGTGTATATACAACCTTTCGATGTATTCTTTGAAATAGGTAAAGTGACATAGGTTTCAACATGTGTATGTCATGAGAGACATACTTCTCTACATAAGCGCACTTCTTGGGGTATATCAAATGTTGGCACAACGTGTGGTACTCCTAGTCTACCTCATTAAGATGAAATCTAAGCTTCTTGGCCTCCTTAAACCTATTGAACATGCTTTAAAAGTAATGTGATGTGAAGGAGAAGGATAATTTACACCAAGGACTCTTAGTGCTATTTTTTAAAGTAAACCTATTGATACAAAAGTGATGGTATACAATGAACTTAGCTTCTTCATCAACTAATTCTAGAAATTGCTCAACTATTCTCCATTCTACCCCAAATGCATCACACATCCATTTTTACCACAAGCGTGCCTTATGAGAAGTCGTCATTGTGTCACAAGTGTAGGTTTTAAATATTTTAGCAAGGGAGGGGTCCTCATCTGGTTACTCTTAAACATAATTATCCAGCCCATCAAGAACTCTAATTTCTAAAAGCACAATGGTGAGAAGGACATTACCATCTTGTTAGAGAAATTTCACAACACCCCCAAATGAGATATGGATCTACTTTTCTAAGGCAAACTCATCTGGTGTGAATGCACAACATTGAGTTTTCTCCAAGGTGTGGGACCTTGCAAGGTTATAAAACTCTCCGCATTGAAGCTAGTTCTTACTCCTCTATTTAGGTGTATACACGCATCTTTGTAGAGGTTACGATTAAAAATTATTACTCTAAAAATTACCAAGGGGACAAGGTTGAGAGAAAACAAGGAAATAAAAACAAAACTAAGCAAAACAGAGAGATGGTACACAAAAGGAGTGTTGAACTCCTTACTTTGCAAAAATAGACATAGATCATGAAGATACAGCAACAAAACATGCACAAATTTTCCAAAATACAAAGAAAAATCAGAAGGAAACAAACCAATGCAAGAGAGGATTGGAAAATCAATCATAGAGCATGTATTGTCGCTTCTAGAATTGTTACAATACCTTACAGATAAAAAAGAAGGAAAAAACATGTTACAATCTCCATGGAAGGTTTGAAACTCCTTCAAATCCACCTGCTAAGGAGAAATGAAGAGATTGCAGGAGCAAGAACATCCAACCCTTTACAAATGAGCCAAAACTGACTTTTATCACGAAGAAGAATGAAGAAAATTGTAAAAACGAGGGAAAATTTGATTTATAACTCTAACCACCAACAAATTCTTCTAATTAGCTTGAAAAATCATGCGTTCCCATGGAAAATCCCATACTTTGAAGTATATTTCTTTGCAGATCCAAAAACGACCCATACTTCATTATATTTGGTGGTTGGTAACCATTTATGTGTTTTTACATGCTAGGACGTTTCTCCATTTTTCTCTAAAAATATCCATAAAAATACAAAATTGAACCCTCCACATGTAGATAATTTCACCAGCTTTCTAATGACACCAAGAACACAAAAATCTAAGCTTTGGATCAAATGTTATGCCCTTTGAAGATTTAGGGAAAAAATAGGGCAAAAATGGATTGGCGAGACGAAACAATAAAATTTTCCCATTTTTGAATTTGGGAAAATTTCCCGAAAATCCCTATGCTCGCCACTCCACTACCACATGGCACCTCCTCATTGGTTGATGGGATCGCAGCCCAAACCTACCTTTCACCCCTTTGATTTTCCATTGGGAAAATTTCCCAACTTTTCCCGTGCTTTGTTGTCCCAGGTGACACGTGTCACCCTCTGATTGGCCGTGGGCATGCACCTTGAATTTTTCTTTTGACGCCACTAACCACTTTGGCAAAAATGCCCAATTCTCCCTGCACTTTGACCTCTACCAAAAATAGAACATGTGGCATCCTCCTATTGGTCCGCAGCCTTTGGGCTAACATTTTTCCTTTCACCCCCACCAACCCTTCGGAAAAATTTCTAAGTTACCTCCACTCCTCCGATTCCCACTACCGAAAGGACACGTATCACCACCTTATTGCTTAGTGGGCTAATGGGCCAAAATTTTCCCTTTTCACTCTTTTCCCACTTTAGAAAATTCCCCAACTTCGGTCCACTCCTCGACTCCAAGCTACCGACAGACACATGTCGCCACCTTATTACTTGGTAGGCCTACATGCCAAAATTTCCCCTTTACACTCTTTACCCACTTTGGAAAATTTCCCAACTTGCCCCCACCGACTCACCATTCCACCTTACCATGTGGTGCCTTCCTATTGGTTACGAGCCTTCTCAAGGAAAATTTCCCTCCGTAACTCGTCGAGCCATAACTTGAGAAATACAAGGAGTTAGGAGGAGTATTTTACCTTCTAGAAAGGTGAAGAAAAATCCTATCTTATGGAGCCTTTCCAGAAATTTTTTATCCATTGAAGCATGTCAAAAATTCAATTAAGTGCCAGTGAAGGAGAAGGAGGAGTCAGCCAAAAGTAAGGATGGAGTTTATTTTAGATAACACATACATAATCGTATCTCCATCACGCACAGTGTCTATGATTTCCTCTACAATAAAGGTTGAGAGGTTGTAGACCGTTCCCTCTAAAATCTTACAGTAAACATTCAACCACCTCTTGTTTATCTGTGTCTACCTCTTTTTCCCATTCAACTTGGTGACTAGATGTGTAGCCATCTTCATCATAGAATCAGTGATCGAGATGATATAAAAGTAGCATAAACCCTTCTTATACTCATATCGTGGATGTTTTCTTGATGGCATCCTTTTCATCTAAGTCATCATCTAGTGACTCTCTTTTGTAGATAAGGCCAATTTACCTATAGATGAGTTAAGCAATCAAGCACATTCTCCTTCCTAAACAATAGTCCTCATGGATGCATGACATCAACCACTAGTATAACCTTTCGGGATTTTTGAAATAGGTCAACTCATAGAGTTTTAATATTCCAAGCCTTCTCCATCTTGGTCTTCACTTGTTATCATACATGGGCTTTCCATTTTGTGTCCTCCTTCCCGCAGGGTGAACCAAATCTAATGTCATTTTATTTTTCGTGGTTCTATTTTGATGGTTGTATTCATCGATATCCATCTTACATATGTGAGACATCCATTTGGCTAACAACATGCCATTTAGGTTCGCATCTCTCGCATACCTCTCTTTTTATTAAAATTGGTCAAAACAACTTGTTTTCCTTTGCCCTTTCCTTTTCTCTTCTTTGGTGAAGTGTTCACTCCCTTCCTTGGTGCGATATCTTCTCCTCGACTCTATAATTCCTTCCTTGCCTCTAGTTTCAACACTTCTCAAACCCTCATCTCAACTCATGTGAAACTTTTCAAAACCCTAACCCGAGGTAGCCCTCTTTCTATAAATTTAAATAAAGATTACATCATAACATAAGTAAATAAAGATTAAATACTTACTTAAGAAATAAATAACACAGTGACACATTATTTATAGTGGAAAACCCCAATAGGTAAAAACCACTTTGAAAATAACCTTTTACTTCAGAGAACTTATTTTACATCTAGTAAGATCACCTCCTCCTTTAAAACCCTATTTACCAAGGGTAAAACCAAATCACTTGATTTGCACACCTTTGATATATTTCGAATATATCAAATGAGGACCTAAAGTCCTTTTTATATAAGGTGATCGGGTATGTCTCCGACCCACCTTTTCAACCTAAAATGGTTGACACATACACCTAGGTTTATAATATTTAATATTAGAAATATAATCATTTCATGATATTAAATATTTAACCTAAAGTATATACCTAGGTTAGCATATTTAATAATAGAAAAATATAAATATTTCATATTATTAAATATTAACCTATATATTAGTGATGGACCCATATACATTAAGGGTTGGCCAGACCACTTAATCATTATGTTCCAACACTCCCCTTAATGTTAAGTGGGATAACATAACATATGCCAATAGATTACCTACCCGTGGTACACTACAGGATTTACAATCCTTAAACCATAAAGGTTTTAGGCTAGCATATCGGTTGAAGGAATTATAACACCTTCATCATACTCAATTTACCTTTTGGTACAAAAGGATTTGGAATCCCAAAGATCATCCCATGATTAAGTGGCTAAGTATGATTTGTGAGTTTTACATGTTCTCACAGGTTCTCATAAAAGGTTATTGAACCCAAGCATATAGGAGCCTTTTACAACCAAGGACCTCCTTAACAATATGTTTGTACTGGATGTTTACAGTAAACTCAATAACACTAAAGAGTTTACTGAAGACCACCTTTAAGATCTTTCTACACTTCTTTCTAAAAAATAAGCCGAGGAGGTATACATGCCCGAAGGTCTTTTTACACTTTCCTCGAAGGTTTTTTACACTTTCTCGAAGGTCTTTTACAAATGCCCAAAGGTATTTTTACAAAAACCAAGTTCCATTAGGAGGTGACATTGTCATGCACACTCCCCCTCAATGGAAACTCGACAATCCAAGATTTTCATGAAAGTGACAAAACTTTGCAAGCACTCAGGGACTTTGTGAAGATGTCAACAACATGCTCTTCAGTCAACATGAACTTGAGATTTATCTCATCACTTTGCACCTTCTCATGGGTGAAGCGTATATGTATCTCAATGTTCTTCATCCTCTGATGTTGAACTAGATTCTTAATCAAGAGTAATACAACTCTGACCACCACATAGAAGAGAAATACTTCCTTTAGCTTCCATGTGTATCTCTACCAACAATTGTTGTAGCCACATGGCTTCTTTACTTCTTCCATTGTACTTTCTTGCCTCAGTAGAAGAAATGGAGACTATTGATTGTATTTTTTGTTCCAAGTAATGGTTCTACACTAAAAAAACTTGAACACATATCCAGTATATTTTATAACACAACATCAATATGGTTAGAATCACAAAATCCATATAAGATAGCATTTTCATTCTTATTATAATGCAACCCATAATTGATTGTTCCTTTCAAATATCTAAAAATTCTTTTTGCAAGATTCCAATGATCTCTAAAAAAGGTTCCTGCATAAACCTTGAAGTAATTCCTTTTGTATAGGAAATATCTGATCTAGTTATAGTTAGATAAATCAAACTATCAACTAACAACGTATATAAAATAGGATCAACCTTTTTCATATGCAGATTTATGATCAATATTTATTCCAACTTCCATTGAAGTAGAAAATGGTTTACAATCAATCATAAGAAACTTTTTCAATACAATGGTTGCATATTGTGTTTTGAAAAATAATAATAGAATGAAATACAATCATACAAATAACATGATGTGAGAGACCTAACTCATTCATTTCAAAGTATTGCTTCAATTTCTCTTTAATCCTATGAATTAAATCAGAATTGTCACCAGACATAAGAAAATCATCAACATATATACATATAATGATAATATGTGAGCCTTATTGCTTAATGAATATATCATTGTTAGAAGAACAATTAACAAAACCTAACAGTTTAAAGAAGGAAACAATTTTTCACATACCAAGCTCTAAGAGCTTGTTTTAAACCATACAAGGATTTCTCAACTTACAAACATAGTTTTCTTTACTAGTTTCTTCAAATCCTTTAGGTTGAAACATGTAAAGTTCTTCTTTTAAATCATAATTCAAAAAATATTTTTCTTATCCATTTGGTGGATTTTCCACCCAAATTGAGTGGAAATTACAAATAAGGCCCTAACAAAGTACTCATTTTAGCTACGTAGAAATGTCTCAACATAATCAATACCAGGTTTCTGAGTGAAACCTCTAGCAATAAGTCTAGCTTTATGTTTGTTAATACTACCATCAACATTATATTTTACTTTGTATATCCACCTAGACCCTATAATACTTGTGGCTCAGTTCATACAAGGTAATTAATGCATGGTACATATGATGATTTTGGTCATTTTCCTAAGGTTAATAGGATTTGAACTTTCTAACATAGATTGAGCCCAATTTAATTTCTTATCTAGGAAGATAAGAGTTTTAGAAACATCTATAGCATCAAAACATCATCATGACCATTTACTAAATCAGAATCAAAACCATCATTTAGAAGCATTTAATGAAGTAACTTCAAGAGAAGAAGACAACACATGTAAACCTTTCACTAGATTATATCTATACATTTCATATAAGATTTGATAATTAACATGTCCTAACCTTTCATGCCATAGTTTTGAATTATTCAAACTTTGAGATATAAAACAAGATGCAAAAGAGAAATCATCAAAAATATATAGACCATTTCTTTGAATTCCTTTAACTATTATACTCTCATTACTATCCTTGATATACCAAGTATCCTTCATGCATGGATTCTAGTTGTGTCCATACCTCTTTCGGATGTTTGATATTACCAATGTGTAGAAGGTACTCATTGTTCACATTGCATAAAATCATAGAAAGAGCCTCCTGCATTCATTGCAAGAATGTATTCATGTTATCTACAGTTGTTTGATGACCGGTGGGAGAAACCTCAGATCTAGAAACAATCATCCAGAGTTTCCTCACCATAAATTTGTTTTGACCCAAATGTTGTAGTTGGTTTCATTTAAGATCTAGGTTTTGTCAAGACAGAAATAGTTGGATGCCATTGTTTTCCTAAACTTGTAAAACACACCCCATTATAATATACAATGTACCATAGAGTTAGATACATATTTATCGATAATAAAAACAACACTTTTAATAGAATCATATCTAAATTTTATAGATCTAAAGAAACTATTTGATCATAACTAATTATGTCATTACAATGCATACTAATTAACCTCCCATGATCAAAATAATAACCCACAATATAAAGGGCTTTGCATTATACCCAGATTTATATAAAAATATTTTGACCATATAGAAGTGAAGAAGAGACCCCTAAGAATGCATAACAACTTCAAATTTTGAAAAAAATTAATGTAGACAAAAATCTAGCCAACTTAAATTTGACGTCTAAATGACCATCATAATGGCTTTTTTTTTGGTCTATCATGATGGTCATTTGATTGATCATCAATTTTAACACAATGAAAGTTTCTAGAACCTATGAGCTTAAATTTGACGTCTAAATGACCATCATATTGTCTTATGTTTGGTCTACCATGATGGTCATTTGACCATCAAATTTAATGAAGCCAAAACTTTTGTGTATTTCTAGAATGTGAAATTCTAGAATTTCTTCTTTTGTATAATATTAGGGAGGTTATATTTTAACACATTATAATAACCTATTATAATTTATAATGTAAAAATATATACACTTTTTAAAAAAAAAAAGGTATATAGTTTATAGAATGTAAATAAAAACAACATATAGTTCATAAAAATTATAAACTATAGTATATTTTTTTATATAAAAACACATAACCCTTATTAAAGGGGTTTAAAGGACATAGACCAAGTTAAAAGAATTTTACTAAGTGCAAGTAGATTTATGAGAGTATAGATTAACTTGCATATTTTATAGAGGGGACAAGTAATTTCACCGACCAATGAAATAAATTGAAATCCTATTTTCATGAACCTTGTCTCCTCCCTTCATTTACTCTTAATTTTACCCCGCACACATTTAAAACTATGGAAATATTGCAAAATATTTTATATAATTCTGTACAAGCTAAAAACTTTAAAACTTTTATGTGGCTATAACTACCAATATTTTAATAAATATTTACCACACTTCACATGGGCCACCAATAAACTAGCCTTTTTTTTTTAATTCTCCATTTATACTTGAGAGTTCCACATTTATACCTGAGATATTATCTCATTTTATTCTCCACTCCCACTCTTATATAAAAGAAAACCTTTAAATAGGTTTATTTATATAGTTTTTATAAACTATAAGATATAAATGAATGGGCCGCCCCCTTACATGGATAATATAAATGGTTAGGGACACATGTTAGGTTTTATTTAATAAGTATTAAGATTTAAAAAGTAATCCCTTCATGGCCAAGCAATAAACACGGGCCCCCTTACTAAAAAAAGTAAGCACTTAGGTTTTTTTAAACATATATAAACCAAATCTAATAAAATTTATATTTTAAGCAGTTTAAACTAACCATATATATAAAATATGATTCAAACTTAGGTTTTTTTTTTAAAAAAAAACTATATATGCCTAGATTTATAAGTTAAGTTTAAATATGATTTAAACTTAGGCTTAGAATATGGTCTGTTGACTCTTCCCTCAATCCCATGTAATTTTAATATGGTTTAAGGATTTTAATATATAGTTTTTTTTTTTCAAAACTATATAAATTTTAATATGATGTTTATATAAATTATTATATAAACCTTATTCTATATTATATATATTTTATTTAAAAATAATAATATAGTTTTCAAATTATATAGGATATAGTTATAGATTAACTATAAACTATAGTTTTTCAAATCAAATCCTTTTAGAGGGGACCAAAGAACATGGGTATGAATTTACCTTCAAATATTTAACCTGCAAACATTTGAAATTATAGAAAACATGAAAATTATTTCATATAGTAATAAATCATTTTTTTTCGTATGTGATTTTCACACGCAGTAAATATTTGAAGCCCCTTTCACCTGTGCACACATCAATCTCCAAACAAACATTAATTCCATATAATTTACAAAATGTAAATGAAAGTAAGAATCATATCATATTACATCTCCCCAAAAAATTAGGGATTTAAAATTGAAAAACCCTAAAAATTTTTACGAGAGTTTAATTGCACAAATGTAGTGTCAAAATAAATTGGGAAAAAAAGAAGGGGACCGGATATTTTAAATACCCTTTTGGGTTGGTTAAAAAACATACATTAAATAAATAAATAAAATACAAAACATTTGATCTTAATTTATTTAATTTACCTCTCTCTGATACCATGTTAGAATTTGAGGATTCTAATAAATATGGATTTAATCAACTTACATATTACATAATGTTACAATAAATATTTAAATAAAGATTACATCATAACATAAGTAAATAAAGAAATACTTATAGGAAATAAATAACAGAAATAAATGGAAAACATAGGGTGACACTTTGAAAATATTTATATGGAAAACCCCTTTTTAAAATACCAAGGGTAAAAATCACTTTAAAATAATTTCCTAAATATTCAAGAGAACTTAGTCCTTTTTTTACATTGGGTAAGATCACCTTTTCAACCTAAAATTTGAAACAAACCCTATTTAAATTAGGTAAAATTCATGATATTAAAATCACTATGATTTTAACATATTTAATAATAGAAATATATTTCATTATTAAATATTAACCTATATCAATATAGTAAGGATACTTAAAGTTGAAATTCTCACATCCTTCCGACATAGGAAAAATTTACTAACAATAGATCAAATCTTACTATCCCATATGCTTACATTGCCATTAAAGGTAATCTTCCTCTATGTCCTACGCATGCTTACATTGCCAAAGGTTCTTTTCATTCTGGTTCTTTTCACCTACCTCATTTTGTTATATTATTTTTACCCTTGTACATGGTTTTCTCAAAGCCTTTTGACACCATTATTCCAGCATGAACATTCTATAATGCGCCTTCCTCCATCGTATGTGCCTTTGACTTTACATCCCATACCACCAACCAACATTAATCTTAGCACTTACCGCGTCCCTTTTATGAAGTTCTCTTTTACACTCCAACCCACACTAAATGAATGTGCGGTCCTCTACGCATAAAAATCTTTGAGATAGTAAGTGGCTACTAGCACACAAGCATGCCCACAACAAAAATACCAAAAAAAAAGCAAAGAAACAATAAGGGAAACATATGAAAGGGAAATTGTATTAAGGGAAATCCTAAGATAATCGGGCAAATCTTGTCTTATTTAAAAACACAATGAAGACTTATTTATTTTAGAGCTTTAGCCTATTCTCATTAAAATAACCTACAAATCATGTTCCATCTAGCATTTGTAATTGGAAAGCTCTGGAATCAAGTATATAGGATATTATATATGGGCCCAACCAATGTACTTTGAACTTCAAAGGATGACGTAAACTTAAAAACATAAAGTAAAACCATCCGCCCAACCTTAAAGTACTTATTCTTGATGTTCCTATCATGCCATGTCTTCTTCCTAGATTTTTCCATTTTATGACTCCATCGTGCTATTATACATCTTCCATCTAACTCGTATTAACTTTTCAATCCTTTTGTCAAGTTCTTGTTCATCAACATAACCTCTGTGCATGCAATATGCAACAATGGTAACATGAATTCAATAGGTAACACAACCTCAACACTAAACATCAATTGAAAAGGTGTGGCCTTGTTCAATATTTTATAAGTAGTCCAATATGACCATAACATGGAAAAACCTTTATCATCCTAGTCCTCGTATGCCAACATCATAAATCATTTTCAATGTGTGCCTCAATTTTTTAAAAATCTTCTCGCTATCTAATTAGCTTATCCAGGTGATAAGGGGAAGTCTTGTGATGGCCCACCATGAATTCTACCAATAAGATTCTAACTGTCTCTTTTAGAAAATGAGTACCCCTATCACTTGTTAAAATCAATGGGAATCCATACCTATTGATTATATTCTCCCACAAGAATCTAGTTGTAGTCACCGCCATGTAATCCTTTGTAGGCATCGATTCTACCCACCATGTAAGATAGTCTGTGTATGTAATGATATAACGTGAACCTATCCTTCACATGGCTAAAGAAATAGGGCCCATGAAGTCAATTTCCCACTTCTCAAATGACTCTGCACTAGAAATAGGCCTTAATGGAATTTTATCTCTTTTCCTTGGTTTACCAAGGCACTGGAAATGGTCATAAGCCTTGCAATACTTGATACAATCCTTGTAAATATTTTCCCACCAAAGGCTATCTAAAATGATCTTGCGTGTAGTCATATTCCTTGTATAGTTTCCTCCTATAATTCCACCACGAGCCTCTTCCATTATTACAAAGTGTGCTCATTTTCTAGTAGGCACTTTAATTCTGAAAACCTCATCATGGCCTAGCTTATATAAGTCTCCACCAATTAACATATAGGGTGCAATGCGTATGGCTAACTACTTCCTCTCTAATTCATTCATTTTCTTTAGAACCATACCTATTCGTAGGAATAACGTAATATTTTCCAAGTTTGAGGGCACGCACTATCATCTAAACAAATGTGCATCTAGAATTGTATCTTGAATGCTCTGTGTGTCCTCACCTAAAGTAATCCTTGAGAAATGATTAGGTCCCAAACTACTTTTCCCTAGTTTCATTACAACTTTAAACTCAAACTCCTTAAATAATAATATCCAATGGCATATGAACCCTTGTAAAATGGGCTTGTTCACTAAGAAGTTTAATTTTATGTGGTCCGTGTATAAAATAAAAAATAGTTTCTAGTAAATACTACCTTACTTTTTGTAGTGCGTAGATCATCGATAATGCCTCATGCTCTATGGTGGTATAATTCTATTATGTTGGAGTAACCTTCCTACTAGAAAAGCATACTTTGGATGATCAACAATCACATCCCCAAAGGTTGTGCTAAGACTACTCCATTCACCATACCCAAAGCAACAACATGTACATGGAATGACTCATCCCAAGAGGGAAAGCGTAAGTTGGACACAATACTAAGTTTTTCCTTTAACATGTTAAAATCTATCTCGATGCACCTCATCCCAATGAAATAACCCTTTATGGTTCAACAAATCCTCCAAATGTGCATGGAAATCTTAGCACAACCCCGAATTATTTTTTTGTAGTACCCCGTATGTCCTAGAAATCTGCACACGGCGCTTTGATTGGTAAGATCCTCTAACTCCAAAATAACAAAATATTGGTAGGATCTACTAATAAGCCCTCTTTACATATGATATGACGTAACAAAGTGCCAAATGGAGTAGAAAAGACACATTTATTTATGTTAAGGGAGATACTAAGCTTCTGCACCTCTCATACATTAACCTTATATTTTACGGTGGCCCTTTACTAGTCAAAGTAAACCATCTAGTCATCTAGGTAGACTTGAAGAAACTTGTGAATGAAGTCTTGGAAGGCCTACACTACAATGCACAAAAACACAATAGGTGCATTCTTAAGCCCAAAGGGAATAAAATTATACGAAAATATTCCCCATTTTGTTGTGAAAGTGGTTTTTTCCTAGTCTTCCTTTGCAATTCTAACTTGATGATATACGGGATATTCCATCTATAAATGAATAGATCTCTCACCTCGTGACACCTTATAAAATCTCCTCATTAAATAGGGTTGGAAAAGGATCTATGACACATACTGCATTCAAGTCTCTATAGTTAACAAAAATCCTTACTCTCCCATACTTCTTGATACTAATGACCATTGGGAATACCCACTCAAATTATTCAATGGATTTTATTATACCAGATGCAATCATCTTGTTAATCTCTTCCTTCACCTTGATGCACATATTCAGGTTCATCCTGTAAGGTCTCTTCAATCGAGCACACATCTTCATTTATCTTGATCTTCATTTCTCCCAATGAGGGGTGAACTCCTTTAATCTCATGGTACCCACGTGGAAACAAATCCTAAAAATTGTGTGGAAGCTCAATAATATTTTAGACATCCTATTCCATCCAAGTAGTCCCCAATGATAGCTTCCTTTGGTTCTACTACGTACTCAATATTAACCTTATTTTTATTTAATGGATTATGGTAGAGTACGCTCATTCATTAGCACAATCCATAACATCATGCATACCCTCGTATGGTTAACATCTAAGTTCTCCACTTCTTCATCATCTATCAAGTAGACCAACATTTCTTTCTATTTCTCTAGGAAAGCGCGCTCAAGTTGCACTTCCTCTAATTCATCCTCATCAGAGCGCACCTTAAAACTAGCCCCTAACAAATCAAGTATTATGTCCTCCACCATCACACAATCTCACATAGTAGGTTTTTAAAGTTATGGTCAACGATCAAAGTGATGTAATCGTTTCCAAAATGAACCCCTTCCTATTTGGCTCAACTTACCCTTTTCATTCTTTCTTTCAGTGGCCATCGTGATAGGATTTTTCTTCCACCCTTTCAGAAAAGATTCCAAATATTTTGGAAAGCAGTTTGGGGAAATACTCAAATTTGAATCATACTTGCAGCCAACTCCCGTAAATTATCGATGAAAGATGTTATCCAAATGAACCCCTTCCTTATTTTGGCTAACTTACCTTCATTCTTTCCTTCTTTGTGATTCAAATTAAATTTTTACATGTTTCAAGCATTCAAAAGATTCTAGAAAATGGCTTCATCGAGGAAATTTTTCTTCCCCTTTCCAAAGGTAACATTTTCCTCCTGGGAAAGTTATGGCTCGCGGAAGTTTTTGGGGAAATTTTACCTGATAGGCCCACATCAAATGAGAAGATGCCACATGCTAGGACGGATGGAGCAAATTTAAAAAAGTGAAAGGCAAAGGGCGCAAAGGAAAACCTGCCCAATGTGGCCACAGAGAGGATGGAGAAAAGTTTAGAAGGTGCATGGACCAACCGGAGGATGCCACGTGTCCTGTTAGTGGTGGGAATCGGGGGCGCGGAGGAAATTTTGGTTTTTTTCCAAAATTACAAAAGGCGTAAAGGAAAATGTTGAAGTGCAAACCCGTCCGTGGGCAAACCAGAAGTGACACGTGGCAGCGGAGTAGTGGAGATCAGGGAAATTTTGGGAAATTTTCCCAATGAAAAATCAAATTGAAAAAGGTGAGGTTTTAGCCTGTGTTTCCATCAGCTAATGGAAAAGTGACATGTGGTAGTGGAGTGACGGGCATAGGGAATTTTTGGAAATTTTCCCAAATTCAAAAATGGAAAATTTTCAAGTTTCGGCCCGCTAACTCGAATTTTGCCCTAAAATTGCCATTTTTGCCCTAAATCTTCGAGAGGGCATAACTTTCGATCCCGAGCTTGGATTTTCATGTTCTTTATATCATTGGAAATCTGTTGAAATCCTCTACATGATGAAATATTCAATTTTTATTTTTGATGGATATTTAAAGGAAAAATGGAAAATGTATCTGGCATGTAAAAACATAGAAAATGACTCCAACCACCAAAATTAATGAAGTATGGGCCTCTGTTTTGCTCTGTAAAGCAATGTACTTCGAAGTATGGGATTTTTTATGGAAACCCATCATTTTTAGGCCCATTAGATGAATCTTGTTGGTGGTTGAAGTCCCAAATCAATTTTCCCATGTTTTCTCCTTTCTTCCATTTTGCTCGATGGTTAAAAGCCAATTTTGGCTCATTTGTAATGTTTTGTTCATCATTCTTCTCTGCCTCTCCCTTATTTTCTTCCCTAGGGTTAAAAATGGAGTTTGAACCTCCTCCCTTGCTCTGTAATGGTGTTTTTTTCCTCTTACTAGTGAAATGATGTTTTGTGCAAACTTCTGGAGCAATAAAAATGTGTTTTGTGATGCATTTGTCCATCCTTGCTCGTTTTTCTTGTTTTCTTCTTGCCTCTCTTCATTGCAGGTATTTTTGCATGTTTGAATGTCTATTGCAGGTTTTGGGGATATGTTCATGGAGTTTTGGAACATTTTTTGTGTGAAATCCATCCTTGGTTTTGTGATGCACTTGTCCATCCTTTCCATTACTCACCTCTCTTTGTTTCCATGGTAGTTTTGATAGATGTTCAACATTTTCCTTCTCTGGTGTATCACCATTTTAGTGTAGGCTCTTTTTTCCCCTTTTTCTCTCTCTCTCTCCTTGGCATAGTTAGATTAGGATTAGATTAGCTTGCCTACACTAGAATAGCTTGTGGCAAGGTAGTTTAGGAAGAGGAACCAACCTTCTCTGGGAGATATTTCCCATTTACAAAGGTCCCACACTTTGGGAAAGCTCAATGTTGTGCATTCACACCAAATGACATTGCCTTAGAAAAGTAGATCCATAGGTCATTTTGGGGGTGCTGTGAATTTGCACTAATAGTTTTGGCACACCCGGTGGGACCTTAGAGGTCTTCCACTTCATCTTTTGTAGGTTGGTGTGTTCCTATGAAGATTTCAACCTTTGGAGGCAATATTTACAAACACATCTGGTGACTCCATCTAGTAAACAACCCATCTCTAAAGTTGCAGACCTTCCTTTTCATTCATTTTCATTCATTTTTCATCCATTCTTCCTTCCATCTCTTCCATCTTCTTTCATCCCATGAAGTTGTGCAATCATGACTTCATTTCCATCATGGAATTCACATTTACAACAAGTAGTGCCATCCAAATCCACCTCCAACATGCTTTACAACTCCTTCAAATCAGCATTTTGAGCAGATTCAAGATCAAGCATGCATACCCATATGAGTAGCAATGCCAAAATTAGTTTGGCTATGGTTCTTTCCAAGAGTAGGGGTATGCATATAATGAAGACAATCAAATGCAAGATGTTGATTTGTTGGAGAAAATCCAAAAAATGGAGATTGGCATGGTGCAATCAGGGCTCAAGCACAAATGAAAGCATTTGGAATTGGTTGTGGAGCACCTTGTCCATGGGTGGGACCTTTTCCAAGGCATTACAACCCTCAAGAGAAGCTTGACTTCATGATTGCAATGCTGCCATTACTTGCAAAGTGGACTGAGGGAATAGAGGTGTATGAGAGGAGTATTCAACAACCTTGTCAATGGGTAAGCACACCATCTCATACTCTTTCTTTTCCTCTTTCTCAATCTGTATCATTTCAGTAGTGTCAAGCTTCAAGTTTCCCATATGCTGCCCCAAATGTTGATCCCATTTCTCCATCTCCTAGTCTTCCACCTCATCTCAATTCTTCTGTCCTTTTCCCTTCCAAATCCAAATCCCCTCCACAAGAGAAAAAAGAAATACCTTCCACTCCAAGGAAACAAGAAGTTTCATCTCTTCCACCACCACAAACAAATGAAAAAATGGTTGAGTCACAACCCACCCCTCCTCTTGCATTCCCAAATCCATGTTGGGAAGAAGAAATTGCAAAAATCAGTCATGAAGGACAAGCAAGAGGAAGAACCAAGCAAAGAAGGAATGATTAAGAGCTTAGTAAGTTTGGCTCTTAGATATGGGATTGAGAAAATTCCTTTGTTGGTGAAGCCTACAGAGGAGGTAAAGGTTGAAGAACAAGTGGTGGTTAGGACTGATTTTGTTGTAGCAGAAGAAGAGAAAAAAGAAGAGGCAGATCAACAATCAATTTTCTCATAATGTAGTGTCCATGTTGGCACTCTACTTGAAGAAGATGTTGATCCAATTCAAGTTGCACAATCAGCCATGGAAGAGGAAAGCTCTAAAAGAGATCTTGCAGCCCCAACTTGTCCTCTAGAGTAGCAGATTGAAGAGTTTGACTTGACAAACTTCATGCTAGAGGAAGAGTTCAATCAAGAGCAAAGATTCCTTCAAGCAGAGAGGAAGGAGAAGCTACTCCAAATCCAAAAGAAGAGGAGCACATTCAGCTATGGGGGAGAAAAGTGCAGATCCAAAAGCTTTGAGCACAAAGCAGGCTATAGAAGAACCTTCAGTTCTTCTTTCTACTTCATCTCTCTCAAGTTCTAGTGTTGAAGAAGAGTTTGATCTCTCAAACTCAATGTTGGAGGATGAAAGAAACCATGGTGATCAAGTTGTAGATCAAGAGAACACCATGGGAGAGGTTGAACATTTGCAGCAGGACAACAATGAGGTAGTTTATCTGTCAAATTTGGAGGATTGTTTTGATGAAGAGGAACCAGTTGAAATCACACCATTTTCTCCTTCATCATCCACATTCCAAACACTTGAGCCTATTGTCATGGAGGAGAAATTTCATTTGTAGTAGCCTGCATCTTATAACAGCTCTTTGGAATCAAGATTGGAAGATTTAAATCTTCCATGTTCTTCATTAGAGGAAGGAAAATAATAGAAGAGTTCCATCATTTCTTCCACACCATCCATTCAAGAAGGTCTACAAGAAGACTCCATTTTTGGAGTTGAAAATCAAGAGCTATGGGCATATCAAATGGATCAGACCTTGCCCAATAAGGTATTTGGCTTCATTGGAGCCAAAGGAGAAGTCACAACCAGTCATGCTTTGCTTCTAAGCATGAGGATGAGCTACAAAGTACCAAGGATCAGCTGTCATACCTCTTCAATCCAAATGTAAAGCAACTAAAAGAGGTATTCAATTTTATTTCAGCTGACACCTTGCTAATTTGGGTAGAAGACCAACTTCTTGTTGATTTTCCACTCATCCAAGCAGCCATACTCAGCTCCAAATCATTTGCATGGCTGCCAATTTTGAAGAAAGGAAGCTATTTTGCACAACCAGTTGTAGGGTTTGTTTAGCCCACCTTTGCTTCCAGTTAGAGTAGAGTAGGTAGGTTTTCTTTCAGAAGAAGTTCTTGTGCACACTCTACATGTTCCATTTGGAGCATGTATGATTTTCAATTTTGTACATAGTTTTTGGTGTTGTTTTGGTTGCTCTTGCATAGTCCATTTCAGTGGGTTTTGGTGAGGATCAGTTTTAGTTCAGTGGGTTTCCAAGTGGCTCAGAGGTCAAATTTTCATAGTTCATATCAGAATTGGTTATCAAGCTTGACTCCATGCCCAATGGATGCTTCAAAGGCCACTGATCATTCATCTAGCAGGTAGATGACCCCTGAGAGTCACCAAATTGTTATCCAAAATGAGCCCCCTGCTTATTTTGGCTAACTTGCCTTCATTCTTTCCTTCCTTGTGCTTCAAATTCAATTTTTACACATTTCAAGCACTCAAAGGATTCTAGAAATGGCTTCATAGATAGAGATTTTCTTTCCCTTTCAGAAAGGTAAAATTTTCCTCCTAACTCCAAATATTTTGAAAGTTATGGCTCAATGGAGTTTTTGGGGAAATTTTCCCTTGACAGGCCCGCATCCAATGAGAAGATGCCATGTGGTGGTGGTGGAGTTTAGGCTGGTAGAGTGAAGTTAAAAAATTTTCCAAAGTGGGCAAAGGGCAAAGGAAAAAACCATCCCGCAGCCCGTGCAGAGGAGGATGGAGAAAAGTTTAGAAGGCCCGCGGACATGGACCTGAGAGGATGCAACGTGTGCCACGTGTGTCAATGTGGCGAGAATCGGGGCTGGAGGAAATTTTTTTTTTTCCAAAATTGCAAAAGGCACAAAGGAAAATGTTGAAGTGCAAACCCACGGGTGAACCAGAAGTGACACGTGGCAGTGGAGAGCGGCGAGAGTGGGGAAATTTTGGGAAATTTTCCCAATGAAAAATCAAAGTGAAAAAGGTGAGGTTTGAGCCCACGTTTCCATCAGCTAATGGGAAAGTGACATGTGGTAGTAGAGTGGTGGGGCATTGGGGAATTTTGGGAAATTTTCCAAATTCAAAAAATGGAAAATTTTCAAGTTTTGCCCGCCAACCCAAATTTTGCCCTAAAATTGCCATTTTTGCCCTAAATCTTCAGAGGGGCATAACTTTCGATCCCGAGCTCGGATTTTCACATTCTTTATATCATTGGAAATATGTTGAAATCCTCTACATGATGGAATATTCAATTTTGATTTTTTTTATGGATATTTGTGGGAGAAAAATGAAAAATGTATCTGGCATGTAAAAACACAAAAATGACTCCAACCACCAAAATTAATGAAGTATGGGCCTCTGTTTTTCTCTGTAAAGAAATGTACTTCAAAGTATGGGATTTTTATGGAAACCCATCATTTTTCAAGCCCATTAGATGAATCTTATTAGTGGTTGAAGTCCCAAATCAATTTTCCCACATTTTCTCCTTTCTTCCATTCTGCTTCGATGGTTAAAAGCCAATTTGGCTCATTTGTAAAAGTTTTGTTCATCATTCTTCTCTTCCTCTCCCTTATTTTCTTCCCCAAGGTCAAAAATGGAGTTTGAACCTCCTCCCCTACTCTGTAATGGCATTTTTTTACCTCTTACCAAAGTGAAATGATGTTTTGTGCAAACTTCTAGAGCAATAAAAATATGTTTTGTGATGCATTTGTCCATCCTTACTCATTTTTGCTTGTTTTCTTCTTGCCTCTCTTCATTGCAGGTATTTGTGCATGTTTGAATGTCTATTGTAGGTTTTGGGGCTATGTTCATGGAGTTTTGGAACATTTTTTGTGTGAAATCCATCCTTGGTTTCGTGATGCACTTGTCCATCCTTTCCATTTCTCACCTCTCTTTGTTTCCATGGAAATTTTGATAGATGTTCAACATTTTCCTTCTCTGGTGTATCACCATTTTAGTGTAGGCTCTGTTTTTTCCTCTTTTCTCTCTCTTTGTCTCCTTGGCATAGTTAGATTAGGATTAGATTAGCTTTCCTGCACTGGAATAGCTTGTGGCAGGTAGTTTAGGAAGAGGAACCAACCTTCTCTGGAGAGCTTTCCCCATTTGCAAAGGTCCCACACTTTGGGAAAGCTCAATGTTGTGCATTCACACCAAAATCACTTATAGATTGAACATCGTCCCACTAAATGACACCTTCCTCTAATGGATGAACCACCTCGGGGTCTCTATTTGTGTGAACATAGATCCTAGCCAATTCATATTCTCCCATGAGTTCAAAGATAGGGTGCAGACTTCCCATTCAAACGAAATTATGACGCACTCATCATTGTTCTCGAAACTTATGTACCCCTTATTAAAGCACAAGTCAACATTATTCTTGTAACACTAGGGGTGCCCAAGTAATGCTGGAAAGTTATCCACCTCAAAAAGTGGTAAGACTTCAAAATATCCAAAGTGAAATTTTCCCCTTGGATGGTTATAGATGCATCCTTTAACAAGTTGACATGCATAGCCTTTGTTCTATTTGCAATATACAACACATTTGAATATGGCTACAATGGGGGCCTTCCCATTTGATTCCATGCATCTAAAGTGACAACATTCACTTCCATGCCTCGTGTCAATCATAATATTACTCAAGATCCATTCATCAATAAATGCATTCAATTTGATCTCTTTGTCATAGTTAATACTGTGAGGTGATAGATTAACATGCAAGACATGCCTCTCGCGCTCACCTCGAATTCTTGGTAATTTTCCTCTCATCCACTCTCCTAATAGAGGGATGATATTCTCTTAGCACAAAATTTTACATACTTCTCGACCTCATCTCGTATCCATCTAGGGACTTCTATGCTTTTCTTCTAATCCAACTTATAAGACTGCTCCTTGGACATTGAATCTCCCCTGAATACTCCTAATCACCTTTGTGGTCTATTTTGATGATTTAGATCAGGATATTTCCCATGTAACACCTTGTGTCTAGTAATGAGAGGCCTTTAGTTCATAATATCCCTTTCACACATGACCTCGGCTCACGTGGTCACTGGGACATGTTCTATTTCAAGGTTCTTTGTCAACCTAGGCACCCACTATGGATCAACACACTTCACAATCACAATCACCATCCCCATGCCCCTGTCCTTCTTCTAGTTTTGGCTCATGTGTTCATATAGCTCTAGGAACTCTTCATACTTGTGATTATTTCCACACCATGAACATTGCAACAATTATGGACAATCAAGCTTATAATGCTCTGTAAATCCACAATTATAACAGGTTCCATGAGAAAATTCACTTCTTCTTCCTACACTATTTCCACATCATCAGAATCCACCTCAAAAGCCTCTACCTCGTTCTCCTCCATCTGTGCACCCTTCATAATGATGACCATCATCTTTGGAGCTACTTGTAATACTAGTCTGACACACACAAGTATCAATGACATCATGTATTTGGTCAATTAATCTAAAATCCTTGGTGTCATGAGTAGTAGAGGTGTAAATCTTGCAATAGCAAGACACATTCTTACAAATTACGTGCTACAAAAACAAGAATCTACTTCCATCATGATCTCCATGGAAAAGATCTCAATCAATTTCAAGGCACACATTAATGTTCATGAGAAACTATCCTTTGTGTGCCCCTCTACTTCACAATTCATGCACCATAAACCACTGTGAGTCTCATGAGTTGAGTTCATAGACAAGTTTTACTGTTTGCTTTGTCATGGAAGAAATCTAGGCTTCTAGGAATGGGCTAACTTTGGTATCAATTCTTCCTACTACCTCAGCATGTAAGGTATACTCCAAGGCATCATGTGGATATGTGAAGGTCTTATGTGAAATCACCCTCCTAAATAGTGTGATCAGTCCTCTAGCAAACCACTAAGCATGTTGTGAAGGATGACTATCGAGAAGACAACTTGGATAGGAGATTTTTAAAATATGAATCATACTCCCACACACTCTCTACCATTCCTTGTTGAATCTCCTTCAAGGCTGTGATGCTATTTTATTTGAACTCAAGAATGTAAAACTCTACCAAGAAATCATTGCATAACACGGTATAATCCACCACCATTTGATGGGGGTCATACTTTCGGTACTAGCTATGTGTGTGTTGTTTCAATGTAGTTATAAAATGACTTGCCTTACTCTCTAGGACATTTATTCCCTTGGCATGCCATGGTAACTCACACTTTTACACATGCTCCGCAACATCTTCCACACCCTTATAGTCTGGAAAATGAAAAGAAATCTTAGAGAACACTTGCTGAGGTGGTTGAGGCCATTGTCTACTAGATCCAAAACCTTGACCTCCTCCTATACTTCCTCTACCACCAGCACCACTAGATCCACCAAAACCTATCCCTTTAGATCTTCCCAATCCTCCTCCTATCACGCTTAAGTGGCCCGATGCGGTTTCACTCTGCAAACCCACCGACGCACTAAACTATGTGCCCATAATATGTGAAGTTGAACCACTTCCAGATGTGGCACTCAAACTTGTACCCACACCTTGCCCAAATGTTGTACCAAAAAGGATACCTCGAACATATGGAATGACTGTGCGGCCATAGATATACCGAATGAAAAATTATATCTCCTAGGTGTCACTTGAACACCAATGCCAAGACCAACCAGTTAACAATACTTATCTTTGGATTTGGAAAACCAAGTCCCAGGGTTTGGTCACTAAGTGGGTCTAGATGTGCACCTATGGATCTCCCTTATCCAAACAAAGAGCTCTCACCGAGAATCCGAAGGGGTCTCTCTTCTGTGCTTTTCAAGATGGGGTAACATAGACTGCTTAGATCCCATTCCTTTCACATGAACCTCAAATCCTTCCCGTAATGTCTTCCTCCATAAATCCAACTCTCCTACAACTTCACATTATCTCTCCAACTCCCTCTCTCAAGCTTCATTATACTTGAGTTGTCTCTCTTCTCTCTCCATTTCAGCCACAAGGTCTTCCATCTTTCTCCACACTACTCATCTCGTCCCCGTGCTTAGTGGGAAGTTATTCAACCATATAAAGTGCCTCCAAACTCAAAGTAATAACCAGGATCTTAATAGCTAGAGGTAAATCCCACAAGAACGATCCTCTTGGCTCCATCAAGAACTCAAACTCAACAACATCTAGATAAAAATATGTAGAGATCATGTATTTTAGAGTATATCTAGTGAATACCCTACTTTGCACCATTGATCCATAACATGATTCCTAGTCATATTGACATCATTTAGCTTATGAAACTTTTCCGAGGTCCATACACAAGGTGTATAATACAAACTTAGCCTTGATGCATATGATGAGATTCATTCATAAAAATCTAATGGGAAAGAACAAAAGAATGTGTCATAGATTTCATGATACAGGTTCTCCTCCACCCATTTACATGCATCAAACTCATATCCAGTGTTAAACCTCTGAGAAAACTCATCCTCCATGCTTTTAAGCTAGGTCTCGATGTTGTCTAAGGTTAGATACTCCGTCATCACACATAATTCTCACAACAAATTCAAAATAGGTCCCGACAATAGAACCAAAATGTAGTCATTTTCCATATACCTTCTTTCTACCCCAAGCACATCGGCCTATCACCCAATATGTGTTGGGTGCTCACCCGAGGCATGCAGGGCATCGAGCCCCTCCTTTATGTGAGATTTGTGAGAATGTTCTACCATTAATGGAGGATGGGTTGTAGGAACAAAAATATATGCATTCACTCAAAAACAAAAAGTACAAATACCAAATCCATGCATAGATGTACCATTAATGTAAATAAAATTTTTAATAAGCATAACGAAACTAGATCTGATCCATAACAACATGACTAACACAAGTTTTTATACCCATAAACAAGGATATGCATAATAACACATTATATATTGATTTATAACATCTACGAGTAGCCTCATTACATCACAAGGGTCATACAAACTGAATATATCAATAAATACCATCTCAAAACCCTACCGGATAATCTTCTCGAGAATTCTTAACTATACCCTCCTAATTCCTATCCATCTATCTACTAAGTTTCTTCATCCTCCAAAACCTCTCTATTTCAGACCCAAGCACTCCTTTAAATAGAATATGGATCCTTCCTTCACTACCATAGTTCACCCATGAGAAGATTGCATGCCATGTGGAAATGTGGTCCTCCATGATAAAGTTCCTTTGTCAACTCACCAAACCATGATAAAACTCCACTAAATAAAATTATTCGTATCCCAGAATATTCCCTTCATGTAATATTCTTTCTTTGAGCTCCAAGACTCTAGGCTGGCACCTTATCCACTCATCACACCTACTTGAGTCTTCATGCATTTTCCATGTGATGTTATAACACAAAACATGGCTAAGTCCTTAAACCGTGTTCATCTTCCATGTGCACCCTAGTTACAAATTAAACCATTTCCTTGCACACTTTTCTTTGAGATCATACCTCTTGTAATGCCTTTGCATGCGCTGACCTTCTATCTTGGGACTTAGTCAATTCAAGGACCAAAAATGTTGTTAGGATGACCTTGGATACACAACATGGGTTGTGCTCCCTCGATGCTTCACCGATGCATTAAATATTAACACAAGGGTGAGACATTCATAGTTCCCACAAATCCAAACCCCTTCACCGATTTCTACATGACATACCATCCCAATGATGTCCTAGTACCCAAATGAAAATCAGAATCATGTGACGAAGCATCTACTAGTACATCCATCCCATTAGCCAAATTACTATATGGTTCATCCCCGAGTAACATTATGGAACATATTTCACCGGGGGAGTACTGCGTCTCCTCATACTTAATTTTCTACCTACACCTAAAATATATGGTAGACTAGAGAAACAACTTATGTGCGACCGTAATATCAAAGATGTCATCTCTTATGGCCCCATGTATTAAAAAAACCTTGTTTACAAAGGAGTTGACCAACCATCATCACAATTCATCCATCAACATCAATTCATGCCCTTCTTATCATATTTCAAATCTTTATATAATCACATATTTTCAAAAATATACCTCCATCACTTTGCACATGGAAATGATTTGGTTTTGGACACCATGAATAAGAATATACGGTTTAATTATCCACCACTCTCTTAAACCATATGAGAAAATGGCCTAGGATATGAGATTCCCACTACTAAATCATCTACACAAATCACATCTTTACGTATCACACAGCTAGAACCATCACCTTCCTCATAATTTGATGACCCCATTGACACTAATGACACTTAGTCAATATTATTTCCTTAGGTCCATTGACTTATCAATTTAACCATGCCACCGAACACTTCCTCTCATTTGGAAAGAAATGGTTGAAGAGGATTTTCCCACCATCAATATTCTTCAATGTATTGACAATCAAGTTATACTCTCCCATTTGGGAAAAGACAACCATTTCCTTTAAAAACCTTGTCACGTGACACATCAACCATTCTCAATGAATCCACCATCAACATTAACTTAGAGACCCCTCAAGAACACCACATAGTAAAGGTTGGTAAACCATTGAATCCACATGGATTAAACAACTTCACTAACTTCTTATCTAAATATAGTAAAGCCTTTTCCTAGAAATATAGCGATATAATAGCTATTGATCAAAATATCGTTGTACATAATATCATCACTTATCCCAACATTAAACCAATCAAATAGAATCTCCATAGAATACATCCCTACTTTGCTTTCCTTTTCAAAAAGAGTTATAATGCTTGATTTCCACCAATTTACTCATACCCATTAACTATCCACAATAGGTTTCTAATATCGTACCCATAACCAAATCCTCAAGAAAGTTACGTGTTTTTAATGACTTCCAAGATCTATTTCTTACCCGCTCTAGAGATGATTTTCCCTTATCAAACATTGATCAACTTGTCGATCTAAAAGCTAATAAAAAGTTCTCTCCATTATGAATGGATTTTTCATTTACAATAGAATCCTCATCGAAACTCATGACCAACTAAAACATCCTTCATTACCCCTTGGGAACCTTCTATTACCACATCATGCCCTTCAAAACTAGAAATGAAGAAACCACTTATTAATGTGTTGCGACATATATATTTCATGATCTTATCCATAAAATTGTAGAAGACTATGTTGATAATGTCTTAGGGAAATCTAAACAATGCAAAGACCATCTTTTCGTCCTTGAATCAATATTAGATCAAATTATTCATTACTTCCTTAGTCTCAACCTTACTAAGTGTTTTTTTGGTGTTATCAATGGTAAAATACTATGGTTCATCATATCTATCCAAGGCATTGAAGTAGACCTAGAAAAACAAAAGTAATAATTGAAATTCCTCTTCCATCAAAACTTAAAAAAATGTCTAGCCTCCAAGGTAAATTACAGTCTACCCAATGTTTCATATCTCAATTATTTGAGCGTTGTCAACCGTTTCATCTTCTCCACAAGGATGTTGATTTTAGATGGAACCTTAATTTTCAAAATTATTTTGATGATCTCGAACACTACCTCTTATCACCATCTATGCTTATACCTCCTTGTGAGGGGGATCCATTATATCTTTACATATCTGCCATAGATCATGCCTTAGGAGCCACTCTCTCCCATCATGATGACCAAGGCCATGAAAAATCCATCTATTACATAAGTCGTACACTTCGTGAACATTAAAACTATTATACCAAAACTGAAAAGTTATGTTGCACCATGTACTTTGCAACCTTTAAGTTGTGCCACTATCTCCTCAATCACAAAACTTATGTTGTCACTAGATTTAATCCACTCAAAACCATGCAATCTAAATCATATCACAATGATTGCATAACTTGGTGGATTATGCTTATGACTAATTGTGACCTTCAATTCATATCAAAGGAGTCCATTAAGGGATAGGCCATCGTAGACCATCTTGTAGAAGCACTTCTTCTTGATAATCAACTTCCTCATGAATAATTTCTTGACGAATCTATCAACACCATTCGAAAACAAATTCACACCTATCAAAATGACCCTCTTCTTTGATTGATATAAATGCCAATAAGGGGGAGGGGTTGGTATCATCATCATACCTCCTTGGGGAACTCATATTCTATTATCATTTAAACTTAACTTTGAGTGCACTAATAACATGAAAAATATGAAGCCTTAATTATGGGTCTTCAAACCACTATCTGTTAGTTGTTTAAATCTTAGAAATCTACGGAGACTCACAACTTGTCATTAATCAAATCAAAGGAGATTATCAATGTAAAAATGAAATCTTGCAAAAATATAAATCCAATGTTGAATTTCTCCTCAAAGCCTTTGATCATTACACCATTCAAACTATTCCATGGTCCTCTAATAAGTTTGCAGATACCATGGCCTCTTTAGGATCTCTTATCCCCTTGTCAACTGAAGAATCAACTGATAAATCTAAACTATTTGTATTCATCTATAGATTAGATCAGACTTCACAAAAGAATAAACTCCCTTCTATCAACACTATCGATGATCATCCGACTGATCTATGGTACTCTCAAAAATTCAACTATCTTTGAAACCTAAAATTTCCACGACCTATCATGAAATAATAAATGATCATTTCTCTAATGCACCATTCGCCATGTCATTATATGTGGTATCCTATATAAACATGGTTTCAATGACATTCTATTAAGATTCCTTAAAAATCATGAATCTATCAAATCAATCCAATAATTCCATGATGGTATATGTGGTGGACATTTCATTGGTAACACCATCGCTAAACATTTCCTACGACTCTACTATTACTAGCATTCTATCAATCAATATTGTTGCGCATATGTCAAAAAGTTTTTGTCAAATTTCAACAACATTCAAACCTCATCCATGTTCCCATTCAAGCTTTGTAACCATCTCATTAGCACTATCAACCCCAAATCATCCCAACAACATCACTCAATCATCACAACCATTGAATATTTTACAATATGGGTTTAATCCATCCCCTTAACTCCAAATAAATCAAATCAAATCATCAATACATCATATGCCACTTTGGTTTTCCTCACAAGCTTGTCATAGATAATGGAAAATCCTTTAAAAAAAGGATGTTAAGAAACTTTGCAACACCTTCAATATAAAACTTAGTTTTTCATCACCATACTAGCCATAAGAAAATGGACATGCTGAAGTCTCAAACAAAAATATTAATAAACTTCTCATGAAGACATTAGATGGTGCAGGTAGGAATTGACATCTCTAAATCCCATTTTCTCTCTATTCCTATCGAACTAGAATCCATAATCTACAAGTACTATGCCCTTTTCACTAGTCTATGGATGCGAGGTGGTTCTACAACTTGAAGTTCAAATTACATCACTTTGTGTATCGCTTAAAGAATTTATCCTGATGAAGAATACATATAATATTTCCGGCACAATTAGAATTATTATCTATGAAAACCATTTAATAGCTCTCGAACATCATCAATTATATCAAGAACACATCAAACACACATATAATATACATGCAAAATAACGCGACTTCAAAATTAGTGATCTCTTTCTCAAAGAAAATCAAAATGTCACTACTTTATAACAGAGTAAACATGGAAATTTTTCCCCTAATTGGATCAGTCCATACATCATTACTCACAAGTATGGGTCGGGAGCTTATCATCTCACCTCCCTTCATGGTACACCTAAAAATAAACCTTTGAATTCCTTGCACTTACATCCTTTCTATTGTTAACCTTTGATCATTAGAACAGTCGGTACATCAAAGATCTTAATCCTCCATCAACTAGTCATTTTCTCATTGTAATTATTTGAAAGTATGTGGTCTTCCATCACTTTCCTTACAAACCTTAAAGATGAGCACCATGGCTCTATTCATCATATCTTTCATTTGGACAAGTTCCTCCTTAGTAGGAACCCTATAATCATTACATCCACCTACCTTGTACCAACTAAAAACATGTCATGGGGCATGTATGTGTAGGTTGTATACACATCTCTTTCCCCTCCTTGAAACAATCTATTAGGTTCTTTCCCTCAGCTCAAAAATAAAAAAATAAAAATATAATAGACTAATCCCTCAAAGGATAACCATTCCAAATATCAAAATATTATTTTTAAAAAATAATAGTATATTGATCCCTCAAAGGACAACTACCAGTCCAAATTTAGACCGATCCCTCAAAGGACGGATATCTCTGTAAAAATAAAAATAAAAATTATACACCACTCCCTTAAAGGATGACTACCTATGTAAATAGGCTTCCCACATCGATCAAACTTATAAAGGTAAAAAAGCATCCTAGGAAAGCTTCCTGCATCGATCAACTTTCCCATCAAAAGAGACTTCTGTATTGACCAGTTTGTATCGAAAAATAAAAATGTATATAGCTAGGGCATTTCTCTATGAAATTGTTTAAAATAATAACCCTCACCCCCACATCGATCTACACATGTCAAACCCCTTTCCTATCCACGGGAAGGTATATCTCATCACCATGTCTCTATAGTTAAAGATCCCATGTGTAACTACCCACTGATAGTCTCATTTTAACATTGTTAAAGGCTAAAATTGTAAGTTCTTTCACATTTCTATACCAATCACGTATGTATCAAATCCATATTAAAGTAATCATTCCATTTTTTACTCCTATATTTTAAAGATACATTTTGATAAAATTTTGGATCACATTTAAAGTCACATCAATCATACATCATCATCTAACTCATGTAAAAAATTCACATCACATAAATTTTTCATATTCAAATCCCATGAATATCAAATGAAACATTAAACACATGAATCAACACATACATCATAATCAACACATAAATCATAGGCCAAACCACATCATCATATATATATATAGATAATCAAAGTCTCAAAATACATCATCAAGGAGTCCCCTCACTCTGTGTATCACAAAGCTATATATCAAGGATTCATAAAGAGTCATGTACATATCCAAACAAAAACACATAACAAATACCCAGTGAACTAGACACATCCAAGGAAATCACTAGCACAAGTGGCATTACCATCACCTCCCTACACACCACCATCACCACCAGCTCCTCCATCTAGTCCTTGAGGTAGCTGACCCACACTCCCACACTAGCACTAGGAATCGCTGCTCCTCTTTGTGCCAAGTGATTAGCATACTAAAAACTACATTCGGAAAATTATGTATCACCACATCCTCATAGTAAGACAAATCTACCTGCATAGATTGATAATGAACAGAGATAATCACTCCTGGATCACCCATCTAACTACTTGGACTAGGAATGAGCCACCAAATCTACACTGATATCAAAGTTCTGTAATATTGAGATCCCCTTTTAGGGTCTCTTACTATTGTCTATATCAATTCCGATCAATAGTGGCTTGCACCAACCGTGTTCTCATTCCACCCTCTCAAAGCAATAACACCATCTCTCTCACCAATCAATGTAGCCCTCACTCCAATCAAATAATCTCTCTCCTTCGTAAACTATCTCTCTTACTCTCCACTATGGAATTCTCAATATTCAATTGTGAAATTGTGGCCTTTAGATCCTCCTCATCTACATCACCCTCCTCATCATCACTAAGATAAAAAACCTCTTGTGCTTCCTCTACTCAAGCACACACTCTCCTCTTTGAGTCAATCGAGCTCTCTCAAAATTTGCATATCCACTAGTCCACCATCACCTGTAACAAATAGTTACTCCAACATCATCAATTGACACTAAGTCACCATGCTCATCAAGACCCATGGATCCCTACTCATCATATATAATAGGATTTTATCCCACAACCGACTTAGGAGTGTCCAAATCTCCCTCATCTCGTATATACAATACTAGATCCTCATGAACATCATGAATCACTCCAAAATGCCATCTAACATAGCTAAATCTGAAAAGGTCCCACTCTCCCTCTCATATCCCTTATACCCACTACTCCTGCTTTATAAACCATCAAGCTCACACTCATAACTGGATACAATAGAAAATCAATATATGATTTCCACAAAATATCTCCTACATGTAACCTTGTAAGAAGATATCTATAATACACCTCTTTCCTCTTCCTCTTAATTGTCCTACACATCCCCCACCATCTAATGAATCCAGCTGATCTACCAATCATGTCTACATCTCCCCATGGTAAATTTGGAACCATGTGCATGAGCTATAACAATGTGCTCAAATGACCAACACAGTAATGTAAATGCAACATCTATCCCAAACCTCTTGTGGACTCTCCAAGCCCACAACTCCCTGTATGTCTATGCTAATAATGTAGGGGCCCAAGGAAACATAGTATGATGCTCAATCATCTCTTCCACTCCTCTTTTCATCATCCATGGGAGTCTCCCTCCTATGGAATCATCTAAAGAAAAACATAAAACACCCATCATCAACATAGTCATCCATGTACATCCTTCTCTGTGTGTAGAATATAGAGAATGATAATAAAATCCCCTTGAATTATATTGGATGTCATCTCCATATAATCTCTTCATCACCTCCTCTCTCTCTATGTCATCAATACAATAGATACCATCTACATGAACTGGTAGTATCAAAATCTTATGGGTATCCTCCATCGTAATTGTGATCTCACCTATTGGTAACCAAAATGAATATTTGGCTAGATCACATATCTCCATCAAAGGCAAAAATAAATGCTAACATATGTGAATACATCTATAATCTTTCCTACCTATAAACCCCACATCCTCCACATGACTACAATCATCATCCAACATATCCTCCCATACCTCTGCTAAAATCAATGGAATCTTATCTCGAATAGTCAACTTCACCATCACTGCAATTATAAAACATACAAAAACACACATTAGAATCCATATTTATTACAAAAATAATCAAAATACATGGGTCGCTAACTACAAAATTCAGTCATAGAAAACACATACAAATCACTGGTGATTCACTTGAATCATTGGTGATTGACCAATTTCTAGTAATTATGGCGATTTTAAAACTAAACCCTCTGTACCATCGAAAATGACAAAACCAACAACAATAATAAAAATCATTAAAATTTGGCACTCACCTCTTCATGTGTGGGTTTCCTATGCCTCATTGATGATGCCACATTCGAATAACCTTTTTCACTCAATCAATCTCTCCAAATCACCAAACCAAGTCACAAAAATGAATTGTGCACCACCGACTTAGGGCTTTTATAGCCTCCACCCAACTTCCATAGAAATCATTGATGATTTCTTGAAATCATTAGTGATTCACCTCAATCACTAGTGATTTCTCAAAATCACTACCGATTCATCCTATTTTTACCATCAATCACTATTTTCCACATTAACACCCCTTTATCACATTTTTCAACAAAATGTCTCATTTAAAGGACCCCCATCCTTGAAAAATTAAATATCCAAAATCAATTTCTTTGGGATATGTCATATGTTTATGATATGCATGCCCTTTTTCACCCGATCACTTGACTTACCCATATTTTCAGTCTACCCTTATGAGTCATATCTCTATAGGAAATGAACCCCTTGGTTCTACCCTATCACTTGATTCATTGTAGAACTTATCATTTCGATACCCCGTCTTGGAGTAGTTTTTTAACAAAATGCATGACAAACCTATCCAACAACCAACTTTGTCAAGATGAAGTTCCTTACACTATGTTATTTTCACCCCATTTTGAGGGGGATCACCCATAAAAATTGATTTATCAGAAAAAAATTATCTAGCACTTTACCTACACCAAATTACTTGAAAAAAGGGGCAAATGTAAACACTCAAAATCTGCACCATTAATTCCCTCATCATATACACTATCTTCACAACTATATTAAAACAAATTCAATATTTAATTCATACATCTATTATCCTAAGTCTAAAACCCCCACAATATTTACTCCATGTAAATATTCCTCTCACACCATCTCACAACTAAAAATCTCATTTTACCTCTTAAAACCACCCAAAACCACTTAGAAACTAAAATCAAACAAAACAAAAACAAATCAACTATTTATCAACAATCTTACAACCTTCTTAACCTCCTCACCTCATTCTTCAACATCACCTTATTCATTTACCCACATCCCAAACCAAAAACCCTTGATTAGAAGTGGTTTCAACCACTTTTGTAGTTGTTTCCCCATAAAAACAGATCACCGGTGATTCAATTTGAATCATTAGTGATTATAAATAGTAATTTTTACTCTCCCTTAGGGATCTTTAATCTTAAATATTGGACCTCCTTGTCACTCCTGCACTTCATTTCTCGACACTACAACATCTAGGACATCTTCAAGCATTACCAGAATCAACACTAATCATTTTCAAGAATCTTGGTGATCGTTTTCATCACTCAAACTTCAAGCAACGTCGCGGAACAAAAAATCAACTCAAATCCTTCCCACTAAATATTTGAGGCATAATTTAGCTCCAAGTCCACTTGAAGGTACTCTTCCATCTCTATTTATATTTTTTCAACCATATCAAACCTTTAAATCAGTTAAAATGTCATTTTAGAGCTTTAAACTCTCATTTTTATCAAAACTGTCAAAAACATAGAAATCGCTAGCGATTTACCCTAATCACCAATGATTGGCCTAAGTCATCGCGATTCCTTTCAAAATCATATATTTATCAATTTGTTAACTTTCTATTATTTTTATCAAATCGTCTACATTTAACTTGATATTTCAAGCATGGATATCTCTTAGCTAGCGAGTTCTGGTTGTTCACATCGATTACAAACATTTTCAACCTTCCTATAGATGAACACCTTTTTTCTCGGGATCGTACAACATCCTACATGATCTTACACTTTGCACAATCCAATTTTCTATTGATTAACAATATATTAAGGATCAGATCAAATTCCTCCATTATAATGAACAAGATATCGACGACTTATGGTATGACTACTTTGAGCACATTCAAATTGCATCTACACTTGTCTGGGCCACCTTTGAAGCCGCACATAACCTTCCCTTCAACCTGAAATCTAGAGTTCTACATCCATTTATTTTTTACCTTTTATTATCCATTATTATCATTATATCTATCAATTCATTTAATTTTTACAAAGTGAGCTAACATCCTCCAAGGAAGCCCCTTTGGATTCCTAGAATTGTCCTTTTCTGAGTAGCTCGTCTATCCATTTGTTTAATCCTTTCTATTTAGTGGGTTTGAACACGGGTTTATTAGAAGGACAAGAGGAATTATACATTCATTCTTATGTGACAATATCAATCAAACATAAAATTAATCATCCATCTTCATGGGTATTGATAAACCTCGCCATGTTCTCGAGGTCAATTTTGTTTTTATTATTTCACTTCATTAATTTAAAGTGGAAAACTAAAAACAACTCTAAACATTTCAGATAATTTTTTCCAAATGAGTTGAAAACTAAATGATCATTATGGTGAGTATGTGAGTTTTTCTTGATGTACATGATGGTTTTAGGTCATGGTGATGTATTTAAATGGTCAAGTATGCTTCATTTGTGTTGATTGGTCAAAGGGTAGTTTGAGGCAATTTCTGAGAGATCATCTTGGTTGAAGTCCTTCCACTTGGATTTGGAAGGATTTACAATATGTTATGGAAATTTAATTTAGAGATATTTCCAATGGTATAATTTTTTCTCATGATGAGTTGATTTGATGTGGTTTCAGGTCAATTTGTGAGCAAGAAGGTTTCTTGTTTTTCAGGACAAGATTTTGCTTTTGTTGAAATATTGAGTTGATTAGAGCATCAAATGGATGAGTTGATGTTTGATATCACCTAGAAAGTTAATAGGGGTGAATTTGGAATTTATTAAATGAATTTAGAATTCTAAAAAGTATTAAAAATGGTGCAAACTAGTTGATTTTGCAAAACTAGTTTTTGGGAAGCTTATTTTGGTGAAGACAAAAGTAGTTGTGGTTTGAATACATGGATGTTTCATAGTGTATAACATGCTTAGATGTGTTATAAGGTTTTGGATTTACATGGAGTGGTCACATGCTATATTTGAGTTCATATTGAGGGGTATTGAAGCCCAAAGGTAAAATCAAGTTAGAAACAACTATTTTGAGAAGGAAATGAGCCAATGGGCCCATTAAATGAAATAATTTGATTGGTACAAGAAAAAGTGTGACCATGGATTATGTTTAATTGTCAAATTACACATGTGTGGTGATTTTCAGATCTTGAATAAGCATGGTTTTGGTATAAGTCAATTTTTTCATTCCAATGATAAGGTTTTAAGGATATTTGGTGTAAGTTGAATGGTTTTAGGTATGGCTGACATATATGGGTCAAATGTGATTGTTTTGGTGATTCATATGGGATTTTTTAAGTTTATATGGTCAAAATAAAGGAGAGAAACTGACCTATTTTTAATTTGAATCAAGGATAACCTATAAGAGTAATTTTTGGGTGAAAATTTGAACTAGTTGAGTGTGCATGAGAAGTGTGACCTAAGAGTGTGTTGGTACCCAAATAGATCTTTCTATTGAAACCGAGTAGCATCAAAAGTTGATTAGGATGCTTAAAGACGAACAAATCATAGTAGGAGTAGTTTTGTAGCCGGGGATGGATTTTAGATGACTCTTTATCACTCTAGTTTGGAAAGGATTTGGTGTGTCACCGTACTTAAGAGTTTAAACTAAACTTACTACTTTAGGTTTTTCCTTCAACAGGATGAGAGGACCCACATTTTGATATGTATTAGTGGAAATTATTAATGATTAACAATATTTGATTCTTCCTTTGTAGTATTTTGAAGGAGACCTTGAGAAAACATGGCCAGTATAACATAACCTAACTCTCACGAGTTATCACCTTAGAAAATGAAGATGTTCTCTAGACAAGGCCCAAGTCACTAAAGACAACAATAAAAACTAATTGCATTTGCATATTTTGGTAAAGGATGGAAAAATTTAATGATATTATTTAGCATTTGTGGATATACAGTGCAAGCAAGGATGGTTCATGTATGATATATCACTAAATATGAAATTTATGGTTGGGAAGTTAAGCAAGATAAATTTGATTATACCAAAATATTGAGAGATTTAAAAAATGTTGACAAATCCACAAAGAAAAATGATAAATGGATTTAAATATCAGGACAAACCTTCAACTATAAAATTGTGCATCAATGAAAGCTCAAAAACACACGGCTTCACACATTCTTCAAGGATTTAACATAAGAAATCATGTTAAATACTTAATTAAGCCTTAGAATTCCATGATATATCACACTTATGATACACTCATAAACCGACAAAAATCAGATCCTTTGAAATGAAAGTAAAGTGAATTTAGATCACTTATTGCATCATGAAATGAAATCTCTCTTCATAATGTAATCTAAAATTCCACAATCGTATCATGAAGATGAGATCTTGTGTGATTTCAGATGGATTCCATATGTAAGATTGCAACAGGAACACAAATAACTATTTGAATATATCTCAAAATGACAATAGAAAAAACATGGTTCATGATTAAAACAAATTACTTAAGGTCTTTCAAATTGATCAACAAGGGAAAGTTTGTTTACAATCTCAAAAATTTCAATGGCTGTACATTCGAAACCATCTTCACATGATCAATTTCAAAGATACATAAGAAATAACTGGTTTCTCAAATAAGTTCCTTCAGAAAATGGATTTTATCGTCTTTCTCTCCTTCTCTTTTCTCTGAATTAATCTCAAAATATTAAGCCCCCTTTTTTGTGATTATCCTCTTTCATTTTATATCATCTCCTTTACTTTTTAACCTTCAAAGTTCTTTCCCCCTAAAAGTATGAATATTCCCAAGAATATTCCCTTTTTAAAATTTGTTCTAGAACATGGCATTTAGAAAGGTTTTTCTTAAAGTTTCTAGGTGTACAAATCACCAATATTTTCAATCAACTTCACTAGTGCTCAACTGGGATATCAGGTCATCACTTATGGTAGTTTATTTTAATCATTCTTTCTGGTATTGATTAGATAATCATTTCAAAAATATCTGAACACCTTTGAATAATATTGAAATGACATATATCCATACTCACTTTTTAATAATCTACCTTGGGTGCCACACACTTTGCTTCATGTCTCATTAGATTAATTGCCACACATAGTTTCTATTGAATCACCTTGATTTACCATCTCTGCTCATTCCTAACCTTTTCCAAATCTTAAATTTAATTTTGTGTGAACTGAACAAAATCTCCTTCATTTCATGGGAAAGATTACAACCAATCAATATCATATGTCTCCTTTCCATTATAAAATTTGGCTCAATTTCATTATCATCATACCTTTCCCTTCTTGTTCTAAGTATAAGAAATTTCAAAGAAGATGGCTAAGGTACTTGTAGCTCATAGCCTGAAGGAGATTTATTTAGATGACCTACATCACCTTTTCAATTTTATCAGTCTTAATGAAGCTTTTGTCAAGGATTTGTTTGAAATAAAATGTGTAGGTGACACCAAAGGGCCCTAACATACCAGAAATTTTGATTAGCACTTTTTACAAGGCTAATTAGGATCAATCTTGTGTTTTTAGCCTTCTTGGTTATGTATTTCCATATTTTTAGATGGGAGCACATGAAATATCTGAACATTTGAAAAAATTTTGGGTTGAGAGAAGACCTCAAGACTTTGGGAAGATCAATTTTCAATGTCCCTTCCTATGCAATGAGAATTTTGTATCAAAAGAGATTCCCCATGAATCATATTTGTTGTATGATGAATCCTTGATTGACACAATGCCTATTATTTCTTGCAAAATAGATGAGTTAGAGAAAAGATCAATTTTCGGGAGAAAAAAAGTGGAGATGTGCCTTGGAAACCAGTTTCAGCACTAGGTTCATCTTTATGGAAATGAAAAGGTGGACCATAACCTCAATGTCCAATTGTTATCTCAGATGGGGAAGAGGATCAATCATTATCTGCTCACCATTTAAGGGAAGCCATTTCTCTCTGCTTGGGAAAATAGGGGAGATTTTCTGTTTGGTCATCCACCCACTTAATGCATCATGATCCTCATGCAAAGCATGAATTGTTGAGCCCTCACTGTGTTATCTCAGTTTTGAGTTTACGCCAAAACTATCAGATAACCCCTACGAAATTTTTTAAAGCTGGTTTTGCAAAATTGCCCTTATGAGAGAAAATCAGGTTTTCGGGTTTCGCCGACAGGTCAACATGTGTTTTGAATGTTTTATGTCTTGTGTTCCCCGAAACCCGAAACCCACTTCAAGTAAGTAAGTCAAGTCGGGTTTTCGGGACTTCGGCGCATCGGAACATGCCTTATCCGAAACATGTTTTGTGTCACCTGTCTTCCGATACCCGAAGTCCGATTTAGTCCTTTGTGTCGGGTTTTCGGAACTTTGAAGCATCTAAACATCTCATGCTTTGTGTCGATTGTTTCCCGTGACCCGAAACCCGAATTTCTTTACACACCTTTGTGGCGGGTTTTCGGACCTCCCGAGCATGCTGACATGGCGTTAATGTCGAGTTGTTGGGTGAGTTGGCACGTGCAAGCCGAAGTGTATTAATTGTAAATTTTCTTATAAATATGTGGATTTCCACGTCATTTTTACCGGACGTATTTTTAACTCATGGATTTTCATGCATGCTTCTCCAACCTCGAAACCCGAAACTCACTGTGCCCGATTGAATCACCCGTTTTTGATCTTTTCTTGCTCTGGTTGAAGGTATTTCTCTCTCCATTCTTTGTTCTTGGTTTTTATGGATTGATTATGGATGGACTTCTTCCCATTCCCTTACCAGGTTTGTGGGGTTTTTATTCTTTTTCCTTTTGGGGTTGTTTTCCAAACAGGGTTTATGTTTTAGGGTTTATTTCTTTGGAATCACCACTTTGTGATTTTTCCCCAGAATTTTGTTGTTGGAATTAAGATATGTTTGGTATATGAATGGTAAAAAGAATTTACATGTTTTAAATTCAACAAAAACCCTGTTCCTCTTCTCGGGTTTTGAAGGGTGCTGTGCAGTATTAGAGACCCGAAGTATATCAGAAGATTCAAAGTGTCGGGTTTTCTCAAGATTCCGACATCTGCAAAAGTGTCGGGCTTTCTCAAGTTTCGACATCTTTAAAAAGTTCGGGCTTTCAAAAGTTTCAACATCCTCAGTGCATCGGGTTTTCTGGATTCCCCGACATACTCCTCAGTGTGTCGGACTCTTCCGTTCTTCCGGCATCTCCAGTAGGTCGAGATTTCCACAGTGTGCAACATCTCCTGATCTCCAAAACTCTCTTCCTTCAACATCCTTCATGTCGGATCTGGTCCATCGCAAGAAAAGACTGAGAAGTCAGGAAGAATGAAATACAAGTTCAGAAAGGTGGAGTCTCCATCATATATCGATTGCAATTATGACATCCGAGATACAGAGCTCGGGAATATAGATATTGAAGATTTTTGGAGTAGGGTAAGGAGTTCCTCCCAAACTCCGTGGATGAAAGCGATAGCCGATAGTGGCTTACCTCTTGCAGTGGGTTTTCCCATGTCCGCTCAGTGCCCTGAATTCATCTTATCCTGCGCTTCCAGTTATGACTCTGTTTCTCGTTCTGTGAGAAATCAGGTAGGAGAAGTAGTGATCAAATTGGATGGAGGTTACTTTGATGACCTCCTCAAACTGCCAAATTTTGAAGAATATGGAGAGTTGGATGTCAAGTCAGCTCAGAAAGCCTGGGATAATGATCAGGAAGATTGTATCAAGCATGTAAATAAGAAGTTCCTGATCAAGGCCAAACCAGTTGTCTCCAGATTCCCAAGACTGATCCCCAGGAGTGATTTCATCCAGGAGATCAATGACATCATCACTTTGTTGAGTCGGGTTTTCGGTTTACCCGAATCAAATGTGTTCCAAGGGTGGATGTATCAATTCATGATCACCATCAAGAAGAATCAACAAGGGATTGACTGGGGCACTCTCATTAGTAATGAGATAGATTCCCAACTGACAACAGTCTTGTCCATAGGGAAATTTTATATGTCTTCATATGTCACATATGCAGCGGCCGGGATGAGGAACTATCCGGATTGGATACCAAGGGAAGTAGGACGGGGAACCATGTGTATCAATACTTCCCTCAACTGACAAGGAAGGGATCCCAAGACCAATTCAGAAGGGTGAATGATGCCTTCTTTTATGAAAACATCTACAGGCTAAACCCTGAGTTGAGAAAGACAAGAGTCTTAGATGAGGCCTGGGCTGAAGTTTCCAAATGGGGATGTGTCTTCTTACAATTCAAGAAGTTCACATATCTTCGGGTAGTCATGTACTCGGGGGATCCTTTCCGTCTGCCTCGATATCCAGGGGATAAACTGATATTGATGGAACTGGTTAGGCAACTGTTGGATTTCCATAAATTCCAACAAAGTAAACATAAGGCTTTGTTGTATCCTTCCCAATTTCTATTGGAAGATACACTTGTTCGATAGTGGTGAAAGCTAAAAATGTTATCCATGAGCTTCAGGACAAGTTGAGGAAGCATATGAAGCCCGAGATGGGTTTGACATTCGAGGAGTCCTCGGGCGTATGGAACCCCGCACCCGCATGAGCCAAGCATAGAGGACATTTGATTGATCTGCGTGTGATGAGGTTGCTTTGTTCGCGGGAAGGATCATAGCAGATTGACAATTGCTTGAGATTCAAACACTTGAGCTTGTTGATTTAGGAAGGTACTAGTGACAATGAAAGTGTTTTGGATCTTTCCTATGATGGACTAAATGAAGATCAATATGTTTTCCCACCTATTGATTGGTCAATCAGTGAAAAAGCCTCCATCACAGATAGGTCGGCTCGGATTCTTGCACGCACCAAAGCATGGCTCTCCTCTTGGGGAATGAGTTTTAAAGATGATAAGTTTTCAGAGTTGGCTGCTTCAGAGGTGGGGCCCTCCAAAAAGGAAAAGGACAAAAATCTTCTAGGGGGCCTATAAAGGTCAAGATTGTCAAAAAGAGGAAAGAAAGAGAAATCTCTTCAATTGTTTCTCCAGTTGAAACGGTGAATGTGCCAGAATCACCAACACCACCAGAAATAGGAGAAATTACTTTGGAAGGAGAAGGAAGCCAGCCTCTGGTTTCACCATTTGCTGATTGCTCAACTGAAGAGACCTTATCTCTTGCATCCAAGGCTTTGGAGTCTGAATCTGTGCCTCTTTCCTCACAACCACTCCTACCTCCTTATTCTCCATCAACTTCTTCAGTAATGGCCAGTATTTTCTCTAGGACTTTCACCCCTCTCTGCTGGGACCCAAGTGATCACCAACACGCCCCCCCGTGCCTCTTTTTATTGGATCTACTACCACATTGGTAACTATTCCCCCTCCACTAGTAGAATCTTCTCCCCTTGAGAGTATGATACCAGCTTCTACAACCGTGGCAACTCCCTCTGATATGCCACAATGGCTACTCGAGCAAACTCCGAGGAAGAGGAAGGTGATTGTGCCCCTACCAGCCTTTGATTTCAGCTCACTCAAGGCTCCTACTGCTAAATCAGTCAAGAAACCCAAAACAGTTTCAAGGGTTTTGGTGGACGCTTCAGGAGATAAGTTCACAGAGATCGCCACTCCCGCGACTGAAAAAACTAAAGAGGACATAACAGCCTCTGATTATCAGATAACCAGGGTGGCTCTAGGAAGAGTGACAGCAGAAGGGGTGCAACAAGATGCGCGGGATGCCACAAACGTGTTGTGCCAGAAGTTGAAAGAAACAAAAGACAAGCAGAGATGAGCTTAAAGGAAAAGTGGAGTAGTTGACTGAGGTTTTGCTTAAACTCTCAAAACCCCTTGAATCCATACCATCTTCTTCTGTCCCTGTCGGATTCGATTTCTCATCAGTACCTACAATTGAGAAGATTGCTAAAAAAGGAAGGGTAGTCGATGAATGGATCCAAAGGTTGCTCCAACAGGGGAAGGAAGTGATACAAGACGTTGTGAAAGTTCATCAATCTATGGGGGACATTTAGAAGGATGGAGAGAAGATGGATGATGAGTTTTCTCAAGAAATTAGACATCTTGATTTGACTTATGAAGCTCTCCAAGTATTAAAGCAAATACCATCACATCTCTTGGTAGAAGAAGGTGTTATCCCACATACGGATAAGCATTTTCAGCTGACTAAAGCCATCAGGTTCAGGGTGAGGATTCTCAACAAAGCCTGCGGTAAGTTGAGAGAATCAAGGGATAAATTGATTGATGGAAAAAGTGATTTGGAAGAAGAGTTGCTGAAGATTTGTCCAAAGGTATCAGTTGGAAACTCAGGTGTCCTATCAGCAGATGATCTTTTCAAACAAGTCCAAGAGTCTATTCAGCATGAACCAACGCACGGATTTGGTATTGAGATCATTGATCGATTTGTAAGAATTGAACATTCTTTTGAGGCCTTGAGAAAGCTCAGCAAAAGATTGAAAAAGCTTCCGGTGTTAGTGATATCCATGAAACCTGTGAAATTTGGAATGATCATTCTACTGCACCTGACGAAAATGAAATGCAAGGCATAATTCGAAGGTTCCAAGAATTTCGGAACAAACAGGTGTAGCTGGAGGAAGAGAAAGATGAAGGAGTGAAAGATGATGATTTAGATTAATTCTTGATGTTTCATGTCATTTCAATCTTGAAATCGACATGTCTTTTTCATTTTTGTTTCGTCATATAGGAAGCAAATTTTGACTTGGTCTCCTGCGTGAGAGTCAAGCAAAATAGAACTCTTTTTAAAGAACACTATTTTCTAGGATTTATCCTATTTTCTCTCGATTCCCTTTTATTATAAATAAGGGATGCTTATGCATTCCAAAAGGTCGAGATTTTTGTAATATTCGGAGCTATTGGAAAGAAGAAAAACTTTGTGTTTTCGTTCAATCATTTCAAAGAATAGAAGTTGATATTATTTCACAAACTTTGTGTTGTGGGATATATCTTTCTTAAGACATTGTTCTTACGTTCATGATCTTAAGCTATTCTTTGCATAGCATCTTATTGTTTCTAATCATCTCAGACATTATATTTATGATCTAAAGCTCGTATGATTATTTCGTGCTCTGCGTTTACTCGAAAGAAAATACGTTTCTCTCATTTCCTTTCCATTGTGCTTCTTTCATTGTAATAGTTTCTAACCCGTTCATTTACGAAAGCAATACCTTTAAATCGTGTGAATGCGGATTTCGGGATTCTATCCCAACCCCCAATGGTTAGATTAGTGTGAATACTGTATATATTGTTTTTGCTGTGTTTTAGATTAGTAGTAAGCAAGTAGCCTCACCTGTCTTTGAGGAGGGATTTAATCCCATATACTGTGGTTGAACCTCATATTTTGGGTTGACAAAATATCCAACCAATAGTTTTTGGCGACTCCACTGGGGAATACGGATTAATAGTAAAAATATTATCCTCTTGGTGTCTGGCGACTCCGTATTTGCCTTATTTTTAAAGGTCTCTTTCCCAGTTCAAGCTGGCCAGGAAGATCTTCACTCGGTCCCGCCGAGCCCAAGGTGAAATTGACCCACTCTTTGAGTTGCTACAACAGCACAATTTCAGCCTGTCTCCCAATAGCATTGTTTCTAACCGAACCAGAAGTTCTTCGCCTGTTCGGAGAAACCGGATCCCCGTGGAACGGGAAGCATCTGCAACTTGTCATGCACTACTCTTGTCTGATACTCAGATCCCTATACGCACTCTTTTCAGAAGGATGGCAGTGCAACCTGTGCCTTGGGGTGCAGTTATTGGTCCTCTTTCTTTAACTCCACCATTGCATGAGTTACCACATGGATCACGTAAAAACATTCCCAAATTCAATGGGGATGGGAAGCAGCATCCTGATGAACACGTTGCATCTTTCTTTGTAGCGTGTGGCATCCTTGGAGTAGCTCACGAAGATGTTTCTTTGATTTTTGTTGAAACATTGCATGGTGCAGCAGCTGAATGGTTTTATCATCTTCCGAATGCATGCATCACAAACTGGGTTACCATGCGGACCAAGTTCGAAGCACGTTTCAAACCAGCCGAAGATTCTCATGCCTTGTTAGCTCAACTTACTCATATGAAGAAGGAATCTCATGAACCCATGTGGGACTTCGTGGAAAAGTTTAATAAACTGATTCGAAAGATTCCGAGAGATAGCTGTTCCAACTCCGGAAAATCAGAAATGCTTCTTCATTAATGCTCAGCCTCCTGATGTGAGCTTTTTATTAAGAAGGTCGGTTATCCCAAATTTGGATGTTGCTCAGTCAACAGCTATTGAAATAGAGGATGATCTCATTTTGGCCGGAAGGATCAAGAAGGACATACCCAAACCCAAAAATCAAGGTTCTTCTCAAGGTAATACTGATCCTATGTTTCAGAAAATGGCTAATGATTTGATTGCTTTAAAAAAGCAAATGTCTCAGCAGGTGAACAATGTTCCGTATCGAGATATCCCTCGACGGAATTTCAATAACAATAATGGTGCACTTGCAAGGGATAGGCCACGATTAACTCCTGCTCAACCGAGGCTAGCAATTGAAGCTCCTCCCATCAATGCAGCAGTAGAAATAGTTGAAGAAGATGAAGAACCAGAAGAACAAGATTCTGTGGAAGCTTTTGAAGCTTCAGGATATGCCGATGAGTCTTATGATGATTCGGCTGGTGACTCCAGCATTGGGTATTTGGAATACGATGAAGATGAATGTGTGCCAGATGGTCAGTCATTTGCTGTCTTCACTCGATCCCAATCTCAGAATCCCAGAAAACCTCTTGAAAACACTAAGGAGAAGAATAAGGAACCTCCCATAGCCATAGTTAAAAGAGGTACTCCTATTTCAGCACAAACTGAAAGAGAGGTCACCAAAAAGACAACTGCTCCTTATTCTCCTTCTCCTAAGATCAGTGCCTCAGCACAAGCTCATGTGATTAGAACTGAGCCTACCATCACCCCTTCTTATACTGCTTTTGACATTGTTGATCATGCAAAGAGAACCAAAATCCAAATGTCGGAAGCAGAATACCTTCAGTCAAATCCTGAACAGTTCGAAAAACTTGCCAAATTCATCAGAAGTAAAGTGGCTGTTCCATCACCTTCAAAAGGTCTCCTTCCAAATCCTACTCAATCCCCATCTCAGAACAATCTGACCTCTGCTTCTTCTTCGGGAAAGATTGAACCATTTTATTTGTCTTTACTTATAAATGGGTTTAAACTCAGCAATTGCATCATCGACTCAGGGGCCTCCGACAATGTTATGCCCACAAAAGTAGCCCATGCTCTTGGGCTTACTTTAACTAAGTCATATGGATGGTGTTACTCTATGGAAACCAAACAAGTTCCTTTGATTGGTCAAATCAAAGATGCACAGTTCGCATTTGTTGCTTTCCCAGAAAAGAGAGTGAAAATGACCATTCTAGTTGCTGACATCCCTGCAGCTTACGGTATCCTCTTGGGTAGGGGTTTTTGTAAAGATGTCGGAGGAGAGATTAACATGGATTGGACCAAAGCCAAGATCCCAGTCAATGGGGTTCATCAGGTTCTCCATCCTGAACCACAGGTGAGGTATTTGGTAACTAAATCAGATGATCCTAAAGCTCAAATTCTTTTCGAAGATGCTAGCTTTGGAAATTATTTCATGACTTCAGAGATACCCACTGTAGATGTCGAGGAAGAAGATCCTAATGCTATTTGGACCCTCAAATTTGATGGTAGCTGCTCAACCACCGGATCAGGCGCTGGTGTTGTTCTCATATCTCCTAATTCAGAAATTTTCCCATCAGCTTACAAGTTGCAATTTGATAATACTAACAACACGGCTGAATATGAAGCCCTGTTATTAGGATTAGAAATAGCCAGACAGAAGGGAATCTGAAATCTCAAAGTCCAAGGGGATGCGGAGCTGATTGTCAACCAGGTCCGGGGAATCTATCAGGTGAAAAATGATCGCTTGAGACATTACAGGAACAAAGTTTGGGATAGTATAGAATGCTTTGATGCATTTTCTATTAAGGCAGTCTTGAGAGATTATAATGACAAGGCTGATTCTTTAGCCGTGTCTGCATCCCTCCTTCTTCCTCATCCTCAGTTCAAGCAAGATACATACTCCATCGAGATTGTGTACCATCCCAGTATCCCAGATAATGCAACTCACTGGCAAGTGTTCAATGATGATCAACAGGTGTTGGCTTTTCTAGAAAAGGCTGACAATTTCAGTGAGTTATACTTTGAAGGTTCGGAATCAGCCTTCCGTGAAACTATCTCAGATCCATATCAAGAGGTTGATGGTGAGTTTATTCAGCTTAAAGGCAACAAGATACCAAAAGGTTTGGTTTCTTTGGAGGGTTTGTTTGACAAGCATGATCGTTTTATTCAAAACAAAAGGCAAGTTGAAGGAGCTTCTTCCTCTGAAGTAGATCAAATCAATCTAGGTTCGTCTGATCAACCTCGGATGGTGAATATTGGGAAATGTTGTTCCCCTGAAGAAAAAGCAAGATTCACTTCACTTCTGAAGAGATACATGGATGTGTTGGCCTGGTCTTATGCAGATTTAAAATCCTTCAAGCCCAAAGATGTACAACACAGTATTCCTTTGAAACCTGATGTGAAGCCGTATAGGCAAAAGCAAAGACATTACAATCCCAAGATCTCAGGGACTATCCTTGTAGAAATTTAGAAGATGTTGGATGCCAGGATTATTTTTCCAATCCATCACTCCACTTGGGTGGCTAACATCGTCCCTGTCAGGAAAAAGAATGGCGAAATCCGAATCTGTGTTGACTTCCGGAACCTGAATCAGTCTTCGTTGAAGGATAACTATCCCTTGCCTATCATGGATCAGGTACTACAAACTGTTACTGGGTCAGAAATGCTATCCATGCTCGACGGATTTTCAGGATATAATCAAGTTGAGGTAACTACGGAGGATCAACACAAGACGGCCTTCACAACCCCATGGGGTACCTTTGCTTACAGGAGGATGCCTTTCGGCTTGATCAATGCCGGAGCTACCTTTCAGAGAGCTATGGACTTGGCATTCAGAGACCTGATGGGCAAGGTCATAGTTGTGTATTTAGATGACTTGACCATTTTCTCTAAAAAATGGAGTGATCATTATGATCATTTAGAGCAAGTACTTTTGAGATGCAGGCGTCACGGGATTTCATTGAATCCCAAGAAGTCCATGTTCGGGGTGACCGAAGGAAAATTGCTGGGTCATATCGTGACTAGAGAAGGAACCAAAATTGACCCAGAAAGGGTAAAGGCCATTCAGAGCCTTACCCTACCCACAAGTAAAACTGGAGTTCATTCTTTCTTCGGAAAGGTTAATTTCCTAAGAAGGTTTGTACCTGATTTTCTGACAAAACCAAGGATATCCTTGGGATGATGAAAGGCAAAGTTCCATTTCGATGGAGTACAGAAGGGAAGCTTGCATTCGAAGAAATCAAAAGGGCAGTTGCTTGCGCTCCTATCCTAGTATGTCCAGACTTCAAGAAAGATTTCATCATGTACAGCTACGCCTCTGCTCACACAGTGTCAGCCATCCTGATGCAGGAGAACGGGGAAGGCATTGAAGCTCCCATCGCATTTATGAGCTGCCCATTGAAGGAACATGAATTAAAGATGTCTCAAATTGAAAAGCATGCTTATGCGGTGGTGCGAGTGGTGAAACATTTCAGGTACTATGTGCTGAATTCCCATACTCTCGTTCTCGTTCCCGACACTGCCGTTAAATCCATTTTGACTCAACAAGAGCTGGGGAGTCAACGAGGTACCTGGATAGCTAAAGTTCAGGAGTACGACTTGGACATCAGACCTACCAAGTTGGTACGAGGAAGGGGCCTATGCCAATTGATTGCAGAAAATCATGTTGAAGTAGAATGTGAAAAGACTCAAGATACTTCTTCAGAGCTACCCATGGTGCTTTTCGTGAGTACAACTGATGAATGGTACATGGATATTGCTTTCTTTCTAACTTATGGTGAATGCCCCCCGCATTTAAGCCATAAGGAGAAGAGGACAGTCAAGTTGAGATCTGCAAAATACCTTTTGTGGGATAACGGAATATACAAGAAAGGTATTGATGGTGTTTTCCTACGTTGTGTTGATAAATCACAACAGGTAAAGTTGTTAGAGTCCTTCCATAGCCTAGCATGCGGAGGACATTTTTCATCTTCTGTAACAGCTTATAAGATCCTACGGGCTAGGTACTATTGGCCTACTCTCTTTCGAGATTCAGCAGAGTGGGTGTCCAAGTGTGAAGCTTGTCAACATTTCGTTGGTCGTCCCAAGTTAGCAGCTCTTCCCCTGAAGCCCGTAGTGATTGAAGAACCTTTTCGCCAGTGGGGAATTGATTTCATTGGAACATTGAATCCTGCCTCCAGTGCTAGACATAATTACGTGTTGACTGCTACAGACTATTTTACCAAGTGGGTGGAAGCCACACCAATCAAGCAAGTAACCTCTGAAGCTGTTTGCAAGTTCCTTAAAGAAAATATAATTGTCAGATTCGGTGTGCCTCATAAGATTGTAGCTGATAATGCCTCTAATTTCTCGTCGCATGAGTTGACAGAATTTTTCTATGGATTCGGCATCACCCTGGCTCACTCATCTGATTATTATCCCCAAGGCAATGGGCAAGCTGAATCCAGCAACAAGAACCTGGTTACCATAATTAGAAAACTAGTAGATGAAAACCAGAGGACATGGCACAAAGCATTGTATGATGCATTGTGGGCTGATCGGATTACCCCAAAGTGAGCTATAGGAATGTCCCCTTTCCAAGTACTATATGGGATTGATGCTGAGATCCCTATTTTAGTAGAATTGCAGCCTTACAGTTGGCAAAAGCAGTTGAAGATACGGCCTTTCAAAATTCTATTGAAAAGAGGGTTATGTACCTAGCCAGGCTAGAAGAGGAACGAAGCAAGGTGGTTGATCACATCGCAGATCATCAGAGCAGAGTGAAGACAATTTTTGACAAGAAATCAAAGCAGCGTAATTTCCAGATTGGAGACCTGGTGTTGCTTTGGGATAAGAGGAGGGAACAAAAAGGAATGCACGGGAAGTTTGATTCTTTGTGGAAAGGGCCTTTCAAGATTCATGAGCTGAATGGTGAAAATAGTTTCCTTCTATCATATCTGGATGGAGGGTTACTCCCTTTACCTTTTAGTGGACAACATCTAAAGTTGTTCCATCACTAATGCAAGATGTTCTCTTGCATTGTACATACTTTACTTTTTGTTGTGTGTTTGCTTTTGGTTTTCTTTCTTTCTTCATTTTGTTTTGTTTTGGTTTTCTTCTTTTCAGACTCCGTAGCCCAATGGATAAGACCAGAGATTCTGAGTTCTCTTCCTTTGGTATTACAAAGAAAGTCCCCAGCTGGAGCCAGCTGTTATCTCAGTTTTGAGTTTACGCCAAAACTATCAGATAACCCCTACGAAATTTTTAAAGCTGGTTTTGCAAAATTGCCCTTATGAGAGAAAATCAGGTTTTCGGGTTTCACCGACAGGTCAACATGTGTTTTGAATGTTTTATGTCTTATGTTCCCCGAAACCCGAAACCCGCTTCAAGTAAGTCGAGTCGGGTTTTCGGGCCTTCGGCGCATCGGAACATGCCTTATCCGAAACATGTTTTGTGTCGTCTGTCTTCCGATACCCGAAGTCGATTTAGTCCTTTGTGTCGGGTTTTCGGAACTTTGAAGCATCTAAACATCTCATGCTTTGTGTCGATTGTTTCCTGCGACCCAAAACCGAATTGCTTTACACACCTTTGTGGCGGGTTTTCGGACCTCCCGAGCATGCTGACATGGCGTTAATGCCGAGTTGTCGGGTGAGTTGGCACGTGCCAAGCTGAAGTGTATTAATTGCAAATTTTCTTATAAATATGTGGATTTCCACGTCATTTTTACCGGACGTATTTTTAACTCGTGGATTTTCACGCATGCTTCTCCAACCTCGAAACCGAAACTCACCTGTGCCCGATTGAATCGCCCATTTTCGATCTTTTCTCACTCTGGTTGAAGGTATTTCTCTCTCCATTCTTTGTTCTTGGTTTTTATGGATTGATTATGGATGGACTTCTTCCCATTCCCTTACCAGGTTTGTGGGGTTTTTATTCTTTTTCCTTTTGGGGTTGTTTTCCAAACAGGGTTTATGTTTTAGGGTTTATTTCTTTGGAATTACCACTTTGTGATTTTTCCCCAGAATTTTGTTGTTGGAATTAAGATATGTTTGGTATATGAATGGTAAAAAGAATTTACATGTTTTAAATTCAACAAAAACCCTGTTCCTCTTCTCGGGTTTTGAAGGGTGTTGTGCAGTATTAAAGACCCAAAGTATATCAGAAGATTCAAAGTGTTGGGTTTTCTCAAGATTCGACATCTGCAAAAGTGTCGGGCTTTCTCAAGTTTCCGACATCTTTAAAAAGTGTCGGGCTTTCAAAAGTTTCCGACATCCTCAGCGCATCGGGTTTTCTGGATTCCCCGACATACTCCTCAGTGTGTCGGACTCTTCCATTCTTCCAGCATCTCCAGTAGGTCGAGATTTCCACAGTGTGCAACATCTCCTGATCTCGAAACTCTCTTCCTTCAACATCCTTCATGTTGGATCCCTGGTCCATCGCAAGAAAAGACTGAGAAGTCAGGAAGAATGAAATACAAGTTCAGAAAGGTGGAGTCTCCATCATATATCGATTGCAATTATGACATCCGAGATACAGAGCTCGGGAATATAGATATTGAAGATTTCTGGAGTAGGGTAAGGAGTTCCTCCCAAACTCCGTGGATGAAAGCGATAGCCGATAGTGGCTTACCTCTTGCAGCGGGTTTTCCCATGTCCGCTCAGTGCCCTGAATTCATCTTATCCTGTGCTTCCAGTTATGACTCTGTTTCTCATTCTGTGAGAAATCAGGCAGGAGAAGTAGTGATCAAATTGGACGGAGGTTACTTTGATGACCTCCTCAAACTGCCAAATTTTGAAGAATATGGAGAGTTGGATGTCAAGTCAGCTCAGAAAGCCTGGGATAACGATCAGGAAGATTGTATCAAGCATGTAAATAAGAAGTTCCTGATCAAGGCCAAACCAAGCTGTCTCAGATTCCCAAGACTTATCCCCAGGAGTGATTTCATCCAAGAGATCAATGACATCATCACTTTGTTGAGTCGGGTTTTCGGTTTACCCAAATCAAATGTGTTCCAAGGGTGGATGTATCAATTCATGATCACCATCAAGAAGAATCAACAAGGGATTGACTGGGGCACTCTCATTAGTAATGAGATAGATTCCCAACTGACAACAGTCTTGTCCACAGGGAAATTTTATATGTCTTCATATGTCACATATGCAGCGGTCGGGATGAGGAACTATCCCGGATTGGATACCAAGGGAAGCAGGATGGGGAACCATGTGTATCAATACTTCCCTCAACTGACAAGGAAGGGATCCCAAGACCAATTCAGAAGGGTGAATGACGCCTTCTTTTATGAAAACATCTGCAGGCTAAACCCTGAGTTGAGAAAGACAAGAGTCTCAGATGAGGCCTGGGCTGAAGTTTCCAAATGGGGATGTGTCTTCTTACAATTCAAGAAGTTCACATATCTTCGGGTAGTCATGTACTCGGGGGATCCTTTCCATCTACCTCGATATCCAGGGGATAAACTGATATTGATGGAACTGGTTAGGCAACTGTTGGATTTCCATAAATTCCAACAAAGTAAACATAAGGCTGTTGTATCCTTCCCAATTTCTATTGGAAGATACACTTGTTCGATAGTGGTGAAAGCTAAAAATGTTATCCATGAGCTTCAGGACAAGTTGAGGAAGCATATGAAGCCCCGAGATGGGTTTGACATTCGAGGAGTCCTCAGGGCGTATGGAACCCTGCACCTGCACAGGCCAAGCATAGAGGACATTTGGATTGATCTGCGTGATGAGGTTGTTGTTCGCAGGAAGGATCATAGCAGATTGACAATTGCTGAGATTCAAACACTTGAGCTTGCTGATTTACCAGAAGGTACTAGTGACAATGAAAGTGTTTTGGATCTTTCCTATGATGGACTAAATGAAGATCAATATGTTTTCCCACCTATTGATTGGTCAATCAGTGAAAAAGCCTCCATCACAGATAGGTCGGCTCGGATTCTTGCACGCACCAAAGCATGGCTCTCCTCTTGGGGAATGAGTTTTAAAGATGATAAGTTTTCAGAGTTGGTTGCTTCAGAGGCGGGGCCCTCCAAAAAGGAAAAGGACAAAAATCTTCTAGGGGGCCTATAAAGGTCAAGATTGTCAAAAAGAGGAAAGAAAGAGAAATCTCTTCAATTGTTTCTCCAGTTGAAATGGTGAATGTGCCAGAATCACCAACACCACCAGAAATAGGAGAAATTACTTTGGAAGGAGAAGGAAGCCAGCCTCTGGTTTCACCATTTGCTGATTGCTCAACTGAAGAGACCTTATCTCTTGCATCCAAGGCTTTGGAGTCTGAATCTATGCCTCTTTCCTCACAACCACTCCTACCTCCTTATTCTCCATCAACTTCTTCAGTAATGGCCAGTATTTTCTCTGGACTTTCACCCCTCTCTGCTGGGACCCAAGTGATCACCAACATGCCCCCTCCTGTGCCTCTTTTTATTGGATCTACTACCACATTGGTAACTATTCCCCCTCCACTAGTAGAATCTTCTCCCCTTGAGAGTATGATACCAGCTTCTACAACCATGGCAACTCCCTCTGATACGCCACAATGGCTACTCGAGCAAACTCCGAGGAAGAGGAAGGTGATTGTGCCCCTACCAGCCTTTGATTTCAGCTCACTCAAGGCTCCTACTGCTAAATCAGGCAAGAAACCCAAAATAGTTTCAAGGGTTTTGGTGGACGCTTCAGGAGATAAGTTTGCAGAGATCGCCACTCCACGATGACAAAACTAAAGAGGACATAACAGCCTCTGATTATCAGATAACTAGGGTGGCTCTAGGAAGAGTGACAGCAGAAGGGGTGCAACAAGATGCGCGGGATGCCACAAACGTGTTGTGCCAGAAGTTGAAAGAAACAAAAGACAACAGAGATGAGCTTAAAGGAAAAGTGGAGCAGTTGACTGAGGTTTTGCTTAAACTCTCAAAACCCCTTGAATCCATACCATCTTCTTCTGTCCCTGTCGGATTCGATTTCTCATCAGTACCTACAATTGAGAAGATTGCTAAAAAAGGAAGGGTGGTCGATGAATGGATCCAAAGGTTGCTCCAACAGGGGAAGGAAGTGATACAAGACGTTGTGAAAGTTCATCAATCTATGGGGGACATTCAGAAGGATGGAGAGAAGATGGATGATGAGTTTTCTCAAGAAATTGGACATCTTGATTTGACTTATGAAGCTCTCCAAGTATTAAAGCAAATACCATCACATCTCTTGGTAGAAGAAGGCGTTATCCCACATACGGATAAGCATTTTCAGCTGACTAAAGCCATCAGGTTCAGGGTGAGGATTCTCAACGAAGCCTGCGGTAAGTTGAGAGAATCAAGGGATAAATTGATTGATGGAAAAAGTGATTTGGAAGAAGAGTTGCTGAAGATTTGTCCAAAGGTGTCAGTTGGAAACTCAGGTGTCCTATCAGCAGATGATCTTTTCAAACAAGTCCAAGAGTCTGTTCAGCATGAACCAACGCACGGATTTGGTATTGAGATCATTGATCGATTTGTAAGAATTGAACATTCTTTTGAGGCCTTGAGAAAGCTCAGCAAAAGATTGAAAAAGCTTCCCGGTGGTGCTAGTGATATCCATGAAACCTGTGAAATTTGGAATGATCATTCTACTGCACCTGACGAAAACGAAATGCAAGGCATAATTCGAAGGTTCCAAGAATTTCGGAACAAACAGGTGCAGCTGGAGGAAGAGAAAGATGAAGGAGTGAAAGATGATGATTCAGATTAATTCTTGATGTTTCATGTCATTTCAATCTTGAAATCGACATGTCTTTTTCATTTCTGTTTCGTCATATAGGAAGCAAATTTTGACTTGGTCTCCTGCGTGAGAGTCAAGCAAAATAGAACTCTTTTTAAAGAACACTATTTTCTAGGATTTATCCTATTTTCTCTCGATCCCTTTTATTATAAATAAGGGATGCTTATGCATTCCAAAGGTCGAGATTTTTGTAATATTCGGAGCTATTGGAAAGAAGAAAAACTTTGTGTTTTCGTTCAATCATTTCAAAGAATAGGAGTTGATATTATTTCGCAAACTTTGTGTTGTGGGATATATCTTTCTTAAGACATTGTTCTTACGTTCATGATCTTAAGCTATTCTTTGCATAGCATCTTATTGTTTCTAATCATCTCAGACATTATATTTATGATCTAAAGCTCGTATGATTATTTCGTGCTCTGCGTTTACTCGAAAGAAAATACGTTTCTCTCATTTCCTTTCCATTGTGCTTCTTTCATTGTAATAGTTTCTAACCCGTTCATTTACGAAAGCAATACCTTTGAATCGTGTGAATGTGGATTTCGGGATTCTATCCCAACCCCCAATGGTTAGATTAGTGTGAATACTGTATATATTGTTTTTCGCTGTGTTTTAGATTAGTAGTAGCAAGCAGCCTCACCTGTCTTTGAGGAGGGATTTAATCCCATATACTGTGGTTGAACCTCATATTTTAGGTTGACAAAATCAAGAGAGTTTGTGCTTTGAGAAAAAAAAATTTGAACAAGCTTCCCCGCTAGGAGGAAGCTATGAAGTAGGGCTAAAGAATGCCTAGATGTTGTCTTCTTTTCATTTTTTCTCTTTCTGGCATGTATATATCTCTATTTTTCATGGGTAGGGGCCCCTATATAACCCCACTTTTTCCTTATTTAGAGTGAAAGAAACATATAAATATCAATAATTTACATGCTTATCCAAATGTGTGTTAAATTCATCAAAGTAAATATGGCGTTACTGCATTCTTCCATTTTTCAATTGAAATAAAGGAACAATAAAATTCAGAGAAACAATTACTTCCAATGTAATAGAAGTATCATTTTAAAACATCATTTTAAAAAGGATGAATATGAAAAGAAAATACAGTTCAAGGAATAAATGTCTGAGCATGTTCATCATCCTTTACATCTTATTCTTTTGGTAGCCTCACCACATATGCATCATATATTTTGAATAATTTGTTAACCTCATCCTCATATGGTCTGTATGATGCTGGAAAATTAGTTCTGTCTAGATATTGCATCAATGCAATGGCCCATTTTCTTCTTGTATTCTAGTGGCCTTGCCTTCAACTCTGTAATTCTATTCTCTATTTTTCTCATGGTCTTAATGACTTCATAGGAGAAGTCATTCCTTAGAACATTATTTTCAAAAGATTCAAGTAAGAAATCAATATTCATGTCCCCATAACTCTTCTTGAACTTATCAATAACCATATCCTCCAACTTTAAGTCAATAGCATCAAGAGTGTCATCAACCCAATTTCTTTTGATTTCAAGCTTTTCTTTGATTCCATTTAGGGTCTCGACTCTAATTTTTGACAACTCTTCAAGGGCATGTTGGCTTCCTTTAAATTCAGCTGGTACAATGTCCTCCTCCTCAACCAACTCATCACTGAGCTGGGTAATGTGGTCCAACTTGGGAAGAATACCTTCAAAGTAGAAAATCTCATTGTTACATTGTTCAATTATCTCATCAATTTCATTAATGGGATCTTATACTTTGAGTTTTTGGGATCTTCTTTTCCCCTCTTGGTCAAATTCTCAATCCATGTGTCTACTGCTTGAACCTTCTTGACAGCCTTGTTTATCTTATTCATTTCCTGGGGTGTTTATATAAGCACTTTCTTGTGTTTGACTAGTCTTCCTTGTCAACTATTGTAAACAAGAACTCAAGGCCTTAACTTTCTCCTTTAGTTTCCTTTTTGTCATTCCATCTTCATCAACCTTCTGCAGAAGATCGCCATTCCTGCCTCAAAACCCATTTCTTCAATTGTTCCCTTGAAGTTTTTCCCAAAGGAATAATCTAAATGTTATAATCATTAGTTATGTCTTTTCTTGTTTTACCCTCAAAAGGGGTTTCTATTTCCAAGGTCCTTGCTCCAGATGAATTAGTGTGGGTTTTGTGATGGTTCGGCCCTTTTTGAGGCTCTTACTACCTTTGGAAAAGACAGAGCAATAAGGTCAACAACTTGCATAGGAGAACCTCTTTTTCTTCATTTGAAATCAACTCACTGATCCATCCCTTTTCTAAGCTCGTTATAGCTCTTGTTTCTTATGATTCTTGCTAGAGTTTCTCAGGAACAACTACCATTTTCTTGGATATTTCTTGTTCATTTTGCACCAATGATTGTGTTTGTTCCTGATTACTTATTTCGATGGTTCCTATGCCAATCTCACCCTATGCTACTGATTCTTCGGATTCTCTTTTTCATGGTCTGGAACTTCAGATTGATCATTTTTTCCCTGAATTGTATCAACATTCAAGGGAAAATCCTTCCTTTCTTCTTCAGTTGAAGCCATAGTGGATTCAATCTCTTCTCCAACACTTTCTTGTACCAAAACTTGGGTTGTGGGCTCTTTCTCTCCCAAAATCTGTTGAGTTGCAACCTTACCCTTTTCATGCTCTAGTGATGTAAATTCCATGGTAGGTTATTTCTATGGAAACAACTCTACATTTCCCATTAAGGGTTGTGAGCTTTCACTAGTAATGATTTCTTCATCAACAATTACATCTTGTGCTATTTTCAATCTTTCTTCAAAAATAGATTTTCCCTCATGAGGAAGGTCATCAATCTTGGTCACCTCAACAAAAATGGATATAGCCTCTTCCACTAATAACTCATTATTAGTACCCTTTTTAACAAAAAAATTTGGTTTACCCAATTCTGACATTTTTCCTAGGGAAAGTATTTCAGTTGCCTAGATCCTCACTTCAGTAGTTGGTACATGAATATCTTTTTCCAATTATTTACTTTTTGAATGCTACCCATTGGTGTCAATATTGGTTCATCTATAGATAAATTAAGTGCATCCAACATGGAAAATACTTCACCAACATAAACATCAATTACATCAGTTTGGCACTTTACAAATTCATGCATTGTTTTGAATGGAGGCACATTTATATCCTTGGCAAGAAAAGTTTCAGAGATTTTCATACCTGGGGTAATAAATTGATTATCTACTAGATTAACTACAATAATTCCTTGGGAAATTAGAATCTAAGTGCATTCCATTATTTTTTCCATAAAATACAGAGATGGGGTCAAAGGATCTGATTGCTCTACATGTGGTAGGGATGTATCATGCTGCTTTTGGAAAGTATCACTCCTTTTAGAGTCTGGGGGATCAATTACCACATCTTGGTGTTTGAACCTTATAGGTGTATGGGAGCCTAATATTACCAAGACTTGCTAGTGAATAACCTTGTGTTTTTATGTCCTCTCAAACCTTTTTAAATATGGTGTTGCCCTTCTTTCATCCTTGTGTGGCTTAGACTAAATGTGGCCACTTGCAATGGCCCCACTCATCAACTTTTCAGCACTATGCTACTTTGGCGAAACACTTGGATGGACCACATGTGATGCCAAACCTTTCCCCTTTTCTGAATTGGTACTGCAAAAGTAATGGGGGCATTCTCCATAGATTTTAAAAGCATCTCTTCAGTATTTTGCTTGAGAACTGACATAGAAGTGCAGTTCCGCTAGTGGTTGATGTCCACTCATCAATGAATTCAGGAGTAGGCCTTTTGGATGGAAATTGAGGGGCATTTCCTCCCAATGGGTCCATTCTATCTGTGTCCTCCCTTAGGGGTGGAATATCCTCACTCAGGTTTCCCAAAATTCTAATTTTTTTAGGATTTTTGTATTCTATAGTGAAAGATCAATGTTATTTTGGGTCAACTAGTTTACAGTCCTTCTCATTACATTAACTATTATTAAATAAGGATCATCAAATTCTACCACATTCTAGTCTAGAGGAGATACAGGATGATCCCCCACCTTCTGATCAATATAAAATCTTCTCACTGTGTGTGGATCATCCACAATCCCCTCTGGGATAACCACAATTTTGTAGTCTATTATCTATGATAGAGTCATTCTGGAAAAATCCCTTAACCTGACTTCTTCCTCATCCCTGCAGTTCATCTAGTAATCTTGAAAAATGGGGCTCATGCTCAAAGGTATTTGTAATGTTGTTAAACACCCATCTAATGTCATAATTAGGCCTGGCCTCAAACTTTTCCATATCAAATTTCTACATTTCCTCTTCAATCAATCTATCCTTTATGATGGAAGGGCATGAATACCTTCCAATTCGAATAGGAAATTTGATATTTGTTTTATGCCTCCCAGCAATTATTTTATGCATAGGTGTCAATTGTCTTACTAGTTCCCATAAAATCAATTTATCATCTACATACCTAGGTAACTTATATGGCTTTCCCTCAAAACCACTAACTCTTATGTAAGTAAACCTTTTATATTGGATGAAGCAACATCCATATTCCAAAATTACTTGTCTAGCTTGTTCAGACATCCTATATTGTCCCCACTCTAGCTTGAAAAGACAAATGATTGGGGAAAATAAAGCATCATTAACTAACCTTACATTCCCACTCCAGTTGATCAATTGCAATTGGGGAAATATCTCATGCATTTGACATTGCTTAAAATCTACACATGGTGACAAACCTGGGAAATGTTTGTGCCCTGCAACATTATAAATGAGATATGTCATCATATAAAATTCAAGGTCTACAGTATCTCCCATCTCAATTTTTGCTACTAGAGTGACCATGTGATCATGGAGTGCATCTACAATAAAGGTGGCCCACAAATGCTCCCTTTTCTCTCCATAATAATCCATATGTATGTAGTCATCCATTCTTTGAATTCATTTGTTGTTTCTAAACCTACCATTCAACTTAGAAACATAATGACATCCTCAACCTCCTCTACAAATTGTGCCCTAACCAACTTCTTAGGGATTCTAGCTATTTTCTTCTTCGTAATAAGCCAGTTTGTATTTATCATCTTGACATAGTCCTTCTTTGTTTCATAATCCTTTAGAGCCAACTTGATGCCGATGGTAATTGGGTTTGCGACTATAGGAAATTTTAACATTATTCTGATGGTCATTGGTGTTAGTGTCAGTACTGCATCCCCACTCCCGTCTAACACCTCCCTCTTTTCTGGATCATAGTTCATAGCACAATGCCACACTAATTCAGGGAAATGAATAGAGGGTGGGATGGCACCAACTAGAGAAATACAACTTTCTGAATTACTTTTAAGGATTCATTCTGATGGGGACTTTTTAACCTTTGGAGGAAGTCATCTAGATCAACGCCCATTAAGTCTGTGTCTATAATTTTATCTAGATCACTTGTGATTCCCAACACAAATGAGAATGAAGATGGCATAGTCTTCATTATTCAAAAACCCTAACTTTCCTTTTAAACCAACCTTGCCCATTGAAAGAGAAATACATGAGTTTTGAAGCTCTTACAGTCAATCCACAAGTGCCTAAATAATTTAAACCCAAATCAACAACTTCTTAAATCCTTAGGTTTGTAATTTGAGCTCCATAGCTAATGACGTGATAATTCTTCACACAAATCACAAAGGCAATAACAAAAATCAAGCCAATTGGTAAATAAAGATGAAATCATTCACAAGATTTAAAACATCCTTGATTTGCATAGCAACATTAATGGTGGAAAAAATAAATGCAATGCATCAAGACTCTTAATCAATCATTCGTAATTTTAAAAATGAACCATCCATGTGGAATAAAGATTTTCGTTGTCACGGACTCGGGGCACCTTTTGTAATTTTGTAGCATTAGAGACTTTACACACTTTTGGAAAACTTGACCCGCCCATCCACCTTTTAGTTTTCAATACTAGCTCGACACGTGGTCACATTTGAGTGATAGCAGGGTTGCGGCCCTTTTTTACAATTTTACCTCACTTCCTTTTCAAACCCAAAATGCTTGAGTTCCCGGTGAACCGCATCTCCGCCTCTTGCATTTACGTAGCCACGTGTCTCTTGTGGGTGTTAGGAACTTTTACACTTTTACTCCTTTCTTCATAAATGTGTAAAGCTACAAATGTGTACTACCTCCCCGCATCCACTTCAATTGTGATGCATGTACATTCCTCGAGACCAATCCAAAAATTATTTATATTACCTTTTAACCGCAGATATTTAGAGAACATTTATCAGTGTAACGGAGCTGATTTCACACTTTTGAATGTGAGAAAAAAATATAAGTTTGTAAATTTGACCTGCCACACCGCAATCAATTTGGAACTTCCATTTATTAGTAGGTAATGGGAGAGAGAATGCAAATAATAGACAAGACCCAGAAGCAATTTACAACAAGCAATCCCTCAAACTCCAAAACTTAAAACACAATGACTTCCCTATAAGAAACCACCAGATAATGCACATTCAGACATGATCCTTGACCAAAAAAGAGGAAAGACTAGACCATACATAGAAAAACCACAAAGTGACTCGCACCTCAATAGGGAAAGTAGAAAAATATAGCAGATAATGATGGAAAAGCTTAACCAAATAAGGGAAAGATTAATTCAAGCACCAACAGAGTGATTTATTTTTAGGTTTGAAGTCATGTTTTATATATGATCAAGTGTGTGACAGTTTGAAGAATGAAAAAAAGTGTGTGTGCAAGGGTTTGATGCATTGAGAAGTGAAGAAAGTGCTAGTTTGTGCAAGTTTGAAGACCTAGGGTTTGAGAAATGGTTTGAAGTTGTTTGGAGCTGAATCTTATGATCACCATTAGCTGATTTGTTGCAGAATATTATCAGTGATCTCTTAATCAAAATATTGTGTGATGAGTCATATTCATGCAAGTCTCTTGTTGTGTGTAATATCAATAAGGGTTTAGGGGTTAGTGCTCTTTATGGGGTTGGTGCCTCACTAAATAAATATCTTGTGATGTGTAATATTCACTTGAGTATTTGTTGTGTGTAATATTAAGAAAAAATCTATGATTTTTCTTCCCCTTGATGGTTTCCCACTTACATCTTGTGTTATGGTGTTTATTCTATTGCTCATGGTTAATTGAATTAATGTTGTATATTATTGTACACACACAAATGAATGGATAATTGATTAATGGTTCAGGTGAGTGATCTAAAATTGAAATTTAAATTTTAAGGAATGATTCACACCCTTGATTTCATTGTGCTTCCAACACACACATACCTGTAGATGATTATAATGCTCCAAAATGTTTCCAAACACTTGGATTAGGCCTAATTTTCACTATGACAAAGTGGACTATCAAAATGAATATGCTTCCAAGAACTCCAAAAGGACCTAAAACTATTGATACAACATGTTTCCAACTTATTTATGCTTACATGTGCTCATATAACTCTACATCTTGCTCTCATGCTCTATTTGGCATTCAAGCACCTAGATTAGGTCTAGATGATAACCTGCAAACCATGCTCACACTTGTACTTGTACTTCTCCACCTCACTCTATAAATTATTGACCTTTACCACATATCACAAGTATAATTAACACAATATTTTTCATACTCCAAAAGAATTAGTTCAAACTCTGAAGTAAGTAGTTTAGACTCTAAAGAAAATAAAACAAACTTTAGACTAACTTCGAAGCATTCAAGAAAACTTGAAAGAATTCAAGAAAAATCTGAAGTAACCTAAATTCTATCTTACAAAAACACATACACTTCTGACACACCATAATAACCATGACAAAATTCATGAAAACATCTACTCAATAAAGGACAACTCAAGCTATGACCATGCACACTGAAACATGCTCCAGAACACCATAAGAATTCACCAAACTGGACACTACCAATCAACCTTCAGACTTAACACTGAAATACACCTCATAGAGACTGATATGACACCATAACACCCTTTTCTATCAATGTACTTGACATCAATGATAACACTAACACACAATGGCCAACAACATCCCCCTTTCTCATTGATGACAACCATATTAAAAATACCTACTTGGATATTTTCCATGTTTTTGATACTACTCTCCCCTTGAAATCTATGAAAAAATAACAATGATAACTAGACATGGAAAAAGGAAAATCAAAATGGAAACAATGTAAAATATAACTTACTTGCACACAATATTCCCTTTGTACTTAAATCTATTTTTCTTATCTTCTAAAAAGTAGTATTAGGATCCATGGACCTGATAGAATCATCAAACCAGATCCCCCGAGAAAATATCCATCTTAATTTGTATCCATATCAAATATATACATTCCACTAGGTTGTTTCATGCTAAAAATACTAACTCTTCTTCCAAACTAAGCATCTCATCACTTATGACTATGAGACCTAAACAATACTTTCAAACCAAACAAATTACTAAATTATTCTAGCCATAGAAGCACAATAAACTCATAACACATCACCTTATAACTCCCCTTGAGGTCATACCATCTTAATTAAACTGGGAATGTAAAAATCAGCTCACATACCTTTTCAATAATGTAACTTTTAAGTAACTTTTAAATACCTGAAACTCTCATAACTTCACCTTCTTATAATAATGAACATTCAAGATCTTTTTATTAACATACCGAAAGTACCATTATATCTTCCAAACCAATATTCTTGCCACTTAGAACACTTTATATGCATTTTGAAGATCAATAACTATCTCTCCCTTTCTTAATGGATCTTCACTGGACTGTAGCTATATCTGGGCAAGTTTTGGATACACTTAGGTTGTAATTGGATTGGTTTTTGGATGGGTTTTCCATTTTGTGAACTTGAAATCTTATTCACAAGAGTCTTTATCCAATATAGGTCACAACCAAATCTCCTACTTCAATAGACATTTTTAGATGTTTATCTTGTCATTTCACAACTTCACAATGTTTAGTGCTCTATCATGATGTAATTTCATACAAAATATGCATGTAAATCAGCCATATAAACCCTGCAACATGGCTACCTTCATCTTCTTGATATTGAGAACACACAAGCTTCCCCTCAACACATACCATCATGAAAACATAATGAAACCTCCATATACATGCTAAGATAGTCTAATCTATCCCTTGTAATACTACAACCAATTCAAGTGATGAAATTCATAATCATACCTTAGCTTGAAGATTCTACACAATCTTCAATGGACCTATATTTTGATGCACAACCTCATTTAGATTTTTATAGCATTGAAGAACATAAAACTTCACATATCCTGTTGAGACACCACTTTGCAAACCTCAAAGACCACACACAAACATGTAACCCCTCTTGTTATTAGGAATAACTCACTCTTTCACTTCCACATATCTAATCATGTTTGTGCAACTTCATACTTCTCATAAGATGCATATCTTCTTTAAAGACATCTCAATCATGAACCAAGGACAATAACCCAACATATAGACCTAGATAGCACACATATACTCATGACCCATACACAAGCTTCTTACAACATATACCCTTATGAAAAACTCAATTTCTTTAACCACTGTAGTTACCTTCCACTTTGGCAATCCTAATCAAACTTGTGATTTTTTCAGAACTAGAATGTACGATTCCTTTTGCATATGATACATGCATTTCATACATTCATGCAACATATCTTGAAGTACACACAATTGAAATTCTTGGACTAGTGAAACTCATGAAAAATTATCTTGATGCATAATGACTAAGAGAAAACCCTTTACACATTACTTTATTCTCTTGACATGACACAACAACTTGACTCCATAACATGACAGACTCAAGACTACTACTTTCTTGTGTCACTATTTTCATACTTAGACTTTGACATGCTTTACAAACCTTGATCATCATGCACAAAATTATCTTGGTACCTTGATATATCAACCAACATCTTAACTCATAGCTTTCATATCATGACTCATACTTGGATTAAGATAAAATCAATACAGATCATGACCATACCTTTAGTATGTGACACACTATTATACTACTAAAAACTCAAACTTCAATCTTGAAAAATTGGTGGAGTCATAGTTCAGCTTAGTCAGTTCCCCCTTTCTCTAATTCTTCATATAGATCAACATGTCTCTAAGAAGCCTAGTAGAGACACATCCTTTCATGATGAATCTAGAAGAGTGACCTAAAGAGGACCATATACCTCACCTTTTCCATCTTTTTTATCATTAATCCGAGACATACATTACCTTACATTCATATCATCTCTTGGTGAACCATTATTGTTCCTTCTAGGTTCCCATGACCTATTTAGCCTTCTAACCTACATATTAGGCCATTAAAAGTTCCTTCCTTCCCTTGTGAGCCTATAATATTCCCTAGAAACATGTCCAAACCTATTACAATTGAAACACACAACTCTACTCCTTCCCTTGTAGCCTTCATTACTCTAATTTTGACTTGATGGCTCATCCAAACAATACTTAGCAACATGACCTTTCTCATGAAAATTGTAGCAAACTACATTATTTTATTTTTCACTCTCACTACCTCTCCAATGATGATCATCACTAGTAAACATCCTACACTCATTATATCTATTCCCAAAACCATTATATGTGAAACAATAGCCATTAAATGATTTTTCAGATCTTGAAGTATTGGTCTTCCTAATCGATTTTATCTTTACATTGAATTTGGTGAAGATCTCTTTCTTTCCTTCATTGAAGTTTCATTCTTCAACCTATTTTATTTGTTTCTTATCTTGTTCCATCATGTATTTTCCTTTGAAGTCATCATTGAATCCCAAACCTTCTCTATCACCTACAGATCTCTATTTGCTAAGAATATCATCAAGATCCTTGGTTATTTTCTCAAATTTCTGAAAGGACTCAACCTTCTTACCAACCTCTAATAAATATTCACTTAGAAACTATATATCCTCTTCAAATTTGGTGCACTTACTCTCTTTGTCTTGTAAACTTGTGACTATAAACTTTACCTTTTCTTCTAGCACCCTAATTGTCTCATTTAGCTTGCTTGTTTTAGACCAATGCTTCTCTTATAGATCATGGATCTTATCTTCATATCCTTTGAATTGATATCTCAGCTTCTTGTTCTTATTTTCAGCATGCCTTAATTTAGTTTGGATACACTCTAGTTCATCTTCAACATCATCTTCTTCTTCATCTTCAAAATGTATGGAGTCACCAAAAATGATAGGATGATTTCTCAAAAAGTTAGCAACATCTTGACAGAGCAACAACAATTTTACACAATAAAATCTCTGCTATTCACACTATGAAACTTTGTATTACAATATAATTATATAAAGGAGAGGATGCTCCTATAATCTAGGAAATGTTTTTAAAAATACTCCTCACAAAGAAACTATTCGTGTGAGTTTGGTTTAACAACCAAATATCACTCGAACAACCTATAACCTTACTAAAAATATTAGTTGTTTTATAAACAAATAATTTATAATAGTTTATTAGATTTACCATTATATAATAAACTCACACATTATAATAATAATTCAACCTGCATAATAATGTGAGCACTAAATATTAATTTCATAAAATTCCCCCCATTAGTGTGAAGATGGGAGAAAAAAATCACACTTCTTTCTCTGTGTACCACCGTGTGTGCTCATGATCGGATGTTTTTAGGACAGCGAACAACCTCAACAAGGATGGTTTTATAGGACAACCTGACAATCTCAATAAGTATGATTTTACGGGAAAAAAACAACCTCAACAAGGATAGTTTTATAGGATAACTAACATCCTAAACAAATGATGGTTTTACAGGACAACCAACAACCCAAATATCATGATGCTACTTTTCCTTGTGATTTTGTCTATCCACTATGTTTTTCCTTCAAGGAATTATGTAGGAAACACTTCTCACTGATTACAAACTTGAAAAGGAGGTAGAAATGAAAATGGAACATTGAGATCATATTACCCCCTCAATGTGAACATTTCACTTATTCAACAAAAAATAGGAACTCTGAAATCATGCTACACACAACTGAAACAAACTGCAACTCTAAAATGAAAGCAAACTAGTACTCACAAAATGTCACCACAAATATGTGCAACATCGTCATTGGTAGACTGAAAAGAGGTCACTTGATTGAACTCCATCCTCATGTGCCTCCGTCCTCTAGTGAATGATGATGTTGACTTAGATTGATTTGGATACGAAGATTAGCATTTATAATGCCCCTCCTTAATTTGAACTTGGATGTTAAATTCCACCGATAGTGCATCTAGTGAAAAGTGAGGCAATTTTTTTACTTTTCAAACTTTTGATGATAGTAATAAATTATTACTATACAACTTAGACTATTTTTATAAACACAAAAGGGAACTTTATAATGACAAGGAATTTGATGACACATAACTCTATTCAAGATTAAAAATTGATAACATGATGATGACTCATGTTTGTAAAAATACTAATGACACCTAATAAAAATAACTTAAAAGTAATATTTAATTACTTTTTCCACATAGCTAAATGAATTTTGTTGACATGGATCATATACAACTACGACACTTTACATGAACATAACTCAATTTTAATAGTTATAATCTAATTTTGAAATTTAGACTAAACACAAGACCTACCTAATCACATATACTCAATTCTCTCCTTGACATATAATAATCGAACCAATGATTATAAAATTTACATACATTTTTATAAATTTTCAAAAAAAAAATTGCAACACGTGGTAATCCAAACTTAGGAAGAACATACCGGGAGACACGTGACAGGGAACAAACTATCAAAGGGCATGTGGGCATATTGAATATGCAGATTAAAACAATCTCGATGTATATCACTGATTTTGATGCAAAAACACCAAACCGAATATGTGTAGATAATGATTGAGAGAAATCTCTTCATGGTTTATCATATCATGCATGAATGTAGTCCCAAATGTCGGAAGATAAGAAAATTTTGGCACGAGCTGATGAAAATGGATTGTGTAGTAAAGCTGACCACATAGAAGTAATAAGAGGTTATATCCTGGTAGATGAGGTGACGTTCTCCAATGGTTTGATAGATTCACATAATTTTTGGAATACAGATCAATCAAATCAATAATCATAGATGTATTTGGAATTTACATAATTTGTGACTTGATAAGAGAGATTCCTCGATCTTCTCATTCTCAAGCAATGTAAAACAACTCTCAAACATATGGAATGTGGCGAGATATCTAATAAAGTTTTTGATGCCATAGAGATAGATTTAATCTAATTTCTTAACAACTCATTTCAGATTTGTAAGAGTAATTCCACAAATTGATTATTCCACCTCTTTGTTTGGCGTGTTAGAATATGTTGTAGAAATTATGATTATTTCATTTCTTTATGGAATTCTATTACGACACCTTTAAAATTTGATAAATTAATATAAAATGTATGATATGTGTACCCCACCAGTTGGAACTACAATGCAAGAGACTATTCAATTCTCAACTTAAAACCGAATGCTACAAATATAAACATCATCCATAGGGGAAACCAAAATATTGGAATTCCCCTTAGAAATCGGAAAACCATCTTAATCTCATATATCTCGCTCTAATACTAGATGATAGAGAAACACAAATTTTACATAATAAACTCTATTATTCACACTATGAAACTTCAAATTACAATATAATTATATATAGAAGAAAATGCTCCTATAATATAGGAAATTTTTATAACAATACTCCTCACAAAAAACTATTCACGTGAGTTTAGTTTAACAACCAAATCTCACCCAAACAACCTATAACCTTACTAACAAATATTAGTTGTTTTATAAACAACTAATTTAAAATAGTTTACTACATTTTCCATTATATGTTAACCTCACACATTATAATAATAATCCGGCGTACATAATAATGTGAGCACTAAATATTAATTTCCTAACACATACTTGGTCATGAATAACACCTGATAACCTACATCTCCATGCTCTAATTCAAATTCAAAATATGAAACGCCACTATCACAACCACTTGATTTGGATGAGTAGGCCTCTTCCTTTTTATAAAATCTCTTCCTTCCCTTCTTCTTGTTATCAAACTTCTTAAAGTTATTCTTTCCTTTACTATAATTTTGATACTTCTTATCATGATATTTATCATGCTCATGTTCATCATGATCTTCCTCCTTATGCTTATGAGGAAAATTGATAGCAAAATGACCTACTTTACCACAATTGAAACATTTATAAGGAAGCTTACCTTTGTATTTTCCAGAACCAACCTTTAATCTTCTAGCAAGAATTGTAAATAGTTCTTCATCATCAAAATTAAAAACATCTCCATCAATGTTAGCTTTCTTACCCTTGGTCTTCATCCCATATTTGAAGGAAATATCTTTCTTGGTTGGTTTTTCACTATGAATCCTCATCTCATATGCAGTTAGGGTTCCATGTAAATCATCCATTGTTAAGAGATTAAAATCCTTGGAATATTCAATAGTAGACACTTTGGAATCAAATATAGGAGTAAGAGACCTCAAAACCTTTTGTACTACAAAATATTCCTTCACTTCTTCACCTAGACCTTTCATGGTGTTGACAACCTTGTCAACCCTAAGAAAGTATGCAAAAATAGGCTCATCATCACTCATTTTCAACCCTTCAAACTGATTTCTAAAAGTCTGAAGCTTAGTTATCCTTACCTTGGAATATCCTTCATACAGGACCTGAATTTTCTCCCACATTGATTTTTCTGATTTGCAATGCATCACCTTCACAAGCTCAGATTCACCTAGACCACACATGATAGCATTCATATCCCTTGAATTGTCACTACAAATCTTCTTGTCTACATTACTTGTTTGAGGAGTTACACAAGCAATATAACCATATACCACTAATTTCCAAATATAAAACCCTAATGAGATGATGTAAGTCCTCTTCTTTAGACTCCAAAAATCATAGTTCACTCCATCGAACAATGGTTCCTTACTAGAAGAAGATCCATCCTTCTAGCTCATCATTTTTATGCTTCAAGGATCTCCATTCATGTATTCAAACTTCTCTAAAAAAACCTTCTTTGATACCAATTTTTTAAAGGAAAATATATTGAGGGGGATGAATCATTCCTTTAAAAACCCTTATATAATTTCATATTATCTTTCATACACCATTAACATTCAACCATGCATTAATGTGATCATAACAATAAATAAAAACCATCCACAATAACATAAAAAAAGGAGTACAAAAGAACACAAGATGTAAGTGGGAAACCCTCAAGGGGAAGAAAACCCACTAAAAACTTTGTTGATATTACTCACAACAAATACTCAAGTGAATATTACACATCACAAGAGATTTCTTTAGTGAGGCACCAACCCCATAAGGAGCACCAACCCCTAAAAACATTTTGTATTACTCACAAAAAGAGAATCCTATAAATATGACTCATCATAATACATTTGAATAATAATACCATTGTATAAATTTTGCTAACACACATAAGTGATAGTGATTAAGGATTCAACTCATACACCTCCAAACCCTCCTTCATATAACTCACTCAATCTTGTAAAAACATGATCTGATTTGACTTCAAACTCTTCCAATCATGCCCTATATAATTCCTTAGCCTTCTTAACACTCTCTCATCTCTTATATAATGCCTTCATACTATTTTAACTCTCATTCTTGGGTCATTTTTTTACCTCTCTCTCCACTGGTTCAAATTTGAACTCAAACATTCACTTTATACCCTTATCTTCTCATAAACATAAGGGAGGTCAGTCCTTAATCATTAGTTATACCAACACAACTCAAAAACATAACAATAAACTCATATAAATTCATAAAATAGACCCATGTAGGTCGGTCATGCCCAAATGCACTAAATAAGCTCAAAAACAACTCAAAACCTTGTCACCTAGATGAGAACAAACCACAAAGATTATAACCATAATTATTCAAGCTCCTTAATTGATCAAACATGTCAAATATGACATAAAAACATCATCCATAGTCATTAACAAGATTGTACCAATAAATTTATTTATAACTCTATCAAGAAGGCTCATATCCTTCTTAAAACAATTGTTTCTCTGTTCAATGAAAAGTTACAAAAGCCATGGAAATGGGGTAAGAATTTATAAAGAAACCCCAAATGATCTTAAAAACTAGTCAATGGACCATTAGATAAGAGATAAACAAGGATTTTTCACTTTTCATACATTAATATTGAAAGAAACAAGAAAATCTAGCATATTTAGTAATCCTCTACTCTTGAAAGCTTTAAAATGAACCTAGGAAGGATTCTAAGAAATCAATTATGTGATTATGAGAATGGGAGCTCACCATTAATGGCTTCAAGGCCAATGGTTCTTCCCATTTACTCAATGCTTGGTGTGTAGTGCAATGGCAAAACAATAACTCAATGAAAGAAATGAAATAACTCTAAACCCTAAGCAAAATGTTATAGTTTATGTTAGGAAGAAGGAGAGTTCTTAGAAATAAAAGGGGGTAGTGGGCTATTTATAGTTTTCCATTTGGGAAAGTGGGGAATTTTGGTGCATGTGGGACTAAAGGATAAGCCAAAAATTTAATTAGGGAGTCAAAGTAAGATTTGACTAGGTTTAGAAGAGGTTAATCATGGTTAGGACTAGTTAAACTAGGTTAGACTAGTTAATCATGTTTAGAGAGGAATTAGGGTTTTGAGAGAGTTTTGAGAGGTCTAATCAATCCAATGAAATGGATTGATAGTCTAGAAAGCTAGTAGAAGTAGTCTAGAAGGGAATGAGAAGATGGTTTAGTCAATAAAAGGCTATATTAGCATGCTTAATTGATTTACAAGAGGAATACGACCAAAAGAGTGTCGTAAGAGGGGAGTTAGATAGGTCTAACTGATGGTATGTCATCAATTTTCAAGAAGGAGAATAGTTAGTGCAATATTAGGAATAATAGTGCTTTGATCAAACTATAGGTGTCTACATTTTCCCCTCTTTGGGGTGATGTAAGCTATGTCACTTCAAAGAAAGTAGACAAACATAAGAAAATAAAATTTTTTGAAGGGGTAGAAGAAAAATTAGTTAGCTAAAGGGATGCCCCCTCAAGTGTTGATGGGGTGATGGAAGAAATCAATCAGCAATCAAAAGAGAATGGAATAAATAAAAGTGTGAAGAGAAGATTAGAGAACAACAAGAAAATGAGATATTGAACTATCCATAAACGAGTGCAAACAATTTTTAATCATCCTTTTTTTTAGCATCCTCATCATCGGTCTTTATTAAAATATAAGAATAAGACAAAACGTAAAATGACATGAAAATACAAGATAAATTTTTTTCCCTTGCTAAAACAATAACTCCATGCAACATACAAATATGCAATGTAATATGAGAAGTAAAAAAATCATCTAACAGGGAAATAAGTACAATCACACACACTCAAACCAATAATGTTTAAGATAGTTACACAAATAATTTGTTATCGAGATGTAGTCCCAAATGCTTTGATAAATGACAAGGGATTTAAAATGATGCCCCAATAAATTTGTGTATGTAAGGGAAATGATGGAGGACACTTGGGTTCAATGGAAAAGTAATGTGCATGACGAAAACAAAGATCAAGTGGCAATTTGGTAGTGCCCCAAAGTACATGAACAAAGTAAGCAACATAGATTTTGTAAATGATTGTAGAGTTGGGTGATCTGTGATTCGTTGTTTCAAAACATGTGAAAACATCAGCAAGATATGAGATGAGTGCCATGTGAGAGACACAGAGTTTAGCTGCAAATGAGTTGATTACCAATTTTAGTCCATTTTTTGAAGTTTTACGATGTTTTTGGCTTTTGAATGGTTTTATAATTTTTAAATTTTTGATCAGTCAGAGGAATTTAGGAAATGGAAGGTCACCTAAAATCACACAAAAATGCCCCAAGGCAAAGAGAACGGGTGTTGGGTGGCAATAAAATGCCCAGCGAGAAGAAAAATAGGTCACCAAAATTTATTTAAAAGTACTCATGGTGCTAGATAAAAATAGAAGACAAGAAGCACCTGGAAATATATAAAAATGTCCCAGGGTGATTGAGATGATATCATACATTTTGTACGTGAGATATTTTGGTAGATACTAGCACTTGGGATGATACTAGATGATATTGGTGTGGGGGGGATAGATTTGTGATCATGCACAACTCCTCTTTCCCCATTGATGATACGATATGTGATGATTAGCTTAGTATACATGCATGATGTAAAACTTAGAATTTTTGTATATATGATGTAGTAGATGATGTTATATGTGATGAATGATAGATGATAAATGTGATAACAAACAGATGTGTAGTAGAAAAACACACAAGAAAAATTAACAAAACTAGAAAAATATATAACTAAAACTATACAAACCGACACGTAAAAGCAATTTAAGGGTAAGTGCGGCAAGTTAGGGGACAAAAAAGGGGTCATAAGTGGATGTTATATTGTAAAAAACAACAAAATCTCAATTTTTAGGGATTATTAGCAATATGCGCACTCAAAATTGTAAAAATTATGTAAATATGAATCGTAACATCCAGAATCTAGTTTCTAAACTACTATTTTTTTAAAAAACAGACAAGTTTAGCTATATTAAACACTCCAAATTCTATGACTTGGTTTTTTTTTGAAAACACCTACAAGATTGTAGTCCATTTTCCCGCAATTTGGATGACCAAAACTTGTATTTTTTTCCCTTTGGTGAAAATTTAGATACCACTATCTATCTTGGGATGGATTTTATTTTGTATTTTTTGAGCAATATTTTTTTAATGATTTTTTCTATGAAAGTGGTCTGAAATTTTTAGAAAATAGATCACTTTCCGTTTTCTGCCATAACTACATCAAAATATTTGAAATCAAATACTTTTTTTTTTAAACGTGTATAGAATTTTTCCATGCTTGGGATGGTATAGGTTTTATCACATTATGACAAGTGAAACAAAAGTTGCAGATCTTAAACATAGACATGAACATTCATGGGAAAAAGTTTCTTAAAGACCTATTGTTAGTAAAAAACTATAAAATGATATTTATCTTATTCTATTCACTTTAAAATCAATATTTATATGAAGCTAACATTCTCCCCTAAGCAATGGTACCATTTTTGTGACATGTTTTTTATTTTTCGGCATGGTTCAAGTCCGAGGAAGAGAAAATTTGATTTTTTTGGCCTTCCACATGCCATAATGACCTCCCAAAGCTCTGGTTTAGGAAAAAAAGATTTCCTAAGCCCTTAATGTCGAATTTGATGATACAATAAGAACCATGATCACAATTTATAAACTAAATCGCAGCACTAAAATGGTGGGAAAAATGAGGGCCATGGATGTTTTTTGGTATCATAGAACCGTGATTGTGGTTTTTACAAAGTGCGATCATGGTTTTTACAAAGCAGCGGGCATGGTTTATAAAGCATGATCGCACTTTGAGGTTTAGAATTTTGCAAGCCTAGAAAAACAGACCACGATCACAATTTTTAATACCACAATCGCAGTTCATAAAATTTAGGATTTGATGTCCACTTCTTTGTACATGCAACTTATTTTACCTACCCTTAATCACTACCTTATTTTTGTGAGACAAAATTGATATATTTTCTAATTTTTTTGGGTTATCTTGAAAGATAAGTTTTCAAGGCTATTGTTCACATTGTTTTTGAGGTTACCTAAGACAATGTTACAATTTTGGTGTATTTTTTTCCCGAGAAGGGATATTTTCTAAATGTTTATATTTTTGTGTATCCTTTTTTTTTTCTAAATGTTTTTAATTTTCTAAGGTCATGTTCAGAAAGCAATGTACAAGAATAAAGAAGTGTGGATGCCCCCAGTGTGATGTGGGAATATAAAAATGACAGAATGCCACGTGCATATGTATGAGAAAGTGTAACATGTAGGTGACCCTAGCATTAGATGGGAGTATAAAAAGGAACATCCTTCATGTAGATATAAGAATAAATAAGCCTGATCACATTGGCGAAGATGGATTTGGTAGGGTTCCTAGACCTAACAAGGAGACTAACCCTAGAAATCGGTGAGGGTTACCCATCCTGATACAAGATTAATTTATGACTGAAGAATTCACCTTGAGAACTAGAAACCATTTTTCACCCAAAGGCCTACCCACTATGCCATAATTGTGTGGTTTTCACATGTGGATGACCTATTTTTTCTTCACTATTTTCTCAAATTTTCCATGTTTTGTTTTTTTTTTCTTGGTTTTTCTACTTTTAGTTCTTTTTTGATATCTGAACCATGCTCAAGCATAGAACCACTTGAGATGCATGGCATTCATAGGTTCTAAAAGTTCTTCACCATCTGAATATGCTATTTTATAAGCTCCTAACCCATATTTAGCAACCACCACATAAGGCCCTAGCTAGTTAGCCTCAAACTTACCTTTCTTTTCTCTTTCTTTGATGGTATTCTACTAATTTTCTTTCAGCACTAGATAACCTTAATAAAATTCATGATGAATGATCCATTTTTATATCCTCTTGATACTTTGTCCTAGTAGACCTTGAGGTGATTAAGCTCTCTTATCCACTTTTCATCTAATAGCTCTAGCTTTGTTAGATGAGATAATCTATAGTCTTCATCTTTATCAAGATAATCCTGGAGAGATATTCTTAGGGAGGGAAGCTCCACTTCCAAGGGTATGATGGCTTCAATTCCATAAACTAGAGAATATGGGGTCACACCAGTAGAAGTGCGGATGGAGATTCGATAGGCCCAGAGGGTGGAATGTATATGTAAGTTCTAATTACGACCAATCTTACTTACCATTTTCTCCATGATACATAAAAGGGTTTTATAAGTAGCCTCAGCTTGTCCATTACCTTGGGGGTAATAGGGGGTAGACCACTTGATTTGAATATGGAAGCATTGACATAATGTCTTAACCATTTTTTCTTGAAGGATTTACCATTATTAGTTACAATGGTGGAAGGGATACCATAACGATTGATGAGATGATTCATGATGAATTTTGAAATTTGTGCACCAGTGACATAAGTAAGAGGCATAACCTCTACCCATTTAGTAAAATACTTAGTAGTGGTAATAATGTGGGTGTGGCCATATGAAGAGGAAGGATGGAGCTTCCCTATGAGATCTAGACCCCATTTAGAAAATGGCCAAGGTGTTGCAATGGGTTGCAAAGCCTATGCTGGTGCATTTATCAACTTTGCATACTTTTGGCATAGCTCACATTTCTTGATGAAATTACAACAATTTTCTTCCATGGTGGGCCAATAATAACCTACCCTTAAGAGCTTCTTAGCCAAGACCATACCACTAGTGTGTGCTCCACAAATACCATCATATATTTACTTAATAATGTGGATGAAGTTAGTAACATCCAAAAAATGAAGAAGATTCCCATTGTAGCCACAACAATAAAGGGTTCCTCCTAGGAGGGTATAATGGGTTATACGGAGGATAAGGGATTTCTTCTTAGAATGGGTAATGTCCTGGGGAAATGTGCCATCTTGTAGGTATCTAAATATAGAGTCGTACCAAGGGGAGGATGGACAAAAATTTCACATGCCAAACAAGATTCTGACATGTCGTATGTGGGTATTTGTAAATGCTCTATAAAGAATGACATTTTTCTCTCTTGAGGTGGAATGCGTAAGAAAGATCCAATTGTAGCCATAACATCAAATGATCTATTATGTGAACTCGGTTTTTGCTCAAAGATAATTTATGTACAATACTCCTTCAAGGTTTCAACCAATTTCTTATATGGAACAAGTTTCTCATCTTTAACCTTATACTCATCATTAAATTTCTTAATAATGAGTTGGGAGTCCCCAATGACTTGTACTTGTCTGATATTCCAATTGATAGCCAACTTGAGGCCAGAAATGAGTGCCTCATACTCTGTAATTTTATTAGTGCAAGGGAATCCCAAATAGAATTCTCTTGGGATAACCTCACCTGTGGGAGTGATGAGCACCACTCCCGACCCTGATCCATGGAAGGTGAATGATCTATCTAAATGGATTTTCCATTCTACTGATTATTTAACATACATCATGGATGCATTTGGAAGTTCTAGACACAAAGGTTTCATTCCTGGTAGAGGAGCATCTACCAATTGATCAGCCAATATTTGTCCCTTTAAGGATCTATGATTCACAAACTCAATATCAAATTATCTTAAGAGAATGATCCAATTAGTCATTCATATTGTAAGGCGGGGTTTTGGATAAAATGTACTTGAGAGGGTAAACTTTGGATATTAGTTTGACTCTATTGTTAAGGATATAGTGGCAATTTTTTGAAAGGTAAAGACAACCGTCGGGAAGGATTTTTCAATGCGTGAGTAATTTAGCTCATAGGTTATCAAGGTGTGACTAAGTGTAGATCAAGGATTTCGCGCTTGTTACCTGTCCAAGTTAATGCACCAAACTAAACACAAAAACCCTGAAAAACTCCAATGAAATCGATACCTGATGGACAAGATCCGAAGATGTAGACGGATAAGGAGGTCGATGTAGATAAGACGGGCGCACACGAGCAATTCGCACAATAGATCCAAGTAACCTGCAAGACACCAATGCTTGACAGAAAAAGATGGCGTTAAAAGATATTTGGGTGGACTGCCCGAGAAGCGGGTCCGGGAAGCGATAAGCTTCCTCGGCGGATGTCAGTCCACGTTTTCAATTAAGTAGAGAAGCATACATGATAAAAGATGTACATATAAGACTAGATTTTCTGATTATAGTAATGAAACCGAATTTAAACAACAGACAGAAAGCTACAGAAAACAGGAAACTATAAAATAAAGCTGGATTTGTGTTACCTGTGTCCTTTTACCTATCTGCAGGATGATCGGCGTCGATTATGTATAATCGGCGTCGACTGATGTGATCGGCGTCGACTAAAACAGATCGGCGTCGATTGAAAGCAGATCAGTTGATCAGGGACAGTGCAAGAAGATTCAGAAATTGGAAAGTGATGGACAGATAGTCGACGTCTGTTGGATGTGTGAAAGTCGGTAAGATCTTTCGGAACAGAGTCACCGGAAGATCGATGGATGCGTGTGATGTAATAGAAGCGAGTAAGCGGTGCTCCTCTCGGGATTGATTCGAGACGAGATCCGATCTCATTTGATACACTTGATGCTAAAAGATCTCTCTTTCTTACAACCTCGTGTCTCTTTGTCTCTCTCTCGTGTGCGTCCTTTTTTGTCGTGTGTCCTTTTTCCCTAGAACTCGAGTTCGGACTTGCTTTATAATCGGTGCCGCTCCTAAAAGTCGGCGCCGACCGTATAGGTCGGCGCCCGATCGCGGATAGACTCGAGATGGCCAAAATGAACGATTTCTAGAAAGATGAGAATTACCCCTAATACGGGAAATATCCCGCTTGGGGAAGAGGAAAAATAGGGGTGATACATAGATAGAATAAATTTGGGGTAGATAAGTGATTAGGATACATGGGAAGAGGTGTAATTAAATATTTAATATTTAATTACTCACGGGTAAGATACAATGGGGTGAATTAAACTTAGGATAGATTTTTAAACCACAAATCGGATAATATCCCAAGGGGATAGTGGTGACGTAAACGTGCCCCAGGTTACCTAAGCAGGTAAACGAATGTGAGGGACACTAAATTGAGTAACCAATTTTAAGTGTCTACATTTTGCCCCTTTTTGTCAAGTAACTTGCGATAAGCAAGGTTATGAGACAAAAACAAAGAGATGGAAGAAGGGAAGAATGAGTGATGATGTGATCCCCCCTCAAACTAGGGATGGGATGGGTGATAGAACAGACGATCCCAAGTTTGAAAGAGGTAGATGAAAACGCAGGATACCCCAGTCGGATGTCTGGAGTAGATCTGATCATTAACGATGTACAAAAATAAATAAAAAGGCAGCAACCTAAGGAACTCACATTGGTAGGGCAAACTAGACGGTCTCCTCATGAGACGACGTTAGTGCCTACAGACCCGCTTAACTCTAAGTTGCCAAAAAGTACGAGTGTCCCACGCAAAGGGAACAAAACCCGAAATAGACGGTGATATCGAAAAGATGCGCCGAAAGGCAATATTCAGCACAAAACAATGATCAGATGGATAAATAAGCCAAGCATCAACACTATGGCAAACAGACATGGAAAATCGACGGCGATCACAAAGAATCGGCGGCGATTTAATTAAGATAAACGGCGTCGATCAAAAAAATCGGCGCCGACCAAACGTAGCGCATATAAATATGCGAATGGAAAACGTAAACGATTTATTTTCATCATGACGATTGATTCAGAGAGAGTCAGAATTTAGATTTGAGCACCATGGAAGCCTCTGGGAGCGGTCAGAAGCGCAGGAGGACATGACCTGGGGTAAGTGGTTCTTCTTGAACCCGTTGAACTTAGTTTTTTTTTTTTTTTTTTTTGTTTGATTTTTTTGTTTGTGGGGGCAATGGTCCAATTTATGCTCGACAGTCAATCGGCGTCGATTGGTAAAATCGGCGTCGATTGGTGTTTGAGCGGCGTCGATTGGTATTAATCGGCGTCGACTAGAAATAAACGACGCCGATTTTATTAAATCGACGCCGATTGGAATAGATGATTTTTTTTTGTTGTTGTTTTGGATGTTGTGAGTTGGGACTAATATTGCTCTTGATGTCGTGGGTGCAGGCACGAGAGGCTCTACACATGAGGGATGCTATTCCCGAGTTACTGGAGACTATTCTCCCGGATGTGACTGATGCAGATTGGCGGCATCTAGAGTTAGCCGGGCTCGGGGGCTTTAGATATTACCGATGAGTGCCGCGAGATGTAGAGCTGATGCGGGCACTAGTGCGACGGTGGGACAGCCATACGTGCACGTTTTGGTTCGGGGACGGTGAGATGACCATCACCCATGAGGATATATACTGAGGATTCGAGCGCCGATCACCGGGACCCGATCGAGATTACACCACAAGAGCAGAGTGCAGAGAGGGCCCTAGTTCGATTATATAGAGACAGGGCAGATGATTCAGAGATAGTGTCTGGGGCAGTGCGGATAGCCTCACAGTATAGACAGGACAGTCCCGGAGCAGACGGATAGTGCTGATTCAGATGGCCATATCCTATTTTGCTCTGCCAGATTCAGGAGGTGGGAGATTCCCACTATTGTTATTTGATAGCTCAGATATATCATGAGCTATGGATGTACACCACAGGCCGGAGGACAGGTATCGATGTCAGTTTTGTGCTCCATTGCTGGGCCTATGAGCATATAGCGGTGATCAGGCCATCCGGGCTTCCTTGGATGCCAGCAGCAGTGGGAGGTATCGATTATGGATTCGGCGATGGCGGGCTGATATGGCCGTTGGGGATACAGGGAGATCGGCCGATTGGTACACCGAGCGTTTCAGGACGCTGACACCGGATCAGGTCATCTGGAGGCCATATCGGGTATTTCCGACATGGGCAGTCAGGATGCTCACTTGGTGGCATTGAGGCGGAGCAGGGTGGTTAGGGGCCGCAGGCCTGATATGTGGGAGCGAGTCCCGTTTATGCGGGTATTGAGACAGTTCGGCTTAGTACAGACAGTGCCGACCACCTACACGCCTTATAGGTGAGATAGCAGGGAGACTGATCTGCCAATTTTGATCCCGGCAGATCCATTGAGAGAGGCCCCACCCTCTACAGACAGCGATGATGACGCAGGGGTAGATGAGGGTTATGCTGCATGGTATGATACAGAGCTACCACGACATCTCCCGGCATCTATAGATGCCGACGAGGATGACATAGCTGCGATGCTGGATAGACTGGAGGGAGAGCATGCCACCCTGACACAGACACATCAGGTAGCTCTTGAGGAGATCAGGGCTCTGACAGAGGAGAGGGATGCCCTAATTTTGGAGAGAGACACCGCTCGCCAGGAGCGAGATATAGCGATCCAGCAGAGGGATCGCTACCTTCGACATAGGGAGGCCCTCAGGGCCAAATATGGGGAGACAGGTGCCATGTCGGAGTCTGGTACGCAGGGTACGACCCTAGGAGGAGCACCACCAGCAGCGCCAGCAGCCCCAGTAGCACCAGCAACACCATTACGAGCACCTGGTACCGTGAGCTTGAGCACATATCAGTCTCTCCTTGCTGAGGTGAGATACTATGAGGATGCCTTAGCGCAGCATGCCCCAGATGTGCCGCGGTACGGGGCGAGGAGGAGGGCAGCGACGGCTACAGCGAGCGGGGCCTCAGGCGGAGGGAGCACCGGGAGAGATCGAGGTGGACAGAGACCTCCAGCAGCAGGTGCATCTAGCTCGATAGGAGGCGGCCAGGAGAGACAGCCTGGTCCAGAGGAGGGTGGAGGAGATAGTGTCCTCCATGCATCAGACTTTACCATATAGGGATTGATGTATTTTGTATCTGTATAGTGATGTAGCCTCGATTGGAAGGCATTGTATAGATGGCTTGATTGAAAGCCACCCATTTTTTTGTTGTACAGACACACATGTATATATAGATTCATCATTTCATTTGTCATATAATTGTTCTCATGCTTTTGATTTTGATATACATGGATAGATGTAGCGTAATTGTGATGGATATAGATATAGACTGATAGATGATGAATAGATGTGATTGGATAAATATAGACTGATAGAGGATAGAAATAGATGTGATTTGATGGATATGGATATGTGGATATAATTTTGATGAAAATAGAGATAGATAGATGTAATGTAACTTGGATGTGCAAGTTTTTAAATATTTTGATGGATAGATAGATAGATGTGATTGATGTATGGATTTTATTTTGATGAAAAATGGATATAGATAGATCCATATGTGTTGACAATAGATGCTTTGATAGATAAGATGAAATTAGATAGAAGATAAATTTTGATTGAATTAACATACGAAATGTCAATTTGACTAGATGAAAAACAAAGAATAATGGGGAATACTCTTTGCGAGAGCCAAGGAGGTAATGAAAACGACCTTGACTAGAAATAAAGAAAATATGCCCGGATAAGAAAGAAAATGATAAGTTGGACTCCCAACCGACCATAGATAGAATCCGGATAGGAAATCACAATATCATGCATGTAAGGCCCTACATGAGGTTAAAATAAACCTGACACTAACTAGCCGCAAAACAGATCTAAGAGGGAAACGAAAGGAACAGTAAGTATCTTATCGGAATTTACAAGGGACAGAATACATGTCCATAGTGGGAAAATAGGATTCTCCATATGATCGACAAAAGGTCTTAAATCTCAGCTTCATGATTTTGGCAGAAGAGCAAACTGATCAATGCGGGAAGTTTGCTTGATATGGAAAGACTGATCAATACGGGAAGTCTTTCAGTGATGCTAAAAAGTGGATAAACTGACTGAAAGGCTGATTAATTGCAAGAAGCCTTGAATATGTCTTTGAAAAACAATCGTCCTTCCAGGGAGCGGTCTGTATTTTGAATTTCAATGATAGCCATCCTTCGAGGGTATGGTCTATATTTTTTCTTTTTGAGTCATTTGATAATGTAGGGATAGCTGTCCTTCGAGGGATCAGTCTATCTTTTTGGATAGCATCTTTTTTTTTTTTTTTTTTTGAAAATCTTTTTGGAAGAAGCTGAGTTTAGACCTAGATAGATCAGATGGAGGGGAAGAGAATATAGAAGAACATGCACTCATGCCCCGAGTAGATCCGATTAAGATAAGCACTTGGGACAGATGAAGTGGTGATTAAGGTATTCCTACCATGAGGAGGAACATATCCAAAAGAAACATGCAATGAGTAGAGCCGCGATACTCATATTTTAAGGTAAAAGAGGCAATAGGCGGAGAACCACATAGTTTCGAATCACCATGAAAGTATATGACTGGTTGTTTAGATGGATGAAAGATCTTGTGTTGCGACTAGGCTTGTGTAAGATAGATTTTAAAGAGAAGGGCCGTAGATGCAAGGCATTAAGAGGTTCCGCTTCAGGTATACCATCCATGGAAGATAAACGATAAGCCCCAGACCCATATTTATGAGTGATAATGTATGGGCCCATCCAGTTGGGAGCAAACTTACCACGTTGACTTCTTTCGAGTGTAGTGACATTTTGATTTTCTTTAAGAACAAGATCCCCAATTTTGAAGTCATGGTGCTGCAAGTGCTTGTTATAAGCACGTTTGATATGTTCAAGATAGACTTGATGATGTTTGAGAGCGTTGAGACGCCACTCATCTAATAATTCAAGTTGTGCTAGATGATTTTGACGATAGTCCTCATCGGAGACAAATTCTCTGAGAGAAACACGGAGAGACGGGATTTGGACTTCCAGAGGAAGAACAGCTTCAGACCCATAGACGAGAGAGAAGGGAGTAGCACCAGTAGGAGTACGGATGCTAGTCCGATAAGCCCAGAGAGCAAAAGGGATATGTAAATGCCAATCCCTACCCGCTCGACTAGTTACCTTAGCGAGGATATTACGCAAATTTTTATTGGAAGCTTCAGCCTGACCATTAGCTTGAGGATAGTATGGAGAAGAAAAACTGAGTTTGATATTGAAAGCGTTGCAGAGGTTCTACAAATCAACGTTCTTGAAAGACTTACCATTATCTGTGATTAGCTTGTGTGGAACGCCAAAGCGACAAATGATGTGTTGATAGACGAAATCAACTATGGGTTTAGCCTTTGTTGAAGAAAGAGGGATAGCCTCCACCCACTTAGTAAAGTACTCAGTGGCAGTAATGATAGAATGATGATGTTGTGAAGAACGAGGATTGATGAGACCAATAAGATCAAGACCCCATTGCGAAAAAGGCCACAAATCCGCCGTAGGTTGCAAAGCTTGACTAGGGATGTGTGTGAGATTGGAATGTTGTTGACACTTGACGCATTTCTTAGTGTATTCACAACAATCTTGATTAAGAGAAGGCCAATAATATCCCAAACGTAAGATGCATTTAGCCACAGCCAAGCCACTAAAATGTCCACCACAGATACCGTCATGGACCTCCTGGATGGCTTTAGATGATTCATGGGTTTTGAGGCACCGAAGCAAAATACCATCAAAGCCGCATTTGTAAAGAATCCCGCCTAGAATAGTATAGCGATTAGCGCGTTGGAGAAAATATCTTCTACCATTGAAAGTCGATCGAAGGAAGCACCGAATGAGATAGATAATCAACAATCTATTGATACCACTCATCCCGAATATGGGTTGTGACAAAGATGGATTGAAGTTAGTTGCCTAAGATGAGATGGTTGATCTAATCGTTGCACAGCCACATAAAGTCGCGAGTCTTCGGTGAAAGGTGGGATAAGTGAGGCTAAGGAAGCCATTGTATCTGCGAATCGATTTGCAGTGCGAGGAATAGCTTGGATAGTGAATTTATCGAAAGATTGGAGTTGAGCAAGAACGATATCACGATATTTTTGAAGGATATCATTCTTGCATTGATAGACACCCGTGACTTGATTAACGATGAGTTCAGAATCACCAAAGATGTCAATATGACGAGCGCCGAGATTAATGGCATTTTGGAGACCTAAGACAAGAGCTTCGTATTCAGCCATATTATTGGTACACTCAAAGTTCAATTTGTGTGCGACTGGGATAGGCGTACCCCAAGGAGGAATCATCACGAAACCCACACCTCCCCCTTGCTGGCATTTGGATCCATCAAAGAAGAGCCTTACTTTAAATGGAGATAGACCAAAATCAATTTGTTGGATATATTCATCGGGGAATTGAGCAAGGGGGTCTTGAGTGTCCGGAAGAGGAGCATCAGCTAATTGATCTGCAATAACCTGACCCTTGATAGAATTTTGCGGGATAAACTCGAGGTCAAATTCTATCATAAGCATGAGCCAACGAGTGATACGATCATTGTGATAAGGCTTTGCATGAATTGTCTTGAGTGGATTGACACTTGTGACAATATAAGTTTTGTGATTAAGGAGGTAATGACGAAGCTTAGAAGTTGCGAAGAAGAGAGCACAACATAGCTTTTCAGCTTCGGAGTAACGTGTTTCATACTCATGGAGGGTGCGACTGATGTAATAGACAGCTTGTTCTTTACCGCAAGTGTCCCGATGCGAAATCATGGCTCCCAGAGCATGGTCAGTCACAGAGATATAAAGATAGAAAGGCTCCCCCTCGCGTGGAGGTGTAAGCACAGGTGGAGAAAGAAGATAAGCTTTGAGATCATCAAAGGCCTTTTGGCAATGTTCATCCCATTCAAAATGAACATTCTTACGGAGGAGATGGTGAAAAGGCTGACAACGGTCCGACAATTGTGAGATAAAACGACGCACTGATTGAAGACGTCCTTGGAGACTGCGGAGTTGCTTTAAGTTAGAAGGGGGAGGCATCTCAAGGATAGCTTTTATTTTTGTGGGGTCCACTTCAATACCCCTGATGGAAATGATAAAACCTAAAAGTTTACCAGTGAGAACGCCAAACACGCACTTAGCTGGATTTAGACGAAGACAAAAGCGGATAAGCCTCTCAAAGAGAGGTGCAAGGATGAAAAGATGATCCTGACGACGTTTGGACTTACCGAGGAGATCGTCAACGTAATCTTCCATAGTTTTGTGTAAGAGATCATGGAAGATGTAGGTCATTGCTCGCTGATAGGTTGCTCCTGCGTTCTTAAGACCGAAAGGCATGACGCGATAGCAGAAGGTCCCCCAAGGAGTTATGAAAGAAGTCTTATGTTGGTCTTCTGGTGCGATGAGAATTTGATTATATCCAGAGAAACCATCCATAAGAGAAAGCATCTCATGACCCGCAGTTAAATCCATGAGTTGGTCGATATTAGGTAGAGGAAAATCATCTTTTGGACAAGCAAGATTAAGATCCCGGAAGTCGGTACAAATTCAAATTTTCCCAGTAGCTTTAGTTATTGGTACTACATTGGAAACCCATTGTGGATAATCGATGGGTTGGATGAAGTTAGCCGAGAGTAAGCGCTGCAATTCTTCTTTAACAAGAAGGGCTACTCTAGGGTGCATTTTACGTAATTTTTGTTTAACTGGTTTGATGTTGGGAAGGGTAATGATATTGTGGACCACAATATCGGGATCGAGTCCTGGCATATCCTCATATGACCAAGCAAAGGCTTGACGATGGTTGGAAAGAAAAGTAGTAAAATCTCCTAACTCCTGTGGATTAAGGGATTGGCCGACCTTAATGATGCGAGGGTCTTCAGAAGTCCCTATATTAAGGTCGACAGTGGCTTCATTGAGAAGCGTAGACGTGTCAGAAGGAATAGTCTTGGGGAGATATGAATCCTCTACCCCTAGATAGGTGAGGACAGAATCATCATCCGCACAGTGGATAGTGTTGATAGTGGGAGAGTCGTCTCCAACTATTTCAGGGAAGATTAACGGTATGGAAGCAGACCGGTTGTTAGTCTTATAGGCTAGCGGCCCTAAGGAAATGGTATTGATCAAAAAAAGTTAGGTGGGATGGAAATGTCATCGTCCGCATCGAGTGATGCTTCGACTTAGCGGGAGAATATGGTTCCTCAGTAGGAAGAGGCTCATCGAGGATAGTGACGGTGGCTTTTGAAAGAGGTTTAAATCCTAAACCAAATTTTTGATGTGGCATGAGAGTAGGAATGGATGTGAGGTCATGCACACCTTGTTCATATTTTCCTAGACCAAAACCCTTCCACGCGCATCGATATAGATAAGTTTTTACAAACGTGGGATTTTGTAGATAATCGAACCCTGTTAAGTAAGGTTTGGTCCTAGGAGGAGAATCTGGGCGATAATGAGGCGTATCAAGACCACCATAGATGAAATTAGTCTGTTGATTGGGTAGACCAATGGTGACGATGCGACCGAGACCTGGTTGATATTCAGGTTGTTTGTCCGGTCTACCATACTCACTAGGATTGAGATGGGCGTCGAAAGAAAAGAGAGGAAGCTCTCCCAGTGAGAAACGCTGCAATGTCTCTTCTAGATTTTGTAAATCTGGTAGTTTGGTTGCAGGTATGGAAGAAGATGAGGCCCCGTCAGGAGAAGAAGTATTTTCTTTTAGAGGGGCAGACCTTGTGGTCATGTCGCATTGTGCGGAAGGAAAAGGATCTCCTGGATGAGTATATACTTTGCCCTCATATTGATATTTTAAGCATCGATGGAGGTGGATGGGACACAATGCATTGCATTGCACGAATCCAGGAGTGTCGAGGATCATATTATAGTGGAATTTTCCTTCGACAATGTAGAAGAGTTCATGAAGCAGCTTCTTACCTACTCGAATGGGTAAGACCACAGTTCCTAAAGTAACTGCTAACTGATCGTTAAATGATCGAAGGGCGAAAGGCGGGGGTGACACTACGTTCTTTGGTAACTTAAGTTTCTCGAATGTGTGTGAGGAGATGACGTTGAGTGCAGCTCCACTATCGATCATAACGTGTTTTAATGTAGTGTTGTCGATTTGGACTGTGATAAAGAGGGGAGCCTCCAAATCCTCTGAAGAAAGAGGAGGAATTTCCGAATCTTCAAAAGAAATGGCGGTTGATGGTCTATTCAATCCAACAACCAACTCAAAGGGCTGGGGCTCATCTGAATTCACTGCGATGTGATGCAGATTATCAATCAGAGCCTGGCGATGTTGTGGAGAGGATTGGATGAGGTCAAAAAGAGACATTTTGACCGGAGCCTGAGTGAGTTGTTTCATAACACTCTCCTCAACTGACACGGGAATTTGAGCCCGAGGTGCAGCACGAATAGAGACCCGAGGTCGTGGGGCCAATGAGGAAGGAGGAACTCCTTCAGGGGCTGCAGAAATGATAACCCGTGGTCGAGATGCTGTAGAGGAAGATGGATTATCATAGTGTTGGGTTCTAGTGGCAATATGGATTGTATCAATTTGAGAAGGTGGAAGGTCAATTGGAGTGGAATCACTAGAGGTCTGAGTGGATCGTTGGGGCTCAGATGGGGCTAAGATGACAGGAGATACTTGTTCCTCCTCCTCCAGCAAAAGATCACTTTCTTCCAAAAGGTTGTTGACAACAGCTTGAAGAGCTTTACATCCCTCAGTATCATGACCTGGGGTACGGTGGTAAGCGCAAATTAGATCAGAGTTAAACCAGGTAGGTTTAACTCCTTTAGGGTTATAGGGTTTAATCGGAGGAAGGGATATGGATGAAGATTGGATAAGTTGGCGAAGGATTTCGGTGTAGAACCCGGTAGATGAAGATGAGGATAGAGGTGATGAAGGTGCCTCTTTTTCCTTAACAGACTGCCGAGGCAAAAGAACCCGCATGTTAGGTTTGTGATCTTTTTAGGGATCATCTTATTCTTTTGGACACTTGGAGGAGCAGTCTTGGGCACTTGAGATGGAAGTAAGTGAGACATGATTGATTTTGGTGGAGGAGGAGCCCCTAAAATAGATTTTGAAGATGATGGAGATGTGACAAGTGTTGTGGTCTTCAAAGATAAAGGAGGTTGCTTGGTCAAATTTACTGATGATTTAGATAATGTCGATTTAGATGAGGAAGAAGCTCCCAAAGTAGGTGTAATCGGAGGGACATAGGGCACCCTGGCTTTTGGTAATGAAGATGATGATCTTGATAGAAGAGGTGGCGTCTTGTTAGTAGGTAAATCCACTTTTCGGGGTGTTGGTGAAGAACGTGTTGTAGAAGAAGATGATGGTTTCGATCGGTGTGTAGAAGAAGACACCTTCTCAGCGGATAAATCCAATCTTTTATGGGGCATAGAGAGAGATTTTTGTGGGAAAGCACCAAGGGTCTTGATGGTTCGAAATATGGGCTTTCCTTTTTCAGGGATGGTGACAACTTCAACGGCATAAGGTGATTGTAACCTTTTCGGAGGAAGCAAGTGGGGAGGTACTGATGGCGCAATGTTAGATTTTGGTTGTCTCGGTTTAAGTTCAGGAACCGAGCGTATAGGTGTTGGTGCTACTTCTTTTGATTTTCCTTTAATGGGCGAAGCAGTACTAGTGATGGAAGAAGTGAGTGATGAAGAAGCAGTTCCTTGTGAAGGGACTACTTCTGGTGTAGTAATTATGGGTGAAACTACTGTAGGAAAAGAGACAGGAAGAGTCAAAATCGAAGACGCTTCCGTCGGAGTTGGCACAATTATAGGTACGTTCACCAGGGGCATAGTTGCAGCGAGAATGGGAGCAACAGAAGTAGATGTATCGGTAGTGGAAACTCGAAGGGATGTAATTGCCTCGAGCATTGAAAGAATGTTTGACGATGAGACAGATGAGGATGACACTGTCTCGGGTATGGATGGAAGGTTAGACAAAGGAGTGGAGAGAGATGAACCCGTATCTAGCAATGTAGGAATATTCAAAGACGGGCTATCGGAAGATGGTGGAATTTCAGTGATTGGCGGAGTGGAAGGAGGTTCTGATTCGGTTGATGTGTTCGCAGATGGCTTGGTTTCAGAAGAAGATTCTTCAGTAGAGATGAAGTTGATAGTATGAGTGTTTGGTTTTTGAGACTCTGAAGCATTATGGTTTGGGGAATGATTAGGAAAAGGTTGTTTAAAAACATCCATTGCCTGATTTGGGGGAGCATTTGGGTTATCCAGAATGAGCTCGCCTTTATCAATGAATTTCTGGACAAGATTTTTGAAAGTCTGACATCGTTCGATGTCATGACCTTTGGTTCTATGATAATGACAGAAATCATTTTCTCTATACCAGAATGGACGTTCTTGGCTTTCATCGATATTCCTAATAGGGGGAAGTTCGATCATGCGAACTTCCAACATTTTCTCTAAGATAGAGGCATATGATTCCCCCAATGGAGCGAAGGATCGAGATGATGAAGTCCCTTTTCGAGAAGATGAGGAGTCTCTTCGTGGTGTTTGATTAGAAGTAGTATCGGCTCATGATGTTTTTAATATGATGGCATTGGTGGATCCCTGATTCTTGTCTTTAGAAGGGGAAGAATTTGGTTTGGTAAACCGAGAAAAATCAGGTTTAGATTTAGAGCGAAGTTTTAGCTTCTCTTGTTGATAACGGCGCGAGATTCAAGTTTACGTGCCATCATAAAGGATTCTTCAAAGGTATGAAAAGTCCTGGATCCTTAACGTGGAAGAAATATGATTAGCACAAGATCGAGTAAACAACTCGATTTGTTGGGATTGAGGAAGGAGAAAGACAATTGGTTGATTATCCCTCTCCAACAAGTGACAAAGTCTGCAATAGACTCATCATCGAATTGATTTAATGTTATAAAGATCTGTAATCAAGATCTTATGCATGATATTTATTGAAAAGTTTTCAACAAACATCTGGGCCAATTGAGAGAAAGAAAATAGGGAATGTTGAGGAATGTTATTATACCAGTCTAAAGCAGGACCTGCTAGAGACATTGGAAAGGTACGGAGCATAAGCTCCTGATCCTGGACTATGAGGTAGCAAGCATGTTTGAATGCTCGCAAATGTTGTTGAGGGTCCTCCCGACTATGAAACTTTGAAAATTTAGGAAGTTCCCATTGGGGAGGATAAGGCTTAAAAGCCACTGAGGGGTGAATGGGTTCATTACACACTTCTTCAAAGGAGTATGAAGGATGAGCCCCTTTTGTGGAGGCTTCCAAGTCTGTGATTTTCTTGAAGAGAATTTGAACCACGTCAGATTGAGGAGGAGGCACACTGGCATGTCCTACATAAGAAGCAAATGGTGGATGTTGTTGAGGTGTCAACGGAGGATTCATCTGTTGATTGATAGGATGATAAGAGGAGTAACCAGGCGTTCTGGGTGACACCTGGTGGGGTATTTGCTGTGAAGTACCTTGTGTATAGGCAGGCTGTGAGATAATAAGTGGTTGAGAAAATGAAGGTTGGATGACGGGTGGAGCCTGTGATTGGTGGACTCCTATGCTTGTTGACTGAATCGGGATAGATTGAGGAACATGAGTGCCAATTTGATTGGACATATTGGGGAACAAGACCTGAAAGGGGCCTTCTACTGCCGGATTAGGCATTAAGGGTGCTGATGCTAAAGGATGGGTGAAGGTCACTGTTGCTGGAATATTGGAAGAAAGACCCACTAGAGGACGGGAAGCAGGAACCAACTGACTATTCGGAGGGGGTTGGCTCATAAAGGGGTATTGACCTTGGGATACAATGGAGGGCATAGATGAATTAACAGCAATATGCGGGTGTGCAGACGCATTCATTATAGCCAGGGCAGAGGACCTCTCAGAAGTAGGTTGTGGAATATTCGAGGTAACTGCGGTGTTAGGAATAGGTAAGACTATTTGAGAACTAGTCGATATGGTTGGTGGAAGAGAAAAAGGAGGCACAGGGGCACCGCCCTTCTCCGTGACTGGAGGCAAGAGAGATGATGCAAACTGTTCTACAAAGGCCTGGGATGGTTCACGAGAATAATCGTACACTTGCTGGATTGGTGGTCCTTGATCAGATATTTGAATAGACTTGTGTACTAGGTAGTCCATAAGGGCTACCGGATTGCGATCGAGGAACGCCTGAAATTCAGGATCCCCGCGAGGAACATACTCTGAGTCAGAAGTAGATGATATTTCTGAAGGACTAGGGGAAGCTGGACGTGATGGGGTTGCTTTGGCTTGAAAGAAAGGATTATATGACCAGGATGGGGAACCAACTAGCAGCGGTCCCGAGGAAGATTTGGGGGGTGCCGAAACATCCACACTAGTGGTAATCTCGAAGAAGGAGCCAGTTGAGCCATTCTTCTAGATTGTAACCGAGTGATGACCGTCATAAACACGCAGAAAAGAAAATTGACCTAACTAATGCACAGACAATTCAAGCAGCGCAGATGATTATCTCCTTTAAGTTTTGATGCTTTTAAGAAAGAAAATATTAGGGAAGGCTTTTTAGAACAGGAACTACTCAGATAGCCAAACTAAGGATGGTTTGGGGAATGTTTGGTGAGGAATCTCAAGGCACTTCAGTAAAAGACCGGTACGTGGCTTGATATAGGGGCCTACCCCCGCACTTCACACACCGCTGCGATAAGGGAGTCGGGTGCTTTGCCAATATATACCAGAACTTCCGTGAATTTATAGCGCGGCCTGAGTACCGCGTAGGCTCTTCCTCTTGGATATCACTTCCAAGTAGGCGAGGCCAGGGAAGGAGTTTTGTTTAAATGCTTTATACCTAGTGATTTTGGCTTTGTGTGCAAGGGTGAAAAATAAAAATCAAATAGTGTCACTACCGATTTTGATCAATTTTCCAGCCTAATTAAAACTAGATGAGAAACATGCAGCAATGACAAAGAAAAGGTACTTTTTAAGCACTTTAAAAATGAAGTGTTTGATTTCGATGAAGACAAGTCAAACAAATTCTTTCCCAAATGCGATTAAATTCTTTTTAAGCACCAAAAATTGAAATGTTCGAATGTGATAGACAATCAAACAAAGAAATCCTAAAAAGGAGAAAACACCGTAAAAGAGAAATACCTGTAGATTTAGCTCTCCAAGGTGTGTGGACTTCAAAAAGCGCGTTGTTGAGCTCTTCCCCTCGAGACAATCCCACGAACAAGCAAAGTGCTCCGCAAGAAAAGGTTAAGCAAACAACAAACAAGACCCAGAAAGATATATCCGGATAATGGTGAGACGAAAAATTTCTATTTCAAGGAAATAGAAAAATTTCAAGACAACGATTCCGCATAAAAAGCAAGATTGAAACAATGAAAAGAAACGCTCAAGCAGAACTGATAAAAATCAGGGAGGAAAAAGAACCAAGCTCAAAACTAGAAAAGAGATGAACTTACCAATAAGGGACTTTGGTTGGGTCCCACCGGGCGTGCCAGAATGTAGATCAAGGATTTCGCGCTTGTTACCTGTCCAAGTTAATGCACCAAACTAAACACAAAAACCCTGAAAAACTCCAATGAAATCGATACCTGATGGACAAGATCCGAAGATGTAGATGGATAAGGAGGTCGATGTAGATAAGATGGGCGCACACGAGCAATTCACACAATAGATCCGAGTAACCTGCAAGACACCAATGCTTGTGAGAAAAAGATGGTGTTAAAAGATATTTGGGTGGAATTTGAGAAGCGAGTGTCCGGGAAGCGATAAGCTTCTTGGCGGATGTCAGTCCACATTTTCAATTAAGTAGAGAAGCATACATGATAAAAGATGTACATATAAGACTAGATTTTTGATTATAGTAATGAAATCGAATTTAAACAATGAAGCATGTAAAGCTAAAGAAAACAGAAAATATGAAATAAAGCTGGATTTGTGTTACTGTGTCCTTTTACCTATCTCGCAGGATGATCGGCGTCGATTATGTATAATCAGCGTCGACTGATGTGATCGGCGTCGACTGATGTGATCGGCATCGACTAAAACAGATCGGCGTCGATTGAAAGCAGATCAGTTGATCAGGGACAGTGCAAGAAGATTCAGAAATTGGAAAGTGATGGACAGATAGTCGCGTCATTGGATGTGTGAAAGTCGGTAAGATATGGGAACAGAGTCACCAAAATATCGATGGATGCATGTGATGTAATAGAAGCGAGTAACGGTGCTCCTCTCGGGGATTGATTCGGACAGATCCGATCTCATTTGATACACTTGATGCTAAAAGATCTCTTTCTTACAACCTCGTGTCTCTTTGTCTCTCTCTGCTCGTGCGCGTCCTTTTTCATCGTGTGTCCTTCTCGTCCCTAGCGAAGTTCGACTTTCTTTATAATCGGTGCCACTCCTAAAAATTCGGCGCCGACCGTATAGGTCAATGCCGATCGCGGGAAAGACTCCCGAGATGGCCAAAATGAATGATTTCTAGAAAGATGAGAATTACCCCTAATACGAGAAATATCCCGCTTGGGGAAGAGGAAAAATAGGGGTGATACATAGATAGAATAAATTTGGGGTAGATAAGTGATTAGGATACATGGGAAGAGGTGTAATTAAATATTTAATATTTAATTACTCACGGGTAAGATACAATGGGGTGAATTAAACTTAGGATAGATTTTTAAACCACAAATCAGATAATATCCCAAGGGGATAGCGGTGACGTAAACGTGCCCCAGGTTACCTAAGCAGGTAAACGAATGTGAGGGACACTAAATTGAGTAACCAATTTTAAGTGTCTACACTAAGATATTAAACTAACCTTTCTCGTGGTCTAGGTCATATTGGGAAAGCATTGCACCAATAAAAACTTGGTAGTTGAGATGTACAAGAGGAGATGTTTGCACGGGGTAGGAAGCATGAGTAAGGTGGGTTAATAAGGTATTGTTTTAGCAATGTAAATGCCTTTTGGCAATCTGGTCCCTACTTGAATGCATATATTTTTTCAGTAGATTTGTAAATGAATGGAACTTATCTACAAGCTATGAAATAAAATGGTGTATTTCCTAAATATTCACTTATAAACTTCTCAGTTGTTTGAGAGTTGTAGGTGGAGGAATTTTTGTGATAGTCGTAGCCTTCGCAGGGTCCACTTCTATCCCTCTTTGTGAGACAATGAAACCTAGGATTTTTCCTGACAAAACACCAAAGACACACTTCTTGGGGTTCAAGCATACCTTGTAATCCTAGAGACGTTGGAAAATACATCTTAGCACTTCAGGGTGCTCTCCTCTGCTTTTGGATTTTGCTAAAATATCATCAACATAATCCTCCATGATGTCATTCATCATGTCATGGAAGATGACAATCATTGCACGCTGATAGGTAGCCCCAACATTCTTGAGTCCGAAAGGCATGAATTTGTAAAAAAATGTTCCCTAAGGGGTGATGAAAGTTGTTTTATGTTGATCCTCCTCTGCAATCTTGATTTGGTTATAACCTAAAACCATCCATTAAGGACAAAATTTCATAACCAGCAATGGAATCCACAATCATATCAATGTTAGTAAAGGGGAATTCATCCTTGGGACATGCCTTATTGATGTCACGGAATTTGGTGCAGATCCTTATGCTAACAAGTTTCTTCTAAACAAGGACTATGTTAGATATCTAATCTGAATAGTCAATGGGCTTAATGAAATCAACAGCTAATAACTTTTGAGTTCTTCTTTGATAAGTAGTGAAATTTTAGGGTGCATATTTCTCAACTTCTATTTGATGGATTTGGTGTGGGTGCACAACAAGGTATGCACGACCAAGTCTAGGTCAAAACTAGGCATATCGACATATGACCACATAAATATATTTTCATATTCTTTAACATCTCTATAAAAACCTTCGCTCTTGATCTTAGAGTGAAGCTACCAACTTTATCATTCTATGTTCCTCTTTTGAGCTAATGTTAACACTGATGGTTTCTTCCACAAGCATCTTAGATGTATCTTGCATTTGTGTAGGATAAGGGGGAAGGGGTAAGGTTAACCTCCTTAGGTAGCTCGTCATCATCTTTGAATAGATAGACCATTTTTTCCATAGGTTCTTTTTTCTATTTATCTATAAGTTCCTCAAAGAATTTTTCACTATGAGACTTGCTTTTATCATTTCCACAAGGTTTCTCTAAAGTATTCTTACTCTTATTTTGTGACCTTCTTATTCAAGTGTCCACACATATCTGCTTCTTCTCCAAAGTATGCACAAGTGTCTAGTTTAATTGCAAATCCTTTCTTATGATCCCCATCTAGAATAGAATCCCTGAGACCCATGAATTTTACAAATGCCTCATCATTCTCAAAGAAATTGATTGGCATGTGAAATTGTTGATCCCAATCTACAAGTTTGGGATATACAAGGGTTACTTAGAAATTGGTTTGAGGATTAGATCTGGATAAAGTAAGGATAACTGAATTAGGGAATAATTTAGTGGAGGCAAGATCCTCATAGAGGATATATTTGGAATTTGTGTCACTATCAGAATGAGAAAAGTCATCCTCACATTCGGAAGAGGTGGCATCAATCTTAAAGGGTGGATCATCATGAGGTATTATTCCAAGACCATGCTTGTTTGATTTGAAGTGAGGGATAGGAATGGGTTCTAATCACCCTTACACATTGATTCCACATCCAAACCCATTGTAACCCATGACATACATCATATGGTGGCCTTTGACATATAGCGGGCGTGATGACATAAAGCCATGGTACCTTCATGTACTATCTTTGGTGGAATCCTCTAACATCTTTTATTCTAATAAGAAACCACTAGGAATGAAATTATCCAATGGTTTAGGGAATTGATCCCGAGTGCTTTTGAACTAAAAATAGGGTTTTCCATGTGTCTTGGGTGACACTGATAAATATGATATTAATAAAGCTTGTTCAAGAGTGAAAACTCACTGGGACATATTTTACCGACATTTCCTCCTATGATGCGAAGGGGTTGACCAACAAAGGAAATTCTTGATTGCAAGGAGTGAGTGAATCTGGATCCACACGTTCCTTGATAGACTCTTTTTTAAAGGAACACCAATGTCTGTAGAAGGGCATTCATAAGCTGCATGAGAAAAACTATGCAAGGCTCTGTAATGTGTAAATGGTTTTAGATCACCTTGAATGGTGATTATCTATCATTTATGGAACATCTTGATACACTAATGAAAAGTTGAAGAAACATTTTTCATGACATGGATCTATGGGTGTCCTAAGAGCATGTTGTATGGTAGATCCAGGTCAAGGACATGGAACGTTGTATCATGACAAGTTAGACCTACTTCCATTAGAATCACTATAGTGTCTTTTGAATCTCACTCCTCATTATCATAGGACATGACCTGTAATAGTTTTGGAACCTAGATCCATTTCGAGTGGCCTAGATGATTAACTAGATTCAAAGTAAAAATGTTTAGACCAAATCCACCATCCACAAGTACTCTTTTGATCCTCGACGGGTAACAAATACTTCTAGATATAATGTTAAGTTGTGTTTTGGGTTGTTACGTGGGATTGTAGAGTGACCCAAAGTGATATGATCATTAGAGTCAAGGTGCAAAATCATGTTTTGGAGGTGTACATGATCTACATCGGTTGAGACTCCTAAACTTTTAGTTTTTTATAAAGCATGTTTTTATTGGAAGTAGATATTTTGAGGAGATCTAAAATTGATATCCTAACAAGTGTTTCTCTAATCGGTCTATCAAATTCTACTAACCTTCCTAAGGGATAGGTAGGGGTTCTAGTATGATTAAACGAGCACGTCTCGTCCCTACTGCACAACTCTTTTCTAAGATCCTGATAGTATTGACATGTTCATCAGATGAACGGATACATCCTATGAGGGAATTGAAGGGACCATCATTAGTGTGATAAATACAACTGACAATCCTATAGTCATTAGAAGTTTATTTGTGATCTGGCTTCCTTTTATTTTTATTTGCATGGTTAGGAAAGGGCTCTTTAAAGATACCCATTTTCTCATTTGGCCCTTGTAATGAGTGAGGGGAAGAATATATGGTGATTTTACCCTCTTTAATGAGGTCTTGTATGTAATGGCGTAGTCTCAAGAACCTATCTATTTTGTGCCCTTTAATGCAATGGAATTCATAGTACTCATGTTCTTTGAACTAAACGAGTTTTAGAGCATTTTTCGAGTATGGTACCTCTGCAGTTGGGTACTCCACCATGTTTACATTATCTAACTATTTTAGTATAGCAGATAGGGATTTTGTTAACGGCATGAACTCACATTTGGTGGGTGCCTTGGGATGAGGTCCTTGTGAGAGATTTAAAAGCATACCATTCTCGCACAGTTGGACTCTCTTGGAGACCATAATGACATCTCCAACGACATGTTTGTTTTTTTCAAAACTTCGGTTTATCTAAGGATTTTGCTTCATGTTTGTCTTTGAAAATCGGTTTAAGCGTTCTCTTTGAGATGAGGGCCCTTTTATTTGACTTCCTTCTATATCAATTCTTGAAGTTAGAGCCATACCGCATTTATAAATGGAATGCTATCTCTAGGTTTAAGTTAGGCAAAAATATTCTTACTAGTTGTTTTTCTGGCAATGCACAAGGGAAACGACTTGCCAACCCTCACCATTATTGTAAAAATCTTGTAAATGTTTCATTGGGATTTTGCTTTACATTGCAGAGGTCATTCATTGTGATATCATTTTCCATGTTGTAGGAATAATTTCATACAAATTTTTCTACTAATGCGGGCCATGTTGTAATGGAGCCCTTGGGTATGCTAAAGAACCATTCCAATCCTAGTACCCCTAGGCTACGAGGGAAGAGTCGTATTAATAAGTTATTGTTTATGCGACCTCTTGGCAAGCCATATAAAAGTATTTGATGTGATCACGAGGATCACCCTTGCACTTATATTTATCGAATTTAGGAATGGAAAATATTTTTGGGAAGGGTTTCGCATAACATGTCCTTATCGAAGGGGTAAGGGAATAGTTCTTCATACAAATATTTCCTATTATGTCCTATATTTCCCTCTTGTAGCATAGTAAGCATGTCTTTCATTGATTGTAATTCTCATTCAATGATTTGTTCTTTGGTAGGTGACATTGGTCTTTGCACCTTCGCCACTTTAAAATTTGTGTCACTATATGGATCAAAGTGGAACTCATTAGATTTCATTTTGAGTTTGTCTTTGTATATGTTCCTATTTGAAGAGCCTAAGTTTGCTAATTTTTGGCTCAGTTTTAGGATCTATTTTTGAAGGATCTCTTCTTCAATTAAAGGATCCTCTTCCTCATCAAACTTGGGAGGTAGCAAGGCTTTGCACTCAATCTTCACTTTATGTGAAGCTTTATAATAAGGTCACCATGGATCACTAAGTGGCTTGGACGGGTCTCCTTCAACGGTGTTATGATGTTTACAAGAAGTAGAAGCATATCCCATGTCAAAGGGCTTATCTATGTCTAAGAGGAATATTTGTTATTTTATTTTATGATTAATGACCTTATTTTCTGTTTCGCATTCTTTTGGAAGCTTAGCCCCTAATTCTAAGAATTTTATGAGTACTTGATCCCTTTTGTAATAAATGAGTTCATCAAAACAACCTAGGTCTAATTGGTGTTGTTCTTCAAAATATTCAAGACTCCTCTCCGCTATGATCAATTAATGGCTCTATGTCTTTAACCTATGAAAAGAGAGGCGTTAAGTTGTTTCCACTAAATGGGAACGATTCAAAAGGATTTTCTCCTAAGTCACGATCATTTGGTTTGGATGCCATCTTCATGATTTTAGGCATCACTAGTCAAAGTGATACTAAATTTTTTCTAAATTTCCTTGAAGTTTGTGTGAAACCTAGGCATATGTTTGTGCAAGTCACTCGATGTGATGTTGAAATAACCTAGTGTGTTCTAGAAGTAATGCTATGCAGTTGTTTTTATGATTCAAAGAACACTCATATGAACACTCAAATGTAATGATCACTCAAATTATCATTATGAAAAGCTTATACCATAACCATGATTCCAAGTGAAGGGTCCAAAGTGGATAGTGATAATATCATATCAATACGTAGGTCAAGTTAGAATTCTAACAAGGCCTAAATATTAAAGTGGTACTGATGTAATCTCTCAACGAGGTATACTAAAACTAGTTCAAATGTTGATGAAAGCTAAGTTTTTGAAAATGGAAGTTGTGAATATGTATAATGTAACAACACTATCCTGATACATTAAATGAGTAAGCAAGGTGTTAGTATCAAGATGACATTATTTTGGTATATATAAGGCAATATCAACACTCTCAAAAATACTTAGATGTCATCAAAATTGAAAAGAAGTACGAGTATAGTAAGAAGGTTTTAGTTACATAAGCAGTGTAACCACATTATAAAGGGACTTATATCAAGTTATCAAGAAATTGAAAACATGATGTAAGTACAAAAATTGTGTGAGTAGAATGCGGGAAAAAATATCAACCTAAGGAGAGATAAATGATGAACTAAAATCACGGTAGTGAGTGAAGACGATCCTGAAATCAAGATCAGATAATTATCAAAGACATGAAAACATACCTACATACTTTATATGTTTATCAAACAATCCATAAACATGGTGGGTGTAAATGAAAAAAAAAGTGGTGAGTACTCTCTTTGATAAAATGTTCAAGGTATGCTTCCTTCTCACTCCCAAAGTATTTTCAATAGTTTTTTAGTATTTTACATTTTAGAGGTCTCCGGGACACTTTGGGGGTTTTATGATATAAGTATTTATACCAAACATATATTAATTTTGTAAATTTCCTTGTAAATTTCACTTTAATCTCTTTCTGATGCCTATTCAAACTTCGAAAATGGGTCAACGGGTCAAAATATATGACCCAAACTAGGAGCACTAAAACAAAAACAAATCTGAATTAAATAGATATACTTGCGCCCCCTCCAGGGTGTATGCATTTCATTTTTGGTATGTGCACATGCGTTATGGCTCTGTGCCCTCTATGTAAACCTAGCATATATCGTAGGGTTTCCACACTACCCGAGAGATTTATATGCTAGGGTAAGTGTGATTACGATAGAGAATATGTGCCTACGCTAGTGAAGCAAGAAATGACAAAAATATAACAAAGTGTGTGTGTGTGTTGGCGGAGGGGTGCTTGTGCAAGTAAAATGGTATATGCGCCATGGTTTGGGCATGCGCACACCTATTAAAAAATTGACATATGGCCGAGAATACACAAGGTACTTACACGTGGGTTTGAATGCCTATGCGCTTAGTGAAAAAAATAGGTAATAGGGTGTTTGCAGCTAGTATAAGGGTGTGTGCACTTTTATTTTTGTGTGTGTACCTAATTTAAGGTACTTATGTGTGGTTTTGGATGTTTGTGCCCTCTACTAAAAAAATTAATGTCGAATGTGCTTGCACTAGCTAGAGAAAGGTGTATGTGCCTCGCCTAAAAACCACCAAAAACATGGAAAATGAAATTTTAAGTGTTAACAAGTTAGAAATTAGCCATTAAATGTAGTTTTTAGCATAAACTTAACAAATAAGCATGAAAATGACTACATAAAACCTAGCTAAAAATCTCAAGGAAAAATATTTAACCCTACAAAAACATGTAAAAAGTTAGAAACTGAAATAAAATCTTCAAAATGACCCCATTAATGGGGGATGGACTAAGTGTCCCACTGGGCGTGCCAAATGTGTTCAATGAAAAGTTGTAAAATCCATGGACATGGGGTAAGAATCTCTAAAGAAACCCCAAAGGCTCTTAAAAACTAGTTAGTGGACCATTAGATAAGAGATAAACAAGGATTCATCACTTTGCATACATTAATATTGAAAGAAACAAGAAAATCTAGCATATTTAGTAATCCTCTACTCTTGAAAGCTTTAAAATGAACCTAGGAAGGATTCTAAGAAATCAGTTATGTGATTATGAGAATGGGAGCTCACCATTAATGGCTTCAAGGCCAATGGTTCTTCCCATTTACTCAATGTTTGGTGTGTAGTGCAATGGCAAAGCAATAGCTCAATGAAAGAAATGAAATAACTCTAAACCCTAAGCAAAATGCTATAGTTTATGTTAGGAAGAAGGAGAGTTCTTAGAAATGAGAGGGGGTAGTGGGATATTTATAGTTTTCTATTTGGGAAAGTGGGGTAATTTTTTTGGTATGGGACTAAAGAATAAGCCAAAAATTTAATTAGGAGTCAAAGTAAGATTTGACTAGGTTTAGAAGAGGTCAATCATTATTAGGACTAGTTAAATTAGGTTAGACTAGTTAATCATGTTTATAGAGGAATTAGGGTTTCGAGAGAGTTTTAGAGGTCTAATAAATCCAATAAAATGGATTGATAGTCAGAGAGCTAGTACAAGTAGTCTAGAAGAGAATGAAAATATGGTTTAGTCAATAAAATTCTATATTAGCATGTTTAATTGATTTATAAGAGGAATATGACCAAAAGAGTTTCGTAAGAAGGGATTTAGATAGGTCCAACTGATGGTATGTTGACAATTTGTAAGAAGGATAATAGTTAGTGCAATATTAGGAATAATAGTGCTTTGATCAAACTACATGTGTCTATAGTTTCCAAGAACTAGTATTCACCTATCATCTTCTAGATCACACCATAACATCTAAACTATGCCATGTAACCACTAGTTTGAAATACACTAACTCAGTATATCACATGCATGCTTTTAGAGCCCATGAAACATCCATATGTGCAAACCAAACCAACTTCCCTCTTCACCAAATTGAACCGCCTAGAAAGTTGTTTTATAAACTCAACAAGTATGCACCCTTATTGCCACTTACAATACCTAAAAATAATTTACTAGGAACAAAATGTATCCATATTCACTCTCCAACTAATATAAAGCCTGAAATAATCCATCTCATGCCTCTTCTACATCAATATTTCACCCTCGTAAAATATGTCCTGAGAAATAATCAATCTTCTTCTCCACAAATTAAGATGGTTGACCTATCAAACCTCATCATAAATAAATAAGAAACATACCATTGAAAAACATATTAATCCTCTTTCCATAAAACCTTACATTTCCTTCCAATTCCAAGTGAAATGCCTTCAACCAAGTCCATCTCTGAAAATTCTCCAAAACTGTCCCAAAACTACCTTAGGACAAATATTCATAAATAGGGCACACTTTCCCTCTAGGACCTCAACCATGATCTAAAACCATCATGGACATCAAGTAAAAATTCCATGATAAAAAAAATGTCAATTTATTTTACAACTCCTTTGGACAACTTTGTCCCAAATTGAACTTCTTCATAAACTTTCTTGTTTGAGGTGGGGTCCACTCATCACCACATACTCTATCATACCTTTATGAAAACTTGGAGGATTCCTCTATAACCTTCAAACATCATACTAGCATAACCAATCAATTATATGTGCATCAATTTTGACCTAGGGTTTCAATCACACAAAAATTTGTTTACCTTCTTAACATTCATTCATAAAATTATAGGTGTCATTTAACCTCATTCTAACTCGAGATCTTATTAACTCCATTCCCAACATCCATGATAAACTCATCTTCCCATGAAAATTTTGCACGTTCCAAGCATGAGCATTTCTCTCACTTCGAGCTGGAAATAACACTCTAAAGAACATTGTTTTGGTCTAAATCTCATATCTTATGAAATATTCATCATGACTACCTGAAAATTTTCCCATAACATCTTGATACACTACAATAGCATTTCCAATGCACAAAAAAGTCATAAATAACTCCAAATATTTCTTTACTATCTCATTTTTATGACTAGGCCTTGGGGATTTGCATGTTCTAGGTTATAATAGACTGAACCAACAATGAAATGTTGGGAATTAGAGAACAAATATGCGGAAACAATTCCTCAAACCACAGCAGTAGGAAACTATATAGCAAAATTATACTTGTAGAAATATAACAACATAACTAAATAATGCACAAAATAAGATGAGACAAGATTTAAGTGGTTCACCCAATGTGGGCTACATCCACCAATAACTTGCTTAAATTTATTATCAACAAGATTAAAACAACTCTCACAGTATTCTCTTAGTTATGAACTCACAACAGAATTCAAAGATGTTAAACCACATCTAAACCACAATTGACACCCAATTGCTTAACCTTGATCACTCTTGATCACCTCTTGATCACTAAGACTCAAGACCTCTTGAACACTCAAGATATCTTTAAGATACCCTAACACCTCTATTTATAGGATTAAAATCCTTTTAAGAAGTCTTAAAATTGACCTAGAAGTTTGAAAGTCATGGCATTTCAACTTCCCATGGCTGGAAAAATAGTCACGACGTTAACAACCAATTAACAACATATAAATAGTGATGGCACAATGACAAAGACAACATCATAGCAAACAACTGCAGAATGCTCCTAAAGTCTCCAAACTTAACCATTCGAACTCCAACACTTTAATACTGATTCAAGAAGACCAAAAATAGGCTCCACACCCCAACAATCTCCTACTTGGATATTTTTCCACCGATAAAAGTTCTTAACCCTTCATTATCAACCATGAAGTCCAATAAAAGTTGAAAATAAATTCAAGTTCTCCCTTATGGCTGCCTTGGTCATCATATCCATAGGATTCTGACTAGTATGAATATTTTCCAGCTTCAACTTATCTTCTTCTAAAGCTGCCCTGATGAAATGATATCTCGATAAATGTGCTTTGTCCTAGAGTGGAAAGCGGAGTACTCCACCAAATGAATAGCACTCTAAATATCACTGTGTAGTATCTCAACTTCTTGCTTATGACCCAACTCATCAAGAAACTACTATAGCCAAATCATCTCCTTGCTTTCCTCTATGGCAGCTTACATACTCAACCTCTATGGTTGACAAAGCCACAACCTTTGTAACCATGAAATCCAACTCATTGTTTATAGCACCAACCATAAATACATAACCTTGTGCTCCTCCTACTATCTAAATCTCTGCCATGTTCCAATATACATAGCCACATAATGTAGTTACTGATCCACCGAAACATAATGCTACTCCCATGGTCCCTCTCAAACCTTGAAGGATCCACTTTACCATCTACCAAAGGTTTCTCTACTTGGATCACTCATAAACCTTCTCACTGCTCCCACCGCATGGGAAATGTGAGGCCTAGTGTATAGCATAGCATACATCAAGCTACCAAATACGATGAGTATGGTACCTGGACACCTAGATTCTATCCTCCTCAATCTTGGGACACTACTCCTTTAATAATTTAAAGTGACTCCGCCAAAGGAGTACCAACCATCCTAGCATCCTACATACTAAACCTCTCCAAGACCTTATTTATGTAATCTTCTTGAGATAATACCAGCTTCCTCTCCTTCTTGTTCCAAGTTATTCTCATACCAAGGATTTTTTTGCTGCCCCCAAATCCTTCATAGCAAAGGAGTCACCTAGCTGCTTCTTGAGTACCTTTATTTCCTGCATGTTCTTCCCTACAACAAGCATATCATCTACATACATGCATAGAATAATATAACTACCATTAAGAAACTTCTTGATGTACACACAATGGTCTGAGTGACACCTGGAGTAACCTTGCTCCTACATAAAACTGTCAAACTTCATGTACCACTTCTATGGAGCTTATTTCAAGACATATAAGCTCTTCTTCAAATTACACACTAACCTCTCATTTATTTTGACCTCATAACCCTATGACTAATGCATGTACAATTCCTCCTCCAACTCACCATGAAGGAATGTAGTCTTCACATGTAATTGTTCTAAGTGTAGGTATTCTACTATAACTAAACCAAGAATAGTCCTAATAGAAGTCATTTTAACAACCGGAGAAAAAATTTCATCAAATTCTATACCTTTCTTTTGTACAAATCCTTTTACCACTAACCGGGCCTTGTATCGTTTCCTTCCTCCATCTTCCTCTTTGATTCTATACACCTACTTGTTCTGTAATGCTCTCTTGACCTTGGCTAGTTCCACCAAATCCCAAGTCTGGTTTTCCATAAGAGATCTATGTTCTTTATCCATGGTCTGCTCACACTTATTCCTAGCATCCATCTCCACTACTTCCTCAAAACACTCTAGATCTCCACTATCGGTGAGTAATAAATAATTTAATGATGGATTAAATCATTTAGGTTCCCTTCTTACCATAGAAGACCTTCTCACCTCGGGAGTTTTGGGTTCCGATGAGTAGGTACATGAACTAGCCGTGTCGAACATGTTGTACCCAAACAAGACCCTTGGACACCTTGTTGTCCGTAATTTCCTCTAACACTATGTATTATTTATTTGATTCATCTTTCTATTCCCGCAATGATCTTTATACATGACTTTTTCATTAAAGACAATTTCTATAGACCGAAATATTTTCTTGTCTTTAAGACTCCAAACATGGAAACCAAAATCATCTTCACCATATCCAACAAAGACGCATTTCTCGGACTTATCCTCTAACTTGGTCCTATCATCTTTATCAATGTGAAAAATACCTCACATCCAAATACTCTAAGAAATTAGTAATGAATTTTCTTACTGACCAAGCCTCCTCGGGTATACCTCCATCCAAATCCATGAGGGTCCTCTATTAATCGGATAAATAGTTTTTCTTACCACTTCCACCCAAAACATGAGTGGTAGCTCTGCATGTAACCTCATGCACATAGCACACTCCATGATTGTCTCTGTTCATTCTCTCTCGACACTCCATTTTCTGTGGAGTATTTGGAATCGTATTCTTTTCTGCATGGATTCTATTTACCAAATAGTAATCAAGAAATTCATTTTTGTAATATTCCCCTCCATTATCGACTCGAGACATTTCAACTTGAGACCTGCTTCATTCTCAACCAAGGCTTTCCATCTTTTGAAAGTTTAAAACACATCAAATTTATTTCTAATGCAATATACCCAAAATTTTCTAGTTGCATCATCAATGAAAGTGACGTAATAACATGAACCACCAATAGATTTTACCTTAACTAGCCCCCATACATCTATATGCACTAACTCCAACTTACCCTCCTTCCCGGTAGGTCAAACCTTGAGGAATCTCACCCACTTCTATTTCCCATAAACACAAAGACTAATAGAAGTTAAAATCTAACTCCTTTAACTGGGCAACATGTCCTTTATAATCTGTATGCCCTTATGACTCATACGACTTAGTCTCTAGTGCCAAAAAGTTACATCTCCATCTACAGCAACTAAATTACAATAATCAGCACCATTGGTTAAATACAAAGTACCAGTTTTCTTACCTCTTGCAACCAAAAGAGCTCCCTTAGTAACCTTCCAAGAATCCACTATAAAACTAACCATACAACCATCACTACCTAGTTATCCCGCTGATATCAAGTTCCACCTCAACTTAGGCACATGCTTGATGTCCTTAAGTAGCCATGTGTTCCCATTCTACATTTTCACCCGAACACAACCTTTCCCTACTATGTTGCATGGTTTATCATCACCAAGATATACATTTCTAAAATCACCTTTAAAAAATTAGTAAAGTAATGTCTATGTGGGGTGGCATGGAAAGAAGCCCCTAAATCTAACACCCAAGATTCAACAATATTATCTAAAGAAAGAATTAAGGCATCTTGAAGAACATCACCTGCTACCAAATTTACCTCTTTATTTTCCTCCTTCTTGTTCTTCTTATCCTGAATATCCCAAAAATATTTATTAGCATGACCAACCTTCCCATAGTGCCAACATTCTAACTTACTCTTGAACTTTGACCTTCCATGATCATTCGACTTCCCACGGTTACCTTTCTCTCTGTTCTTTTGTCTCCCTCTACTCTCCACCATCAAAGCATTTCCAAAAGTAGAAGAATCTCCGGTGCTCTTCCTTCACATTTCCTCGCTTAGGATCACACCTATTACATCCTCAAACTTCAACTTTGAGTTATTAGAGACTGAATTACTTACAACCATAACCAAGTTGTCCCAACTATTTGGTAAGGAGCACAAAATCAATAAATCCCTGACCTCATCATCAAAGTCAATTTTACCGAGTTTAACATACTCACAACCGTATTAAATTATTCAAATGATCAATAGAACCATTCTCGAGACATATTCATATTAAAAACCCGAGAATATGTCTCGAGAATTTGGTATAAAAAAATTAACCAGGCACCTTTCTATCCAGAACTCCTAATCCTCATCTCGACATGGCTATAGGTTTCTTTTCTTTTATAGCCAAAGGAAAATGGAGGTCCTTCGATATAAGTAATCCTCCATTTGCATCTTCCACAAACCAAATTTCTGCCCATTGAACTTCTTAACCCTTGATCCGCCCTCATCTTCCATAGTTCCCACTCAAGCTAAAATTTGCCTCGTGATTTACAACTTCAGCAAAAACCACCAAAGCTATGATACCAATTTTTACAAATTAGAGAAAAATATGTGGAAACAATTCCTCAAAACACAAAAGAGGGAAACTATATAGCAGAATTATACTTGCGTAAATATAACAACATAAATAAATAAATGCATAAAAGAAGACAAGAAAAGATTTAATGTGGTTCACCCAATGTGGGCTATGTCCACCAAGAACTTACTTATATTTTATTATCAACAAGAGTAAAAACTCTCACAGTCTTCTCTCACAATAAAATTCCAAAGACCACATCTAAACCACAATTGACGCCCAATTGCTTAACCTTGATCACTCTTGATCACCTCTTGATCACTAAGACTCAAGACCTCTTTAAAACTCAAGATATCTTCAAGATACCATAACACCTCTATTTATAGGATTAAAATCCTTTTAAGAAGTCCTAAAGCCGACCCTAGAAATTTGAAAGTCACGACCTTTAAACTTCCCATGGCTGGAAAAACATTCATGACGTTAACTAATTAACAACATATAAATAGCAATGCAACAATAATGACACAAAAATGTCATAGTAGACGACTGTAGAATGCTCTTGAAGTCTTCAAACTTAACTGTTTGAACTCCAACACTTTAATACTAATTCGAGAAGACTAAAAATAGGCTCCAAACCCCAATATGAAAATCATCATAAAACCTTTGTAAATGGTATCTACATGATAGAAAAATTATAACATACCTTTATGAGTGTCTCGTAATAAATCACACATACCTTAAAATCATTATCATGCTCCAATAGGCTTCCAAACACTAGAATTAGGGCTAGTTTTCACTATGACCAAGTGGACTATTGTATAGACAAAATCACGCACTTTGGGTAATTATCTAGTCTCAATCACATACTATTATTCATATGGTTTCTAATTAATAAAATTATTGATTAACACATATCTTTGGCCATATTTCATTACTTTTGTTGATACTTTTGGTCTTGCACCTTTACTGGCCCATTCTGTCCTTTTACACTTCAATTTTACTCTTTCTAGACTAGAGCGCCTAGCAATGCAGTTACCAAAGTGTTAGATGCCCCTATTCCCTCTAGGTCCCCAATCCTTTTTGTACTTTCCTCACACTATTTGGGTCCTTTATATCTATTTGAGAATCTTATCTTTGTAGTAGTCATAATTTTCATGGTTAATTATGAAATTCAAGTGAAGGAATCATATAAATATAACGTTATCTCGATCATATAAAGGACCAAACACTAAGCACTAGTTATCACCACCTAAGGTGACACCCATCGAAGCATGTATAGCTCCATTTTCAACAATCTAGCTCCATCACAAGGGAAAAAGGCTAGATCATATGCCTCACACTTCATAGAAGGGGATTTTATTCTATTCCATACACACATTATTTACATTATACATCTAGCTACTTTATCACTACTTCAAGTGTGACATGCGTAAGAGAAACTTAGGGAAAATTCTGCTCACACACAAAACTAAATTAGGTCCGAGATGTAGTGTGGTTATTAGTAACAAGTCCATCATTTCGTGGTAGATGAGGATAGTATTACCCCTCATTTTACATCTTTGTTTTTAGGTTTTATGTCTATTTGACGTTTTTGAGGTGCTTTCAAAGTGTAAGTTTACAACAACCTTGATGATCGACAAAAAATTACGGTGATCAAAGATGAAAATGTGCAAACAACTTGTAACACCCTAGACAAGGTTTTTCGAGCATATACGTAAACTAGGGAACCTAGTAACCACACCAAAGTGCCCTATACACCCCTATACCTCTCTAGGGTTCCCTAATCTAGCCAAATTAGTCAAATATGCATTTTTCCGGGCTTGTGTGCAATGGATATCTATTTATATTCAATCGGTCATCACTGTGACATAGTATTAATAACTTTATGAATCAACTAAGGATCTTCTAACCCTCTTTGTAATTAAGGTTTCATATTTCCTTGTTTACTTTCTTGGGTATTACTTTAGTATTTCGTTATTTATTTATTTACTGCAAACTTACATTAGATTAGGCTATTATTTTACATTTAATCATAATCATTTTGGTGAACCTACGTTTGAATACTCTTGGATATTTCTTTTTATTCCATCATGGATCCTAAGGTTTTTCAAGTCTCTTTGCTTCAACTAATTCAAATTCAACCATCTTGTAAAGAAACTCTCCAAATAACCCTAGAGACAATGTATCTACCTATAAACATGTTTCCTACTTAATTCAATGTTATTTTTTATCATATTTTTAAGGACTCTCTTGATTTCAAATCCAATAAATCAATTTTCAAATCAATTCAATCCCTTCATTCTTTATTTCAAGATAAAGTTCAGACTATGGAATCCACGATGACATCTCTAATATCTCAAATCCAACATCTTACAAATGTATCTCAGATCCTATTTTTTTCCTTCTACATCTCATCTTCATTCTATGTCTTCTACATGTGCTCATATTAGTGAACCTCAAATCTTGTCACTCCCCATGCCTCTTAAGATTGCAATCAATGCTAAGAAATAAGACATTCTTTTGAAAATCATAACTCGTCAATTATTTAGCTTACCATATACTCATTGTTATCCTCCTTATCGGTTTGCAAAATATAAAGGTCTTCCATATTGAAATTATCATCAAATCAATGGACATAATGACAATGATTGATATGCTTTACAATGAAGAATCAAACATCTTAAGCTTCAAGTTTTTATCTCTTTCATTGCACATCGCTCGTGACATGGTCCTCTCCACTTGTTACATCTCAATGGGTTCTTAAATATGATTCATTTATGTCTAATGAACATCTAGTCATCACTTCTAATGTTTCTTATTCTGTCACTCAATTTCCACCTATGCAATCTACTCAAGTCAAGAAAGCGTCTCTCAAAATTAGTCTCACTCCCCCTCCTCTCAAGGCATATATGACACTATCAAGTCAACTTAAGCAACCTCCTTTACAAATTAGTTCAATACCTCTTCCTATCAATTCATCTACAACATTACCAAGTCAAAATATGGAACCACCTCTCAAAACCAATTCACCTTCTTCTCCTATCAAGTCTTTTGCAGTTTCATCAAACCTAAATAAGCTCTAACTAGTCAATTTTGTCAAAGAAACCACTCCTACTGATGGCCAAGAATCATTTCAAATTCTGTCACCATCGCATGGTCATACTATTGCTTTGTCCTACCATTATGTTGGCCCTCACTCTTATCATGACACAGATAACACTCTCCCACAATGACATGGTACCTATCACATCACTGCATAAATCTCCATCATTGACACACTTGGGGGCATCACACTTATTTCTGCCCTAGCATTGACACGCATCTTATAATCACATCATTTGACACCTAGATTTTTACATACATGCTTGTATCATCATTTCCCGATGATACACTCTTGTGATTTGGTTCACACTTGATTGTTGAGGGAATCCTATACACATGAACCTCACACACTGCATAGTAGACACTACACATCATGCATCTTTACACATCTTACACTTTTATACATACACATCATCTTACATTTTACACCCTACATCTTACATATTAAATTATACACGCATATACACATCTTGCATTACATTCTATACATTACACATTACATGTTTTACATATCACTACACATATACTACACATATTATGCACTTTACAAATCTACTTTTGCATGTTGCACTCACTACCCTATGACGCACTCTAGTATCGGTCCATCTTTGGACTATTGAGGGTATACATCACACTCACACATTCAACTATTCAATATGTTTCTCATGTGACATTACTAGATTAATGATATATGTCATAGGATACATCATCATTTTCACTTGCATCACATAGTGATAAATGCTATAGGATACATCATCACTTTTTCTAGTATCATTTAGTGTTGTATGCTTTAGGATAAATCATCACTTATTTTGTTCTCTTATTTTGAATAAACCATCACACATTTTCAAACCTCATCTCTAGGTCACATATCATCACTACACATTCACCACATCATGCTACACACAACACATAGTTTAACCATTTCCCGATGACACACTCTTGTTTACGGTTCATTTTGTACTATTGATGGCATATAACTAAATGAAACTCATTTCATACATACACATCCACTCATGGGGCACACTACTCCTATCATTCACATTGCATTCCATTCCATCTCATGCACATCATACTACATATCTTGGTTGAATTTACTCTTATTTACTTATAATTTTACATGTTCATCTTATTACAAATGATAGATAGATTTCTTGTATGTTCATACACATTTACTTTCTTTAGAGTTGTGATCACATATTTTATATATCCATTACACGTAACATGGATGTTTGGTGTAGTACTGAAGTACCGTCCCACATCAGCTCCCGGGGTATCCACTTTCGTACACTATAGGTGATATTGTTTCATTTTGTTTTATAGCACACTAATTTATGGATTATACACACTTTGACATACTTTTTTATCTTTCTAACATTCTAATGGGTGCTTCATGTAAAATGTTATTTTTGTAGGACTATTTGCTTCCATGGTTTTTCGATATATTTTCTTCCATTTCTTGTCATTATTTTCCATTGTATGCGGGACTTTATGTTTGTCTTGTTTGCATACTTGTATGATTTTCTTCTTCATTGACCTTGATTGTCTTGTGACAATGTGAGTGGTGTCCTATTTTGTAACCTAATTTTTGTTTTCTACATTGTCTTCTTGTGTGTTCTAGCTTACACATTGTTTATTTAGTGTACATTTCATCTTTTATATGAGTGTTTATATTTTCTTAAACTAACACTTATTTTTCTTAGCCACTTGTTTACACATGCTTTGGTTTCTACTAAGCACATTACCTTCCCCCTTGTAGGAAGAGTTTAAGCACAATAGTCTGTCCTCTTTTGGGGTGCATACTCCTATAGTTACATCGCATGCACCCCTAAAGAGGCAAGACATCATTTGGGTGAATCGGTTACCCCATATAGATATACACGGTAAAAAACACAGTATTGGTATAGTACAATTTTCATATTTCAGGGCTTAGAATCAGTGTAACATCCACTTTTGTCACTCCGTCACTAGAATATTTTTTTTTAATAAATAACTTTATCAACTGATTTAAATACCCATATATTTAAATCTACATAAACTTTAAAGTAATTCATTTTTGATAATCTGCATGAACCATGTGCAACTATATGAGAGAATGTTGAACCTACTCATTCTCCCTCAATGCTCTATATGAGCCATACATAAAATGTATCCCTTTGGTTCCCCTTTAACAGGATATGATATATAAGTGAAAACCCCTAAGTGTGTACCTGGGTTCCACCTATGAAATCCATAGGCATCTCACATCTTAGATAATGGTGAAATCTTGACAATGTAATCAACAACTTACACCACTTTGCACAAAGTTTTTGAGTCATGTATGCCATGCTTGATTCTATGATGGCACACTCACCATTGGAATCTTTTCATCTCACCTTATTCACTTGTTCAGTTATATGGATTCACAAATTTTAATGTTGTAAACAGCTACAAGCCTTGAATGAGGTATAAACCAGTTTAACCTACATGAAGACGTACCTCTATGTCATCTGTGATGCCTATGGGAAAGAAAGTGTTCTCATAACAATTCACCTTGTTACTCACCCACATATCTTCCCGTAGCCATCATAGGTTGATATAAGGGTGCATACCCAAGAGGTCCAATATGTCTTGTAACTCTATCAAGGTTTGTACTTAGGACAACACCATACTACAATCCAATCTCTTGATGAGACAACTCATTACAGATGCTAAACGGTAGTATCCTAATGGTGAAAATCGTCACCATAGGGATATGACTATGTAGTATATGCAGTGAGTTCACCCACCTAGAATCCTATATTGGTGCATGGTGTTTAATGTTTTCAAGGTAATCATTATAGAACAACCTAGGACTTACAACACCTTCTCCATGAATGGGTCATACCTAAGGTCAAGATTGAGTTGATCCCAGGACCCCCAATCTCTATAACATTTTAATTACCTTTCAATATCTCATACCCATGTTAACCATTGATAGAAACAATACTATCAATGTCTATTACCATTATTATTACAGTTTCAAAAATTGTCCTGGCTTTAACATCTAGGCTCATGTTCCTTATTTCATATTCTAGAGATATGTACTTATATTAAGCTAAGTATTTAGGTAATATTCATTCCTTGAATCAAGTTCCATAGGCTATCAATTCCAACCATCTTTTCGGTTTAAGCACATCACTTTTCTTAATTGCATCTCAAGAAAGAGCATTTATTTATTTATTTATCTCCAACAAGTAAGATATATCTAGGGTATCCAATATGATATATTTTATGAACCACTTACCCATTTATCTTTCCCTGTCATAGCCCTTTTAAAACATCTCTAATTCTTTTTGGAGATAATTATAGTGTTGACTAGGGATGAGATTCAAATGCTATGTTCTTTTAACTTAGTAAGCATGTTCCCATATTACTTCCATTGTATTTTTCATGCTTATGTGATCATAATGATGCATCAAAGGAAAACCCCTAATTAAAACATTTCATCTCCTTGAGAAAAATATTTCATAACACAAATTTATCACAATTCTGCAATTCCCAAAAAGTGAAACCCTATTCAATATATAGTCATGTTAGATTACCATAAGCCCATCCTCTTGTAGCTTATGTGTATCATCCTAGTATAGGACTTAATGTTGATTTCACTTATAAATCAATATTAAATTATTCTATCTTTGATAAGAGTTAGTATAACCGATTTTATAAAACAACCATAAGCATTGAAGTATCCGATTATCATAGCCTTTCCATGGTTTCATGATAATCCAATTGCCTTCTTATTAGAGGCCATTAAGATTAGACAATCTTACTTATAGATATTTCTAACTTGTTTAGTACATTATATACAAAACCTTTGGATAAATCAACACAACTTTACAAGTAGGTTGATATATTGCACTTTATAATGAGGTAGTTATCCATTAGCAAGAACCTCAACTATTTCCAAGTATGCTTAACATATAATTACTTAGAACAAGAAAATTTTAGGAAACATTCCTCCAATAGTCCCTTATATGATCCTTAGGTTCTCACACATAAGATATGTATAGTACTTACTACATGCTTGATACTAATGATTAATACAATAGTATTGTAGATGCTGATTTCTTAACTTGATAAATTTATGAATCATAACTCATCAATACTATTACATATATATATATATATATATATATATATATATAAAAGCAGAAATTTGTCTTAATTACATTTATGAGATAAATACAACTCATGCCTTTAATTATGACTAGAATCTTTCTTTTAAATGAATAAAATAGTTATATTTAGTAGTAATCCCTTTTTCCATTTTAAAGGAGAAATGTTTCATTTAAGAACATTCAAGTTAGTCATATCTTCAAACTTTCCTCGATCAAAATTATATACAAAACTAAATACTTCACCCTTCCTTCTTTGATTTTATCGCAAAATTGTTAAGACGAGTTAGTTCACAAGAACTAAGCATGATAAGCACTAACTCACCATAATGACATACTCTACTTAATTATTTCATAAAAATAAGCCATATTATTTTTATGAATCAATATTGCAAATCTTAAGTAGATAAACAATTATTTCTACAACATGATAGAAGCAAGAAATTTAATGAACCAATGAAGAAATCAATTTCAGATTTACTTTTCCATACAACTACTACTTGATCACTCGAGAAATAGTCATACAATTCATAAGATACATGAGAATTATAAGTATTCAAAGACTACCATATAAGAGTATCAAGATTTCACTCATGCAATCCCATACTTGCATGCCATAAATCATTTTACTCAAAAATTAAGTAACCATAAAATATCAAGAACACATTCAAGTAATCTCTCAAATCTTCACAATGAGAGATATAATGAGGATTTCATACACCCATAAGGACTGCTAAGGTTCAGGAAATAATACCAAACATCAAAAGTATTTGGCTAACAAAATACAATATTAGAGCATTTAACCTCGAGCATAAGAGGGTGAGAACATTCATGGCATCCTTCCATATAGCAATTATGTATAACTTGAATAACATGATACATATAAAACTTACCTCGACTTAAGCACTTATATGAGCATTCCAAGAATAGAAAAGAGTACACAATTCCTTATTCAAATATGTTTCATCATATCAAGACCTAATAAACACTAAGGTCTTTAAATGTATGGAAGAGAGTCGGCACATAGAGTTGATGAGTTAATATAATTATTTCTTAACCCAAAAATTTCATTTGGACATTTCATATCCCATGAGTTTTCTCAACATGAAATTCAACTTTGAGCAAACCAATTTTCCCAAGATAAGTCAAGACTTCACATGACACCGAATTTAAGAATGATCTCCTAACCCATTCTACTAAACAAGGTTAGGTCATACTTGAACTAAATTCATGACATACCCAAGAAAGGTCAATTAGGAACTTTCAAAACGTCAAGAAACCCCATAATTAATAAATGAAACCGAGTACAATTTTCTATAAGAGGAAGAGTCACTTCTAGGTTTGCTGAGATACCACATAATTCAAATTAGAATCATTACACCCAAAGAGGATCTGTCACATCTCACAAACTCAGTTAAAGGATGAATCTAGTTATCATATATTATAAGAGTAGGAGTATATAACTTACCGTTTTATCCTAGAATGGATTACCATACAAAATCAATGCCTCCAGTTTCTTAATAGAACACATAGTATGACAATGTGATCAATAAATTGTACCATGTTAAATACTACAGAGGGGTAATACCACCAAAATTTACAACCATGAAGCCAAGAGACATCCTATTTTGGGACAACTTTAATCCCTAGCCCTATGGTATGACTCAATTTCCAACATTTAGAACTTAAACCCAGCAAGCACAGATAAGAGCGTAAGGGTCAAGAAATAAAACTCTACTATCATTACCAGCTCATACGTTGAGATGAGCAATTATCAATAAAAGGAATTGTTTAACACCTTTTCGACCATAAATTCTAATGTATAAAGTTCAAGAAGATCAACTCACTTTGTATAGGATGGTTTCTAATGGTCAACAAAGTGAACTGCATCTCTTACGAGAGGAAGGAGATTCTCATTTGAAGTTTACATCACTTTCGAACTAAGAAAATAATTACAAGAAGAACCAAGCTTAGTAATAGTAGTGAATAAATTAGCCCACTAAGTATTATACAAGGTTTTACAGGAGAATGTCCATCCTCTGTTATAGAGGCTAAGATGGAACATAAGTGATGAGATTTTAACAAATTGGACTTAACCATCACAGTAATCAAATATCAATATAACCTTTCCACAACCGGCTTTAAACCCCAAAGGAGTTGGAATAGTTTCAAAGTTTTTAAGAAGCAACAAGGAGATCAACATGATATAATAGAATGAAGTATTTAGATCTTATACAATATTAAGTTGCAAACAAAATACAACAGTTAACTATTAGGAGACTCAACGATTTAGTCAAGCCATAAAAGTGGCTCTGGAGTAGACCATAAAGCCACTCTAAACTGCCTATTCAAGGGCCGAAGAGGCATACCTTGTACAACTATCCTTATTATCTATAACTCAAGAATAATATTTAATTTAGTTGTTTTTCTTTCTTCAGTACAAATACTTATTCTAAATAAAACCAGGTCGATTATAACTACTAATGATGCCTCCTACAAGACCAACATAACTCCATAGGTATAGATTTCTTTAAAGAATCAAACCCGGTTGCGTAATTCCAACAAACACTAGGTCAAGGAAAGAAATCTATAACAAAAACTCACACAAAAATTTCCGAATACCACAATACCTTGCTATATTTATGCATATCCTTGAAGAGATGGGTAACAAATTAAACAAAGTTTTATATTGTATGGGTAGATATCTATTCCCATTTGCAAGAAGATTTCAACAATACTAGCGTATCAAAACAAACCCAAAGTAATCATTTTAGTAGTAGTCCTTACACATCTCAAGATTATATTCTTTTCTTAACAATAATAACTGAATTGAAGCCTTTACATAGTTAATCACTTTTAACAACATACATCATGAAGCCATAGTAATTCATACTCTATAGAGCAAGTATAAAAATGATTCTACATCTCTGAAATTATAAACACAGATTTCATCCAAGGCAAGGTTATTTTTGTGAAATTACTAAATAAAGCAAGAAATTATGAAAAGTTTAGAGCGTATCATGCCTGTTACACCGGTGTTTTATTTTCTTGAAAAACTTTCACGATTACTCAGAAAATCCCCAAACCTTTGAAATGAGTTCCTTCATTCAACAGATCACAAATTTCTCATGACATTTTAATGAGTCTAGGAACTTGCTGTTCTAACTACTCAACTGTTGTTTTCTCTATGAAAACTCACATTAATACTACAGTTCCACTTTTGCATGCAGAGATTTTGTGATTTTCATGTAATGAAGTGATTCAATACCAAAACCAAACTTGTATTCCCCAAACCATTCACGCACTTCCCGAAGAAGGTGGGCATTAAGTGATATTAAATGCAGAGTTAGTGGAGTTACCACCAATTTATAACTAACTATTCTTATCTCTCCTTTAAATTTAGAAAACTCATACTTCATGCCATACAAGGTGATTTAGACAACTAAAATACTTCACTCCAAAGTCAGTTGGTGGAGATAATTAATAAACAATTAAGGGGTGTGAGTACAACTATTAGGTGGTGGTTGTCACCTCATCAATCATTTGAATTTGACAAACCTTATAACATTTTCAAATGACCAACCAATATCTTATGCCATAGAAAATCTGGATGCCATTCCATTATATTCCTTAAGGCTTCACAAAACTAAATATTTTTACACACCCTTTTCAAATAGCTAAGTTATGTTCACATCTAACTTTGCAAGTAACAGAGTTTACATGTTAGGTTTAGAACCATACCACTAGGATTAGATTGTCTTTCCTCTTTGCAATATATATATGTATGTGTATATATACATATTCACATGTATATATATATAATATTAGCGTTGATCAAGAAATTTGTTCATGTATACTCGAAGGAGTTGATGCACTTAATTCTTAATAATTAAGTCCATGACTGACGACTATAGCCCCTTTATCCCTGGAAATATGATCATGATGGCATTAGTCATCAAATGGGCAGATTATCAAATGGTTAGTTTAAGACCTATTATAAACCAACAAGAAGTCTTGATCACATTTCAAATTAAGTTATTAAGTGAACTATCAAAATTTTCAAAGCCTCAACATAACTTAGTTATAAAAACTATAATGTTAATAATTTAATAGAGATAAGCAACAATATTGCAAATCACTTTCGAGGCTTAAATTTACACCAAGGATTTTATGACATACAACATTACAAATGACGTAATGTCACCTTAGCGAAAATAGTTCATCAATAAGATAGACTCTGGATTAGCAGGGTTCTCATCTAAGGAGATCATCCTTAGCTTATTCATGATATTGTGATTACATGTTCACATCAAGTTTCCATTTAATTTTTGATATGCAAGGGTGCCAACAACATAGGGTAAAACCATTTGTCCTATCATTACTTTGACAATAATAATGAAAGCATGGGGCATTACAATCAGACTTGGGTCCTTAGTACAGTGATGCCTTTCGTAGAGCACCTATAACCACGGGAAGTTACACAACAATTGGGTTCAACATAGTCTATAGAAATATACATATCAGCTTTTATAGGGAAGATTGTCCTTAGCACATGCGTTAGTACACATAATTTACAATGGTGTTTTATTCCAAGGAGAAGTTAAAGGTTAGATAATAACACCATACCTTCCTCTATATACTACCATGGAATCAGATCGCCTAAAAACTAGACAATACAAGAGATCTCTACAATTTCGAGAAGTAGTTAAAGGTTGGAGGATGACACCAGAAAGTTTCTCCCTATAACTCTTCCATTAAATTGGTGTGAGTTTTCCAAAAAAATCACTTGCATCAACATCATATACATGATCATTTCTACACTTTTTCCTCATCACAAATCAGGTTCACATGTTCCTTTTTCACATTTTCATTTACATACTTCCTTACATAATTTTTATACATATACATGTGTATTTGATCGCTTGATTGTCTTCTATTTTATAGGTCTTTCCATATAGAAAACAAGCGGTCAAAACCACTGACATTACACACATTGACACTAACAACATATACATCACACACATTAACATTTTCACATGTTTTCTCTACCCTAGGTTCACTTTCATCATCTTTTACACTTTTACATCTTTGGTCTCTATAATCCTTTTATAGTTCAACTCTTTCTCTAGTCCCTCGACACACTTTCTACATCAATCTACATAGAGATCAAGTACGCATATCTATCCACTTTGTTACCAAGAATTCTTCTTACTAACATAAAGTGGGGGAAAATGTAGACACAAAATTAAACACTTTGGGTAATTATCTAGTCTCGATTGCATACTACTATTCATATGGTTCCCAAGTAAGAAAAGTACTGATTAACCCATGTCTTTGGCCATATTTTGTTACTTTCTATTGCTACTTTCGGTCTTGCACCTTTATGGCCTCATCCATCATCCTGTTACACTTTGTTTTACTCTTTCTAGACTTGAGCTCCTAGCTAGGACACCAGTGCCAAGCGCCCCCATCCCCTCTGGAATCCCTAGTCTCTTTTCTATTTTCCCACACTTTTTAGGTCCTTTCTAGTTGTTTGAACATCTTATAATTTTGGTAGTAAAAATTTTCGTGGTTAATTACGAAATTTAAGTGAAGGAATCATATAAATATAAGGTTATGTGATCATAATAAATGATCAAACACTAAGAAATACTTATCACCACCTAGGGTTACATCCATCAAAGCATATATAGCTCCATCTACATCCATCTAGCTCCATCAAAAGGGAAAAAGAGGGTTTATTTACATCACACTATATAGGAGGGGATTTTATTTGATTCCATGCACACATTATTTACATTCTACATCTAGCTACTTGCTTGCTACTTCAAGTGTGACATGCACAAGAGAAACCTAGGGCACAATTATGCACACACACACACACAACTACATTGGGTCTAAGATGCGGTGCATCACTCGTAGTAAGTCCATCATTATGGCAGTGTGGATACTCCAACCCCTCATTTTGAATCTTTCTTTTTTAGGATTTGATGTCTATTTGAGGGTTTTGCAGGTTCTTTCTTCATTACAGGTTTACAACGACCTCGGTAATCTTATAATGACATTGAGGAGATAAAAGGAAAATAATTTTGAACCCATCCCTCTTTAGGGCACCCCATTTCATCCAAATCACTTAGATCTACTTTTCGTAGGATATTGTATGAGGGTTCTCCATTTTTGTTTAGCTAGTCATCACTGTGACACAATTCAAAGAACTATGTGAATTAGCTAAGGCTCTCCTAAGCCTCTTTTTATTTAGGGTTTTATATTTCATTTCTTGGTTTCTTGGGTATTACTTCGGTATTTCATTATTTATTTATTTATTGTAAACTTGCATTAGATTAGGATATTATTTTACATTTTAGCATAATCAAGAATCACCATGAATATGCTTCCAAGCACTCCAAAAGGACCCAAAACACCCGAGACAACATGTCTCACACTTCTCTATACTTTCATGATCTCATATACCTCTACACCTCACTCTCACACTCCATTTTTCCTTCAAGCACCTAGACTAGGTCTAGATGATCACTTGCAAACCATGTTTACACTTATACTCGCTCTTCTCCACCTCACTCTATAACTATTTGATCTTCACCACAAGTCACAATAGAATTATCATAATCTTTAGTCATACTCGACACAATTAGTTTAGAATCAAGCAAGAAATTCGGACTCAAGTAAATAGAACAAAATTTAGACTAATTTTGAAGCATTCAAGAAAACTCGAAGAATCCTAAATTATATCTTGTAGACACATATACACTTCTTACACACCATACTAACTATGATAAACTTCATGAAAACCTCTACTTAACATAGGATGACTCAAGCTATTAGCGTGCATACTGAAACATGCTCTTAAACACCGTAGGACTTCACCAAATTGGACACTACCAATCAACCTTCAGACTTTACACTAAAATACTCCTCATGGAGATTAATATGACACCCTTTTCCATCAATAGACTTGACATCAATGACAACACTAACACACAGTGGACAACATTCCTCCTCCTTTTCTAATATTTTTCAAGCTAAATCAGCATTCAAACCATCAACTAAGCCTACAAACATTGAACCCACTCTCAACATTATTTCTCCACCTACCAAGCTTCAATTACAACCAACAAGGAACACCTTTCCTAAGATACCCTATGCGCCTCAGTTCTTATTACCAAAACTTACTAAAAGAAATATAATTACTCTCCCTCCACCACTCAATTTATATCCTTCTCACCCACATGGCCATAATTACCACCAATGCAATAGCCACTCTACTAATTTTTTAAAATCTTAAACATATCATTCAAGATTTTATTGACAACAATGCAATCGAGATCCTAGATCCATCTACTCCCAAACTAGTCAAAAATAATAAAAAACTTAAAATATTCAATGACCCATTACCAAATCATGACAAGTCAGCTATTGATTCCTCTTTTAATCATACATATCATGTTGTTCCTCATCCTTCATTAGAGCCACTTGATTTCCTTATTACTACTATTGACATGTGACCACAAGTTATCACCTTCGTAGATCATGATTATCATGCTACATTTTTCTCGATTCATTACATATTAATTCTTATATTGGCACTTATACGGTCAATAATACTTTGGTCCATCCCTTAGCCCTTTATAACAAATGTTTTTGGCACTCCTTTTAGTGTCAAAAATCCAACCTCCCTAATCACATTTTCACTCCCTAATTTTTACGGTTTTGTCATCCTTCCCATCATTTATGTGTCCCTTACCATACTTACACCATTCATTTTACATCTAAAATACAAAGTTGTGACATGGTCTTAGGTCTTCCTTGTATCCAACTACCTAGGCTATCCATTCTATGGTCCACTTATATATTAAATTCATTCATAACAAGTAGGTTGTCACAATCAAAGGTATTCCACTATCCCCACGATTACATCAGCCCACTCTTGCATCTATTTTTTCACCAATCATGACATCTAGGCCTCCGAGATCACTTAAGTCTAAATATATCTCTACACCTAGCTCTCACATTCATTAATGACCTACATCACAACCCCATCATCCTCAATGATCTATTATTCAACCTCTTCAGCCTAGGTACCCTATGTGGGAAGCCTATTCCTATAGTTTTTCTCCATTTCAACATCATTCTCACTGATGTACACATATATAATCCCCTACACTAATATTCGTAGACCATCGTCACATGCCTTCTATTTCTTGGATACCAACTAAAGGCCCCTCACTATTTTCCATCGTCAAATAGTTTTTTCTCACTTGCATACTTGGGGTGTCACACTCCTCCCCCTCCATCACTATTTTATGTCTCTATTGGTTACTATTAGCTCACTTTCTACACTTCACATTTCATGCTTCATGTTATATGTTTTCTAGAATTTAATCTCACCACACATACTTTACTTTCATTACCCAATGATGCAATCATGTTTTATGGTTAATGCTTGATTATTGGGGGTGAAATTCTTCAACGAACCTCACTTATCACATCCTGTCTACTATCTCTCACTTCCTACTTCATGGCTGTCTTTCTAAGCATTTCCAAGTCTTTGGTTTACATATTTATCTTCATTACCCAATGGCACAATCTTGTTCTATAATTCATACTTAATTGTTGAGGGAGCATTCCTAAATGAACCTCATCTCACACACATTTCACTAGGGGAAACATGGCTCCTCTCATCTACACATTTTACATCTCACAAAGCACACCATCATCTTTACACAACATTTATACATCTTGGTTGAATTTACTCTTGCTAGATTATACTATTCACATGTTACAATTTATTTCTATTCTAGTTGGATATTTAATATGCCATCATATTTTTCTATACACACATGCACATTCACTTGGTATGTTGAGATTAATGTAGAAATTTTAAATATTATTACATGATGCATGATGATTGACACCTCTCTTTACTAGTTCAACTGAGGCCCCTGGGACATCTACCTTTGTTACTCTCATACTATATACATCAGAGGTCCTATTGTTACATTATTTAATACTTCTCATGACTATCACTTTACTCTTCACTGATATATACATATTTTAACATATTTATTATCTTCCTAACATGCTAATGGGTGCTTCATTTATAACCAACCATGTTTATCTATCACTTCTTGTTTTCTATTATTTATGGATTATGCCCTATGTCATACTTGTTCATTGCTTTCTTATGTCCAATTCAGCCTTTATTGTTGTGTGAGTGATGTCCAATGTATATAACTCATTTTTCATGGTATATCTTATCTCCATATTTTCTTGCTACATTTTCTTCTATTACATGCTATATCCTTTTCACTAATACTTGTTTCTAGCCTAATTTTTTTACATGTACCTTAGTTCCTACCATGCACATACCCTACCCTCTATAGGTATCCACTCTCGAGATATGTATATCAGATTTTGGCCCTCTCCTCTAGTCCAAATCCTCCTACATTCATCATATGCATCCCAAACAAGGAGGGAATCTATTCAAGTGAATAAGTCACCCTTCTAGTAGCACAAAGTTACAGAATAGATTATCACAATACAAAATTAGTAATAGTACATAGTCACAGAGTGATCGAAAAATATACTAGGGTCAAAAACACAAACCATACACTAACATCCAATACAGACAAGAATGGTGGGTGTTAGTGTCTAACTTGTGAGATTGTGTCCTAGAAAAAAATATAGACAATTTATCAAGTATAACATAGTCTCGGTAGTTTACAATATAGTTCTACAATATCAAGCACTTTCCTTCAATTACAAAGTTCAATCATTCGATTACATTCAATTAGAAGAAATTACAATTGGTTAAAATTGGGGCATGCCATCTACGATTGTAGTTGGGTAAGCATCGTGGATGGACAGAAAAATATACCTCTCTCTCTCCAATAATCTTCTCTTGACATGATATCACCTTAAAGACTCAATCTTGGCTTGAGATCTCCCAAAATAATAATCCTTGGCTTGAGATTTCCCAAAAAATTGTCTTGGTGTGATATCACCCAAAACCTCACCCCTTTTGGAAAGAAGACACTCAAATCTAACATCTCCAAGATAAACAAGAAAAATTTCTATCTTTTACTCTCACATGCATCAGGTGCACAATTTCCTTTTACTTTTGCAAAATTTTACTTTTTTATTATTGGTAAAAGGTTTATTTATTGGGATCCTACCCAAATTACAAAAAGTACCAAGTTAGATTAAAGCATTTAATAACAACCAAAGATAAACATCAACAACGAAGGAATATCACAATGAAGAAACATAATAATTCCAGCATAAATGAAACAATACTTCAACAAAAATTAGAAAAACTAAAAAGAAGGTCCAAAAAGTGTCAACCAAACATCACAGAGTGAAGACACCACAATGAAGCTATTTCATGATTTTCAAAAATGTCTTCTTGATGTTATACAAGGTTCTATTGATATCTTTGAAGATGGTGTCTTTCTTGGATTTTTCTTTTTCTTTGTTTTCCTCAAGGTGAAGAGTGATGTTGGTGAGAAGATCAATATTTCCCTTGAGAATAGAGATAATGTCACATTAATTTCTTTTAATATTTCCCCATTCTTTCTCAATGATATAAATCCTCTTGTCAAGGTCCTCTAGTAAATTTTCATCCTTTTTGTCACTCTCAATAGCAATTTTACACCCTATGACTTTTTCTTTCATCTTTTTGCATTCCTTTCTAAGCCAATTAATCATGTCACTATGAAGATAAAATTCAAGTATGAGATTCACATCCATGTGTTTGCAGTATAGCTGAGTTCTTCATACCCATAGCTATAAGGGTAAGATAAGCCTCACCCTCACCCATTAGAGAGAGATGAGGTGTGCAAACCCTACAGGACTAGCCCTAAATTTATTACTACAAAGGGTTATGTCATAGGTAGGGGAAATAACAAATTTTGTAGGGGCAGGAGATGGTGCGTATTGAGAGGAAGATGAAGGTGGAATAGAAGGGGTGGATTTTAAAATAATCAATTCTATGTGTTTTTAGATAAAAATAATGACTATGTGGGCTAATCTCTTTTTCCTTGTGAGACCAAATTTATTGAGTTCTCCAAGGAGTGAAAAATAAAGAAGGAAAGATAATAAAATAATTTATGTGAAATTGATTAAGGAGCACAAGATGAAAGAAAGGAGTTACCTTAAAACGCCCTTCTAGGGTAAGATATTTCATCAACACAAGACTGACCTTTTGATACAACTTTAGAAAGGAATCCATAAGAAAACAACTCTTGACATGGGTAAGGTTCTCCCCAGGTTTGAGAAAATTTGATTATTCCTCCACCCTTTCATACTTATGTTTGAAAAATTTGGTACCCTTTAGATGCAAACCCGTGATCCTGGAAATGATCTCTTTAATGATGAAAAATTCCCTATCTTTGTAGCTATTATTTTTTTCCTTCTAATGTTTTACAAATTCCTCTCGAAAGATGGATGTTGTGGCCTCATACTCTATCCATTAAGTTATTTAATTCCCCTTTACACAATATATCCCGAGCTTGACGTCTTCCTTCCACTACCCGTTGTTTATGGTTCCACACAACAAATTTATTCTCCCATTCTACCCTTTGTTGCAAAGTGAACCATGTGGAAATTTTCATAGAAGAGGAAGTCAATGAAAAGTTTGGACTTAGAGTACAAAAATGAGGAAATAAAGAATCATGAATCACACACAATATCACTACCAAGCGAGAAATTAGACATGTGATACACTCTTATGACTTTTCTTGAAATAATGATGGATAGGACATTAGGGGGAATAATATCACTGTGTATTTAAGTAATATAGTTACTTACTAGAAGCCCTATATTGGAAAATGATTCGTTTAGTTTGTTCCCTTCCCTATATGTATGAATAAAGGAACATCTAGTAAAGGTATTGGCAAGATGGGTGGCCTCATCTACAATATGATTAATAGAACAAATATCCTTGGTGGATCCCTTTAGACATTTTATATTATTCATTGAATCACCTTCTATGATAATATTTAGAATATTAAGAGATTTAGCAAGCCTTATCCCCAAAGAGGTGTCAACGCTTTTGAATAATGATTGGAGTTAATTCCCATTGGAACAACATAGGAACATATAAAAATTCCATTCTCCCCTTAAATACACCCACCTCCCTAGATCTCTAAGGGTTTGCCTTAGAGGCTCCATCAAAATTTAATTTGAAGCAATCGGACTTAGGGGGACCAAGAAATGAGAGCTCTATCAATACTTTGTTGAGTAATATTGTTGATGAAGTAATGAATGTTCCACATAACCAATAAATTAGCTTCATCCACATTTTAAAGAAGTTTGTTTTTGGGCTTGAAAGTTGAAACATTATTCTTGATTACTTCAAGAATATGGTTAAAAATCCTTTCCAAATAAGGTTTCTTATCTTCAAAGATGTTGGCATTATGATCCTTCCAAATGTTCCATAGAATATGAGGGAAGGAAAAGGTCAAAATTATCTTAACAACCTAGTGTTTGAACGTAGAATTCCATTGTTTCCTAGATGAGAGGAGAGAGTTAGGAAATACCCAACTAGTCCCCATGAACCTAAAGAAATCATTCCAAGCATTTGTAGCATAGGATAAGTGGAGAAATATTTGTTTGACTGATTCCTCCAATATTTTACAAATACTACATCTGTTAGGAATGTATTAGCTCAATTTAATCTAATTATTATTGGTTAATATTCTATTTTGAACACTTAGCCATAAGAATAAGTTGATCTTTGGAGTCAATTATTTGAACCAAATCTTATTCCAATCAATGCTAGAAGGCTGGTTTGGGGTAAGAAGAAGGTAACCACTTTTAACTAAGTAAGAACCATCAAAAAAATCCTCCCATATGAGTTAATTTGGGGTGTCCTTGATGTCTAAATGATGGCTCCAAAGGATATCCCACAATTTCTTTACATTTTTTGTTAGGATAAGATCAAAAAAGGAAGTTGAATAGAGAATATAACATTTGGTTTATTCATGATATAGTCTTTGACTTCCATCCCAATCAAATTAGAGTAAGGGGCCACAAGTTGGGACCATTCATCCTTATCTTTGAGAGGAGAAGAGGAGATCCACTTATCCTCCCGAAGGAGATATTATCACTAGAACCAATCTTCCATTTAATTCCCTTCAAAATAGATGTCTACAATTAGCTAAATCATTGTAGAAGGGAGAACCTGAGGGTAAATCATCTTTGTGAAGCCAGTTGTTATTAGAATTATCTAGATATTTAGATCTAAATAAATTCTTCCAAGGAAGGTATTGTTTGATAATTCTCCATCCCATTTTAGCTACCATATCCTTTTTAATCTGATTAATATTATTAATCCCAAACCCCCCCAAATATCTTAGGTTTACAAGATTTATCCCAAGCCACAAGAGGGATTCTATCTTTTTCTTCAACACCTATCTAAAGCAATAAATTTTGGATTTTTTCAATTTTATCAATGACATCCATTGGGATTCTAAAAATAGACATCAAATATATAAGGAGACTATGGAAATTACTATTGATGAGGAGACACTTACCCACTTGGGAAATAATAAAGCCTTTCCAAGAAAATAATTTCCTTTGGAATCTTTCAAGAAGAGAGTTCCTAAATTTTTCTATGATTTTACCTATGAAAAAGGCATGCCAAGATAAGAAGAAGGAAGGGGAAGATGCAGTAACCTAAAATATTAGATATTTTGTTCTTTCTAGGAACAAGAGTGTTGAGGAAAAAAGTGAAATCTTACCAAAATTAATAAGTTGACTTGAATCATCTTCATAATTATTAGAATAGCTTTCATCCTCTTAGCTTTAATCATTGAAACCATTAGAATGAAAATAGTGTCATCCAAAAAAATTTGATTGGACACTTCAAGATCAATGGAAGAAGATTTATAACCCTTTAAATCACCCAAGGATACTACATTTTCCACCTTTATGCTTAATCTTTTCACCATAAAATGAATATAAGAGGGGAGAGTGGATCCCTTGTCTAATACCTCAATTTATCTTTAACAAAACCAGTAGGAGAGACATTAGTAAGAACATAAAACATCACAGACAAAATGAAATTGTTGATGATTTTCCTTAAGTGGGTAGAAAAACCAAACTTATCCAACACTTTATCGAGGAATTTCCAGGAAACTCTGTCAAATGATTTGTTCATGTCAAGTTTGACAATCATACGTTATTTTTGGATTTCTCCATAGAGTGAATGGCTTAGTGAACCATAATAATACCATCTTGGATCATCATACCTTGAACAAATCTTCCTTGCTGCTGTTAAATGAGATTCAAGAGGAGAGGATGCAATCTTGAAGAGATGGTCTTACCAAAGATTTTATACAACACATTTTAAAGGTCAATTAGTCTAAAATATTTGAGATTATTTTATCCTTTCTTTCTCGGGGATCAACACTATGAAGTTATTGTTGATCTCCTTGATAAGGCTTCTAGTATGAATGATTATTTTGATATCTCATAGGGGATCATTATTAAAAATTTCCCAATATTACACACTTTTACTTACTTATATTCATGTTACTATGATATTTCATATATGAAAGTTTGACTACTCTTTTATCTTCTTTTAGGTCCATCATTACAAGAAGCAACCCACATCTATAATCACAAGCTCCAACAACACACTACTATGCATAGACTTCACCCTTAGGGTCTACCTCCCCTTCCTAGTTTCTACGCTTTACATTATGATCACTTCACACTTCACTTGTCCACTTGGCATGCTATCAACTACACTCTTCTCTATAGGATCACAAGGTACACATCTTCTATCTACTTTATGCTATCGAGTATTCACTCAACAACATAAATTGGGGAAAATGTAAACACAAAATCTATGCACTTGGGTACATTTATATGTCCTAAAGCATAATAATAGATGTATGATTCCTAAGCAAGAAAACTAGTGGTTAACAACTTATTTTGGGAATCCTTCTTTGTCTCTTGCACTTTTATTGGTCTTACATATCTTACAACTCCACCGAAACTTAAAATAATTTATTTTTATGGCCTCAGACACTAGCACCCAGTTAGGATAGAAGTGTAGAGGCACTCCTATCCCTCCTAGGTGCTCATGTCCCTCTCTATGTTATTCTTACTATGTTGGGTCTATTTTACTTCTTTGTGACATGTTAAAACTTTGGGTTGGCCTTTCAGTTGTCAATTATGAAATTCAAACAAGGGAATCATACATATACTTAGTTATTACTCTCAAATAAAGGGAAAAACACATAATCATTATCTTTCATCACCTAATCTTGCATTCAAAGGCACAAGATCATTAAAAACACACTTCTAGGACATCCATATAAGGGACAAGTGATACATCAATTTGTATAGAAAATAGTAGGGAGTTCATTTTATTCCATCCCGCTCATTTTACATACTTAGTACATTCTAGATCTATCCCAATAACATTGTGCAACTTGGACAAGGGTATCATTACACATATAAGCAAAAAATTGCATGGAGTATAAAATTTAGTGAAACAATTAGTACTAAGCTCACTCTTCGAGTGACCATCGGGGTAAGTTTGACTCCACATTATGCATATTTGTTATTAGAATTTATGTGGTTTATAGAAATATACAATTAGTTATATAGTTTACGGGTTACACATATAATCGATGATCTAACAACTGAACCAGAGTAACAAAGAGAGAACACTAGTGAAGCTTCTCCATCCCAGAAAATATTAGATACTAAACATCGAGAAGATACTAATGCCTAGCCTCATCGTTAACACCTAGGTGCTATTTTTCCCCTGTGGGTGCTTATTTCTGACACAATTATGAGTTATAGGACCCTCATTGATCCTTTACTCCCAGCTAGATCCAACAGTTACCTAGTCCAAATCATCTCCATATTGCAAGAAAATTAGCTAAGTTATCTTCCTCTTTTATGTACTTAGGGTTTCATATCATTGAATGTTTTTTGGTTTTCCATTACTATATATTATCATTTGTATAATAATTGTTCATTACAACATGTTACTCTACATTTAAGGTTTAGTTCAATTTATATTAAATCACCTATAATACCCTTCATAAAATTATTAGATAACAAAATGATACATCATGTGCATGGTGAGACTAGAGTACCCTTGGTCCTAAACCTTCTTGAAATAATCCAAATGATGTAGTACATGCCCTCATACAAGATCAAACCTCATGTATCTCTCTTAGGTGAATGTGCAAGTTTAAATATGATCTAAGCTAATGCTCTATGAGTTCTCTCATGTATCTTGACACAAATATTTCAAGATAACTATAAAATTAAAGTACCCTACATGGTATTAGTATGATGTAGTGTGATTTATCTATTAGATCTAACCCTTTTCCTTGAAACCCTTTAACAATGCTTAGAGTGAATTTTATCTTGCTAAGACATGTCTCTATGACCTTTGCATTCTTATAAATGGAGGAAGCTAGACTCTTTGACCTATTTGAGTGCTTCATAATTTTAGTAGTGATTTCTCTAAATGATGTGCAACTAATTTAGGAATATCTAGGAGATCCTTGAGTGTTTTTGGAGTGATATTTTTAATAGTATCTTATAAGAGTGCCAGGTGAGTTATTAAGAGATTGAATTGCTTATATAACCTTATATAGGTGAAATACTATGATAATTCTAACCACAAGAAGATGAAAAGGTAAAATAAATATATTAACATTGAAATTAGAGTCATAAGAGAATAATGTATTAACTTTCTATATATGATTACAAATACACTAAAATAACTATATGGATTTTACTCCTACTTATGAGGGGGTCTAGTGTAACACCTAGTTTGGTTCAACAAGGGTTAACTACCATGGTTAGTATTTTTAAAACCTAAATATATAATGTAATATAGGATGCAAGGGTTCATTACAAGATATTATTTTGATCTATTTAATTCACAATTAACTATGCATACTAAGAACAATGCATTAATTCTCAAAAAAATGAAATGATAGCTCAAATATGCAAGAGAAGACTAATAATCAAATATAAAAATTGAAACAAAGCAAATATATATGTGTAGATATGTTGGAAAGGATGATTAAATATCATAGATGTTTTTTTATTAATACTAGAATTGGAAACTAAAGGTGCAAGACCATAGAACTAGTAATGTACGAAAATCCCTAGATTAGTATGGTCCTTACTACATTTTTACTATCTTGGAACCTTTTGCAGTCAGCTTCTAAAACTTTTTGTGTGCTTCACTTTCCTATAAATGTGACTAACTATACATCATTATTGTTTGCACAACCTATAATCACCCGCAATAAAGTGTTAACTCTAGATACCTAGAATACCCTTCATCAAATAATTAGATTAAAAAGGAGAAATTGATGCAGAGAAAAACTAATCTTATTCATACATTCAATCCAAAAAATTGAATTCCAACTACAAAATCAGATTAACTCTACAATTGAGGATCAATCAAAACCCAAAATGACTTAACAACTACTATATTTGATCAAATCTTACACAAATTGTATATTATCACCTAAAGGGATAAATATTCACTCTACCTTGCATTAATACATGCATTCCAATGTCAATCAACCCTCCATATGATTCACAATCTAGGAAGAACTCATTTCTCTATTTTACTCAAACTCGCTCTTGGCTTTCTTCACTAGCCTCTAGTCCAAATCATGCAACTTTTTCTCTCAAGAATTATTATAGCTCCTCCAATTATATCCCCTACTTAGCCACCTCAAATCAATATTAGATTAACCACAAAATGAACTCAAAACAACAAAAAAAAATACAAAAATCCTCCCATTGTCAAAACTTCCCTCTCATACCCTAAAGACAATGTATCCTCGTATGTTCATGATTGGAGTAAAATAGGACTACTCACAATAAGATTATAACTTAATTATATTTATTCCATAATCCATGAGATGCATGCAAAATTTTAGGCTCCAACTCCCTTGACATATTCTTTTATCACACCCTTTCAACTATAGATTGTTATAGACCTAGTAGCTTGAGGTAGTCTTCTGTCAGCTATAAATTTCTTTGAAGATTGTTGTATGAAACATTCTCTACCTTTCTAGATACAAATTAAGGATTTATTTTTGCCTATAAAATTTCACTTTAAAAATATAAACCTATCTCATACTTCCTTTGTTAAGTACCCCTCTCCATTAGCCCTCACTCTGTGTTTGAATATCCTTTTCCAAATTGTCATGCTTATCTCAAAAAACCACCCTTAAGAAAGTAAATTTCCTTCAAAATATTATAAATGGTATCCTTGTTATGATATATTTTAATTTTTACATCAAAATACTTTGATTTGAGGCTTAAAGCTACAAGCCCTAGCGTGTGTCATAGTTCAAAGCCAAGAAGGCTAAAATTCTCATAAAATGAATATTTTTATTCTCAACACCTAAATTTTTTCTCTCGGGTCAGTTTTAACATCCTCTAATGTTCTAGCTTAACATTAGTTTAATTTCAAGAGTAAAATGTCTCTCACAATGAGAAATCCACTCATGTGCATGTTGGAACAGGGCTTTACCAAACCTTATCAATCCAAATGAAAGGATAGAGATTTATTGGCTTGTGTGATTCTCATATATGTCTAAGATGCACCTCATACACTCTTTACAAAATATATATTTGATTTCATACCTTATTTCACATACCATAAGGTTAAAAAAATAACTTGTTTATATCTTAAATCACAATCCCATTAGCCATTAATAGGTTTTCTTAAGCATGCAAGAAACAATCTGTTAAGGCTTCTTGATTAGCCTCATCAACTAATTTTCACATGTGAATCAAATAATAAACCCAAAATTTATCTCTACACATGTTTTCATAGTCGTATTCCTCATTCATATCAGTCAAGGAACCATTCATACATCAAAACAGAGCACACATAACTTTAATAGTTTACTAATCCTCCTAAGATAGATTCTTCACACATTTATGAAAGGAACTCAATAATAATTCAAGTCATATAAACCAATAAAAATAAATTTATTTCAAAACCATGATCTTTTATTAAAAATAGAAATTCACATATTTATTTATTGTATCTATTTAAAAATTGTATCTTCCTCCCTTTCTAACATTATCCTCCTCCTCATCCATAAGAAAACCCGTTTAACTTCTTCCCTTTCTCCATATATTTGAAAATATCTTCTTGTATACACATACTTCATGATTCATAACTCTATTTTATGACTCTTAGACTTCCCTTATGCCTTCTAGATTCATAACTATCCTTTTACACTAATTTAAGAATTTTAATGACTCACTCCTACACTTAGGACTCTGTTACATACCCTATGACTCAACAAGACACTTTCAACTCCTAATCAACCTCTAGAACTCTTGACATGCCTTTATAATTTCAAATTCCCTTTTTGGAGGAAAGTACATCAAGAAGGAGAATTAAAACTTCCAACCCTCATTTCTTTCTTGAAATGACTCACATGGTCCTATTAATACTTCTAAGGATTTCAAACAACTCAAATGGACCCCATGAACAAGAAATTTTTCATTTGAAGGTATTCTTGTGGATGCTCGACATCATAGTCCGAAGGTGGAGAAAAAGTGTCTCTACACTTTACTTGCTTGGTCATGTATTCATCTTCATTGTTGGTTATTTTCCTTCTTTCATTTCTCCCAATGTTATCAACTCCCTCATATCCACCTGGGTCCCACATAGTTGTCTGTTGTCTTTCATTTTCCTTCACTTGAACTCTTTCCTTTTTAATATTCATCTTCACTTGCACCACCTTTGTGCTGCCACTCTTTGTACCCAGATACACAATCAAGAAAAAAAAAAACATTTTGTTCTTCATATTTTATAAGCTTCTCCATCCATGCATATCTTATATTCAACTTATATTCATCATTAGTATTGTCAAAATATTCATTTTCTTTCTCATTCACTTGCTCATCCATATTCTTTACCATAATAAGTTGCTATAGCAATTCATTTTCATCTTCATTGTGTTCATTTTGACCATTCCATGCCCATGAAACTAACTCTTTCTTAGCTAAACCTATGTCTTTCCTTCCCTAATTTATCTCATCTAGTAATCTTTTCAAATGAACATTCATATCATCAACAAAAACTTGCTTATGACCATGCTTATCATCTTCAAATGCACAATTGAAATCATTTTGGAAAATTTCAAGGAATTCACTCACATCATCCTCAATACCAAGAAACATTTCATCAATTTTACTTACCTTGCATTCACCTTTGGCTTGATTTTCTTCTTTAATCTATGGAATTTTATTATTTTCTATGAGTGTATCTTCTTTTATATTCATTCAATACTATTTTACATGTGACATAATTGCTTACTTTATTTTCCATACCATCCTATGTTCCTTGTACTTGGATTTTACCTTCAAGAAATCTATTTTCTCTCTCTTGTTCTACTCTTGTTCACTTATTCTTGTATTTTCTTGGTTTGGTTTTAAATCTTCACTCAATGATCTTGGTTTATTCTACCACTTAGGCATGATATATCCATGGTTTGGAATTGGTATCAAAGTATCCTATTGACTTTTATCTTCATTATTCTTCTTGTCAACCTTATCCTCTTTCTTTTCTTCTTGTCTCAGCTTCTTCTCTTCACTCTTGATCCTTCTTTTGCAACTGAAATATCTAATTTCTTCTCATGATCTACTCTATAGATAATGTGTCTTTATTATTCATGAAAAACTCAATCCCATACATTTTTTGGTCCATCATTATCTATTTTAACTTCTCTATTTATTCTCTCAACCTTTTCATCTCTACCTTCATCCATTATTTGTGCTTCCTCTACTATTATTTCTTCTTGGCTTCATCTCTCTTCTTTTTATCTAGCTCTTCTTGTCTTATTTTTTGGCTAAGAAACTTACACAAATATCTTATTTCATCTTCTGATCCATCCTCTCTCTGACAATTATATTTCACCTTTCTCTCTCCTCTTGGCCTCTCCAGGCCTTTTGGTGTCTTCACTCTCTCTTTCACCTTCACACTTCTCTTCACTTCACTCTTCACTACACATACTTCTACAAAATTGTTAGCGAAAATCACAATCAAATATCATTTAAATATCAATACCACTCTTTGATACAAAATGATTTAGATAAAAACTAATCTTATTCATACATTCAATCCAAAAAAAGAAATTCCAACAATAACAACTTAACTATGTAATTAAGAATCAATTAAAGCCCAAAATGGCTTAACTACGACTATATTTGATCAAATTTTGCAAAAATTGGATATTATAACCTACATGGATGAATATTCACTATACCCTACATGAGTCCCTACATTCCAATGTCAATAAACCCTCCATATGATTCACCATCTAAACAGAAATCATTTCTCTATTTTACTCAAACTCGGCACTTGGATTTCTTCACTAGCCTCTAGTCCAAATCATGCAATTGTTGCTCTTACGATTCCTTGTAGCTTCTCCACTTATATTACCTACTTATCTACCTCAAAAAACTATTATATTGATCATAAAATGAACTCAAAATAACTAGAAAAACACAAAAATCTTCTCCTATCAAAACTTCCCTCTCATACCCTTAAGACAATGTATCTTGGTATCTTGGTAAACTATGACTTGCCACAATATGGTTCTAAATTAATTATATTTATTCCATATTCCTTAAGATGAATGAAAAATTTAGACTCCAACTCTCTTGACATATCCTTTTATCACACCCTTTCAACTTTAGCTTGTTCTAGACCAAGTAACTTGGGGAAGTCTTTTGTTAGCTATAATTTTCTTTGCAGATGGTTTTAGGAAACATTAGCTAGCTTTAGAGATCCCCATTGAGGATTTATTGATTACTATAAAATTTCACTTTCAAAGTAAAAACTATCTCATACTTCCTTTGTTAAGTACCCCTCTCCATTAGCCCCCACTCTGTGTTTGAATGTCATTTTCCAAACTATCATGATTATCTCCATAAACCACCCTTAAGAATGTAAATTTCCTTTAAAATATTCTTAAAGGGATCCTTTTCATGATATCTTGAAATTTTTAAAGAAAAATACATTTATTTGGGGCTTCAAGCTACAAGCCCTATCTATGTGTCACAATTCAATCCCAAAAATGATAAAAGTCTCATAAAATGAATAATTATTATTCTCAACACCTAAAAATTCATTCTCAGTTCTTTTTTACATCCTCCAAGGTTATAGCTTAATATTATATTAATTTAAAGAGTAAAAATTCTCTCACAATGAGAAATCCACTCACACATTGGAAAAGGATTTACAAAACCTTATTCATCTAAATGAAGGATAAAGACTTATTTGCTTGTGTGATTCTCAGATATGTCTGAGATAAACCCCATAAAATCTTGAAAATTTATCTATTAGATTTCATACCTTCTTTCAGAGACCACAAGGTTAAGAAAATAACTTATTTAGATTTTAAATCATAGTCCCATTAGCACCCTAAGAGGTTTTCTTAAGCATGAACAAGGTAAAATTACAAAGAAACAATACCTTATGAATTTTTATTAAATTAATCAACCAATTTTAACACATAAATCAACTAATAAACTTAACCTTTACCTTTGCACACATTTGTCACATTCATATTCCTCATTCATGTCAGTCAAGGAACCATTCATACATCAAAATAGAGAACATATAACTTCAAGACTTTACTAATCTTCATAAGATAGATTATTCACACATTCATGGAAGGAACTCACTAATTTGTCAAGTCATATAAAAAATACAAAGAAAATTATTTCAAGACCATGATCTTGTAATAAAAACACAAATACACATTATTTATTTATTGTATCTTCTTACAAACTGTATCTTCCTCCTTCTCTAACATTCTCCCCCTCCTCCTCCATGAGAAATCCCTTCTAACTACCTATATTTCTCCATATATGCAAAAACTTCTTCTTTCATGCACCTACTTCATGATTCATAACTACTATTTTATGAATCTTGGGCTTCCCATATGCCTTTTAGATTCATAACTATGCTTTTGCACCAATTTGAGAATTTTTAATGACTCATCACCAATTTGAGAATTTTTAATGACTCACCCCCACACTTAGGAATCTTTTACATACCCTATGACTCAACAAGACACTTTCAACTCCTAATCAACCTCTATAACTCTTGACATGCCTTTATAATTTCAAATTCCCTTTTTGGAGGGAAATTACGTCAAGAAGGATAATTCAAACTTCCAACCCTCATTGCTTTCTTGAAATGACTAACATGTTCCTATTAAGATTTATAAGGTTTCAAACAACTCAAATTAACCCCATGAACAAGAAAGTTTTCATTTTAAGGTCTTCTTATGAACGCTCCTGGATTAGAAATTTTGAGTGTGGTGAGGGTTGGACTACCCTTGGTAGTCAACCCTTGCTAAAATAATCCAAAATATGCTCTGCATGCCCTCATTTGATATCAAGCATCATATAGCTCTCCTAGGTGCATGTGAAAGTGTGAGTGTGATCTAATCCAACCATTATGAGTTCCCTTGTATATTTTCATGAAAAGTATAGTAGAGGTAACCAATGTGGTAACAGTGTGTTGTAGTGTGATTCAAATACTATACCTAAATATTTTTCCTATGAAACCCTTTTACAATGCTTGGAGTGGATTTGATATTGTTTAGACATGGATATAAGAACTTTGCATGCTTGAAAATAGAGGAAGCTAGAATATTTGACCTAGTTGATTACTTTATACCTATATTAGTGATTTCTATAAATGATGTGTAGCTAATTTAGGAAGATATAGGTGAGCCTTGTGTATTTTTGAAATGATATTTGAAATAAAAGCTTGTAAGAGTATCAGGTGTTATAAAGTGATATTGACTTGCTTATATGGATTTCTATATGATACCTTGTGAATGCATTTTTCGAAATAGTACATAGAAAAATATGTTATCTATCAAACCAATATGAAAAAAATAAAGAATAGAGTTATCTAATCAATTCATATGTAGGTCCTTATCTTGTATTTCACAAATATTTGAATTTTTTTGTATGCTTGATATTAACCAATATAGGGAAGGATTTATCACAATATATACCTAGTGAGGGCCTCATTATAAATTAGGGAAAAACCAAAGGGTGTAGGAAACACAAGACTCAAATGTGTCATAGTAAAAGAATACTAATCTTGTATAATTTACCTAGAAGTCATAATATGTGCCATAGGAGATATAATATATAAATAATCATGAGGATTGGCATGTACAATATATTAATACACATTTATGTAGGAGAGACCCAATAGAAGTATTATGTGTAATATAATACCCAATATGAGCTCTAAGAGGGATAAAATCACTAAAATCAATATGTGTAATAGATAACCTAGTAGGAAACATGGGAGGGAGAAACTTACTAGAAGTAGTATGCATAATAGAAGACCTAAAGAAGAGGCCCGGGAGGAATAAACTCACTATGAGTAGTATGTGTAATAAAATACCTAGCATGAGGCCTAAGGGAAAGAGACTCACAAGAATTATTATGTGCAAGGGAAGACCTATAAGGAGGCCTAGGAGGGAGAGACCCACTAGAAGTATTATTTATATAAGTAATAGGTGTAAAGGTAGAATCCATATATTTATTACTAATATAGGTATTAGGGCCTCATATAGGATACCTTTAACCATAAAAACTTGTTTATTGTGAATGAACACAACACATTGATACAATATAGACATTATAGACTTGAAATAATGCATCTAAGGGAAACCTAGATGCATATCATATGAAAAAGAGAAGTGGTTAAAAAGGAATATAAATAGTAGTAAAACCATCTTACTAGGTATAACAACATGTCTAAGTTTGGTCTTAGTATCAAATATCACTTAAATTTTAGTATATCCAAGAGAACCAAGTAACTCAAAAGTGCACATATTATTTCTAGAACTAATATTAATAAAAAAATATGTATAGGATTTTGAAAAAATAAATCAAGAATGCATATTTATTGTCATGAAAAATGAATAACCTAAATAATAAAACTTTAAAGCATGAAAATTAAGCCCAAAGTGCAAAATTTTACCTCCCGATCACCCTAGTTGCTCTCTTGGAAAAGTTTTCTTCAATGAAACCAACAACCCAAATATTAATAAGGTCATAATTAATTTATTAATCATGAATTAGTGTGAAAATAAGTGTGATGAGATTCATGAGTTGATTCAGTGAAGTTCAGTGAAAGAACAATTTTATTGGAAGCCTAGAAAGGATGATTTCGTCCATTTTGGAGTTTGTATACATCCTTTGGGAGAGTTTTGAAAATATTTTAAACATAAAATGGTGATTTTTGGTAGTATTTAAAGTATTGGAATAAATTTAGGAGGATTTAGGAATTTTTTTCTCATTAAGGAAGAATATGCTCAACAATGGGTTTTCTAGATGCATGAAACAAACACTCTAATGGTGAAACCTGACTTTCTTGGATGGTTCCAGGAGCTCGTAAGGAGTTAACAGGAAAAAAATTAGGAATGATAAATATATTATAATTCTCTAGAATTTGGTGACATTCATTTTTCTCTTAGGTGTGAAGGCTTCTTGAAACGTTTCAAACAATGTAGCTTCCCTCTCCATTCTCGATAAAAAAAAGGGCATAAATGTTTAATTTAAGGAATATCCAAGTTCTAAAAGTTGCTCCATTTATCTTATAACATTTTTTTTTGAGTCAAAATAATATAATATTTGACCCCAAAACATTACTCGAGTTGTCGTGGTGAAAAATCAAGTTTGATAGCTATTTCTAGACATCTAGTGTAAATATGGCTTTCCATTCTTGGCCCATGCGCAATTTTAAATTATTTGTGTCCAAATTATCCACTTTGGTACAAGGGTTGAATTAGGGACACAATATTTCACCCTAATCCTCCTCCCCAAGGTGCACTATTGTGTCACAAGTGTCCCATTTGTCTAATTTCTCTCAATTTCCTCCATAGTGCAAGGGGGACAAGAGGGGCACAAAACTACACCCTCAATCCCTCACCATGGGCAATTTTATTTGTCCCAATTGTACCAATTTTACCCTCTAACCCTATAGTACAAGGGGGACAATAAAAATTCACCCCATGATAAGTTGAAGCTCTTTGACCCCCGCAACCTCACATAACTTTGAGGTGCATTTTCCTACCCCCATGTGCTTTTCTCAGCCCTCATCTCATCCTCCTCTCCTCAAATTCTTCCACTTGTCCCAATATTTCTCCAAGGCATAGTTATCTACACCTATTTTCCCAATTGTCCCAATTTAACCATTTTCAAACTCTCACCAAATTCAATTTAAGCCCAGGTTCAAGTGTAATTAACAAGTGAGTTGGAAAACATATCATAGATTCATTACCTCTCTATTTACCCAAAAATTTACCTTTTTCATGAATTTTGAAGCTATAAAATCATCGATAAATCCATTTTTATACATAGGTTCTGTCAAAATCTCTCTAGACATCCCTAACCACCAAAATGAGGATTTGTTAATAACTCATCACCTAGACATTAGATAGTCATGACATTTTTCCATATTCTTCATCTCTAAAATTAATTTAGGAATATTATAGATGTAAATACATTGATTTACTAGTTTTATGATATAGAAAACTGAAATCGTAAACCCTAAAACCCTCTTTGTTTATTTCTAAGAGATTTACCAAAAGAAAAATGGTGAAATTTGGATCGAAGATCCCCATGTAAAAAAACATTTTGATGGTGGTTTTGTTGTAATATGACACCAATAATTATATTTTCTATAAAATAATAGGTTTTCTCAGAACACTATTTTACCAAAAATAGTAATTTTCATAAAAAATGAATTCTCAACATTAAAAATATCCTAAAAAAGTAAGAGACATAAAAAGGGTAATTTGGGAAACTTTCTAAAAATAGCAATATCTGAAAAAGGGGAATCTAAAAATATAAATTTTATATAATTGGTAAACCTTCATCAATTGCAATAATCCAAATGATCTAGAGACATCAGAAGACAAGAACAATGAAAACTTGCTAAAAATAACAGTCTTGGATAGGACCTACTAAAATATTGAGTTTTAGAATTGAGCCGAGAAAGTTATGAAAACTCTAGTTTTTCTTTTTATTTTTATTTTTCTATCATCATGAGGCCAAGAAGTTTTTCATGGCCCAGATATAAAGGAAAACCCTATACTGAGCTCTCAAAGTAATCGGTTAAGTGATCTTTGCAAAGCACAACTTGATGCAAGGAGATGGAATGATGGGAATAGACCACCATGAGTGATTTTAGCAATCTTCTTAGGATTTCAAATAATTGGTACCTCCTAGAAGTGTTTCTAAACACAATCAATGCTTGTAATGAGCTCATTGTAATTTGGAGGTCGAAACATATGGTTCATCTTCAAGTTCCATTTCCACGAGGAGAAAATCAATCAAAAGGGTGCTAAGATGTTGTAGGTGTGTTTTCAATCAGATGAAATATTGGTTAAGGAAGTGAATTGTGAATATAAATTTTTTTCATCATGTTCAAAAATTAAATGTGAAGCTCATGGAGCAATTCGAGGGTCATCATATCCTAAGTTTTCCCAAATATCTCTCGAGAAGCAAGTTTAAGTGAGTTAATCAAGCTATCAAGGAACTCAAAACCATCATGTGTGAAGAATCAATAAATAATTTTTCCAATTATAATAATATGAGCAAGAAGGTATGTAATTATCCCAAATATGATTTCATTTAAGTACTCTAGATTCGGGAAGGTTAAATGGGTGATCTTCATGTGAGGCACCATGTATGGAAGAATGAGAAACCATCTAAATTTCATTTGATGTCACTCATTTGGTATCATTCTTAAAAATCATTCAACACTTGGTATTGTGGTCATCTCAAAGGAAAAAAATACAATAAAAACTCATTCCATTACAACCAAGGGACATCGAGAAAGAATATTAAAAAAGAAAGATAATGAAAAGAGGATGCACAAAGGTTCCCTATTCTAGGAAGATTCATAAGAAGGTGAGATTCATCAAAAATACCATAGAGACTTTTGATCCATGTAAGATTGATCCATTTCCATCCCCTTTCTCTTCATTGGCATCCAAATGTTTCTTTCTTGGTGGCAGAACATTCCCATAATGAGCAAGATATGACCCCTCATCAATCTCTTAAAGATGTCCCTATGGTTGACATTAGATATACTCCATAAGATACATTTCCATGGACCTAGGAGTTACTCATGAGTGAACAAAGAATTAAAAAAAATATGAAATGCCTAACCTTTGGGCCATCAAAAATATCTTGAAGACCAAATGAGGTAGAAGCACATGAAAATTCTCTCTTTTTCAAAGGAGTCTCTACTAATCAGTATATATATGTTTCTTGGTCAAAATTTATAAAACTTGCAAAGGAAATGACTTGGGAATATTATGAGTTGACCTAAATATCATTGGGTCAAGGTACAAAAAAATATGATGGTTTTTATTTAAGGAATTTTTACCCACACACTTTCTCAAAACTAAGAATATAAAACAATAATTGAGCAATTAGAGGAGCATGTGATAACTCTCACTACCTACATTCAACCTTTCTTAGAGCCCAATATAGTCCCCTCATCTTGCAGAATAAATTTCTCAAAAAGTGGTTTTGACGAGGTGATAAATAAATCAAAAAATATAATGCAAGGAAGGCTAATGAAAAAAGATTAAGTAGATCCTTGAAAAAGGAAAGGTGTTTCTCCTTGAGGTTATCTCTTTGTTCAAATATGTTTTTTCCACTATTTTGGAAGTGAACAAAACAAGGGGAGATTTAAAAGAGAAAATCTATTGGGATGAGGTGTTCCCACTTGTGTCCAAGATGAGTTTCCTTGAATCCCAAACTCTTGTGAGTAGAATGTGCTTACATCCATTTCTAAGAACTTGTACCAAGTTTGGATCTACACTATGAATGTTAGATATGACATGATAAAAGATGTCATCTCCGAACTTTACTCTAGTGAATTTAATGTCTATGATATTTTGGATGATGTCAATAACTATGTTCAAAAACTTGGATCCCTTCCACTCACTAAGAATTTATCATTAGAGGAACTCATCGGTTCTTTCCAAGATTTAGTCAAAAAGGAGGAAAGTGATCCTCTCTCCTTCAACGAGGATACTATGGAGTCCTTGTCAACATCAAATGATCTATTTCCAACATTACAAGAGACCAAAAGGAATGGTTTAATCAGTGCAAGGATATTAATGATGTTCCCAAGACATGGATCAAAGTGTTGAGCTACATCTCGTATTCTAGAGGAAGAAAAGATAACACTATGACAATTCGGTTCAATAGAGAATTCAAAGGCTAGGATCTCATTCTAGGAACTCTCCCTCAAGGATCATAAATGGCTAGTTTTTCATCAACAATGGCTTCATCTTCATCATATTTGTCTTCTACTATCTCTTTCTTCACTCTCCATATTCTAATGTTCCATTAAGAATGTACTTTTACTATTTCATCCTATTTTCTTAAGTGACCCTAAATTCAACATGTAAGAGTCCTTTTTCATCAATAAAAATTACTCGCCTCCTATGAATATGAAAGGTCACAAGTGATAGGGATAGGTGAATATTCATGTGAAGGGGAGATGAAGAGACATTTTGTATGCTATAAATTGGAATGGATTATCTATTTTATAGGGTTGGTAATTATTGATTGATTGTATGTTAAGATTTACCTCTACTACATCAAGCAATAAAAGTTTCATTTATTTTATTTTCTATTCTTATGTTCCTCTATTCTCTCTCTAATTTCCAAATTTGTAAACATGGTAATACTTGCAAAACCAAAAGTTTGTCTATTCCTTTGATTTGAATGAATCAATAGAATTATATTTCTATGATTTGTTAGTATTATCATTGTTAGCATTGTTGTGTTCTTCAATTTGAATTTATAACTAACTCCTAGGTTAATCTATGTGAATTTTTAAGCCTACTCACAAAATTAACCCTCTCACTCTATCTTAATTTCCCTAACTACCATTTACCCCTCTTCATTACAAATTCCTCCCTTGTACCTTGTACAAGCACTTTTCCATAGGTTTAGTGGAATATTCATGTGTGAGCCTCGAACTAATGCCCTCCCACAACTTTTAGTTAGTTTACATTTAATAATGGGATCCTCCCCATACAAAATAAGGATGATATTAGCCCCATGACCATTGGTGGAAATAAATAATTTTTACTATGACAAATTATTTCACCAATAATATTATACCGAATCAAGATCACGATCCATATCGGTGTCATCAAATTAAATAATGAAATGATAAGGTATAATAATAGTATTAGTACTAATCATAGAATCCAATGGATGACCCTAATAAGGATGATGATGTATAATATGATGATAATGGTGAACTTCCATATCATATTTATTAGTCTTTTGATTAAAAATGTGGGTCATAGAAGATATTTATCTTGGCATTATCATTAGTAGACTTGGATGATTTATCGGGGTGTCCCATTTGATTTCATTAGTATCAATTACATATTGTATAACATGAAAAATATAATTTTTTTATTAATATAATTGCTAACACATCTATCATAATCACAAAATGAATTATTAAAACTTTTATCTTTGTAAGGATTTCTTGTATCAACCTCAAGAGGTAGAGGGAGAGATACAAGATTTCACTCAATTAATTTTTTAATAAAGAGGTGAGGTACAAAAGGAATTCCTATTTATATTGAGAATATTATAACTTAATTTATTTGGGTTGAGATACAAAAATAACATTAGCTTTAATGTCAGCCTTGTTGTCTTTAGAGCTACCTTTGAAAGTTGGTTTTGTTGAAATATAGGATTAGATGTGTTCAAATCATTGGTTGCATATTTGATATTTTTCATGGTAACGAACTTAGCTGCATACTCATTTAAATTATGACATGGATGATCAAATGAGTAAACAAATTCAAATATTACTAACCATTGCAAATGGGTGACAAGGATTTGAGTGAAGAGATCTTAAAACCTGCTATCAGCTAGAAAATTGTTCATCTTTGTAAGTATATAATTGTAGTGTAGAAAATAATTATTTACATGTTAATTATAAGCATCGCATATTATACATTTGAGCATAGGAATACTTATCGCCTAGTATTAATATATAATTGTGCAATAAATTGATTAACTAGAGGGGTAAAATCTGAAGCTGAATCAATGGGAATATCATAGAATCATTGTAAAGAAAAATACTTGAATTTTCTAGGAAATAGACAAGCAAGAAACATAGAAATTAGTAAGGGTATCTTTACGATCATGTTTTCCATCATAAATAATAAGATTAGTAGAAACCAAACTCATAAGAAAGGGATAAAAATATCCTTCACGTATGAGTGGGTTATGTAGTAATTAATTAGAATCATAAGAAAATATAGATTTACATTTTTCTAGTTGAAATATTTGATCTTGCAAGATATGAACAAGATTCTCACAATTTTGTATGCTAGAAGAATACTAATCGAACTGCTATGGGTGAATATAAGAGATATAGGAATGGTAATGGTCATATGAATAGTTAAAGTAATATTGTGAGTTATGGAATTAGTTACCCTAAAACATATAGGAATTATAGATACAAAAATAATGGATGTACCAATAGTAAAATATTTGTTATGATGCATTCCAAATAGATCTTTCTCATTAGAGGGTTTATCACGAGTTAATTTTGTAGCTAAAATAATCTTTATAATATGCTCAATATGGTGAGGTTCATCATGAAGTTTTGAATGAAAATTACATAGAATTTCCACTTGTTCAAGGTTCACACTATCATTTTCATCATGATTAAAATCAAAATGGTGCTCACTATGTGTTTCAATGTCATGGAAAGGAACCTCATATGAATTTTGATTGAGTATAGAAGGGATTCCTTATTCATGAAGTGGAGATGAAGAAAAAGATACTTAACACTTGTGAGTAGGAGGAGAGAGCTCAATATGATCAATGGATTTATGATTAATATAATTTCTACATTAAAAGAGAATAAAAGGAAATCATGTAAAAATATTATAAATGAAACCCTATGGTAACTATGGTTTGAAACAAAGTGAGGTCTTGAATCAAGGGTTGGGTTCCTTTGAATATTTTTACAAATTCCTAAAACTAGGTGAATCCATATGTAATTAGGAAATGTAAAAGACCTATTATGAGTTGAATATTCTAAATAAATTAAAAAAATTAATCATACAATACACACTAAATATTTTAATAATTTTTTATTATAATAAAATGATGTAATGATTACTCAAAACACAAGAGAGGATGAATAACTAGCTAAACATATTGGTAAATAAGTGGTCTAAGTATAGGCTAGGTGAAAAGGATAATATGTATCTATAAATGCTTTGTCTCTATAATTATTCCTGGAAACTACTCTTGTATGAAACCGCACAACTACTTTAGGGGATTAGTATGGTCGAACCTAATCTATATAGTTTCAGACCTACACACAATGGGGTGGGGTTTTGTAACTTTTAATTCTCATCACTATATTAGAAATTGTTTTCATTATCTATCACTAGCACTCACAAACATTTGACACCACATGTAATGATATGTAATGAATAAAACCCTAGATACCTACCAAAAAATCATGAAACAATTAGATAAAAAGATAAATTTGTTTGTGGGTGAATTTAGACTGACCTTGGTGATTAACCCCTACTAAACCAATCCTCGATATCCAATATATCCCCTCAAACAGGAGAAAACCTCATATAGTTCTAGTGTTAATTCAAGTTTTGTCTGCAATCTAAGTCAACTCCTATGTTTTCCCTTGTGTCTCTTAACACAAATATATCAATCATAAATAAATATAGAATATGAGTTTACCCAACAAAATAATATTCTTATTTGGTGTGATTTATATGCTAAAATTTATCCCTCTTGTCCCTTAAGACATTTAACAATGCTTGAAGTGAATTTATTTTTCTAAGACATGGCTTTAAGACCTTTATATGTTTGTAAATGGAGGAAACTAGAATCTTAAACCTATTTTGAGTGATAAAATTCTATGCGGTGGCTATTTTAAAGGATGTGCAACTTATGTAGGAATATTTTAGAGAGCCTTAACCGCTTTAGTGTTAATTTTTACATTGTATGTTTATGAGAATGATAGGTGAGTTATAACATGCAAATGAATTGACTATATGGGATTCAAAAGTTTAGATATTCACATTATAGAAAACTCGAGGAAGATGAAATGAATCAAATAATATTTTAAAATAGATAAAGAGTCACTAGATGAGAGGGTATCGGACAATACAAACCATCCCAGTGTCTTCATACACAGTCTAACCTTGTTCTATATGGTCTGAATAGGCATTTAGTGATAAAGAGTAAGAGTATGAGAAATATTCCTAAAGAAATAATATATATTTGGAAACTTTATAGTGAATGGATGAATGAAATAGAAATGTATAAATATTATAAATTCATGAGAGAGGAGGAAATAATATGTCAATTTACCTTATAATGCAAGCATTTGTCTTAGTATAGGAACTAAGTTAAAATTTTCATTTCAAAGGATAAGTTACCAAATTTGAGTTTAGATGGAGGGAGAGGGGATAAGTTACCTAATTTAGGTGGAGGGAGAGGGGAATTTAGACACCTACTTTTTTAGGTACTTGGTAACACTAACTTTTATTATATTCTTCAATCATGAATCATACACAAACAATAGTTTACAAATGTTATTCTTCACATTTCTAAATATTGCAAATACTTATTATTCTCATATTTATCTACTTATACATCTATAAGAATGATATTCTCACTTATACACATAGTTTATCTCTTGTCACACTCCTCAAAACATTATTACCTCTCTAAAAATTATTGTCTAATTTGGATAGAAGCACCACACGTTTTAGTCCATTTTTAGTGTTAGTGTCCTATATCACCATACATTCACATTTATTAATTTTATCCTAACTCCCTTTTCTTAGTTATATTTAATGCAAAATTATATCCCATGGAAATGTATAAAATTAAAACAAACACTCTCATTTAATCACTTGGAAAATATCAAGCTCCTACATGGAAATATTAAGGCACACTTGATATTCATATCCAAATCTCTAGCAAATCTTCCATAAACTTCCTAAATCAAGAGAACATTTCACTAGCAAGTGCTAAGAAATTCGAAAGTACTCCAAAATATTCCAAGATAATTCCAATCTAAGTCAACAATATTACAAATTCATATCAAGAATTATCACACATTTATACACCAAGGAGCATGCAATTTAAGGTGTTTATATCTATCTTCAGGAACTCTACTTTATAAATATATTTGATACTCAAAAAGGTTACATTCTATCTACCTAGTTATTCTAATATTTTTTCTAAGGAATAAGGAAAACATAGGTGGGTATTCTAGATTAACATACACACTTACACAAGCACTAGGAGTACTACATGGAGTTTGATCTCATCATTTTGTAAATCTAGTACATCATTTGGTCAAAATAAACAAGGTGGTTGGAAACCAAGGGAATTCTAAATCTACCTAACACCTATTTATTTTTTTATCTAATGTCCATAGGAGTACTATCATAAAAACTTAGTTGTATATCACATATGTGCATGTGAAAGGGGTTTTTAGGAAATAAAAGTGAAAAAAGTATCTACAAACGGTGATGAAGAAACCTAGAAAATATTAGAATTTTATACAGATCCCAAAACTACACTATGAAGGATGGAAGTGTAAGCTATTGATATCAATTTTGGCATTAGCATGTAATGGAGTTTCAGGTCCTCAATTTTTAGGTGAAGCACATTTATCATAGTCATAATATTTTTCCTAATTCCCAATCCATAACATTGTGTGAGAAATAAAAATGACAATTCCATTCATCTTGTTGTGAACTACTCTATTTTACGATGTCACGTTATTGAATATTATTCTTAGTAACATTTACATGAACTATTACATCTATATTTTAGAACATTCATTTAGAAAATGTGATTGTGTATTAGCTTCAATTTGCAATAAAAATTAAAGATAAAATAACAACTTAGTTTTAATTAGGGTAACAATAATAGGCATACAAATAAATTCATAAGGCATATATATATATATATATATATATATATATATCATATTCATAAAAAATACTCCCTTTTCCTACGTATATAATTCTATACCTCAAACACCTTGCTCATAGATAGAGCTATATGATATGGCTCATATGCCTCCAAGATTCGACTATAGGTCCTATTACACTCAAATATTTCTTTTAGGTGAATTTATACATACATAAATATTATAAAAACTTTACACATTGGACATAGACATGGTCATGTACCTATTTAAACACACAAACTTACTGTAAGATCTTGGTCATTCTCAATTATCCTTTCACACTCCATAAATTCAATGGTAGGTTGTGGATCATGAATGCTAATGTAAAAGTGATAAAAATTAGGATTATGTGCCCTAGTGGTGTCAATTGAAGGGCTTAAACCTTGCACACATATAAATATACAATATCAAACTTTGAAATTATCTCATACAACCATTTAAAATAATTTTATAATGCATATAAAAATTTACAACAACTGACTAAATAATGCAAATATGTCAACTAAAGTTGTATGGTAAATTATTTCTTACTATAAAACCCTTTATAATTATTTTTACTAGGATGTCATTCCTTGCGGGAAACTCTTGTATAGATAACACATTCATGTCAACTATTTATATTGTGAATAATGAGGAAAATTAGTAAAAAATTCCATAATATGTATAACACTTATACATTATACAATTTTCCATACCTCGTTGAGTTACTATGTAAAGGAAATAATAAAAACACCTATTTCTACTCTTTCCCAAAGAGATGGAGAAGTATCGTTTATTGTGAATAATTTTGCAAAAAAATATCATCATTAATTGAGTACATATATACAAGTACATATATGAACTATATAACATTAATAAATATATATATAAGGTGTAAAACATTCGTTATTACCTATGTGTATGTAAACATCAACATGGTGGTGACAATATCTAATTATAAGTATAACGGTACTATTACGTTCCATAATGCAAAAAGTGCATGTAAATTAATTATGGCCAAGTTCAAATACAAATATTTGGAATCTAACATGTCTTACTAAAAATTTTGTTACATATAACAAATATAAAACAATTTCAAAGCTGTAATTGAGGTTTTAAGCCAAAAATTATCCTCCTTGTAAAGTCTCATGCATACATCAAAAAATTTGTGCAATAGTGTGGCCTCATAGTAGTACTAGCTAGAGAATTCCCCTCTCCACCTTCAAAATCATTAGTATGAAAAATATGGTCCATATGCTCAATTAAGGTATTAATAAAAATGTTAAGTGTATAATGAATGTCAATCTCTATGGCCTCCTTCACTCTAGTGGAGACCATCTCAAAGCTAAAGTGGATTTTGGATAAGGATTCTAGAAGGAATATTAGGTGCACAACATTAACCTAGTATATCATACATAGATCCTTTCCTAGGCCATAAAAAAATTAGTAATTGAAATAATTTTAAACATAATTGAGTATAAAATCATAATATATATTCATAACAAAGTAAAAAGGAACCTCATTGTTGTTATAAATTGGGTGATAAAAACCATCCACCATTGGTCCAAAAAAAAATCTTATCAAATCATGGTGGCACTAGTGGATTGAGAACCATTTACATGACAATGGAAGAGGTATATTTGTTCTAAGATCAATGGATAGTGTATAAATTGGGTATTTTATTATTTTTGTCTTTCTCAATAGTTGATGAAAAATTGTTGAAATATTAGGTTCTATAATACTCTCTATAATATATCCACATATCAATTTGACTCATTATTGATTGATTTGCATATAAATGACTCTAATGTGTTATTTAAAGAATAAAAGTAGGGTTTATTCGATTGGTGATCCCAGATTATCCTAATCAATTCTTCAATCTATAATTTACTCTCCATTATATGTGTGACCAAATCCTCCGACTAGATGGGGATCTAATGGGACTATCGGAAGGTTAGGAGGATTGGGAGAGATTATATCTTTAACATTAATTCCAAATTTTTATATACATGTGGAGGAAGTTGGGATATAAAAAATAAATGTTTCTATAAAACAACAATGCAAATCTCATAAAATTATCGAATTTGTTTGTAATTATCACAAAACTAGTTTTTAACATCCTTTTGGCACAAGACTAGACTCCGCTTAAGAAGACCTCCTTAGACTCTCGCTTAGGGAAGGCCAAGACTAGACATGATTACAACATTGCCGCCTTTAGGGCGATTGAGGAGTTCATCGAGGGTCATGCCAAAAGTGTTTCCAACCTCAGCGGTGTCCCGGCTGCACTTTGGGGCAACGAAAAAGAAAGCAAAAGAACCATTGAGGAGCTTGATAAGACTGATGTTACCCATATGACTGCTTTGAGTATGTTTCATGCCTGGAAGAGAGTCAAGATCAGTATCGATAAAGCTGCCAAGAAGTAGTTCTGGATGCTTCTGCTGCTTTTAGTTGTTTTTTTGTTGTTTCTCTGCGGTCGGTTTACTGTTTTTTTGCTGTTGTTTTGTTGTTTTGTCTCGTTTGAGTAGCTGTTTCTGAGCTACTTAGAGCTTCATTGTAACACTTGGATCTTGATCCATTCTCTCTGTTTCTCACTCTTATTCTGGCTCTCAGGCCTTCTTTTGTATTCAAGGGTATAGTCCCTTTCAAAAAACTATTTGCCAATAAAAATAAAAATAAAACATCCTTTTGGCACAAAATTGTTGAAACTTGTCCTCGAAAACATTTCTCACGACCTAAATTTGATATTTTTCACAAAAATTGTGTTTCAGAAAGAAAAAATGGAAGTTTTGGAGGGAAAAATACATTTTTGATGGATAGAAATGAGGAAACCCTTATTAGTTTTATATATTAAGAGCTAATGAACATGTATGTATTATATCACATACGAAGTTGATAAAAGTAAGTATGCATTTCTAGTTTAGGAAATACTAATACTAACGTAAAAGACCACATACATGATTCCAAATACCACACACTCATATTAAATCACCACATACCACTAATTATTAAAACGTGATTTTTCAACACTTTTTGGCCCTCCCATACCATGTACTTACACCTTCAAGAAGTGGACATACAATAAAAGAGATATTTATTTCAGATGATAAATTAAGTTATGGATGGTTGATGGAGATACAATAATCTATTAGTATGAATCCTAGGATATTAAATGAGGTGAATTTGTATCTCATGCCATTAGCCACTACTGAATTACTAAATGAATGAATGGAGGTATACATTACGAGCACGAAAATTTAAAAACATACAAATTGTCACTTTTTTAAGTACTTAGTAATTTCGGTTCTTAGTAGGCATCTCGACGTGAATGCATAGATAACACATTCACGTCAACTATTTATATTGTGCATAGTGAGGAAAATTAGTAAACAAATTCAATAATATGTATACCACTTATACATTATACAATTTTTCATACCTCATTGAGTTACTATGTAAAGGAAATAATAACACCTATGTCTACTCTTTCCCACAAATATGGAGGAGTATCATCTATTTTGAATAAGTTTGCAAACAAAATATCATCATTAATTGAGTACATATATACAAGTACATACATGAACTATATAACATTAATAAAAATATATATAAGGTGTAAAACATTCGTTATTACCTATGTGTATGTAAACATCAACATGGTGGTGACAATATCTAATTATAAGTATAACGGTATTTTACATTCCACAATGCAAAAAGTGCATGTAAATTAATTATGGCCAAGTTCAAATAAAAATATTTGGAATCTAACATGTCTTGCTAAAAATTTTGCAACATATAACAAATATAAAACAATTTCAAAGCTGTAGTTGAGATTTTTAAGCCAGAAATTATCCTCCTCAGTAAAGCCTCATGCTTACATCAGCAAAATTTGTTCAATAGTGTGGCCTCGTAGTAATACTAGCTAGAGAATTCCCTCTCCGCCTTCAAAACCATTAGTATGAAAAATATGGTCCATATGGTCAATTAAGGTATTAGTAAAAATGTTAAGTGTATGCAATGTGTCATCTATAGGACTCCTTCACTCTAGTGGAGACCATCTCAAAGCTAAAGTGGATTTTGGATAAGGATTCTAGAAGGAGTATTAGGTGCATGACATGAACCTTGTATATCATACATAGATCCTTTTCCTTGGCCATAAAAAAATTAGTAATTAAAATAATTTTAAACATAATTGAGTATAAAATCATAATATATTGTCATAACAAAGTACAAAGGAACCTCATTGTTGTTATAAATTGGGTGATACAAACCATCCACCATTGGTCCAAAAAATTGTTTCTTATCAAATCATGGTGGTTGGTGGATTAAGAACCATTTACATGACAATGGAAGAGGTATATTTGTTCTAAGATCAATGGATAATGTATAAATTGGGTATTTTATTATTTTTGTCTTTCTCAATAGTTAATGAAAAATTGTTGAAAGAGTAGGTTCTATAATACTCTATAATATATCCACATATCAATTTGATTCATTATTGATTCAAATTTTCATATAAATGACTCTAATGTGTTCTCTAAAGAATAAAAGTGGGGTTTAGTCGAATGGTGATCCCGGATTGTCCTAATCAATTCTTCAATCTATAGTTTACTCTTCATTGTATGTTTGACCAATAACTCCCGAATAGCTAGGGATCTAATGGGACTATAAGAAGGTTAGGAGGATTGGGAGAGATTATATCTTTAACATTAATTCCGAATTTTTATATACATGTGGAGGGAGTTGGGATATAAAAATAAATGTTTCTATTAGAAAAAATGCAAATCTCATAAAATTATTGAATTTGTTTCTAATTATCACAAAACTAGTTTTTAACATCCTTTTCAAAAATCCTTTTTGGCACAAAATTACTGAAACTTGTCCTCAAAAACATTTCTCATGAGCCAAAAATGATATTTTTAACAAAAATTGTGTTTTAGAAAGAAAAAATGGAAGTTTTGGAGAGAAAAATACATTTTTGATGGAAAGAAATTAGGAAATCCTTATTTGTTTTATATATTAAGAGCTAATGAACATGTATGTATTATATCACATACGAAGTTTATAAAAGTAAGTATGCATTTCTAGTTTAGGAAATACTAATCCTAAAGTAAAAGACCACATACATGATTCCAAATACCACACACTCATATTCAATCACCACGTACCAATAATTATTAAAACATGATTTTTCAACACTTTTTGGCCTTCCCACACCATGTACTTACCCTTCAAGAAGTGGACATAGAAGAAAAGAGATATTTCTTTCAGATGATAAATTAAGTTATGGATGGTTGAAGGAGATAAAATAATCTATTATTATGAATCCTAAGATGTTAAATGAGGTGAATTTGTATCTAATTCCATTATCCACTACTGAATTACTAAATGAATAAATGGAGGTATACATTACGGGCAAGAACATTTAAAAATCATACAAATTGTCACTTTTTTAAGTACTTAGTAATTTCGGCTCTTAGTAGGCATCTCGACGTGAATGAGTAGATAACACATTCACATCAACTATTTATATTGTGCATAGTGAGGAAAATTAGTAAACAAATTCCATAATATGTATACCACTTATACATTATACAATTTTTCATACATCGTTTAGTTACTATGTAAAGGAAATAATAACACTTATGTCTACTCTTGCCCATAAAGATCGAGGAGTATCATCTATTGTGAATAAGTTTGCAAACAAAATATCATCATTAATTCAGTACATATATACAAGTACATACATGAACTATATAACATTAATAAAAATATATATAAGGTGTAAAACATTCGTTATTACCTATGTGTATGTAAACATCAACATGGTGGTGAAAATATCTAATTATAAGTATAATGGTACTATTACATTCCACAATGCAAAAAAGTGCATGTAAATTAATTATGGCCAAGTTCAAATACAAATATTTGGAATCTAACATGTCTTGCTAAAAATTTTACAACATATAACAAATATAAAACAATTTCAAAGCTGTAGTTGAGTTTTTAAACGAAAAATTATCCTCCTTGTAAAGCCTCATGCATACATCACCAAAAATTGTGCAATAGTGTAGCCTCGTAGTAGTACTAGCTAGAGAATTCCCCTCTCCACCTTTAAAACCATTAGTATGAAAAATATGGTCCATATGGTCAATTAAGGTATTAATAAAAATGTTAAGTGTATGCAATGTGTCATCTATATGGCCTCCTTCACTTTAGTGGAGACCATCTCATGCTAAAGTTGATTTTGGATAAGGATTCTAGAAGGAGTATTAGGTGCACGACATGAACCTTGTATATCATACATAGATCCTTTTCCTGGCCATAAAAAAATTAGTAATTAAAATAATTTTAAACATAATTGAGTATAAAATCATAATATATTTTCATAACAAAGTACAAAGGAACCTCATTGTTGTTATAAATTGGGTGATAAAACCTTCCACCATTGGTCCAAAAATTGTTTCTTATCAAATCATGGTGGCAAGTGGTGGATTGAGAACCATTTACATGACAATGGAAGAGGTATATTTGTTCTAAGATCAATCGATAATGTATAAATTGGGTATTTTATTATTTTTGTCTTTCTCAATAGTTGATGAAAAATTTTTGAAATATTAGGTTCTATAATACTCTCTATAATATATCCACATATCAATTTGATTCATTATTGATTCAAATTTTCATATAAATGACTCGAATGTGTTCTCTAAAGAATAAAAGTGGGGTTTAGTCGAATGGTGATCCCGGATTATCCTAATCAATTCTTCAATCTATAGTTTACTCTCCATTATATATTTGACCAAATCCTCCCGATTAGTTGGGGATCTAATGGGACTATAATAAGGTTAGGAGGATTGGGAGAGATTATATCTTTAACATTAATTCCAACTTTTTATATACATGTGGAGGGAGTTGGGATATAAAAAAAAATGTTTCTATTAAAAAAATATGCAAATCTCATAAAATTATGAATTTGTTTCTAATTATCACAAAACTAGTTTTTTAACATCCTTTTGGCACAAAATTTTGAAACTTGTCCTTGAAAACATTTCTCATGACCTAAAAATTATATTTTCCACAAAAATTGTGTTTTAAAATAAAAAATGGAAGTTTTGGAGAGAAAAATACATTTTGATGGATAGAAATGAGGAATTCCTTATTTGTTTTATATATTAAGAGCTAATGAACAAGTATGTATTATATCACATACGAAGTTTATAAAAGTAAGTATGCATTTCTAGTTTAGGAAATACTAATCCTAACGTAAAAGACCACATAGATGATTCCAAATACCACACACTCATATTCAATCACCACATACAACTAATTATTAAAACGTGTTTTTTCAACACTTTTTGGCCTCCCACACCATGTACTTATCCCTTCAAGAAGTGGACATAAAAGAAAAGAGATATTTCTTTCAGATGATAAATTAAGTTATGGATGGTTGAAGGAGATACGATAATCTATTAGTATGAACCTAGGATGTTAAATGAGGTGATTTTGTATCTCATGCCATTACCCACTACTGAATTACTAAATGACTGAATGGAGGTATACATTATGGGCACGAACATTTAAAAAGCATACAAATTGTCACTTTTTTAAGTACTTAGTAATTTTGGTTCTTAGTAGGCATCTTGACATGAATGTGTAGATAACACATTCACATCAACTATTTATATTGTGCATAGTGAGGAAAATTACTAAACAAATTCCATAATATGTATACCACTTATACATTATACTATTTTTCATACATCGTTTAGTTATTACGTAAAGGCAATAATAACACCTATGTCTACTCTTGCCCATAAAGATCGAGGAGTATCATCTATTGTGAATAAGTTTGCAAACAAAATATCATCATTAATTCAAGTACATATATACAAATACATACATGAACTATATAACATTAATAAAAATATATATAAGGTGTAAAACATTTGTTATTACCTATGTGTATGTAAACATCAACATTGTGGTGACAATATCTAATTATAAGTATAATGGTACTATTACGTTCCACAATGCAAAAAAGTGCATGTAAATTAATTATGGACAAGTTCAAATACAAATATTTGGAATCTAACATGTCTTGCTAAAAATTTTACAACATATAATAAATATAAAACAATTTCAAAGTCTTGTTGAGATTTTTATGCCAAAAATTATGCTCCTTGTAAAGCCTCATGCATACATCACCAAAATTTGTGCAATAGTGTGGCCTCAGTAGCAGTACTAGCTAGAGAATTCCCCTCTCCACCTTCAAAACCATTAGTATGAAAAATATGGTCCATATGGTCAATTAAGGTATTAATAAAAATGTTAAGTGTATGCAATGTGTCTATCTATATGGCCTCCTTCACTCTAGTGGAGACCATCTCAGCTAAAGTGGATTTAGGATAAGGATTCTAGGAGTATTAGGTGCACGACATGAACCTAGTATATCATACATAGATCCTTTTCCTTGGCCATAAAAAAATAGTAATTAAAATAATTTTAAACATAATTGAGTATAAAATCATAATATATTTTCATAACAAAGTACAAAGGAACTTCATTGTTGTTATAAATTGGGTGATAAAAACCATCCACCATTGGTCCAAAAAATTGTTTCTTATCAAATCATGGTGGCACTGGTGGATTGAGAACCATTTACATGACAATGGAAGAGGTATATTTGTTCTAAGATCAATGGATAATGTATAAATTGGGTATTTTATTATTTTTGTCTTTCTCAATAGTTGATGAAAAATTGTTGAAATATTAGGTTCTATAATACTCTCTATAATATATCCACATATCAATTTGATTCATTATTGATTAAAATTTTCATATAAATGAATCTAATGTGTTCTCTAAAGAATAAAAGTGGGGTTTAATAGAATGGTGATCCCGGATCATCCTAATCAATTCTTTAATCTATAGTTTACTCTCCATTATATATTTGACCAAATCCTCCCGACTAGCTAGGGATCTAATGGGACTATAAGAAGGTTAGGAGGATTGGAAGATATTATTTCTTTAACATTAATTCCAAGTTTTTATATACATGTGGAGGAAGTTGGGATATAAAAAATAAACGTTTCTATTAAAAAAATATGCAAATCTCATAAAATTATTGAATTTGTTTCTAATTATCACAAAACTAGTTTTTAACATCCTTTTGGCACAAAATTGCTGAAACTTGTCCTCGAAAACATTTCTCATGACCTAAAAATTATATTTTCTACAAAAATTGTGTTTGTAAAGAAAAAAAATGGAAGTTTTGGAGAGAAAATACATTTTGATGGATAGAAATGAGGAAATCCTTATTTGTTTTATATATTAAGAGCTAATGAACATGTATGCATTATATCACTTACGAAGTTTATAAAAGTAAGTATGCATTTCTAGTTTAGGAAATACTAATCCTAATGTAAAAGACCACATACATGATTCCAAATACCACACACTCATATTCAATCACCACGTACCACTAATTATTAAAACATGATTTTTCAACATTTTTGGCCCTCCAACACCATGTACTTACCCCTTCAAGAAGTGGACATAGAAGAAAAGAGATATTTCTTTCGATGATAAATTAAGTTATGGATGGTTCAAGGAGATACGATAATCTATTAGTATGAATCCTAGGATGTTAAATGAGGTGAGTTTGTATCTCGATGCCATTAGCCACTACTTTGAATTACTAAATGAATGAATGGAGCTATACATTATGGGCACAAACATTTAATAAGCATACAAATTTTCACTTTTTTAAGTACTTAGTAATTTTTGGCTCTTAGTAGGCATCTTGACGTGAATGCGTAGATAACACATTCACATCAACTATTTATATTGTGCATAGTGAGGAAAATTATTAAACAAATTCCATAATATGTATACCACTTATACATTATACTATTTTTCATACCTCCTTGAGTTATTACGTAAAGGAAATAATAACACCTATGTCTACTTGCCCATAAAGATGAGGAGTATCATCTATTGTGAATAAGTTTACAAACAAAATATCATCATTAATTGAGTACATATATACAAAGTACATAAATTAACTATATAACATTAATAAAAACATATATAAGGTGTAAAACATTCATTATTACCTATGTGTATGTAAACATCAGAATTGTGGTGACAATATCTAATTATAAGTATAATGGTACTATTACGTTCCACAATGCAAAAAAGTTCATGTAAATTAATTATGGCCAAGTTCAAATACAAATATTTGGAATCTAACATGTCTTGCTAAAAATTTTGCAACATATAACAAATATAAAACAATTTCAAAGTGTTGTTGAGATTTTTAAGCCAAAAATTATCCTCCTTGTAAAGCCTCATGCATGCATCACCAAAATTTGTGCAATACTGTGGCCTCGTAGTAGTACTAGCTAGAAAATTCCTCTCTCCACCTTCAAAACCATTAGTATGAAAAATATGGTCCATATGGTCAATTAAGGTATTAATAAAAATGTTAAGTGTATGCAATGTGTCTATCTATATGGCCTCCTTCACTCTAGTGGAGACCATCTCAGGCTAAAGTGGATTTTAGATAAGGATTCTAGAAGGAGTATTAGTTGCACGACATGAACCTAGTATATCATACATTGATCCTTTTCCTTGGCCATAAAAAAAATAGTAATTAAAATAATTTTAAACATAATTGAGTATAAAATCATAATATATTTTCATAACAAAGTACAAAGGAACCTCATTGTTGTTATAAATTGGGTGATAAAAACCATCCACCATTGGTCCAAAAAATTGTTTCTTATCAAATCATGGTGGCACTGGTGGATTGAGAACCATTTACATGACAATGGAAGAGGTATATTTGTTCTAAGATCAATGGATAATGTATAAATTGGGTATTTTATTATTTTTGTCTTTCTCAATAGTTGATGAAAAATTGTTGAAATATTAGGTTCTATAATACTCTCTATAATATATCCACATATCAATTTGATTCATTATTGATTAAAATTTGCATATAAATGAATCTAATGTGTTCTCTAAAGAATAAAAGTGGGGTTTAATAGAATGGTGATCCGAGATCATCCTAATCGATTCTTTAATCTATAGTTTACTCTCCATTATATGTTTGACCAAATCCTCCTGACTAGCTAGGGATCTAATGGGACTATAAGAAGGTTAGGAGGATTGGAAGATATTATTTCTTTAACATTAATTCCATGTTTTTATATACATGTGGAGGAAGTTGGGATATAAAAATAAACGTTTCTATTAAAAAAATATGCAAATCTCATAAAATTATTGAATTTGTTTCTAATTATCACAAAACTAGTTTTTTAACATCCTTTTGGCACAAAATTGCTGAAACTTGTCCTCGAAAACATTTCTCATGACCTAAAAATTATATTTTCTACAAAAATTGTGTTTCAGAAAGAAAAAATGGAAGTTTTGGAGAGAAAAATACATTTTTGATGGATAGAAATGAGGAAATCCTTATTTGTTTTATATATTAAGAGCTAATGAACATGTATGCATTATATCACTTACGAAGTTTATAAAAGTAAGTATGCATTTCTAGTTTAGGAAATACTAATCCTAATGTAAAAGACCACATACATGATTCGAAATACCACACACTCATATTCAATCACCACGTACCACTAATTATTAAAACATGATTTTTCAACAGTTTTTGGCCCTCCAACACCATGTACTTACCCCTTCAAGAAGTGGACATAGAAGAAAAGAGATATTTCTTTCAGATGATAAATTAAGTTATGGATGGTTGAAGGAGATACGATAATCTATTAGTATGAATCCTAGGATGTTAAATGAGGTGAGTTTGTATCTGATGCCATTAGCCACTACTGCATTACTAAATGAATGAATGGAGCTATACATTACGGGCACAAACATTTAATAAGCATACAAATTTTCACTTTTTTTAAGTACTTAGTAATTTCGGCTCTTAGTAGGCATCTTGACGTGAATGCGTAGATAACACATTCTTGTCAACTATTTATATTGTGCATAGTGAGGAAAATTATTAAACAAATTCCATAATATGTATACCACTTATACATTATACTATTTTTCATACCTCCTTGAGTTACTACATAAAGGAAATAATAACACCTATGTCTACTCTTGCCCATAAAGATTGAGGAGTATCATCTATTGTGAATAAGTTTACAAACAAAATATCATCATTAATTGAGTACATATATACAAGTACATAAATTAACTATATAACATTAATAAAAACATATATAAGGTGTAAAACATTCATTATTACCTATGTGTATGTAAACATCATAATTGTGGTGACAATATCTAATTATAAGTATAATGGTACTATTACGTTCCACAATGCAAAAAGTTCATGTAAATTAATTATGGCCAAGTTCAAATACAAATATTTGGAATCTAACATGTCTTGCTAAATTTTTGCAACATATAACAAATATAAAACAATTTCAAAGCTGTTATTGAGATTTTTAAGCCAGAAATTATCCTCCTTGTAAAGCCTCATGCATGCATTACCAAAATTTGTGCAATAGTGTGGCCTCGTAGTAGTACTAGCTAGAAAATTCCTCTCTCCACCTTCAAAACCATTAGTATGAAACATATGGTCCATATGGTCAATTAAGGTATTAATAAAAATGTTAAGTGTATGTAATGTGTCTTTCTATATGGCCTCCTTCACTCTAGTGGAGACCATCTCAGGATAAAGTGGATTTTGGATAAGGATTCTAGAAGGAGTATTAGGTGCACGACATGAACCTAGTATATCATACATAGATCCTTTTCCTTGGCCATAAAAAAATAGTAATTAAAATAATTTTAAACATAATTGAGTATAAAATCATAATATATTTTCATAACAAAGTACAAAGGAACCTCATTTTGTTATAAATTGGGTGATAAAACCATCCACCATTGGTCCAAAAAAATTCTTATCAAATCATGGTGGCGGTGGTGGATTGAGAACCATTTACATGACAATGGAAGAGGTATATTTGTTCTAAGATCAATGGAGAATGTATAAATTGGGTATTTTATTATTTTTGTCTTTCTCAATAATTGATGAAAAATTGTTGAAATATTAGGTTCTATAATACTCTCTATAATATATCCACATATCAATTTGATTCATTATTGATTAAAATTTTCATATAAATGAATCTAATGTGTTCTCTAAAGAATAAAAGTGTGGTTTAATAGAATGGTGATTCCAGATCATCCTAATCAATTCTTTAATCTATAGTTTACTCTCCATTATATATTTGACCAAATCCTCCCGACTAGTTAGGGATCTAATGGGACTATAAGAAGGTTAGGAGGATTGGAAGATATTATTTCTTTAACATTAATTCCATGTTTTTATATACATGTGTTGGGTGTTGGGATATAAAAAATAAATATTTCTATTAAAAAACAATGCAAATCTCATAAAATTACTGAATTTGTTTCTAATTATCACAAAACTAGTTTTTAACATCCTTTTGGCACAAAATTGTTGAAACTTGTCCTCAAAACATTTCTCATGACCTAAAAATGATATTTTTCATAAAAATTGTGTTTCATAAAGAAAAAATGGAAGTTTTGGAGAGAAAATACATTTTGATGGATAGAAATGAGGAAACCCTTATTTGTTTTATATATTAAGAGCTAATGAACATGTATATATTATATCTCATACGAAGTTTATAAAAGTAATTATGCATTTCTAGTTTTGGAAATACTAATCCTAACGTAAAAGACCACATAGATGATTCCAAATACCACACACTCATATTCAAGCACCACGTACCACTAATTATTAAAACATGATTTTTCAACATGTTTTGGCCCTCTCACACCATGTTCTTACTCCTTCAAGAAGTGGACATACAAGAAAAGAGATATTTCTTTCGGATGATAAATTAAGTTTTGGATGGTCAAGGAGATATGATAATCTATTAGTATGAATCCTAGGATATTAAATGAGGTGAATTTGTTCTCATGCCATTAGCCACTCTGAATTACTAAATGCATGAATGGAGGTATACATTACGAGCACGAACATTTAAAAAGCATACAATTTTCACTTTTTTAAGTACTTAGTAATTTCGGTTCTTAGTAGGCATCTTGAGGTGATAGGATAAATTGTGTGACCCTTCATATTGGTCCCTCTAATAAGAACATAACAATGTTTGAAAAGGAATAGAGAAGAATCTAGTTTGTAGGAACCACCTATGGTGAAATAAAATAAAACTCATGTAATGGAGATGAATGTAGTTTTAGAAATTAGTGTGAAAATAGTAAGGATATATCGAGATCTCGATGTTACCATTTCTCTTTATGAAGCCATATTTAGAAATATCAACTGGACATTATTGGTTGTCAAATAAGGACTTTAATGAAAGAAACAGTTAGGGGACAGAAGTCCCTCCTCTTTAATGGGAGAGGTTCCCTTATTTAAAGGTAAAAACACTATTTACAAATGTACAACGTTTAGTTTTAAAGAGGAGTTCTAATATCATGGAAGTGTATTTATATAACCAATTATCAATGCAAAAAAATAGAACTTAGAAGTGGGAAAAGGAAGAGTGGCATTCTTAGGAAATACGAGATAGAAAAATAATTCCTTACAAATGCTAACTTGGAATCATATAGAACAAAATCATTTACGTTAAATCACAAGATGTTATTCCATAGACACAAATTTCTAGAGATGACATCCATGAGAATACAAAGCTTCTTGATGTAGAAATAGATAAGTGAATTAATAATTTAATGAGATAGGAAAGGAGGAATAACCACGCAGACGAATGTAAAGAGGAGTCTTCTTGTATTGATAGATTTTTAAACTCTTTTACACTTTCAAAAATAGTCAGAGTTCCAACCCCAAGAATGGTGTGGAGAGCTCATTATATAGATTACAAATTAGTTACACTTGGTAACCATTTCTTTTAACTAAAAGATTAATTAAGGAAATTCTCAATACAATATCCTTAATTAATTTACAAGGAGCTCAAGCACCTTAAAAATAGAAGGAGAAAAAGAGAAGCCAGAAGAAGAAACATCTGATTATGGCTGAGGTGGGCCCACTGATTTGAGGATCCAATATCTGAATTTCTTCAATGCTTCAGCTATCTCCATACCTCGTGGGATTGATGTGTTGGTAGTGGCATGAGACCAAGTGCCTAGAGATTTTTCCATATCTTTATCGAACTCGGTATGCCCCAAGTATTCTTTATTTTCCTCAGCAATTGCAGATTGAAGGAAGCAAATGTCCTTTATCTTCTCTTTGGTAATTAATTCTTCTTTGAACAAGTCTTCCTTGACAAATGTTTTGAACTGAGATTTGATCTCTTGAAGAGAGCAAGGAACACCTGAGGTTTCATCATGAAGATGGCAATGAATATCTTTAAAAGAAGAGGAAACACAAGTTTTGAAGGATTCTCCTTTCTGCCACACATTATTTAATTCACCCAGTGCTTCTTCCAGAACCTTCATTTTCCATTCTACACCAAAAACCCATGCCTTTGACAAGTTATTCTTAGCTTCATCAAATACACTATTAGCCAATAGGATATTCTCATCAGTTTGACCCATAAGATGAAGATCTATAATACAACTAACCCAGAGCTTCAGCTCTTTATCCATAGCCCTTATTGAGGAAGTGAGTTTCTGCTGTAGATTAATCACCTTCTCGTTGGCCTTGAAGGCTTCCTCAATGAAATTCAAGCCAGCTATAATCATATCATCAACCATGGTTTCCAAGGCCTTTCCATAAGTAGAATACTTATGTATATCTTTGATGCTCTGAACTTCATCCTGGCTGAGAATCATGGGGGTGGAAGAGCAGTCAAGTGGGGTAGGATCTAAAACCTTATCTTTGGCCAATAATGACTTGATAAAGTTGGAAAGAACTTGATTTTGTTCTTCCAATTGTTCTATAGTTTGTTTTCCCTTCTCTACTCATTCAATAACCTTTTTCACTATTGCTTGAAGGTTATGAACCTCACTCTCAGGAGTTGATTCCCCCATTGGGATTCTAGAAAGCTCTAAATCAGAGACCAAGAGATCTTGCTCTACCTTATCAACCTTGGGATTTACAACCTCTAGGAACTATTGGCCTTGAGCATCAATTACTATCCTTGAAGTTGTCTTGGCTCTCTTAGCTAGAGGAGGAGGAGTAGTTCCTAGCAGGGCTGCCACAACATCAAAATTAGGCCCTGTTATCCAAGAAGAAGCTCTCTTCTTCCTATTGTCAACCATGGGTTGCACCCAAGAAAAAGTAGAAGAAGAAGAGGAAGGAACAAGGGGCCCAAGAGCAAGTGAACTCATGGCACTTAGAGTATTGACCACTGTTTCCTCTAGCAGAGAAGTGGTGGGAGTATCAGGAGCTTCCTTTGTAGAGGAGTCTACAGTACTAGGAGGCTCTGCACTAGACATTTCCTTTTCTTTTCAACTGTTACTTTAGGAGTTCCTATAGGATTTGGTATTTCACCATCATCACTCTCACTAAGAACAATAATGTTCTCTGGCCTTGAAGGTAGCTCTAGATGCTCAAGAAGAGGCTCTTCATCAATTGGTTCCTGTTTAACTTCTCTGATCTTCTTTTGATATACTTGAGTAGAAGGAGTGGATGACTCAGGCTCTTTCATTGAGGAATAATGAGGGGTTTTCTCAAGAACCTCAATGCTAGTTGTATGTGCTTCTTTCCCTGGTGTAGAGGTGTCTCTGGAAGAAGATCCACCCGACTCTTCTTGAACTCATGAATCTTCCTATCAAGCCAAACTTTAGTTCTTACAAGAACAAGAGCCATAATCTCAACCAAATCATCCCTCTCTTTCTTGTACCAATCTAGATCCTCCAAAGGAGTGTGTTTGATTGTTGTCTCATATTCAAAGGACTGTAAGTCCTCATCATCCTCCTTAAGTCCTTCAAGAACTTGGTAAAGATTGAGATCTCTGATGTGTTGTAGAGAGAGTCTACCATAGTGCCTTCGCTTGGCCTCAAAATCATCTACACAATCAGCCTAGTAATCCTCAATATCTGGCTTGTGATGATAGTTTATCCTGAGGTTCTGCTCAATAAACTTCTTTAGATCAAAGCAAGATCTGGGTCTGAAGAAATGAATAGTGATAGAAGTAATAGCCCTTTCTACATTTTGGGCATCCAAGGCTATCTTACATGTATAGTTTCCCAAAGAGATAGGGAAATGCAAGCCAGTGATCTTCTTGTCCTTGCATGTCCTATGTAGCTTATCAAGTTGTCTACATATTTCAACTAGGGCCATCTTATCACCGCAAAACATAGGGAGCTTGAGGGGTGTGCTTTCATAACCAGCCAACATGATGTATGAAAACCTCCTGAATTGGATAAAGAAATCCCCATACTTGGCTATCAAGTTCCTAGCTTCATTAGAAAATATCCTTGCAGTGTTTCCCTCCAAGAGTCTTACAATGTACATTGTGAAGGCATCATTAACTCTTCTAAAATTGTGATTGCTGGTTTCTAGGGTAAACTGAGGGTAGTATGCATAAATAGGTTCATTCTTCTGGCCCTCTATGTAGGTGAAACCGAACCACTACCGAGATGCAGCCAGAGGTATACATGAGATAAGAAGTCATATAGAACTTCTTAGTCTATTGAACACTAGACAACCGCTCGCTTAAATTCATGCAAATAATATCAGCCCAATTAATGTTCTGCTTACCCTCACATATGATGTTGATGAAGGGGCACATCCAGAAGTGAAACTCATTGGTGGAAGGAATCCCCATGATGCAGGCAAGAAAAGTGATAAAGTCAAATAATTTCTCATTAAAATCAACCTCGTATAATGCCTTGGAGAGTCGGAATGCTCCCTTTTAGGGTTCTTTAACCATGATTTTTTTATATGTACCTTGTATTTATCACCTTCTTGGTCGCACATGATTTGGGCTTGGGCACGAGTGAGGATTATAGAATCTTCAATTTCTAGAATGCGTGAGAGCAGACGTATCTATTTTTGTGATTAATTCACCATGCATGTTGGTGAGTTCATTGGTATGCGAGTTAAAATGGGCTCCAAAGGCAAGCACCATGTTCGCACACTATATAGAGATAGAAAAATAGCCGCGTATACGAGTCCACTATCACTAATCATCTATGCCATGGAAGCCGATTTAAGCATGTCAATCTTCCCCAAAAATATGTGAAATCTAAGTGCCAAACCTCACTATCTCTCGATATCTGGTATAGAGGATTCAAGAGGTGATACATGTTCTTGGCCCTGGAACTTGATCTTCATCTTTGCAATGTGTAGGAGATAACCTTCCAAGATCAAAATCACAATGAGGATGCAAAGGGATGTAGGGGCATGAGCAGACAACTTTAATGACAAGGATTTAAGAAAGATAAGGCAAGCGAGCAATGTGAAAAATGTGTAGGGGGAGTCCAATTAAATATCCATTTTAGGAGAGAGAAGGTTATTAAATGCACATTAAATACACCCCACACCGACTCAAAAAGATGAAAAGTGGGAAAAGTGGAAAAAATAGCCCGGATGGTCTTTGGTACATTTGGGACATGAGGGACGTGAAGACATGATCCAACCGATGCAGAAAAGCGGGCCAAATGAGCACGGGTGGTCCAGGAACTTAGATACGTGAAATACGTGAGGGAGATGAGGATATGATTTAGCTGATGCATGAATAGAAATCCCAGATGCATTTGGAACATATGGGACAAAGGTACGTGAAGTACCTGATGTGGCTGATGTGGATGATCAGGTAACTAGGAAGCCTAGGTGAACTTACGACAAATGGGCGAAAAACTTTCGAAAAAAGCTGAAAGTTAGGAATTTTATGGGAAAGTAGCCGATTGACAAACATAGTGCCTAGAGGAACTTGGGACATGGCAGAAAAAATGTCTGATAGACTCGCAAATCACCCAAAAGACTCCAAAAAATGTAATTTTCACCAACTCCTCAAGTTTTCTCTTCACTAGGATATTATTAAAGGTGCCAACTCAAAATTTTCAAAATTCAGACTTTCAAAAGAGGGGAAATTTTGAGAGGACAATAGCTGGCTCTTTCTGGGGATGACTTGACTAGATCAGGGGAACAAGGAAAGATAAGAACTCAAGAAAAAAACTTAGGAGAAGAAGACCAGTGCTTTATCCATTAGGCAAAAGAGTCAAGGGAAAACCAATACAGAAGACAACACAACAAAACAAGGAAAGGAAAAAGGCAAGGGAAATCAAACACACCCTATACATAATATACACAAGACTTCCTTTTCACCTAGGACTTGAACAATTTTAGGTACTGCCCACTATAGGGAAGTGGGAGAGAGGATCCATCCATATAATCAAGATAAAAATAATTTTCACCAGAAAAGTGCCTGATTCTAAAAGGACCAAGCCAAAGAGAATAAAACTTACCATGGCTTCCTCGAGGTTCATGTCTCTTATCCCATAAAAAACAATGTCTCCAAATTTGAAATCTCTAGATTTGGTTTTCTTGTCAAACAAAGATTTCACCTTCTCTTGATGGGTAGATATTCTATCAAAAACTTGTAGCCTATCTTCATTCAACTTTTGCAGATACATGATCCTTTTATCTAGAGAATCACTGAAACTAGTGTCTTCAATGGCCTTCATCAAATACAAAGCTGGTAGCTCCACTATCACTGGTAGCTGGGCTTCCACACCATACACCACTTGAAAAGGAGACATCCCAGTTTCTCTTTTAGGTGTAATCTTGTCCACCAGAGAGCATCATAGAGCTTCTTGTGCCAGTTCCTCTGAGACTCATTAACAAGCTTTCTTACTATGGTCACCAAATTTTTGTTTGTTGATTCTACTTGACTGTTCCCTTGAGGATAGTAGTCTGAGGAATGAGCAAGGGAAATACCATATCCATAACAAAAATCCATCATTTCAGTAGAAGAAAAATTTGAAGCATTATCAGTCACAATCTTGTTGGGCACTCCAAACCTTATCAGGATGTTCTCTTTGATGAAATTACATACTACCTCTGAAGTAGTACTTTTAATTGGGATAGCTTCTACCCATTTAGTGAAATAATATATGGCAGTCAATACATGAGTATGCCCTACACTTGAGGATGGGTTGAGTGTTCCAATAAAATCTAAACCCCACTGTTGAAAGGGTTCTTCAATCACAACTGGTTTAAGTGGCAAAGCGGCTAACTTTGGTCTTCCCACAAAAGTTTGACAAGCTTCACATTTATCAACCCATTTTGATGCATCCTTAAACAAAGTAGGCCAATAGTACCCTACACATAGAATTTTGTGGGTAATAACAAATGAAAAATGACCTCCATAGGCTTGATCATGGAAGGATGAGAAAATCTTCTTTTGTTGCTCTTTGTCAACACATTTCAAAAATATTCCATCTACTCCACGTTTAAACAAAGCATTTTCCCACAACACATATTGTGTTGATCTTAACTTGATAGCTCTCTTCTCCTTAGTAGTTAAGTGAGATGGACACTCACCATAGGTGAGGAAGTGGGAAATGTCAGCATACCATTCATCCATTGAGCTGAGAAACAAAACAATAGGAACATCATCCTCATCCTTGGGAAACCCATGACCAACTCCTTCAGCGATGAGTTCACATAGGCCTTTACCTCGGACTAGTTTAGTTGGTCTGATATCAATATCATATTCTGGACCTTTGCAACCTAGTTTCCTCTCTTAGTTCCAAATTCTTGTTGTGTAAGAATGGACTTGATGGTTGTATCGGGCACAAGTATCACTGAGTGAGAGTTAAGAATATAAAATCAAAACTACTTAACAGCTTTAACCACTACAAAAGCATGTTTCTCCATCATAGTATACTTCAGCTCATGATTTTTAAGAATATAGCTCATGAATGAAATTGGGAGCTCATGATCTTTAGAGTCTTTCTGGGTTAACACAGCTGCAAGGTACTTTCTGTGGCATAGCAATAGATAATAAAGTCTTTTTGAAATCCGGACATGCCGAGGTAGAAGTCCTTGTAATAAACTTTTAACACCTTCAAATGCTTCCTTCCCTTCAGGGGACCAACCAAATTTTTCTTCCCTTTCATCATTTGGGAGATATTCAAAGTTAGCTCTACAAAATCAGGAATGAATCTTCTCAGGAAGTTGATCTTACCAAAGAAAGAATGCACTCCCTTTTTACTTGTAGGAAGAGGAATCTGCTGAATAGCTTGAACTTGTTCAGGATCAATCTTGATTCCTTCCTTAGAGATGACATGTCCCAAAAATTTTCCCTCTGTGACACAAAAGACAAAAATTTGGGATTCAAAGAGACCCCATGTTCTCTGCATTTCGAAAGAACCTTTTCCAGATGCTAAAAATGATCTGCTCTGTCTTTGGAAAATACAATTAGGTCATCTAGATACACGACAATGCATTTTCCTTTCAGGATTCCAAAGGCCAAGTCCATAGCCCTTTGAAAGGTGGCACCAGCATTAATGAGTCCAAAAGGCATCCTCTTGTAAGAAAAAGTACCCCAAGGAGTGGTAAAGGTAGTCTTATGTTGATCTGCAGTGTTGACTTCTACTTGATTATATCCTAAGAAACTGTCAAGCATGGACAACATTTCAGCTCCTATAACAACTTGCAACACCTGGTCCATCATGGGTAGGGGGTAGTTGTCCTTTAGAGAAGCTCTGATTCAAATTCCTAAAATCAACACAGATCTGAATCTCACCATTTTTCTTCCTAATAGGCACAATGTTAGCAATCCAAGTTGAATGATGAATGGGAAAGATAATCTTGGCCTTCAACAACTTTTGTATCTCCTAAAAAATGGTGTCAATAATCTTTGGATTGTACTGCCTTTGCTTCTATTTGAAAGGTTTAATCCTAGGTTTGAGAGGAATGAAATGTTGCATTTCTTTGGGCTGAAAGGCTTTCAGATCATCATAAGAATAAGCAAGTACATCAATGTACCTCTTCAAAATATTTACTACCTTTTTCTTTTCTTCTTGTGTGTAACATTTCCCAATGTTCACCATTTTAGGTCAGTAAAACTCCAAATATTAACCTTCCCATATTCAAGAAATCGTTGAGCTCCTCTAGAAGATTTAACTTTAACATACCTGTCATTTTTATCAAACAATCCTTCCATACTCACCAGCCCTTTAGGGATCTTGTTACCTTTTAGTCTGATGCACCCATCTTGATCTATCTCCTCTTTGACACCCTCCTCATTGGAAGATACACTCTCTCAAGGAAAATTGTCACTTCCTTCAAAATATAATTGTTCAAAGTTATCCCTGAGTTCCAAGAAAGAGAGAAAATGCTGATCATCATTGAAAACCTGCCAGTTGCTTGCATTATCTGGCACACTTGGTCTATGGATCATTTCAATGGTGAATTTTTCCTGAGAGAAATCAGGATGAGGTATGAGAAAAGACCCTGACATAGCTAGGGAATCAGCCCTGGTGTTCTTTTCCCTTGGGACTACCTTAATGGAGAAGGCATCAAGAAATTCAATAGAATCCCAAACCAGATTCCTATAATGCTTCAACCTTCTATTCTTTACTTGAAAAAGGTCTCTGACTTGTTTAACAACTAGTTCCACATCTCCCGAGCTAGAAGATTCTTCACACCTTCCTCCTTTGCCATGTTAAGCCTAAGGATGAGAGCTTCATATTCTGCTATGTTATTTGTATTTTCAAATTGTAGTTTGAATGAGAAAGGATGAACCTTTCCCTCAGGAGATATCAACACCACACCAGCTCTAGACCCAACCAAGGAACAACTTCCATCAAATTCCAAATTCCAAATGCCATTAGGATCATGAAGTACTTCTTTAGGACATTTTGTTTCATCCTAGGACATAATCATATAGTTGTCATGCCCAATATCTTCATAAAGTATTTGTGCTTTAGGATCATCTATCTTTTACACAATATACTCAAATTGCTTCTCAGGAAACAACTTCTTCATCTTGCCATTGACTGGTATAAGGGCATGTGACCAATCCATTTGAATTTCTCCTCCCACATCCTTACAGAAGTTCCTACTCAACAACATACCATATGAAGGAGGGATATCAGCCACCAAGATAGTAGCTAAAACCTTCTTTTCTGGTAAAGAATAAAAATCTACTTGTGTATCTTTGATCCTTCGAACCAAAGGAACCTCCTTATTCTCCATAGAATAATAGGACCCATAAGTGCACGTGAGAGTAAGACCCAAAGCATGATCCACTTTGGCAGGAATGAAATTATTCGATGCTCCTAAGTCTATGACATAGTTGCTGAGTTTATGGCCAACTATAAGAAGGGTCACATAAAATGGTTTGATTTTCTCATTAGGTGAGGTGACTGTAGCTACAAGGTTGGGTTGGGGTGTGGAAGATGGAGTAGGAAAAATACCTTTAGAAGTATTGGGCAAAGTTTTGGAATGGGAATTGACAAAGTGGACCATTTTGGCAAAGGATTTTGGATGAGTTTGATAATACTCAGCCTCTGAAATTTGGATTTTTGTTTTCTTAAGGTGATCAATGATATCAAAAGATCCAGAGGTGGATGGGATATCATCACTAGGAATCTTAGGCTTATCAAGTTTAGGAGCTAGAGAAGAAGAAGTTTTAGCAGTAGAATTAGGAAAAGAAGAATGAGCAAAACTCACCTTCTATGTGGATGTAGTGGGAATAGGATATCCTCTTTTTGCAACAATGGGGATGGTCATGGGATGATCCTTAGACCTCTTAGCGGGATGCATCAATTTATCCTTCTTATTTTTATATTCTCGAGTCATGACAACATATGACTCACTGTTCATTTCTACTACTTCTTCATCATAATCACCCTCATCATCAACATCTTCAGTGGTGAAGAAATTTACTCGAGATCCCTCAAGTTCCTCCAGCTCTTCATCAACCTCTTCTTTAGGTTCTTCAAAATCTTCATTAATCTCTTCATCTTCAGGTTCTTCAACCTCAAAAGTGGCATTAATAGGGACCTTGATGGGTGGTCCCTAAATTTCCATCCTTGTCTGAGAGGAAGGTAAATGATTTCTAGGCTGAAAATTCCTCCTTGGAACATCTGCATAAGGAGCATGTTGGGCCAATTGTTTCTTGATGGTAATGAGGTCATTAGCCAACTTTTGTACTAATGGATCTACATTAGCTCTGGGAGTAAAATAAGAGGAAGAAGAAGCTCTAGATTTGGAAGGATATCTTTTCAACTTGCCATACATGATCAAGTCATCTTCAACGCTAATAGCTAATATCTGATCCTCATCCAATGTTGCAATATTGGATCTCCTTAATGCATAACTAACTTTTGGCAATTGAGCATTCAAGAAGAAACATTTTTGAATTTGATCTATAGGTTGGGTATCTGGTGGGATTTTGTTAATCAACTTGTTGAACCTGGCCACAAATTCCCTCATGGGCTCCTGTGATTCTTTCTTTATTTGAGAAATTTGAGCTAGAAAAGCATGCACATCCTCTGTAGGTTTGAAATGGTTCTCAAATCTTGTTCTCATCATGGTCTAACTAGTAATGGCCACAGCAGGAAGATGATAGAACCAATCTGCTGCATTATCTTGCAAAGTTTCTACAAAAATCCTCACCGAGACATCTTCATGCTCAACTCGAGGACTCCACATGCAACTATGAAAGCTGTAATATGCTCATCATGGTGTACCTTTCCATCACCTCTGAATTTTGGGAAGTTCTTTTCTGTTACCCCCTGGGTAACTCATGTAATTGATTGAGGAAGGGCAAGAGGCCCAACATGATGGCCCCAAGGTAATGGAACCGCCATCCTTGGAAACACCGATTAAAGGGGAACCGAAACACCAAAAAGAATCAAAGCACATAGATTATGGTTGAGTTGCTCTTGAGGGATACCACTCACCGTGGTTCTATTTTTAGTAGGAGGTGTCTTGTAGAATGAGTTCTTCTATTTCTCCCTATTGAAGGAAGATGGGAAACCTTCTTCTCTAAGAGTTGAAACCGATAATCTTTTCTTCCAAGAACCCTCCTACTATGAGTAAATCTTAGAGTCGCGATTAGAAAACGATCAAGAAATTTTTCATAAAACGGAATCCGTCCAAAATGAATCCCCGTAGAGTCACCAAAAACTATTGGTTATCAAATAAGGAATTTAATGAAAGAAACATTCAGGGGATAAAATTACAACATTTAGTTTTAAAGAGGAACTCGATATCATGGAAGTGTATTTATATAACCTATTATCAATGAAAAAGATAGAAGAACTCGGAAATGGGAAAAGGAAGAGTGGAATTCTCTTGAAATAGAGATATAAAAATTAATTCCTTACAAATGTTGACTTAGGATCATATAGAACAAAATTATTTATGTTAAATCATAAGATGTTATTCCATAGACACAAAGTTCCAGAGATGACATCCACGAGAATACAAAGCTTCTTGATGCAAAAATAGATAAATGATTTAATAATTTAATAGATAGGAAAGGAGGAATAACCACAGATAGAATAGAAAGAGGAGTCTTCTTGTATTGATAGCTTTTAAACTCTTTTACACTTTCAAAAATAGTCAGATTTCCAACCCCCAAGAATGGTGTGGAGAGCTCGTTATATAGATTACAAATTAGTTACACTTGGTAACCATTTCTTTTAACTAAAATATTAATTAAGGAAATGATCAATACAATATCCTTAATTATATTTCAAGGAGCTCAACACCTAAAAATAGAAGGAGAAAAAGTGAATCCAGAAGAATAAAAATCAGATTATGGCTAAGATGGGCCCACCGATTTGAGGATCCGATATCTAAATTTCTTCATGCTTCAAATATCTCCATACCTCATGGGATTGATGTGTTGGCAGTGGTGTGAGACTATGTGCCAAGAGATTTTTCCAAATCTTTCTCGAACTCAATATGCCCCAAGTATTCTTTATTTTCCTCAGTAATTACAGATTGAAGGAAGCAAATGTCCTTTATCTTCTCTTTGGTAATTAATTCTTCTTTAAACAAGTCTTCCTTGACAAATGTTCTAAACTGAGCTTTGATCTCTTGAAGAGAGAAAGGAACACCTGAGGTTTCATCATGAAGATGGCAATGAATATCTTTAAAAGCAGAGGAAACACAAGTTTTGAAGGATTCTCCTTTCTGCCACACGTTATTTAATTCACCCAGTGCTTCTTCCAGAACCTTCATTTTCCATTCTACACCAAAAACCCATGCCTTTGACAAGTTATTCTTATCTTCATCAAATATATCTTGTTATCCAACAGGATATTCTCATCAGTTTGACCCATAAGATGAAGATTTGTAATACAACTAACCCGAGCTTCCACTCTTTTTCCATAGCCTTTATTGAGGAAGTGAGTTTCTGTGAAGATTAATCACCATCTCGTTGTCCTTGAAGGCTTCCTTAATGAAATTCAAGCCAGCTATAATCATATCATCAACCATGGTTTCCAAGGCCTTTCCATAAGTAGAATACTTATGTATATCTTTGATGCTCTGAACTTCATCCTAGCTAAGAATCATGGGGGGCGGAAGAGCAGTCAGTGGGGTAGGGTCTAAAACCTTATCTTTGGCCAATAATGACTTGATAAAGTTGGAAAGAACTTGATTCTGTTCTTCCAACTATTCTATAGTTTGTTTTCCCTTCTCTACTCATTCAATAACCTTTGTCATTGTTTCTTGAAGGTTATGAACCTCAATCTCGTGGAGTTGATTCCCCCATTAGGATTATAGAAAGCTTTAAATCAAAGACCGAATGATCTTTCTCTAGCTTATCAACCTTGTGCTTTACAACCTCTATAATTTTTGGCCTTGAGCATCAGTTACTATCCTTGAAGTTGTCTTGGCTCTCTTAGCTAGAGGAGGAGGAGTAGTTCCTAGTAGGGTTGCCACAACATCAAAATTAGGCCCTGTTATCTGAGAAGAAGCTCTCTTCTTCCTGTTGTCAACCATGGGTTACACCCAAGAAAAAGTAGAAGAAGAAGAGGAAGGAACAAGGGGCCCAAGAGCAAGTGAACTCATGGAACTTAGAGTATTGACCACTATTTCCTCTAGCAGAGAAGTGGTGGGAGTATCAGGAGATTCCTTTATAGAGGAGTCTCATTGCATACTAGGAGGCTCTGCACTAGACACTTCCTTCTCTTTTTCAACTATTACTTAAGATCCTACATGATTTGGTATTTCACCATCATCACTCTCACTAAGAAAAATAATGTTCTTTGGTCCTGAAGGTAGCTCTAGATGCTCAAGAAGAGGCTCTTCATCAATTGGTTCTGTTTAACTTCTTTGATCTTCTTTTGATATACTTGAGTAGAAGAAGGAGTGGATGACTCAGGCTCTTTCATTGAGGAATAATGAGGGGTTTTCTCAAGAACCTCAATGCTAGTTGTATTTGTTTCTTTCCTTGGTGTAGAGGTGTGTCTGGAAGAAGATCCACCCTGACTCTTCTTGAACTCATGAATCTTCCTATTAAGTGAAACTTTGGTTCTTACAAGAGCAATAGCCATAATCTCAACCAAATCATCCCTCTCTTTCTTTTACCAATCCAGATCCTTCAAAGGAGTGTGTTTTATTCTTGTCTCATATTCAAAGGATTGTAAGTCCTCATCATCCTCCTTAAGTCCTTCAGAACTTGGTAAAGATTGAGATCTCTCGATGTGCTTTGTAGAGAGATCCTACCATAATTCCTTCTGCCTAGCCTCAAAATCATTTGCAAAATCATCCCAGTAATCCTTAGTATCTAGCTTGTGATGATAGTTTATCTTGAGGTTCTCACTGAATAAATTCTTTAGATCAAAGTAGGATTGGGGTGTGAAGAAATGAACAGTGATATAACTAAGGTCCCTTTCCAAACTTTGGGAATCCAAGGCTATCATACATGTATAGTTTCCCAAAGAGATAGGGAAATTTAGGCCAGTGATATTCTTGTCCCTGCATGTCCTATGTAGCTTATCAAGATACCTATATTTCAACTAGGGCCATCTTATCACCATAGAAAATAGGAGCTTGAGGGGTGTTCTTTCATAACTAGCTAGCTTTGATGTATGAAAACCTCCTGAATTTGATAAAGAAAGCCCCATACTTGGCTATTAGGTTCATATCTTCATCACAAAATCTCCTTGCAATGTTTCCCTCCAAGAGTCTTACAATTTACACTATGCAGGCATCATTAACTCTTTTGAAATTGTGATTACTGGTTTCTAGGGTAAATTGAGGGAAGTATGCATAAATAGGTTCATTCTTCTTTCCCTCTATATAGGTGAAACCAAACCACTTCCAGGATGTAGCTAGGGTATACATGAGATAAGAAGTCATATAGAACTTCTTATTCTGTTGAACACTAGACAACTGCTCAGTCAAATTCATGTAGATAATCTCGGCCCAGTTAATGTTCTACTTACCCTCATAGGTGATGTTGATGAAGGGGCATATCGAGAAGTGAAACTCATTTGTGGAAGGAAACCCCATGATACGGGTGAGCAAAATGATAAAGTCAGACAACTCCTCATTAAAATCAACCCTGTATAATGCCTTGGAGAGTCGGGATGCTCCCTTCTTAGGTTCTTTAACCATGATTTTGCTATACGTGCCTTGTATTTGTCACTTTCTTGTTCAAACATGATTTGGGCTTGGGCACGAGTGAGAATTATGGAATCTTCAGTTTTTGGAATGCACAGAGCAGTAGTAATGGTGGTAGTATCTAGTTTTGTGATTAATTCACCATGCACATTGGTGAGTTCCTTGGTATCCGGGTTAAAATGGGCTCCGCAGGCAAGCACCATGTCCGCACACTATACAAAGATAGGAAAACCAGCCATGTATGTGAGTCCACTATCACTAATCATTTGTGCCATGGGAGCAAGATTTGAGCATGTTAATCTTCCCCAAAAATATATGAAATCTAAGTGTCGAACCTCACTGTCTTTGATATCTGGTACAGAGGATTCAAGAGGTGATACATGTTCTTGGCCCTAAAACTTGATCTTCATCTTTGCAATGTGTGGGAGATAACCTTCCAAGATCAAAATCATAATGAGGATGCAAAGGAATGTAGGGGAATGAGCAAACAAATTTAATGATAAGGATTTGAGCAAGAGAAGGCAAGTGAGTAGTGTCACAAATGCATAGGGGGAGTCCAATTAAATATTTGTTTAAGAGAGAGAAGGTTTTTAAATGCACATTAAATACTCCCCGACCGACTCAAAAATATGAAAAATGAGAAAAGTTAAAAAAATTGCCCAAATGGTCTTTTGTACATTTGGGACATGAGGGACACGAAGACGCGATCTAAACGATGTGGGAAAAGTGAGCCAAATGAGCACGGGTGGTCCAGAACTTAAATACGTGAAAGATGTGAGGGATGCGAGGACACAATTTTTTCGATGTGTGTGTGGGAATAGAAATCCCATATGCATTTGGGATAGATGGGACAATAATACGTGAAGTACCCGATGTGGCTGATGTGGATGATTGGGTAATAGGAAGCCTAGGTGAACTTGGGACAAATGGGCCAAAAAGTTCTGAAAAATCTGATAGTTAGGAATTTTGTGGGGAAAGTAACTGATCAGCCAACAGAGGTCCTAGAGGAACTTGGGACATGGGGGACAAAAATGTCTGACAGACCCATAAATCACTAAAAAGACTCCAAAAATGCAATTTTCACCATCTCTTCAAGTTTTGTTTTCACTAGGACATTATTAAAGGTGCCAACTCAAAATTTTCAAAATTCAGACTTTCAAAAGAGGGGAAATTTTGAGAGGACAACATACATTAGGGAATTTTTTTAAACATGAACATAATTACAAAAATGAAGTTGAGAAAGCGATATTTGTGTACAATAATGTGAATTTATCAAATTTACACTAAGGTTGATGAGGAAAGGGAGGTGGAGCTACAAATGAATATTTTGCCTTGCAAGGCTTGGAGGAAGCACATTGTGAGAAATAAGGCAAGCAATAAGAGCATTTTTATCATTTAACAACATACATTTTGAGAATACTAATGAGTATGGATGTATTAGAAAGATAATTATTTCAATATGTTCATAATTCTATAGATATCAAAATCATTTTTCATAATAAACTTATTAATATTATTAATTGATTCATCTCTATTGATGTGAATCCAGCCTGCAAGAGGTTGAAATACCTCCAAAAACACACATAAACAACTTTGCAAATAAAACCAGAGTTTCAAAATAGCTTACTTCTCATTCTCGAATTCACCTCTTCTCTTACATCATTACAATTCTCCTTTTATTTCAAGACTACTCTAAAACCCTAAAATGCCAAAAACCCTAAAATGCAAAACAACTCGTATTGACCCAAAAATTTGCGTGCCAAATATGCATTCATAAATTAGGGCTCACACAAAATTTGGACTTATTCTGACAAGCACAAAAAAGTTATTAAAGTTCTAAGACCTAGTCAAAAGCGGAAAAAACATTCATTGAGCCAATTTTAGGCCACTAGATGATAGAAACCAAGTCCGAAAACGTGCCAAAATGAGCACAACCTTGCAGGAAATGTTAAATCCAGCATAGTACTAATGTATATCTACCACCTTGTAAAATTTCAGGACGATCCAACGGTCGGATCAAAAGTTATGGCCTATGCAAGTTATGCTCCCGCATCATCTATGTTATTCCTTAATTCAACCTCATAATCATAGTATTTACCATTTTCATTCCAATCATCATCATCAAATTATATATTTTTTACAAAAAAGGAACTTTGATTTTGACATGACAAAAAGGTTATGTTATACAAAGAAACCAATAGTTTTCTTTGCAGATCCAATTTGAATCCATATTACTATAGACGTGCTCAAATTTTGTAATTTACTCTTTTAACACTACTCAATGCAATTATTCTTCTTGTCTAAGACAAAAACCCACATATTATCCCCACCCAAAGTATATGTTGTCATCTCTTTCCTAACTTGTTCATTTTTATACACCTATGTGTTGCAAAAATTTTAATATTAATACATAAGACTAATGATAAAAAAATCATGTCAAAGATGTAACTTTTAGATTTTACTTAGATCTTATGTCCAAAACTAGACAATTCTATCGATTGAATAATTTTTTCCTAGTTGTCATGTATGGTCCTTCACCAATACATTTTAAATTAGATTTTTATGAAATATAATTTGTTGGGTGTTTTAATCTTCTAGAGTAATCCTTATCATGATAATTTACCTTTGAAACCCTATATAAGAAATTTAACATCACCTCATTTACTCAAATGTAAATCAATGATATTCTATTGACACACTCAAAAAAGGCACTCAAGGCTACTTAAATCTCCCTAAAGTTGATACACATCCACTAGGAAGCCACTAATATAGTTCTGAAGCACTCAACCATGTCAAGAACACTAGCTTCCCCGAATTCCAATCACACCAATTTCCTCACTAAAAGGTCTCAACAAGATAAAAGTTCTACCAAGGCTAATCAAAGTGGTTCAAGTATCTAACCCATCGCATTCAAATATCTATTAGATTCTAGGTGGAGAAGTACATGTGGTATTCGATTAGTGTCGATGTAAGTAGTGCGAAGATTATATTTCAACCCAAAAATTATTCTTCTTACAAGATATTCCACCCGAGGTTAGGGTTCGACATGATTCAGATTGATCAAATATGGTTTTGGGACTGTGCGATATATAGAGTTTGATAGTGAAGTATTTTTTAGGTCACCAAAGGACCCATAAATTTATAAAATCCTATTTTAAAGGCCTCTAAGACCATACAAAAGGTGCATGACTAGATTATACTTCTCAACCGATCTATACAAATTCCTTTACTAGGGAATTTATATGTCATATTATCAAAATTGAATCTTCTTTAGTCTATGCACTCCTAGATTCTCTAGTTTGTGCACCCAAATATCTCTTTGTACACTTATATATATATATATATATATATATATATATCTAAGTTTATCTACATCTCATGTATTTGATCATGTATTCATTCATTGAAGAATCAATGTATTATTTTGATGTTGTAAATTAAAATTATATGTTAATTAATCATAGGGATTAAGGAAAATGGTTATTTATGGATAAAATATTACCTAAATCTAATTGCAATGTAGTAGTGAATAGATAAGAAATGAAATATAAAAATGACCTAAGCAAATTAAGATAAAAATTATGAAACCCTAGTTGCAAAAATAAGGGAAAGAATGACTTAGTCAATTTGCAAACAAATCTAAACTATGCCAAAGTACTGACTAGGTGAACAGAGAGGTATAATTTTCACACGGATCCTTAGAAAAATGTGTGAGCCGACGATATGCCTAGATCTGTGGCACTGGAAAAGGGATAGGGTCTCTGCGAGTGCCTTGGACCTGCACTAGTCACCTATGATCGTTAAAATCCTCATAAAACCTTCTTCACAAGGTCATGAGATGTTCATTGTTTTTTTTTCTTGGTTTATAGAATGTCACATGATGGTCATGATGTCGCTAAGTAACCTATAATAAATATTTCACCGAAAACCCTAGAAAATTCATCAAATACCAAAAATAAAAGAATGCAAATGAGGGGTTGGACTATCCTCATCTTTTAAATGAGTGAACTTACGATTGAGTGTTGTACTACATTTCAGATCCAATGTAGTTCTAGGTGTGTGTGTGTAAAATTGTGCCCTATATGGCTCTTGTGCATGTCACACTTGATAAAGAGTAAGTAGTTAGATGTAAAGAAATGTAATAGATGTTTCCATGTAATATATTGAGATTCATCTCCTATGAAGTGTATGTAGAAGAATGCAGTCCCTTTCCCTTGAATGGATTCTTGAATGCTCTTGAATAGAATTTAGATGCAACCTTAGGTGGTGATAGATAATGCTTAGTACTTGGTCCCTAATCATGATCATATAACTATATATTTATATGATTCCTTTTCTTGAATTTTGTAATTAACCACAAACATTCTAACTACCAAAAAGAGAATACTCCCAAATGGAGAGAAAGGACCCAAAATATGTGAGTAAAGTACATAGAGGTTTGGGGTACCCAGAGGGGATGAGGGCACCTAAAGTTGGCATCTTGGTTAGGCGCTGATGTCTAGGATGAGAAATGATGGAGTATAAAAGTTAAAACTGGGAAAGTAAGGGTACAAGACCAAAGTGGTAACAAAAAGAAAAGAAAGGTGGCTAAAGACATGGGTTAATTAGTGATTTTTAATTTAGGAATCATATGAATAGTAGTATGTGATCGTAGTTATATATATACCCAAAGTGCATGATTTTGTGTCTACATTTTCCACCACTTTATTTTGTTGAATGAATGCTTGATAAAATAAAGTAGATAATAAATGCGTACTGATAACCATGCCGAGAGAGACAAGAAAATGTGTGGAGTGAAAAAATTTGAAGCAGGGATAATAAGGAGGAGAAAGTGCAAAATAGTGATGTTGAAGATGACCCTAGGGCGAGAGTGTATGTGTTAATGTCATGTTGTACCTATTGTTAATATTAGTTGTGGTTGATATGTTACTACCACTTCCCATAAGGATAGACTTGCAAAAGAAAAAAATGAACAAGTAGTCAAATATGCATGTATATGATCAAAATGTGTAAAATGTATGTAAAATATGAAAAATTGAAAAAGGAACATGTGTACTTGATCTGTGATGAGTAAAAGGGTGTAGAAAGGATCCTATAGAAGAATGTTTTTTCGGTTGATCTCACCCTAGTTATTCGATCATGTGCGATTTTTTGGATATCTAACATCCAGGATGAAATTAATTTAGGGGAAAATGTATGGTTTCATCCTCCAACCTTTAAATTCTTAACAAAATGTAGAATACCACCGCAGATGGTGGTGTAAAAATCTGATCTCGGTTTAAATAGTTTTGATACAACGCAAAAGTAGAAAAATGTTGTGTAGTGTATACATGCTGGGTGCTAAGGACTATGTGCCCTGTAAAACCTGTTGTGTGAAGTTCTAAAAACTTTATGAAGTATAAAAAAATTGTAACTCCTTCTTGGTCACAATCTGTCCATGAAGGGTTAGGGCACCGAGGAGATAGTGTCCTAGTCCGGGTGATACTATCTTTGTTATCATAAGGACCCAAGTATGATTTTGAGCCCTATCTGAGGCTGATGATTGTAATGTATCGGTACCATGATATGCTAAAGTGTTTCTATAAACTATTTTATAGGGTGAGTGATTTACCCAAATGATGCCCCTCATTTGGGGTGTATGTGAAATTGTTGAGGAGTATGCACCTAAAGGAGGACTAAACATTATGTTGAAATTGATGCCTTGCAAGGGGATCGAGTGTGCTTAGTAGAAACAAAAAAAACACAAAAATGTGACTAGAAGACAAGTGTTAGTGTAAGAATAGAAAAACACGCATGTAAAAGACAAGATGTAAGCTAAACAGACAATGTGTAAGCTAATACACAAGAAAAAAAGTGTAACACGAAGAAGACAAAGTAGATCCCAAAAATTGGGTTTCAAACATATGACATCACTCAATGTCACAAGAAAATCAAGGCCCAGATGGCCAAAAATAGAAAGTGTGCACACAAGACAAAGGAAAATCCCATGCAAACAATGGCATACCATGGAAAGCAAAGACAAGCAATAGAAATCAATGTAATAGACATCCATGGTGGAAAATAGAACTAGAAAGAAATTTTTGCACATGAAGCACCCATTATAATGTTATAACAATATAAATTATGTCAAAATGTGTATAATATGATATAGTAATGTGCTATGAAAAATGAAACAATAACACATGCAATATACGAAAGTGGATTCCCCTAAGAATCGTTGTGGGACTATTAAGAGGTATTGCACAAAGAATCCATGCTACGTGTAGAGATATGTGTATATTTTGTGATCACAACTAGAAATAAAGTGAATGTGCATGTGTATATAATAAAGATAATGACATACAATATATCTATCTAGTATGTGTAATAAAGTGTACATGTAACAAGTAAATGCAAATAGGATTAAATGTGACCAATTTATGTAGTATATTGTGAATGAGACAGAATTAAATGTAGTGTGAGTGTGATAGAGCCGCATGCCCTCGAGATAATGTGAATTATTTTTCATGATATGATATTCATTTAAATATGCCCCCTCGTAAGTCAAGAAGGAAATGTAGAAAAAGAATAATCATCATGAAATGGTTTGAATTGTGTGCTAGAAAAATAAGAATGATAAAGCATAGAGCTTGTTGAGTGAGTAAGTAAATTTGTGGATTTGGTGAGGTCCATCCTCGAAGTCAAATTTGACTGTGGAACTAGAGTGTGTGATAGGGTAATGAGCACAACATGTAAAGAAAGATTTGTCATGAATGTGCTAAGTGTGAAATCTATAGTGTGTATGATGTGTAACAAAGGATGTGAGAAAGAGATGTGATGAATGTGTGATGCATGAAGTGTGTAATGAGTGGGGTTTATGTGTATAGTATTCCCTCAAAAGTCAAGTGTGAACCAAAAATGAGAGTGATTCATCGGGAAGTGACGATATATATGTGTATGAAGTTATGTAATGAAACTTAAAAAGATTATTCATTAAGCTTGAAGCATAAAATGAATGAGATGATAGAGAAATTAAATAACACTATAAGGGGAGAATAGTCATGATTCCCCTAAGTATATAATTTATGGAGCTCTAGTCGATGACACTAATTGGGTTAATGTAAGGAGTAGTTTCCTTAAAAAAGTGATTAGATGCTAAAGTGAGGATTTACGATGGGCCTCAAATTGTGGAAGTTGAAAGAGGCCAGCTAGATCTTGTTCATTTTTCTTAGTGATTGGTTGATTTTTGGTAGCATTATAGAATAATTGATAGGATACGAAGGTGGATTTATTTTGAGAGGAAGTTTCTTAGTTCAAATTGATGATGCCATAGATGACTTGAGATGAGGAGGTATTAGATTTATTTTGAGAGGTGGTTTCTTGGGTGGTCATTATTGGGCCTCGAAATATTGGCTAAGTACTGCAAAAGGTGCGTGCGCATGGGGGACTAGTAAGAAGAAGGGAGCATAGGGAGAAGTTCACAATACAAGGGTTTAAGAAGGGTTTAGGAGAAACTAGGGTATGCGCGTAAGGCAATACATATGGTCTAAGGACTTAGCCATATTCAATGTTCTGGAGGCACTTGAGGAAAAATGTGACCCAAATAGGCATGCCGAGTGGATAAGGTACCAACCTAGAAACTTGGTGCTTAAGGAAATAATATTCCACGCATGGAATATTCCTAGGAAGACATCATTATAGAAAGTGGAGAGATCAGAGAAGAATAAGCATGCACCATTGGAGGACCACATTGACACTTGGCATCCGATCTACTCCTAAACAAAGCCATGGTGGTGGGTGAAGATCCTATAAGAAGAGATGCTCAAGTAAATGAAAATGGACACACAAACATGAAGGCATGAAGAGATACACCATGACATATAGCATGGGAAGAGAAAAGCTATACAGAGAATACTAAGAGTCCCTAGGAGTTGGGGTTGTTGTTAGAGACCTGTAGGAATGCTATCATGTCTAAGGGATGGGTCTATAAGGTTTTTGTAATAAAGAAAGCATAGCTAGGACCTATGATATATGGGTTAGATCGATGTCTTGATACATTTGGTATAATATGAACCTTTCAAATGTAATGTGGTTAGTGAGACTATGATCAATATAAATATATGGCTCTTTTAAATATCTCATTCAGGGGTGCAAACCCTACTACTATTTCCTTATATTTGTGGCAGATTTTTCTTTGTATTTCATGCCATAATGTTTCTCTTGTTATTAAATTTTTGGGGTATAAGGATATGATAGCTCATGTTGTGCTTTTACATGAATATTCACTTATTTGCAACTAATCCTCTAACAATGGCAATATCTTATAACAATTATCACATTATAGAGGGGTTTGGCACCTACACGTGCCTTGGGTGAGCGCCTAACATCCGCTAGGTGATAGGTGACGGGCATGAGGTTAGAAGTTAGTAAATGGTTAAAAATGACTACATCTTGGATATGTTTTCAAGGACTCTTTTAAAATTTGTTGTGAGAATGATGTGTGATGATAGAGCGCTTGGTCTTGGACAAAGTGTCGAAGCATGGTTTAAGAGCATGGAGGATGATTTTTCTTAGAGATTTAGTACTAGACCTAAGTTTGATGCATGCAGATGGGTAGAAGAACACTTGTATCATGAGTTGTATGAGACCTTCTTTTGTTACTTTCTAGTAGATTTGTATGAATGGATTTTCACGTACACATCTAGATAAAACTGGTACTATAGATCTCGTGTTTGGACCCAAGAGGAATATCAAAGGCTGCAGGATGCTGATCTAACTTGGACATGTGTTGTTGATCATTAGTGGAAGAGAGTGTTGACCATTTATACCCTAGAATACACTATTTCTATGTATTCTTGTCATGAGGTTGCTGAGTTTGATTTCTTAAAGGAACCTAGAGGATCATTTTTGCATGCTATCCCTTTAGCCATAAAAATCTTGATCATTACACTAAGTTTGGAATCATTTCTATGGTTGGCTAAGCTTATCTGAGTGTTGGGTGAGCAAGATAGGGTGGAGGAAGATGACATACCTTGCGAATGAAAAGTAGAGGGAGGAGAGACAACTCAAGTATAGCGAGGGTCATGAAAGGGAGCTAGCTAGAGAACATGAGGTTATAAGAGTGATGGATCTATGGAGGTATACATTATAAGAAGGAATTGAGGTCCACGTAGAGGATGTTGAGCCTGAGATATATGTGCTACCTTATCTTAGGAAGCATAGGAGAGATAGCCCTTCAAATTTTGATGATATTTTGTCACTCGGAGAAAGGAGATCCATTGGCATGCATTTGAATCTTCCGGTGATTTACCTTTAGTGATTATTCTTCCAAATTAAGGGATAAGTATTTCTAACCCAATTGGTATTGGTGGGAGTGAACGATCTACAACTAGGAGATCACTAACCCAAAGTAGAAGGCAATTCAATTTTCAATAGTGTTTCAAGGATACATGGATAGTTAGTACCGGAATTATTACCCCCATAAGATAGTGGTAGATTACACCGCGCTATAGAATGCCTTCTTAGCTGAATTTCATATCCCCAAGTTTGAGCAGGAAGAGCATCAATACACTAAAGAATATTAAAAAGGTATGGTAGAGAGTGTGTGGGAGTATGACGCGCATTTAAAAATCTATTATCAAAACTATCTTATGATATTCACCCCTCTCAACATGATCAATGGTTTTTGGAGGATTGATAACACTATTTAGGAGAGCACTTTCACGAGACCCATGCAAAGCCTGGAGGTTTCTCTACACACCGAGTATTTCAAAAGTGTGGATACTAGTGTTAGCCCCTTCCTTAAGGCTCAAATTTATGCAATGGAGAAGTAGCTAGAGAATCTGTCTACAAACTCAACACATGAGACTCACAAAGGGTCTATGGTGCAGGAATTATGAGGTAGAGGGGCATATAAAGAACAATTGTCCCCAGAGATCGGGATGCACCATGATGGTGGACTGTGAAATTTTACACGGAGATCATGGAGAAATTAGATGTCCACTAATGTATCACATGATCCATAAGAATGTGTTTTCCTATTACTATATTTTCACCTCTACTACCCATGACACAAAGGATTGTAGATTGATTGACCAGATACATGATGCCATTAATATTGGTGTGTGCCATACCAAACTCACAAACAATTCCAAGGATGATGGTCATCACTATAAAGGGTTTGTGGATGGAGGCGAATGTGGAAGAGGTTTCTAAGGAGGATTTCATGGTCATGGAAACCACGGAGGAGGAAGAAGTGAGTTCCCGCTTGGAAACCATTACAGCGTGGGTCTAGAAAACACTATAAGCGTGAGTGCCTAGACCTATTAAAATGCTCTTGGTGTTGAAAAAATCATAAGTATGAGGAGTTCTGAAGCTATTTGAACATATGAGATAACAACACTAAAAGGAAAAAGGCACTAGAATGGTAAGCATAAAGAAGGCTAATTCACAATGGATGCCAAGGGGTAAGATGTGAGTCGAGATAGAGCCTATACTAGTTACGACGAAAGATGAGATGCATGCCCTAGGGAAGTACCAAGGAAAAGACCACTGGTTATTAGAGAAGAGGTGGTGCATGGAAAGTATCAGACCCTACTCATCAGAAAGAAGTGTATCAAGAAACCATGGATGTGATTTGAAGCCTACAAGGAGAAATCTAGTACCTTAAAGGATAGTCAAGATATTTATAGCTAAGGAAGAATGTTGAGGCTCAATAAAAAGATCTCGAATGAGGTTAGAGAAGTATGCCGATGTTGAGGCAAAAGAATATCATCCCCTTAATACGAGAGTAGTTATGGGATAAGGTACTACACACTGGAGGAGGGCGTGAGAGGCAAGTTCTACATGCCAACCTTCCTCCCCACTCCCTTGATTATGATAAAGAGATTACCTTGAATGTTGTTTTAGATTGGTGGCTTCTGAGAAATATTTTTATTGACATGGGTGCATAAGTCAATTTTCTCACTATAGATGCATGGCATCAAATGAGAAGGCCCCCATTACTGTCATCTTCAAATGTGTTGTATATGGCCAACAAAACAAAGGAAATGCCTATTGGTGTCTTGAAGGATGGTGATATCACTATCCAAGGGGAAAAGTTCATCGGGGACATCAAAGTCTTGGCGCTAGTTGAGGAAAACAACTTTTTAGCATTCTTTGGGGTGCCCCTAGTGTTATAAGAATAATTTTGACCTAAGGTTCTGTTATCCAAATAACTCTCCTAGTTATTTGGATAACATATACTTTCATCCCGAATCTGATGTTTCACATTTCAGGTTGTGCACGTGCTTAAGATTATTCTTTGACAAATTGGCACAATTGCAATCCCTCTCTATTTCCTTGCATGCCTTCCCTCTTTTCCCTTACATTCTAATTTCTCCTTCCATCTCCTTTGTTTTCCCACCTTCTACGCATTTACCTTCTTCCTAAGAAATTTCTTCACTCCTTGTCTACGCCTCGAACTTTCTTCAATTAGCTAAGTCGCTGACCCTCTCATGCACCATGCCCATTACTTTGTAATAATTACACCTTGACCATACATTCTTTACTCACCAATTTCCCCATTTCCCCATAAACCCATCACGCATGCCTCCTTCTATTATCCTCCCACACCTTAGTCTTCCATGCACGTTTCCCCGCATTCCCTTCTCTACGATTTTTGTGCCAAGCCATATTTTGACATGCTTGAGTGTTCCACACACGACTAATCATAGCATGCCAATAGGTCATTGAATTCTTGAAACAAATCCGTGAGTGACATGTGGCAAAAACAACAAATATTTACATAGTTGGCCATCATTTAAGCTAACCAACGCATGCCACATGTTTTGCATCCAATGATGACTCTAACAACCATATCTCTTACTACGTATATCGATCAACACACTCCTGGACTTGTCAAAATATGCCGACATGTTGGCTTGGAAATTCATCTCAAGGGACAAATTGGTGGTTTCCAACACAACACTATGGGAATCTAAATCCCTCTACTTATAATAATGCAACTTCCATATTATGCATGAAAAATAAGTGGATTCAATGGTGGTTTTTCAACCAGAGATCCATAGGGGCACTCCATTGACACTATGGCAAAGCCCGTAATTTATTACAAGGATAGAAAGTGGTCGAGAGTGGGTAAGGGGAGTGGGAATGAAGGTAAGGAGATCAATGATGGAGGTAAAACATCGAGGCCCACAAACATTGATAATAAAGTTTATAACATGCATTTAAATGGAAGAAGAATACAAATTCGCAAACCAGAGCTACAAGACTGAATAAAAACACATTGGTCACAAAGTACCAATCGAATCCTCCGTCAAAGGGGCATAAAATCCTTCTTTTCTTATTACAGCTGAAGTAAAAACTTGTACAATGAAAGGAAATGGAAGAAATTCATAGAAAGGGGAAGCTTGGAAGAATGGCGACTATTATTTTTTTTGTCCTCTATTCATGAAAATCATTTATAGTCTTCAAAAAATCAAATGCCAACCTCTACAATGACTTCTAAAAGCCATGAAATAGCTTACACGAGGTAGTTACAACTTCCCAAATGACCAAGAAGTAGTTATAGTCGAGATCCAATCATTTGGCACCGTTTCAGATCCTTCTTTTGCAGAAAAAATAGCCGTGGTGGGAAATGCCAAAGAATTTAATAATTAAACTAGTTACAAAATTTCCAAATTAAATGTGGGTCATTATATTTATCTTTTTACCTTTAAATATGATCCATCCATGTGGTAAGAGAACACTAGAGTGGAGTTAGGTGAAACTTTTTCCATTTTTTGTATGCCAGAGACATTTTCTCCATTTTCTCCCATAAAACTCCATAAAAATTTAAAATTGAAGTGTCCATCATGTGGAGAATTTTACCAGCTTTCCATTAATACCAAAAATGTGAAAATATGAGCTCTAGATCGAAAGATATGGCCTCTTGAAGATTTACGGAAAAATGGCAAAATTAGGGCAAAATTCGGGTTTGCGAGCCAAAATTTGACGTTTTTCCCTCTTTTTTCAAATTGGAAAAAAATTCTAGAAAATCTCCATTGCTGATGTGGACACATAACACCTTCTGATTTGATGCAGAGATGTGGTCCAACATTTCACCTTTGAGTTTTTTTAGCCAAAAGGCTAAGTGTCGAATTTCTCTCTATGCCTCTGCCAACCCGCCAATTTCCTTGGCAAAATTTCCTCCTTACCTCCGCGGGCCCACCCAAGGAAAATTTCCCCTCCAAACTCCGTTGAGCCATAACTTACAAAATACAAGGAGTTAGGAGGACTTCCTTACCTTTCTGGAAAGGGGAAAGAATTCTTTATCTGATGGAGTTGTTTCTAAGAATCCTTGATCCCTTGGGAAGTGCCGATTTCAAAATACTCAGACTGGACCATTTTCAAAGGGTAACAACTCAAAAAATTCTAAGTCCAGAGTTGGAAAAAGAAGGAAAATTTTGAGGGGACAACATGACACAAGCTACACGTTGGACTATTCAAATTCAAATATATGAAGGATTTGTTAGGGAAAATTATGGAAATGTCTCTCAGCTCATAAATTCACACATCCAATCGACCTCAACCCCGATTTCATTGTAGCTTCCCTCCTTTCTTCTTCTAAATGCAAAATAGACATGGGGAAGCACATTTGACAGCCTTATAGGTGGATTTGTAGGCATTTATCACTTGTTGTTAGTGGTTGAAGATTTAAATTTAAGTTTCCCTCTCTTTATCCTTCTCTTCTCTCCTTCTTCTATAAATAATAGAGTTCTACTTTGTAAAAGGAATCCCTCTATGTTGTAATAGAACCATGCCAAAATGGTGGCCAACTTGCCATGGGTCTCATACTTTGACATGGTCTCGTAATGTATTCTCACCTCCTATCATGGGTATAAATGATTTGTGCATCCCTTGAGCAACAAAATCATGTTTTGTGGAACTCATGTCTTCCCTCTCTTGTTTTCCTTGCATTATCACCTATTTGTTATGTTTTCTAGCATGTTGTGTGTATTCCTATTCTTTCAATCCCTATTTTCATATGTTGCGTGTGATGGAAGGACAAGCCCATGTGTTGATTTGTGGTATGCACCGTCTCGCCCTCCTCTCTCGCTCTTGCTCTGTTTCCATTACTACTCATGGAGAGAGATCAACCATTTCCTTCTGGAGCTATCGCCTTCCTTAGCTTAGGATTTCCCTTTCTACACATCCTTCTATCCCTGGTCCCTTGGCATGTTTAGTCTAGGATTTTCTTTTAGCATTAGGAGTAGCAGTAGTGTTAGAGGTAGGTAGAGGAACCGGCCTTCTCTGGAGATCTGTCCCAAGCTCGTAAGGTCCCATAACTTGGGGATGGTTTCATTGTGGTCTCAAACACCTCAGCCCTTCCGAGATCTAAGACACGGGTGCCTATTTGAGAAAATAATAGTTTGTGCACACTAGGTGGGATAAGAATAAAGAGATTTACATCTTCATCTCAACAAGTTCAATGTGTTATTGTTGAGATCCAACCTTTGGAGGCATTTTTAACACATCTAGTGACTCCACTGATCCAAACAAACCCATTATCTCATGTATAGACCAGTTTTCTTGTTCCTTCTTCCATTTATTTATACTTTTTCATCATTCCCCCTCCTCCCTTTGAAGTCATACAATCATGACTTATTTCCCTTCATGTAATTCTCATTTGAAAGCGGCAGAGCTATTTTTATCCATCACCAAAGTTTCAAAATCCTCCTCCAAATTAGTTTTATAAACCCCATTATCCTGAAAATGCATATAACCCACTTTTCTCTAACCATAATATTTATGAAGAACATGTTTATGTAGATGATGGTAGAAACTCCATGATTGAATTCGATTTTGAGAGGAAAGTTCAAAAATGGAGATGGACATGATGTAGCTTAGAGTCAAGTGCTCCATAAAGGTAGCTAAAGTTGGCTACAAGGTCCCTTGTCCATGGGTTGGCCTGTACCATGCTAGTTTAGTGCCTAATGAAACTACACTTCATCACTAAGATGCTTCCCAAGTTACAAAGTGGGTAGAAGAAATTGAGGCTCAAAAATATAACACGTGAAAACCCTATCAATGGGGAAACCCTGCATTAACATCATACAACCCTCCCACTCCTCCATGCCAACTTGCGTCATCTCAGCCTATTGTGCATGTTCCCAACTTCTTACACTCTGCCCCTATTGAGAATTCCCCTCCTCTATCCTCTTATCTTCACTTTTCCACCATCTCCCCTGCTGCACGTACTTCCACTTCTCTTATGTACACACCTTCCATGCCTTCTATGCCCATTCTCCCACTTCCTTCCAAATCCCCTCTGTCTAACTATACCATGAACGAACAAACCCTTACCAATGTGCCTCTCCTAACTAATGTCATCATGTTCAATGAATGCAAAACAATTGAAGAGTGGTATGACTCATATGACTCTGACTAGGAAGAGGAAATCATTCAGGTGCCTATTTTAAAAAAAGAGCAATTAGTCTCAGAGGGAAAAATCCTAAAGGAGACTAAGTTGCTTATATAGGTAGAACCATTTGTTCCCCAACTTTACGTGCCATAGCCTACAAGTGCTCTCCTTCGGGAGGAAAGTCTACAAGAGAATCCAATTTATGGGATTAAGCTTCAAGGTAATGGGAAAATCACAAGGTTCAAACCATACCCAATCCGATATTTGGTGAGTTTTGAGTTAAAGGTAGAGTTGCCACTTTGGTCATTCCCACTTCGAGTATGAGGTAGAGCTTTAACATGCCAAAGGTCGTAGTAGTAGTGCCTCCCAAATCCAAATATATAAGAACTCTAGGTAGTGTATATTCTATTTGTTGATACTTTAATAAGGGTGAAACACCACCTTTTCACTCTTGTTTCGACCATGTCTAGCACTAAATCAACTACATGGTCACAATTTGTGAGGAAGGGAAGCTATTTCTCCCTGCCTGATGTAGATTTTACTTGAGCACCCTTATCTCTAGTTAGAGTAGGTTAGTTTAGGTTTTCTTTCACTAAAACAAGTGCTTGTGCACACTTTCCATGCTCCAATTGGGATATTTATGATTTCTATATTTTGTACATATTGTTGTGCTCTTTTCGACACCTTTCCTTTCCTATTGTGCATGCGAGCTCCTTTTTTTGCTTCTTGGGATGGCGGTTTAATTTTAGCAGAGGAAATTACAATGGTTAGTATATAGCTTTCACTCTCATCAATCCAATCTTGAACATCTTCATATGAGAGAAAAGGTTCATTTTAGAGTTTAGAAAGAGATTCAAGTGACTCGGGGTATTCTTTAAGTTTTAGATTAGATCTTCAAATTTGGCACTTGACACCATGCCCAATGGACTTCTAAGGCTATTGGTGTCATCATCTAGCAAGTAGATTCCCTCAAAATTTGTCAAAGCTGTTATCCAAATAACTCTACTAGTTATTTAGATAACTTATACTTTAATGTTAACTCGATGTTTCACATTTGAGGTTGTGCGCACTTAAGATTATTATTTGAAACCTTGGCACAGCGATTGCAATCCCTCTCTGTTTCCTTACATGCCTTCCTATTTTTCCCTTACATTATGATTTCTCCTTCAATCTCCCCTTTGTTCCCACCTTTTGTGCATTTACCTTCTTCCTAAGCCACTTCTTCACTCCCCGTGCACGCCTTGAACTTACTTTAATTAGCTAAGTCCATATCCCTCTCACATGTTGTTCCCATTAATTTGTAATATTTTCACCTCAACCATACATTATTTTCTCACAATTTTTCCCCATTTCCCCCGCACCCATCACACATGCCTCCTTCTACTCTCCTCATGTGCCTCATTCTTCTCTGTGAATTTCCCTATAGACCTTTCTCTGCACTTTCGTGATAGGTCGGTGTTTGACATGTTTGAGTGTGCCACACATGAAAAATCATAGCGTGACAATATGTCACTAAATTCTTGCAACAAATTAGTGAGCGAAACATGGCAGAAATGACATATATTCACACATTTGGCCATCATTTCATCCAACCCACATGTGCCACGTGTTTTACATCTTCGGCGACAACTCGATACGCGGTGTATATTTTACTACTGAGCTTAGATCGACACATACCTAGACTTGTCGAAATTTGTGACACAAGCTACACATTGGACTATTCAAAATCAAATATGGGTGGGATTTGTTAGGAAAAAAGGAAAACATATCTCAGATCATCAATGCACACATCTAATCAACCTCAACCACTATATTTCATTTGATCTACAATCCTTTCTTCTTATATAAGCACATATGATAGCCTTATAGGTGGATTTGTAGGAATTTATCACTTTGTTGGTGGTTGAAGATTTGAATTCAAGTTTCCCTCTCTTTCTCCTTCTCTTCTCTCCTTCTTCTATAAATAATAGAGTTCTACTTTGTAAAAGGAATCTCTCTTTTTGTAATGACACCATGCCAAAATGGTGGTTGACTTCCCATAGGTCTTAGACCTTGACATGGTCTTTGTAATGTATTCTTGCCTCCTATCGTGGATGTAAATGACTGTGCGTTCCTTGAGCAATAAAATCGTGTTTTGTGGAACTCATGTCTTCCCTCTCTCATTTTCATTGCATTCTCACCTCTCTGTTATATTTTCTGGCATGTTGTGTGTATTCCTATGCTTTCAGTCCCCATGTTCATGTGTTGTATGTGCTAGAAGTCTAAGCCTGTGTGTTGATCTATGGCATGTGTCATCCACCCTCCTCTCCCACACCCACTCTATTTCCATAGCCATTCATGGAGAGAGATCGACCCTTTCCTTCTAGCATTATCACCTTCCTTAGCTTAGGATTTCCCCTTTTTGCACATCCTTCTATCCCTAGTCCCTTGGCATGTTTAGTCTAGGATTTTCTTTCAGCATTAGGAGTAGTAATAGTGTTAGAGGTAGGTAGAGGAACCGGCCTTCTCTCTGGAGATCCATCCCAAGAGCACAAGGTCCCATAACTTGCGAATGGTTCCATTTTGGTCTAAAAAACCTCGGCCCTTCTGAGATCTGAGACACGAGTGCACATTTGAGAAATTCACATGTTCAATAAAGGATACATAACATTTGAGAATAAGTAAGAGCAAGTTATCATCCCCTTAACCAATGGAAAATCAGCACCCTATACTAAGCCCTTGGGAGAATAATTTCTTGACAAGATCTATGTGCTGCTCTATCAAGGACCCTAAGGTGATTCATCCTATAGAGGGAGTTATTCAGTTTGAAGATGCTCAGTCCATGAGTGATATAACTAGTGTGGCATGTGATAATTGGGCGCATGAGACTTATGAGTTAATTGGGTGAGAATTAAGAGGCTTTGTGACAAGAGTAACAAAGGCATGCTTAGTCATGTGTGTGGGAGGGAAGTAGTTACCAAGTCATTATGGAGGAGCCAACCATGAGGATTTTTACAAGAAATGGAGGCCCAATGGAAAAATGAGGTTAAAAGAAGAGGGATACTCAACTATAAATTTCTCAAAATCATAGTGCATTGGTGGGAAACACATCGTTATAGCCTTCTAGAGTGGCTTGAAGTGATAATCACATTCTCCGTTAGGTTTTCCCAAAGTAATGCACCAACTACAATACAAGACTACCATAGGAAGGAACCCGCCTCATTTCACATCTAAGCATGTGAGAAAGCATGGATGGAAGGTGCGGAGGCCTTGCCACCTTATTTATGGGTACATAAGTTGTATTCCACCTTACAAGGTTATACGTGCACATGGTATATTTACTCGAGATGCGTAGTCAAACAGAAATTTGTAGGAATTAACGGTGACCTTCTTCAATATTTTGAGTATCGAAGTACTAAACCATCAGTGGATAGGGTATTATAGGTTGTTAAGCACCTAACGATGGGAGATAGTTCCATGGTAGAAGATAGAATATTGGAGTTATTGGGTGAACCTGGCTTGGAACCGTGCTTTGAGGAGGAAGATTCAGAAGAGATGCATCTTGAGCGCACATACATGGAGAAAGAGAAAGGAAATATGGTCTACATGATAGATGGTGAAGATATGGATGGATTGGATGTTAGCCATACTAAAGGTACATGTAAAATTATTGACAGTGTTGATGAGCAAGCACGTGCCTACCATGAGCCCCTAAAAAAAAAGGTTAACATTGGTTCAAAAATAGAACCTTAGGAGGCCACTATTGGAGACTATTGGTTAGAGAAGGAGGTTTCAAACATCATTGACATGTTACATGAGTTTTAGGACTTATTTCTGTATGGATACCATGAGCTTACAAGAATTCACCACTCCTTGGGAGAAATGAAAATCAATTTAAAGGAGGGTACACACCTGATCTGGAAGAGGCATCAAATGAATTTGAATCTTTATGTCAAAGTCAAGTAGGAGATAGATAAGATTATCCCTTCAGGAATCATTGAAGCTATGGAGGAATTAGAATGGGTAAGCTCTGTGGTCATCATTATTAAAATGGATGGAAGGATAAGGATATGTGTTGACTATAGGGACTTAAATATGGTATGTGTAATTGATCCTTTTCTAACTCCCTTTACAAAGGAGATCCTAGGAGTGGTTGGGCATGAAATCTATTCCTTCATGAATGGATTATCAGGATACCATCAAGTTGCAATTTCTAAAGAAGACAAAGAGAAGATAAATTTCACCAATGAATGGGGAAGTTTCTCCTACATGGTCATGCCTTTTGAACTAAATAACGCGCTTGCTATTTTTTGCGCATAGAGGTCCACTCATTTTAGGATTTTATCCATAAGTTTTGCAAGTCTACCTTGATGATTGGATAATATATAGACTAGTGAAAGACCATTGTGAAATTTTAAGACTAATGTTTGATAGATGTTGGCGAGTTGATGATATCCCTCAATGCTAAGAAATGTGTTTTTGCTACTCCATTTGGGACTTTGTTGGGGCATATTATATGCAAGGAAGGTTTGTTGGTGGATCCTACCAAATATTTTTATTGTTGGATTGGGGGAGCCTACTAGTTAGAGCGTAGTACGTGGATTCCTTTGGCATACAGGGTACTACTAGAATTTTATCAAGGGGTATGCCAATATTGCCGTGGTATTGGAGGAGTTATTAAAACACAAAAGTGCCTTTTACTAGGGATAGCGCAACAGACAACATTTAACACTTTAAGGGATATATTTGTCATTGTACCCATACTATGATTTCATTTTTGTGATAAACCTTTCCATGTGCATGTTAATTCTTGAAGGATGGAAATTGGAGTAGTCTTAGCACATCCTGGAGAAGGGATTGTTGATCACCCCTTTGTCTTGTAAGTAGGAAGTTGAAACCAGAAGAGAAAAACTATACTACTACTGAGCATTAAGCACTATTAATTATCTACATGCTGCATAAGTTCATGTAATATAGGTTGGCAACACCCTTCATATTTTACATGGATCACATGGAATTGAAGTACTTGGTGAACTAGCTTGTTTTGCAAGGGTGCATATGTTGGTGGGTCCTGTTGTTTCAAGAATTTGAGTTTACAATTGTTATAAAAATAGGAAAGAGTAACTCAAGGCCATACTTTTGTCAAAAATTGACTCGGGGAGGACACATAGAGCATTGAGAATTCTATGTCGACATGTAACTATTTATGTTGTAGCACGTGCCCTCTAAATTAAAAGGTATTGTTGTGTTTCGCAAAATGGGTTGGCACCAAAAAGAATGAAAATTTTGGAAAGGAAATAGTTAGCTATACATGCCACACCCTACATGATAATTAGTGGAGACTTATACAAGTTAGGTCATGATGAGGTTCTACACCGATGGGTGTTAGAACATGAGTGTGTTTTAATCATTAAATAAAAACATGGTGGGATTGTAGGAGGAAACTATGTAGGGAATGCCACAATGCAAAAGATTCTAATCATAGGGCTTTAGTGGGAGTGTATATACCAAGATTGCATTGAATATGTCAAGGCTCGTGATCATTTCAAAGTGCCTTGGCAAGCCAGAAAAAGAGATGAGATGCCCTTGAGACCTATAGCAAGCGTAGAACCATTTAAAAAATGGGCAATTAATTTTTAGGACTAATTTCACCTACCACGCAAAGGAATGGTTCACGCTATATCATAACTTTCTCTCGATTAGTTAACAAGGTGGGTAGAGGTAGTGCCTATAAGGGATTGCACAATGGTTACAATGCTAGATTCTTATGGGAAAACATAATCAACATGTATGGATTTCCTTTAATCTTGACTAGTGATAGGGGTACACATTTTTTGAATGAAATAATTAGGATTTTGTTAGAAGAGTTCATGGTGGCCCATCATAAGACTATCCCATATCACCCACAAGCTAATGGAACTACTAAGGTGTTTCACAAAATTACGATTCACACGTGAAAAAAATTGTGATGTGGGAAAACAAGATTGGGATGACAATGTATTAGCCATTCTATAGACATATAGGAAAACCTACAATTGATTGAACAAGGCCATAAAGTTGTAGTTGGTGTTTAGTGTGGAGGCTGTTTTACCGATTGAATTTATGTTACCATCATTGTGTATTACACGCGCAAGAGGTTTAGCTAATGAACAAGAAATTCAAGAGAACATGGAGAAATCAATGCAGTTAGATGAAATGTGATCACTTGCTAGATTGAGTCAGAAGACTAAAAAGGCACGAAAAAAAGCATGGCATGATTGTTATATTAAAACAAAATAATTCAAGGTTGGGAAAATGGTCTTGCTTTATGACTCCACATTTTTGTGCCATCCTGGGAAACTGAAAGTCCATTGGTTAGGACCATATAGTAGCTCGTACATCTTTAATTTAGGCACTTTCTAGTTACAAGCGCTTGATGGAACATGGTTACCAGGCCATTTCAATGGGAATAGGATGAATCCCTACTATAAATAAGTCTTTCTTGTGTTTATAAATAAGGGAGTATTTTCATTTAGCTTAGGATTTGCTTTTATGATTTTCATTTCTTGTGTTTCTCCTTCTCGTTGTTTCTTCCTTTCTTTGTGTTGTTGTTTTGCATGCCTTGTGCTTCGGTAGCCACTTCTTATTTTCAAAAGGTTGTGTATGTGTAGAGGACCATGCATATTTTTTTGTGTGGGGTGGAGTAATGCAATGTAAAATTGAAGCTCATAGTAGAAGTTGTTTCTTGGTGGCATGGATTAAAAGAAAGTAGTGTAGAAGAGTGCGTGTAGAAAAGGTGGACATAAGGAATTATGGTTTTAGGATATATTTATAGAGACAACTTACAAAGGATGAGAAGAACATGAAAAACATGAGACAAGAAAGGGAAAAAAATCAAGATAAGGATGAAGAAGTGCCTTTTGCGCTGCAAGTGCACACGTGAGGATATTTGGTCAATAAGGATTTTTGTGCACCAAAAGGTTGTAAGGAGTTTTGTGCAAGATTAGGCATGGTAGTAAGAGTTCTTGAGTGTGGGCTTTAGTGGAAAAATATGCCTTTATTGTAAAAGTACATTGGTAGGTGGCATAGCATTTAATCATGGAGATGAGAAAAAAGCTATAAGTAGAAGGTCGGGCACATTATTGTTTACCTTGAAATTACGATATCAAAGAGCTCTTGCGAACTAGGGAATCTAAAAAGAAAATTTGTGCAAAGGAAATATTTTGAAAATTGTAGTGCGTGACTAGTGTGATTTTGCACTAGAGTGGATAAAGTAAACATAGATAGGGTGGAAGGTTTCATAAGGGTACACCTTGTCTTATGGAAGGATTGTCTAGGTTAGGGTTATACAGCTACGACTTGGGAGTAAATAGATTTTTGTGAAGGTAAACCAAAAAATTTAGGCAGAGTGAGAAGAGGAGAAAGGAAGAGTTTGTTTTTAGTAACCCAACAAGAAGATGGCACCAAAGAATGAAACTGTCTCACCAAAGAAGGGCAAGGGCAAGGGGAAATAGACTGTCACCACCAACTTCAATGAAAAAGTATAGGCATCCCATATAAGGAATATGGTAGCGAGTGATTACAACCATCATACAAGAACCACATAGAAGGAGATGGAATTAGAACTAGTTCACCTTAAACACAAAAGGACACCAAGAGAAATGCTAATCTATGATGATGAAGTGAAGGTAAAATTGGAGAAGGTTAGGTTGGTACAACTTTATGATTTTCCCTACTTTGGGAAACCCGACCAGATGTACTAATGGTTGATGTCACGTATGCATGAGGAATACTTCCATTCCACATGACTAAGGATGCACATAACCCCTAAAATAATCTATAAGTTTATTTACCTTGTCTACGAAGGGGAGCCACTAGATGATGACTTGGAGGATAAGGAATCCATTAAGGAGACAATATAGGCTTATGATTATAAAAAGGGCTTGCGCTATTTTGATATCTCGATATATCTAACCCAATGATGCAGATGGTCACACGCTTAGTATCTAAGATAGTTAGGAAAGAGAGGTGGACATAGATAAACAAGGCTTGGTTGAATGTGTGATGAAAGATTTAGGAAAGAGCAATCTATAAAATGTCCAAATTCATTGCAGAAGAAATCATCACCGCTACACACACGAAGGAGAAATGGTCATGTTTGGAAATGTCCTCACCATTGATTTCTTAGAAATTGGAGTGCCCGATGGGCCAGAGAAGTTTGTATGGGAATATCCGGATGAAGACCCTTCCCTGTAAATATATTTTAAAAATAAACTTGTGATACCGTGACACCCACCCAAAATGCGAGCCTATATAAATGGTATAAGAGGATGTAGAATGTGTTTAGGGATGAATGGAGGATACAAGAAATTACGGCCCTAGTGCAAGGAGAAGCCGAGTTTTCTATATACCAACATTTCTGCATTGGTAGATTCACATTGATAGATGGAACCAAGATCCCATGGTGTAAACTACCTTTCTCCTTCACCGCACAATATTTCCAAGTAGGGTTCAATCACTTCAAGGAGGCAAAAATACTAAGGTTCAACCTCAATGAGGTGGATTAGGACCATCATGACCTACGAAGGAAGTTGGTATACCCTAAGAAGTGTGCTTATGTGGAGAAGTATGTCTCTATTGAGGTGTGCATGATAAAACCTATGATGTTGCCAATTGTTGGAAGTACCGCAATGAGGGTATACCTGCTCATCAAGCCCAATTATCGAATGGTTCCTACTTGTAGAATGGTGTATCCATCCTAGAAGACCCCACCATGGAAGAAGAAGGTCGTGCCAAGGAAGAGGGAAAGAGAAGAGGTGCTAGATAAGAAGGAACAAAGTGTGCAAATAGCACAACTGTGGGTGCACAAGAGTCGAGCACGAATCCAAGCACATATGTACAAAGGAATAATTACCCCATTAAGGAAAATGAGAAATCACCTGAGGAAGAGGTTCCAGAGTAAGAATATCCTCTTACATAAGAATAGTCACCAAGGAATGGGTTACCTCTTGAATCGAAGATAAGGAAGAGTACCCTATATAATAGAATCACTAGTTAGGAAGAAGGAGAAGGTAGTAGAGAAGGTAGAGTCAGAAGGAACAGAGAGCCTGGAGGCCTACAAAGGTGAGAGAGATGATGAAAAGCATGAAGAGGCTTAGGACCATCTTGTGTATGATGTGCATGACTCCGAGGATAAGGGAAATGAAGAAATGGGTTTGGAAGAGGAAGGCACTCAAGGAAAAGGGGAGAGTAAGAAATTGAATACAAAGGATCAAAGGAACCCAAGACTCAACAAGGAGCATATAGAATATTCCACGTAAAGGGAAGTAGTAGAAATAATAAATAATTTTGTGGAATAGGAGGTAGATCAAAATGCTAATGAAGTTCCTAAGGATATAGAAGAGGAAAGCGTAGGAAAAGAGTATGGAAGCATGGGTGGAGATCCCAACTTAGCGGTAAGCTTTCCAAAGGTAATGCGCATAGGAGGAAAAGGTGTGGTAGCGGTGCAGGAGTAGGGAATGAGTTATATCAATGATCCAAATAATCTACTATGTGTGTGCTTGCATAGTACTATGCCTATAGACCAAATCCTTGCATGGTATTCATTCAAAGAAGAAGGTGTGTACCCTCGAATGAGGAAGATGCTATCTTGGGATTTTGAGTCCCATGTTGATGAGCCCGAGTTTGAAGTCATACAAGGAGCATTGATGAAGATACCAAAGAATAAGGGAGTGAACCCCCTGATAAATGCTCAATAGTTATCCAATGAGTAGTTTTGTAATGCCCTCAACAAGGTATTGGTTGAGGTTGAGACAAGACTCTTTGGAAGGAATGAAAGGGTAAGGTCCCTAGAGGAATATTTAGAGAAGGAGGAGGACTCATTGATAAGAACAAATATTTGAAGCAAGAAGATATTATCAAGGAAAAATTAAGGCATAAACTAAGGGAGGAGAAGGTGAAGGTGTGTGAGGTATATAAGAATATTGAAATGATCACAGAATCCATCACTATGAAACACCCGAGACCTAAGCACCTCCCATGAAAGGAAACTACACTAAAAGGTGATAACACTAGAAAAGAGGGATGAACACTATATATTTATGAGAAAAATGAAGGAAATGTGTGAAAGAAGGCTAGGCACATGTAGCACAACTTAAAACATATTTACCAGATCAGTTTCATGGAACACAACTAAATAAGGAGCTGTAAGGGATGTGAAATGGCACAACAAGGCACACAATGCAAAAAGAAAAGGAAAGAAGAAGGAATGCAAACATGTTAGGATAGAGAATAGTCACAAAATGATGCTTCTATTACTTCCAAAAATGCACAAGAGCTATTACAATGGTGAAAAAGAGGTTGATATCCACATGTAAGAGCCAGATCTAGAGGTCTGTAACTCAAAATATAGAAAATATGAAGTCCTTAGAAAAAGTGCGTAAGGATCCAAAATGTCCAACATTAATAATGAGCCAACTCTTACATTTATAGATGAATCCATGGAAGAAGAAGAAGAAGGAGGAAAATATGAATTTGAAATGCAACCACCAACAAGAAGCATTCAATGCCTATAAATCCACCTACAAATCTATCAAATGCACTTCCCTAAGTCTGTTTTGGTGTGGAAGAAGAAGGAAGGAGGGTGGATCATATCAAATGGGTGGTTGGAGCAATTAGATCTGCTCATTAATGCTCTAGAAAATGTTTTCCCATTTCTCACCTACCAGATCCACCAAGAATTTGAATTTGAATGTCTAGCATTATAGCCTACATGTCAACTATCTATCTGAACAAGTCTAGGTGTGTGCAATGAGAGCTCTGTAGAAAAATATATGGCTGTTAGAATTTTTTTTAGAGTCATCGGTGCACACAAAAACACATGTGGCACATGTGGATTGGCTGAAAAGGATGACCAACTATGTAAATTTTTGTCATTTTTCTGCCACGTGTCACTCATTGATTTTTTAAGGATTGGTGCCTATTGGCACACTTTGATTAGTCATGTCACATGTGGGCACACTCAAGCATGTAGAGGATGGATGATGGCAAAAAGGGTAAAGGAGGTGCAAAAGATATGCACATGGAAGAATGAGGCATGGGAAGAAGGAAGAAAGAAGGCATGTGCATGCAATGTGTGTGAGGAAATGAGGAAAACTGGTGAGTGAGAGAATGCATGGTCAAGGAAACTATTACAAAGTAATAATGTGTGGGGCGTGAGAGGGATAGGACTTAGTTGATTGAAGAAAGTGTGAAAGCAGGCATACGTAGGGGGTGAAAAAACTACTAGGAAGAAGGTGAATGTGCAGAGGATGTGCATGAAAGGGAGGAGTGGAACAAAGAGGAAAAGGAAAGAGGGAAAGGGAAAGGAGAAGGGAAGCATGAGGGAAGGGGGCATGAGGAAATGCAACCAAGGGAATGTGCCAAGTGAACTTGAGTGCGTAACCTTACAATGAAGAGCTCAGAGCCAAAATATGTATACAAGTTGTCCAAATAACTAGGAGAGTTATTTGGATAATAGTTTTGGTGACTTTTGGGGCCATCTACCTACTAGATGAAGGAGATCAGTAGCCTAGAGCATCCATTGGGCATGGAGTCTACTTATGTAATCATGAAATTCTGATTTGTAACTTTGAAGAACTACCCCTGAAGTCACTTGAAGGATCATTTCTTGACTCTATTCTAAATCTTGTAAGCTACTTTGAAAATTTGGAAAGATTGACATCATCCTGAAGAAAAAAGAAGAGTGTGCACGGGAAGCACATGAGAAGAAAGAACTATGTACAAACAAACAATGTGTGCACACAACACACTTAGAGGAATTGAAACTACTCTAATATATACAAAATGATGTAGAAAACTTAATGGAAGGGTTTGAGATAGATCCCATTTATTGGGATTTGTAGTGTGCCTCCATCAAGATGAGTTAACTCAAAAGAGTTAGCCTCTTTGCACATGAACTGATGATGTATGGGCCACTCCAAAGTGCATCAAACTTTGAATGGCACCCTGGTTTAGCTCTGTCAACATCCCATTTTAAGACTAAGTCCCCAAACTTTGAAATCTTGAGGCCTAGCCTTTTGTCAAACCATTTCTTTGTTGCTTGTTGATGTTGTTCTAGCTTGATCATGGTAGAGTTCCTGATTCTTCAAGATTAACCAGCTCTACCATTCTGATTTCTCTCTGGGTCTGCCTTCAAATTCTCTAGCTGTTGGGAAAGTGCTAATGAGTTCAACTCTAGTGTCAAAGGAAGGGTAGCCTCTTTTCCATAGACAAGCTTGTAAGGGAAAAGTTCTTATTGCCTTTTTAATTATGATTCTATCTACCCAAAGCAGTGCACGTGAGACCTTTTGTATGCCACTTGTCTTTGGCTGATGTTCATTGTGTGTTTCATGATCCTGATCAGGTTCTTGTTTGTTGACTCTGCTAGACCATTTCCTTGGGGTAATAGTTGGAAGAAGTTTTTAGATAGATGCCCAGATTTAGAGCCCAATCAGTGATTTTAGTCCCAAGGAAGGATTTTGCATTATCAGAGATAATGGTTTGAGGAATGCCAAACCTTGTGACTATACCTTGAGAAAGTCAAGGATGACTGACTCGGTTGATTCTTTGAGCACATGAAAACTTTTGTCCATCTGGTGAAGTAGTTTGTAGTTATCAGCACCCACTTGTGTCCAATGCTTGAAGGTGGATTGATCATGCCTATGAAGTGAGACCCCATTGTGCAAAAGGTTGATCCACTTGGATTGGTCGGAGGGGAAGCATTTGCCAATCTTTTCTTTCCTACAAAGAAAGTGCATTCCTTGCATTTTGTGACCCACTTGTGTGCATCTAAAAATAGGGTAGGCCAAAAGATTCCTACCATTATGATCTTCATTGTTGTAGTTTTGGTAGAAAGTGTCCACAGAGAATCCATCATGAAATTTTGCTAACACTTTTTTAATCTACATGTCATTGATACATCTTAATAACATGCCATCAAGATTTTCTTGAAGAGAAGTCCATCAATCAAAACATAAGGGATAGATTGTAACCTATATGTCTTCTCTTTTCTTTGTTTAAACCAGGAGGGTATATGCCCTCGAGAAAGGAATGTGATCATGTCCTTCATCATCAGTCATGCATGCACGGGATCTATATTTTCTCAAGTTCTATGCATGGGAGATCCTTCATCTAGAAATAATGAAGTCTCAGATTCATTTTGTGCATCCTCAGCAAATTCTACTTGTAGAGCATGCTACCTCTTACCAATTTTTGTGGCTTTGATAGTCACATCATATTCCATGATTTTGGTCACCCATCGTGCTCTTTTTTTCATTGATTTCTCTCCCATGATGAAGTCTCTGACAGAAAGAGTGGGAGACTAACACCTTGATATGATTTTTGGTGAGCATACTTTTGAATTTCTTGAGCAGTGCATGCATGATGGTGAAGACTTACTTCTCCATGTGACTATACTTTAATTCATAATCCTTCAGCATCTGGCTGAAGAAAGCCACTAGTTGTTCCAGCCCTTGTTCATTTTCTTGTGTTAGGACAACAACAACACTCACATCAACACCATAAGCATAAAGGATGAAATCCTTGGAATAATCTGGGTTGATGAGTGTTGGTGTGCAACAAGTAATTTATTTCTTGATTTTTTGAAGCTTTCTCTTCCTTTTTTGTCCATCTAAAGGCTATGTCCTTCTTGAGCATCAAGGTGATGATGGGTCAAACTAATCTGCAAAGTTAGGGATAAAATGCCTAACAAAATTGATCTTACCGAGGAAGGATGTAGGGATTTTTGTGCTTTTGGAAGGGAAAGAGCTAGGATGGCTGAAACATGCTCAGGATCAATTGTGATGCCATCCTTTGAAACCACATGGCCCAAGAGATTTCCCTGTGCCACTAAAAATTACACTTCTTGGGGTTAAGAGACACCCCATATTTTCTACATCTCTCAAATACTTTCTCAGGTGTGCCATATGATCCTCACTCTACTTTGAGAAGATTGTTATGTCATCAAGGTAAACCAAGATGAACTCATTGATGTAACCTTTGAAGGAAATATCCATGGTGCATGTTGAAATGTAGCACCTACATTTGATAGACCAAAGGGCATATTTTGATATGCATATGTTCCCCACTTGGTTGTAAATGCCATTTTGAATTGATCCTCTTCCTTGACCAGGATCTGATTGAAACTGAATACCCATCTAACATTGAGAATATTTGTGTGCCAGCCACAGTCTGTAGAATCTCTCCATTGAAGGAAAAGGATAATGATCCTTTAGAGATGCCTTGTTCAAATCTCTGAAATCAACACAGAGTCTGATTTCACCATTCTTCTTATGCATTGGAACTAGATTGTGACCCAAGTAGAGTACTTGATGGGAAAAATAATTTTTCCTCAATGAGTTTGGATAACTCCTTTCTCATGAGGGGCTCTATCTTTGGATTGATTGATGTTTTTTTCTATCTGATGGGTTTGATACTAGGATCAAGGTCAATGGAGTGTTGAGAAACACTTGGATCAAAACCTTTGAGGTCTTCATACTCCCATGAGAATATATCACTATATTTTTTGAGAGAGAGATGAAGGCCTATTTTTCATCGTGTGCACAAGCTTTTACTTGAGGAAGTAACTCTTTCCCATGTGTAATAGTGATTGGGGAGCAGTCTTCTTTGCATGCACACATATATTTTCTTCACCCTTGAACTCATCATCAAGGGCTAAACATTTTCTCTAAGGTGACCAACCCTTTAGGAAACTTATTTGACTTAGTTGAATCACTTGGTCACCATAGTTGTCATGCAAGTCAGCTTGCATGCTTGATGAGAACTCAACTTCATTTTGGATGAACTAGATGATCTACATCACTGTTTTACAAACACTTTCTAACTGGTATTGTTTTCTGGAATGGATGGTATGATCACCATCTTAATGTGTTGAGTGTTTCCTTTGAAAATTCCTCAACAGAGAGAACTGTGAACCAAGCACATGGCCATTTGATCAACTTCCTTATTCATTTTTTGGCACCACCACCTATATTTAGAGCATCAAAGCTCTCAAAGAGGTCCCAAACTCTATGCTTATAAGCTTTGAGAAGCTTATTCTTTTCCTAGAATTTGTTGGTAACTTGATGGATAACCAATTTTGTGTCCCCAAATATCTGTAGTGCCTTAATCCCTTTCTTTTCAGTAATAAGAAGGCCATGCACTAATGCTTCATATTCACCACATTGTTAGAACATGTAAACTACAACCTATGTGTGAAGAATAATTTCTCATCCTTAGGAGAAATGAGAAAAACTCCTCTCCCATGTTTCTACTTTTGGAACCATCAAAGTATAACTTCCATAGGCCAAGTTCAACTTGGTCTTTCTTTCTTGAGTGTGTGGCAAACACATAACTTCTTCTTCAAGAATGCAAGTAAGTACCAAGCCCAGTTTCATAGGCTTCTAGTTCTTCAGCATATGGGTCAAATTTATGGTGCCTCTCCACCCATTCATCAAGTACTAGATCAAGGAATAGAAGGTGGAAGAGGATGCTCTTCAGGAACTGAAGCTTGTTCTTGGATTAAATAGTTGGCTTGGAGAGGGGATGGGACATATGACTCTACATGATAGGAAAATATTGGCTCAACTTGTATGGTAAACCTGGGTACCATACCTTGTCTTGAGTAACATATGAGACCAATCAAGAAGACAAGTAACCACCCACTTTTGTAGTAAATTCTCTTGATAGACATAGGGAAAAAAAAGGAGGTAAGTCAATGATTGACACATCTTGAGTAATTGTTAAACTTGGACATGCATGAAGGGTTAACTCAAGATCCTTGATGATTCCTAAGGTAGTAATAGTTGAACCATCAAGTTGTAGGACTCCTTTTTCAGGGGGCTATACTTAAGACCTAAGACATCAACTATCTTCTTAGGCATGATAAAAGTACTACTAGCACTGAGTCTATCATGTAATTATGCACTAGGTGTTTTCCTATGATCAAAGACATATAGAAGGGTGGGGTTTTAACAACTTTACTTACTTTACTTCTCCTCTTCTTGGAAGATGTTGATAGAAGTGTGTGTTCTGAATAGTTGGATCAACATGTGGGAGTTGTGCCAGAGCTTCATGCAATAGGTCATGCATTGAGATGGAATGGTTAGGGCATCCCACATTGTGACATTTATATTTTTCTTCTTCATCTGGTCCACAATGCTAAATGGAAGACCCCATGACTTGTGCATTTGGGGCACAATGACATCCTTTCTTGACTTTCAGGTGTGGAAAAGGGGCTTTAGCCAAAGTTGAGGCTTGACCTACCAAAGGAGGGGGTGTGCGCCACTTTTGAAGGAGCTTTGCATGGATCTCTTGTGGTATAGGGACTTGAGCACTTTTACTACTGGATGCCTTGGCTGCATCTTTTTTCTTTTTGGTTTACTTTGTGTTTTGGGATTGTGACTGCATGTGCACCAGACTCAAGCATTCTCTTCTTGTATCTTGTGTTGTCCACAACTTGGGTGTGTGGTCTTGCTTGTATCCTCTGTAGCTTGGTTGATTGCACAAAAGTCCTTCATGCAAAGAACATCAAATTGGAGTCAGGAAGAACTTCTGGCCTTTCTTGGTTTTTTACTTCAGGGCACTTGTTGAAGGCTCACAGGTTGAAGCATTTTGGATCATGTAGGCTTGTGCATGCACAACATTGGCACAAATGATATTGACTATGAGGCATGTTGCAAGGGAAGCACCACTCTGACTCTGTGCCAAATTGTTTTGAACTGGAACAAGTGCTTGACTTGCACTGGGTGTTGGAAGAGAGGGTGCAGGAGGAACAACTTGCAAGGGAAGATGTGCACTAGCATGCCATCTATCATTCTATTGGTTGGGTGTGTATCTTTGGTTTCCATATTGATTCCACCAAGGCTGATTGCTTTGGCTATGTGCCTGATTAGAACTACCTCTATAGGCTTGCGCCTATTGTTTTTCTAATGATATGACCTTTATTTGAAAATTTCTAATTAGGGTCTTCAATTCTTCATCTTCTTTTTCTACATTGGAGAGTAGGATGTTGATGCAATAGGTTGTGTGCTTTTCTTAGAATAGGAATAGGGGCCAAAGAAGGTTGGGGTGCTTGTGAACATTTCTGGGAATAAGGGCATAGGTGGTCTAGGAGCTATCTTTCCCACCTGAATAAGACTATTTTCTACCTTACTTGCAATATTATAAGTAGTTGGTAAAGTCCTACCTCCCATGGATTGAATCATGACTGAGATATCATTGTTCAACATGCCTTTAGATAATATAGAAAAGCATGTTGGGTTGTAGGTCTTACCACAAGAGGGATTTTATCCCAAGTCTTTTGAAATCTGATGTTGAAATTAGTCATCTACTCATTGGGCACCCTCCTTGTTGTTGTCATTTCTCCACCAAAGATAGGTGATCTGACTTATCTTCAAAATAATTACAAAGAGTTGTTCCCAGCTCATCCCAGGTGGAAATAGATCCAAGTCTCAAGCCTCGATACCATTGAAGCACTTTTCCTTGAAAAAAGAGGTTCATAAGTAGCCTAACTGCTACATCATCATGTGTGATCAAATAGAGTGAACATACATTTGCTACATCCTGGATATGCTCTGAGGGTGACTTGATTCTCACCAAGTAAAGTATGGAATACTTTTGAGTGCACCATTTGGCATATCATGTTGCATGGCCTAGAACTAGGGGACTTCCTCAGTGAAGTTAGCAAAGTTCCTTAGTGGAGGAGGTGGTGATGATGCCATTGCAGGGTGCTCTAGTTATCTATTGTGAGGAGGAGTTGAATGGGGCATGACATGTGCTTTGGAGATGGAGATGTGCATGGTGGGATTTCTAGAATGAAACTCTTCTCGGGGATAGCTGGAGGTACTCAAAAGAATCTTCAGCTATTTGCACTTCTTCTTGTATGCACTCTTCTCATGAAAGGCACTTCAGGGCTGCTAAAACAAGAGATCTATGTAAATGTTGGGAGTCACCAGATGTGTTGAAAAATGAGCCTCAAAGGCTGAAATACTAAGTCCACACACCAGAACTTAGTAATATGAAATTTAAGCTTTCATTACTTGGTCCCCTTTGGTGCATGCCAAAAATTATTGGTCATCAAACTTGCACCCTGTGTCTCGGATCTGGAAGAACCGAGTTGTTTGTGACAACAATGGAACCATCCCCAAGTTGTGGGACCTTGCGCACTTGGGATGGATCTCTGAAGAAGGTTGGTTCCTCTATCTAGTTCTACTACTGCTACTGCTACTCCTAGTGTTGAAAGGGAAACTAAGCTAATAATGCCAAGGGACCAGGGATAGAAGGATAACATGAAAGGAAACTACACTAAAAGGTGATAGCACCAGAAAAGAGGGATGAACACTATCTATTCTGAGTGAAAATGAAAGGAAATGTGTGAAAGAAGGCTAGGCACATGTAGCACAACTTAAAATGTATTTACCAGATCAAGTTTCATGGAACACAACTAAATAAGGAGTCTGTAAGGGATGTGAAATGGCACAAAAAGACACACAAAAAAAAGAAAAGGCAAGAAGAAGGAATGCAAACATGTTAGGATAGAGAATAGTCACAAAATGATGCTTCTATTACTTCTAGAAATGCATAGAGCTATTACAATGGTGAAAGAGGCCGATATCCACATGCAAGAGCTAGATCTAGAGGTCTACAACTCAAAATATAGAAAATATGAAGTCCTCCTTAAAAAAGTGCGTAAGGATCCAAAATGTCCAACATTAATAATGAGCCCAACTCTTACATTTATAGATGAATCCATGGAAGAAGAAAGAAGAGAAGGAGGGAAAATCTAAATTTGAAATGCAACCACCAACAAGAAGCATTCAATGCCTAAATCCACCTACAAATCTATCAAATGCACTTCCCCAAGTCTATTTTTGTGTTGGAGAAGGAAGGAGGGAGATCATATCAAATGGGTGGTTGGAGAAATTAGATCTACTCATTAATGCTCAGAAAGACATTTTCCCATTTCTCACCTACCAAATCCACCAAGAATTTGAATTTGAAATGTCTATCACTATAGCCTACGTCAATGACTATTGAAAAGTCTAGCAGTGCACCGATCGAGCTCTGTAGAAAAAGATATGGTTATTAGAAGTTTTTAGAGTCATCGGTGCACAAAAACATGTGGCATGCATAGGTTGGATGAAAGGAAATCCAATTGTGCAAATGTTTTGTCATTTTCCACCACATGTCACTCATTGATTTGTTGTGAGGATTCAGTGCCCTTTTGTTGCACTTTTACTAGTTTTCATGTGGCACACTCAAGCATGTTAGAGGATGACATTGGCATAGAAAGGCACAAAGGAGGGCACAAAGATATGCATGCATGGAAGAATGAGGCAAGGGAAGAAAGAAAAGGAAGGAAGGTGCACATGATGCGTATGAGGAAATGAGGAAAAATGGTGAGTAGAGAACACATGGTCAAGGTGTAACTATTAAAAATTAATATGCGGGGGTGCATGAGAGGGCTAGGACTCATCTTGATTAAAACAAGTGCAAGTGTGCAGGTGCACATGGTGGTGAATACTACTAGGAAGGTGGATGCACATAGAGGATGCACACAAGGAGGAGTGGAATAAAGAAGAAAAGGAAAATGAAAGGGGGAAGGGGAAGCAGGTGTGGGAAATGCAACCAAGGAATGTGCCAAGTGAATTAGAGCTAGAAGATGTATAAAGTTATCCAAATAAATCAGAGATTTATTTGGATAGGTTAAGGAAAGAATATTCCATGCATGGAATATTCTAGGAAGACATCATTACAAAAAGTGGAGAGCTTAGAGGAGAATAAGCATGCACCATTAGAGGACCGCATTGACACTTGGAATCTAATGTTCTCTTGAAGAAAGGCATGGTGGTCGGTGAAGATCCTATAAGAAGAGATGCTCAGGTAGATGAAAAGGGACACATAGTCATGAAGGCATGAATAAAGAAACCAAGACATATAACATGGGAAGAGAGAATCTCTGCGAGAGAATATTAGGAGGCCCTAGGAGTTTGGGTTATCATTAGAGGACAGTAGGAATGTTATCATGTTTAAGGGATGGGTTTATAAATTTTTGTAATAAATAAAGCATAGATAGGACCTATGATATATGAGTTAGATCCATGTCTTGATACATTTGGTATAATAAAAACCTTTTGAATGTAATTTAGTTGTTGAGACTATGATCAATATAAATATATGGCTCTGTTCTAAATATCTGGTGCAAGGATGCAAACCCTAGTGTTATTTCCTTATATTTTATGATAGAGTTGTTCTTTGTATTTCATGCCTTGATGTTTCTCTTGTTATTAAATGTTTGGGTATAAGGATATGATAGCTCATGTTGTGATTTTACATGAATATTCACTTATCTGCAACTAATCCTATAACAATGTTAAGATCTTCTCATAATGCTCACATGAAGGAGGGGCTTAGCACCCATGCCTACCTCGGGTGAGCGACCAGCCCCCGCTAGGTGATAGGCCAGTACACATGGGTTTTGAATTTAGTAGATGGGTAAAAATGACTACGAGATATTGATTGACCAAAGAAGGAAAGTTAGAAGTAATAGTATGATGCTCATTGAACATAGATCAAGAAGATTTGGGAGCCCATTTAGATGTTGAGTTTGGGAGCCAAAGAATGTTGTGTATAAAATGATATAAATCATTGACAATAAAGATGATTGATTATTTGTTGTAAAACATATCATTCATTTTCATTATTTCCATTGATTCGATGATAATTTTAATATGGAAAACCCAAAGATTTTGTAAGATGATAAGGAGGATAGTCATGGGTAGATGGTAAAGTAATCAATTGATGACTAAGGAGCTTAATAAGAATATCATTTTTCTTAGCATTTTGATTAAACGTGAGAGGATCCGGTAATGGAAATACTTAAGGCTCATTGATATGAGAACATATAGAAGATACAAAATGAAGATGAGATGTAGAAGGAGAATAAACATGAGCTTGATAAGCGTCTTGAAGTTGTTGGATCTAATATTTAAGAGATGTAATCATGGATTCCATGGGATGAAATTTTTCTTGAAATAAATAATGTAATGCTTGAATTGAATCCAACATGGGTTTATTGGATGGAGGATCATGAAGAGTAGTGTCGACAGATAGATGATCAAGAATAACACTCACTTGATGTGGTGACATATATCTAAGGAGATACATGGTTTCTAGGGATTTTTAGAACAACTTGGTAATTTGGATGCATTTGAATTAAATCATAAAAATAAATTTGAGAAACTTTATGAGCCATGATAGAAAAGATGATGTTCAAAGAAGGATCCGAATGACCGATCATGAATGGGGTTCACCAAAATGATTAAGAAAAATGTTTTTTATGCATAAAATATTGCCTAAATATGATTATAATGTAGCATTTAATAGATAAGAAATGAAATACTGAGAATTGAACTAAGTAAATTAAGCTAAAATTTATGAAACCCTAGTTGTAAAAAGGGATATAATGACTTAGCTAATTTGCAACCAAATCTAAACTATGCCAAAGTGATGACTAGGTGAACAGAGAGGGAGAAGTATTACACAAAGCATCAAAAAATGTGTGAGATACTGATCTTCCTAGACTGGGGCACTTGGAAAAGGGACAAGGGTGCTGTAAATGCCCTAGATCTGCATTAGGTTCCTATGACTGTTAATATCCTCCCAATACCTTCTTCACATAATCACGATATGTTCATTTCATGCACTCTTGGTCGCTATTATGTCCCATGATGATTGTTGATGTCACTAGTAACCTACAATAAATATTTCACCTATTAAACCCTCAAAATTGCATCAAATCACAAAAATAAAATAATGAAAATGAGGGGTCAGAATGTCCTCATCTATCAAATGAGTGAACTTACAACTAAGCATATTACTACATTTCAAACCCAATGTAGTTCTAGGTGTGTGTGCAGAAATTTTTCCTAGGTATCTCTTGTGCATCTCATGCAATTGATATTGATCAAGAACCTAGATATAAATAAATGTAATATATGTGTGTATGGAATAGAATGAAATTCCCCTCCTATGAAGTGTATGCAGAATATTGCAGCCCCTTGCACTTGAATGGATTCTAGAATGGATTCTTGAATGCTCTTAAATATCCTTTGGATGCAAACTTAGGTAGTGATAAATAATTCTTAGTGTTTGGTCCTTTATTATGATAACATATCTTTATATTTATATGATTCTTTTATTTTAATTTTGTAATTAAGCACGAAAAGGAAGACTACCAAAAAACATAAGATGCCCAAATGGCTAAAAAAGGACCCAAAAGATGTGAGTAAAGTACAAAAGAGGTTGGGGACTCCTAGAGGGGACTAGGGTGCTTGATAATGGCATTATGACTGGGCTCTGGTGTCTAGGATGAGAAATATTGGAGTATAAAAATTGATCAAGTGAAATTAAAGTGCAAGACCAAAATCGGTAATAGAAAGAAAATAAATGTGACCAAAGACATGTGTTAATTAGTACTTTTCTTACTTAGGAATCATATGAATAGTAGTATGTGATCATGACTAGATAGATACCCAAAGTGTGTGATTTTGTGTCTACATTTTCCCCCACTTTATGTTGTTGAGTGAATGCTTGATAAAATAAAGTAGATAAGAGATGCGTACCTGATAACCATGTAGATTGATGGCAAAAAAATTCGAGAGAGATAAGAAAAAGTGTGGAGTGATAAAAATTTTAAGTGTGGATGCTAAGGAGGAGAAAGTTTTAAAAAGTGATGATTAATATGACCCTATGGCGAGAGTGTATGTGTCGATGTCATGTTTTCCATGTTGTTCATGTTGGTTGTGGTTGATGTGTGATTACTAATTCCCATAAGGATGGACCTGCAAAAGAGAAGAACAAACAAGTAGTCAAATACGCATGTATATGATCAAAATGTGTAAAAAGTATGTAAATAAATTATGTAAAATATGAAAATATGAAAAAGGAACATGTGAACCTGATCCATGATGAGTAAAATGGTGTAGAAAAGATCCTATAGAAGAATGAGTTTTTTAGACGATCTTACTCCAATTGCATTGACTGTGAGTTTTTGGGTGATATTATGCCAAGAACAAAATAAGTGTAGAGATAAAATTTTGGTGTCATCCTCCAACCTTTAACTAATTAAAAAAATGTAGAACACCACTGCAGATGGTGTGTAAAAATTATATCTGGCTCAAATAGTTCCGATCTAACACAAAAGTAAAAAACAATTGTGTAGTGCATGCATGTCGGGTGCTAAGGACTATGTGCCTTGTAAAATCCACTATGTGAAGTACTAAAAAATGTACTCAAGTATAAAATGTCGTGTAACTACTACCTAGTGACACACGTCCAAGAAAGTCGGGGACACCCAAGCACTATTTTCTGGTCTAGATGCTATTGTTTGTGTTGTGGATAGGAACCAAGTCTAATTTTGAGCTCTATTTGAGGCTGATGACTTTAATATACAAGTACTATAATGTGTTGAAGCTGTGTCTAAATATTTTTGTAAAGGGTTAACTATTCACCCAAATAATGACCCCTTCATTTGAGTTTCATGCAACGTTCTTTGAAGAGTATACAACCCAAAGGAGGACCGGCCATTGTGCTGAAATTGATGCCCTACATGGGGAAGGGAGTGTGCTTGGTAGAAACCAAGACACACACAAATACAATGGCCAGAGAGACAAGTATTAGTGAAAATAAATTTAAAAAGACACATGTAAAAGACAAGATGTAAGCTAAGTAGAAAATATATGTAGCTAAGATGCAAGACAAAAGTGTAACATGTAAGAAGACAAAGTACACCCTAAAAAGTAGGTTTCAAACATGGGACATCACTAATGATGTCACAAGAAAATCAAGGCCTAGATGGATGAAAAGTAGATAGTGTACACACAAGACAAAGAGAAAATCTTGTAAATAATGGCATACCATGGAAAACAAAGTAAAAACAATAGAGAACAATGCAACAAATAACCATGGTGGTAAATAGACCTGCAAAGAAAATGTTGCACATGAAGCACTCATTAGCATGTTAGAGTGATAAAAAGTATGTCCAAAATGTCTATAATTTAATAAAGTAATGTGCTATGAAAAATGAAACAATAGAACCTATAGTGTATAAAATTGGATGCCCCCAAGAGCCACTATGGGATTGTTATGAGGTATTGCGCCAAACATCCATGTTGCATGTAGAGATCTATGTAGAATTTGTGATCACAACTAGAAAGAAATTGAACACACATGTGCATATGATAAAGATAATCACATACAAGATATATATCTAGCATGTGTAATAATGTGTACATGTAACAAGTAAATGCAAACAAGATAATATGTGACCAATATATGAAGTATGTTGTGGATGATATGGAATGAAATGTAGTGCGAGTGTGATAGGATTAGTGTGCATCCTAAGATAATGTGAATGAGTTTGCATGACATCAGATTCATTTATACATTCCCCCTTATAAGTTGAGAATTAACCATAAAACAAGATTGCCTCATTGGGAAGTGATTTGAATTATGTACTAGAAAGAAAAGAATGATAAAACATAGAGCATGTTGAATGAGTGAGTAAACACATGGGTCTAGTGAGGTCCATCGTTAGAAGTCAAGTGTGGACCATGGAACTAGAGTGCTTTATAGGGTAATGAGAACAACATGTAAAAGTATATGCAAGAAAGATATGTCATAAATGTGTTGAGTGTAAAACACGTGTGTGTGTATGATGTGTAATAGAGGATGCAATAAAGAGATGTGATGAATGTGTGATAAATGAAGTTTGTAATGTATGAGGTTCATGTGTATAGTATTCCCTCAAAAATCAAGTGTGAACCAAAGCAAGAGAGTGCATCATTTGGAAGTTGCGATACAAGATGTGTATCAAGTTGTGTAATGATGCTTAAAAAAGATTAGTCACTAAGCATGAAGCGTCAAGTGCATGAGATGATAGAAACATTTAATAAAAATTTAAAGGGGAGAATAGGCATGATTTCCCCAAGTATGTAAGTGATGGAGGTCTAGTCGATGACTCTAAGTGGGTCAATGTAAGGAGTAGTTTCTTTTAAAAAGTGATTGGACATTGAAGTGATGATTTGCAAGGGGCCTCAAATTGTGGAAGTCGAAAGAGGTCAACTAGATATTGTTCATCTTATTTATTAAATGGTTTCTTTTTTGGTAAAATTGTAGAAGAATATATAGGAGTATTGATTTTGAGAAGAAATTTCTTATTTTAACTTGATGATGATGCATATGACTTGAGATTAGGAGGTATTAGATTGATCTGTAGAGGCGGTTGCTTGGGTGATGATTGAATGACCTAAGAAGGAATGTTAGAAGTAATAACATGATGCTCATTGAACATAAATGAAGTATATTTAAGAGCCCATATGGATGTAGATTTTTAGATGGGCATGCCACATAATGATGTGTAGAAAATGAGATAAAGTGTTGAAACTCAAGATGTTTGATTATTTCTTGTAAAACATATCATTCATTGTCATTATGTCCATTTATTTGATGATAGTTACAACATGCAGGACACTAATATTTTACAAGATGATAAGGAGGATAGCTATTAGTATATGGTAAAGTGATCAATTGATGACTAAGGAGATCAATAAGAATATAATTTTGTTTAGCATTGTGATTAAACATGAGAGGATCTTGTAATGGAAATGTTATCCAAAATTGTGTAAGGCTAACTAATATGAGCACATGTAGAAGACATATAATGAAGATGAGATGTAGAAGGAGAAAAAACATGATCCTGAGAAGCATCCTAAAGTTCTGGGAATTAATATTTAAGAAATGTAATCATGGATTCCATAGCGTGAAATTTTTCTTGAAATAAAGAATGCAAATCTTGAATTGACTCAACATTGGTTGATTGGATGGATGATCATGAAGACTAGGGTTGTAAGATAGATGATCAAGAATAACACTCACTTGATGCGGCGGCGTATCAAAGGGAGATACATGGTGTTTAGGGATTATGAGGGACAAGAACAATTTGTTAATTTATATGTATTTGAATTAAATTATAAAAAGAAATTTGGGAAAATTTAGGAGCCATGATATAAAAGATGATGTACCAAAGAAGGATCTGAATGAGCGATCGCGAGTGGGGTTCAATAAAATGATTAAGAAAAATGTTTATTTATGTATAAAATCTTGCCTAACTATGATCATAATCTAGCAGTGAATAGACAAGAAATGAAACACGAAATGACCCAAGCAAATTAAGCTAAAAGTTGTGAAACACTAGTTGTAAAGAAGGGATATAATGACTTATCTAGTTCAAAAATAAATCTAAACTATGTTGAAGTGCTGTAAAACAGAGATGAAAAAAGAGGGAGAAGTGTTACACAAAGCCTCAAAAATATGTGTGAGATGACCATATTCTTGGACTAGGGTACCTATAAAAGGGACAGAGGCACCTGAAAGTGCGTTGGACGTGCATTGGGTTCCTATGATCTTGTTAAAATTCTCGAGAAAAAATTCTTCACATGGTCGACATATGCTTTTTTTCATTTGCTCTTGGTCATTAGTATGTCACATGATGATCACTTATAACTGTAATAAATATTTCACCTACAAAATCCTCAAAAGTTCATCAAATCCCAAAAAGAAAATAATGCAAATGAGGGGTCAAAATGTCTACATATAGATTTTGTCAAATGAGTGAACTTATGATGAGCATTGCAATAAATTTTAGACCCAATGTAGTTCTAGGTCCCTTTCATTCTTTTCCATTCCATGAAGTTGTGCAACCGTGACTTGCTGTGTGTGCAGAATTGTCTCCTAGATGGCTCTTGTGCGTGTCACACTTGATAGCAAGAAAGTATCTAGATGTAAAGAAATGCAATATATGTGTGTATGGAATAGAATGAACATCTCCTCCTATGAATTACATTCATGAAAATAATGCATTCCCTCTCCCTTGAATGGATATTTGAATGCTCTTGAATAGCCTTTGGCCTGCAAGATTAGGTGGTGATAGATAGTTCTTAGTGCTTGGTCATTTATTATGATCACATATATTTATATTTATATGATTCCTTTTTTGAATTTTGTAATTAAGATAAAAAATTATTACTACAAAAAAGATAAGATGCCAAAATGGCTAGAAAGGAACCAAAATATGTGATTAAATTACAAAGAGGTGAGGACACTCGAGAGGGGATGAGGGCATCTGAAACTAGTGTTTTAGTTGGGTGTTTGTGTCACGTATGAGAAATACTAGAGTATAAAAAGTTAGACTTGGAAAGTAAGGATGTTAGACCAAAAGTGGCAACAAAAAGAAAATAAAGGTGACCAAAGACATGGGTTGATTAGTAATTTTTTACTTAGGAATCATATGAATAGTAGTATGTGAATAGGACTAGATAGATTCCCAAAGTGTTTGATTTTGTGTCTACATTTTCCCCCACTTAATGTTTTTAAGTGAATGCTTGATAAAATTAAGTAGATAAGAGATGTGTATCCTGATAACCATATATATCTATGGTGAAACACGTGTTGAGAGAGACAATGCTTGAGAAAGCATGGAGTGATAAAAATGTGAAGCGTACATGGTAAGAAGAGGAGAAAGTGCAAAAAAAGTGATGATGAAGATGATCCTAGGGCGAGATTGTATTTGTTGATTTCATGTTTTACCTATTGTTTATGTTGGTTATGGTTGATGTGTGACTATCATTTCCCATAAGGATGAACTGCGAGGAAAAGAGAATAACAAACAAGTAGTCAAATATCGATGTATATGACAAAAATGTGTAAAAGGTATGTAAAGAAATTATGTAATGTATGAAAATGTGAAAAAGGAACATGTGAATCTGATCCATGATGAGTAAAAGGGTGTCAAAAGGATCCTTTAGAAGAACGTGTTTTCACGCAATCTCACACCAATTGCGCCGAATGTGATTTTTTTTGGGTGAGCTCATGCCAAGAAGGAAATAAGTGTAGGGAAAAATTTTTGGTGTCATCCTCTAACCTTTAACTAATTCCCAAAATTTAGAACACCATTACACGTGTGGTGTGTAAAAATATGATGTGGTTGAAACAGATTTTGATCAATGCGAAAGAAAAAAAATGTTTTATAGTGCATGGATGTCGGGTGCTAAGGAATATGTGCCCTATAAAATCCATGTGAAGTATCGTTCTTGACATCAATGGAAAACTGTATTGAAGTAGAAAATAATTTGTAAGTGTCACCTAGTTATAGGTGACTAGGAAGGGTCAAGGCGCGCCGGCGATTAATGTGCTATTGTCCTAGCTTGGGTGATAGTGTCGTGATTTGCTAAGGACCCAAGTATGATTTTGAGCTTTGTTTGAGGTTGATGATTGTATTATACCATTACTATTTTGTGCTTAACTATGTCTATAGACTATTGAATAGGTTTTGTGATTCACCCAAATGATTCCCTCCCTTGTTTGGGGCATATGCAATGTTGTTGAGGATTAGGCTGCCCAAAGGAAGACCGACTCATTGTACTAAAATTGATGCCCTACACAAGGAGGGAGTGTGCTTGGTAGAAACCAAGACACACATGAAAAAAGTGGTCAGTAGACAAGTTTTAGTGCAAGAAAAGAAAAACACACATATAAAATACATGATGTAAGCTAAGTAGGAAATGTGTAAGCTAAGATGAAGAAAAATGTAACACATAAGAAGAAAAAGTAGACCCCAAAAGTGGGTTTCAAAGATGGGACGTGAATCATGATGTCACAAGATAATTAAGGCCCAAATGGTGGAAAAGTAGACATTGTGGACACAAGACAAAGAGAAAATATTGAAAACAATGGCATATCATGGCAAGAAAGACAAATAATAGTAGGGAAAAAAGCAATGCACAGAGATAACCATGGTGGAAAATAGACCTGAAAAGAAAATTTTACACATGAAGCACCGTTAGCATATTAGAGAGATGAAAAAAGTATGTCAAATGTGTATAATCCAATAAAGTAATGTGGTATGGAAAATGAAACAATAACATTTGTAGTGTATGAAAGTGGATGCCCCTATGAGCCGTTGTGGGGTACTGTGTCAAACATCCATGTTGCGTGTAGAGATCTATGTAGAATTTTTGATAAATACAAGAAAGTAAGTGAACTTTCATGTGTATATGATAAATATGATGACATACAAGATATCTATCTAGCATGTGTAATAAAGTGTACATGTAACAAGTAAATGCAAGCAAGACTAAATTTGACCAAGATATGTAGTATGTTGTGGATGAGACAAAATGGAATGTAGTGTGAGTGTGATAGGAGACACATGACCCCCAAGAGAATTTGAATGAGTGTGCATGAGATTAGATTAATTTATAAATGCTCCCTCAAAAAGATAAGATGCCAAAATGGCGAGAATGAACTATATAACAAGAGTACGTCATCGGAAAGTGGTTTAAATTGTGTGCTAGAAAGATAAAACTGATAAAGCGTAGAGTGTGTGCTGTAATTTTCTTACTTGAGTGAGTGAGTAAATGAGTAGGTATGGTGATTTCCATCCTCAGAATTAAAGTGTGGAACATGGAACTAGATTGTGTCATAGGATAATGAGAGCAAGCGAAGTGTGTAAAATTATATGTAATAAATATATGGATTTTGAATGTGTTGAGTGTGAAATGTGTAGTGTGTATGATGTGTAACAAAGGGTGTGAGAAAGAGATGTGATGAATGTGCAATGTGTGAAGTGTGCAGTGTGTGAGGTTCATGTGTATAGTATTCCCTCAACAATCAAGTGTGAACCAAAGCATGAGATCTCATGGATGTTTTAATGCATGAAGTGACAAAACAATTTTTGTGTCATCATGGTAAAAATATGTATCAAGTTGTGTGTATGATGCTTAATGATATATTAGTCATTAAGAATATTAGCATGTAGCATCAAGTGCATGAGATGATAGAAACATTTAATAAAAATATAAGGGGAGAATAGGCATAATTTCCTCCAAGTATGTAGATTATGGAGGTATATTTGAAGACGATAAAGTGGGTCAATGTAAGGAGTAGTTTCCTTAAAAAAATTGATTCGACATTGAAGTGAGTATTTGACATTGTGGAGGGCCTCAAATTGTAGAATTCAAAAGAGGTCAGCTAGATCTTACTCGTCTTGCTTAGTGAGTAGTTGCTTATTTGGTAATATTATAGAAGAATTGATAGGAGAAGAAGGAGGATTGATTTTGAGAGGCCATTTCTTAGATAGACTTGATGATGTTGTAGAAGACTTCAGATGAGGAGGTTTTAGATTGATTTTTAGAGGTGGTTGATTGAGTAGTGATTGGTGACAAAGAAGGAATGTTGAAGTAAAAACATGATGCTCATTGGACATAGATGAAGAATATTTAGGAGCCCATTTGGATGTAGAATTTTTAGATGGGCATGCCACAAAATGTTTTGTAGAAAATGAGATAAATCCTTAATGCTTAAGATGTTTGATTCTTCATTGTAAATTATAATAGTTATTGTCATTATGTCCATTAATTCGACGATAATTACAATATGGATGACATTGATATTTTCAAGATAATAAGGAGGATAGCCATGAGTAGATGGTAAAGTGATCAATTGATGACTAATGATCTCAATAATAATATCATTTTACTTGGAATTTTTATTAAATGTGAGAGGCTCAAGTAATGGAATGACTCGAGGCTCAGGATTGATATGAACAAATGTAGAAGAAATATAATGAATATGAGATGTAGAAGGAGAACAAACATGAGCCTAGATGAAGTGTCCTTAAGTTGTTATATTTTAGATTTAAGAGATGTAATCATGGATTCCATGTAAATTATAATAGTTATTGTCATTATTCCATTGTAAGCAATAACCTAAAATGATCAATTGATGACTAATATCTCAAAATTGTCTTGAAATAAAGAATGCAAATCTTGAATTGACTCTAACATGGGCTGATTGGATGGAGGATCATGAAGACTAAGGTTGACAGATAGATGATTGGGAATAAGACTCACTTGATGTGGCAATGTATCTCTAGGGATATACATGGTATCTAGGGATTTTTCAGAACAACTTGGCAATTTGGATGCATTTGAATTAAATTATAAAACTAAATTTGAGCAAGTTTAGGAGCCATGATAAAAAATATGATCTGCTAAAGAAGGATCTGAATGATCGATCAAAAATGGGGTTCCATAAAATGATTAAGAAAAATGTTTATATATGCATAAAATATTGCCTAAATATGATCATAATATAGCAAGTGAATAGATAAGAAATGAAATACAAAAATGACCCAAGTAAATTAAGCTAAAAATTATGAAACGCTAGTTGTAAATAAGGTATTGAATGAATTAATTGATTTGTAACCAAATATGAAATGTGCCAAAGTGCTGACCAATTGATTGGATAGGGAGAAGTGTTACACATAGCCTTAGAAAAATTTGTGAGATGATAATTTTCCTAGATTGGGCTACCTGGGAAAGGGATAGTGGTTCCTACAAGTTCCCTAGACTTACATTAGGTGCCTATGACTATTAAAATCTTGAGAAAACCTTCTTAAAGGTCGTGAGATGTCCCTTTTCCTTCACTCTTTGTCACTACTATGTCACATGATGATCGTTGATGTCGCTAGTAACTGCAATAAATATTTCACCTCGAAAACCCTAAAAAGTGCATAAAATCCCAAAAATAAAAATAAATGAGGGGTTGAAATTTCCTCAGCTATCAAACAAGTGAACTTCTGTTGAGCATTGCACTACATTTCAGACCCAATGTAGTTCCGGGTGTGTGAGTTGATAATTATTCCCTAGGTGGCTCTTGTGTGTTCCGCACTTGATATCGAGCAAGTAGCTAGATGTAAACAAATGTAATAGATGTGTGCATGAAATAGAATGAAATTACCCTCCTATGAAGTGTATGAAAAATAATGCAGTTGTTTTCCCTTGAATGGATGCTTGAATGCTCTTGAATAGCCTTTGGATGTAACCTTAGGTGGTTATAGTTAATTCCTAGTGTTTGGTTCTTTATTTGATCACGTATCTTTGTATTTATATGATTCCTTTGTTTGAATTTTTTAATTAAGCCAAAAATATGACTACCAAAAAGATAAGATGCCCAAATGGATAGAAAGGACCCAAAAGATATGAGTAAAGTACGGCATTGGAGCCTTGTGTCCAGGATGAGAAATGCTATAGTGTAAAAATTTAGACTTGGAAAGTAAGTGTGAAAGACATAAATTGTTAATGTAAAGAAAAGAAATGTGTCTAAATACATAAATTAATTAGTACTTTTCTTACTTAGGAATCATATGAATAGTAGTATGTGTAAAGTACAAAGAGGTCGGAGGAACCCAAAAGATAGAAATGACCCAAAAGATATGAGTAAAGTACAAAGAGGTTAGGGGAACCCAAAGGTGATGAGGGCACTGGCGCTGGAGTCCTGTGTCTAGGATGAGAAATGCTATAGTATAAAAATTTAGACTTGGAAATTAAGTGTGCGAGAAATAAATTGGTAATAGAAAGAAAAGAAAGGTGTCTAAATAAATAGATTAATTAGAACTTTTCTTACTTAGGAATCATATGAATAGTAGTATGTGATCAGGACTAGATAGATACCCAAAGTGAGTGATTTTGTGTCTACACATAATAGCTCCTAGTTTCCTAACCTTGTATTCCTTTTTATTTTTTCCATTCCATAAAAATAAATTGATATTTAACAAGGTGTAAATTTTTGTTAAACCCGAATTCTAAATCGAATATTTTTTTCTCAAAACCTATCTTCCGTAAGGTTTCATTTTTGAATTATATATTTATATCCAATTTTTTTTTCCATCTATCACTTGCCCTAAATCTGGTTTACAAAATTTTCCAAAAGGTCTCATGGTCAGTCCTATCCTTTGGGTCTCTTTTCTAGGGATCCTAATTTTTGAATCACCTTTTATCACATATCCCAAAAATAATGGCTCTATTTTCAAATTCCTATGAAGTTTCTAATTATTTTATATATTTTAAAAAAACATTTTTTTCTTTCCAAATTCTTAGTCCAATTTTTGGAAATTCAAAATTACTATTTTTAGTAATTAGGGCATAATCAGAAAAATATAGACTATTTTGAATATTCCTTTTAAGTTAATCTTTTGTATAATTAGATTAAAAATACCTCTCTTTATCTTGTTCAATCCACTGATTATTTTCATATATGTTCATTGTAATAGTTTGATGATGGTCACATTTTTCTCAACATCACTTTTGGGTCTTATCCTTTATGGTATCTTGAATTTTGGCCCTCCATGTGATAATTCTAATTATTACTTATGTAATTGGACTTTTCTATATCATTTTTCTACCATCATGGATCATGCTTACGAATTTACAAGTTTCTTTATATGATTTTCTCTGATGTTATCAAAGATGCAAACACACTCTCTTGGAGGTATTCTAACAATAAATGATCCCTATTGATAGGAAACCTTCCTTTGTGGATTTAATTTCGAGACGTATTCCAAACCTTTATATTAATAATTATTGGATATTTCATAAAGTTATCTTAGATTATATTCAAGTGTTATAACATGATTTTCAAGCCCGGTTTTAAGCTATGAGTATTGAAATAAAACCTCTCAAGGATGATATAACACACCTAAAGGATTCTTCTAATGCCCATGTCAATAATATCTCTATGCAACATGATCCATATAGTTTTAAGGATATTAAAAAGTAGTGTTATAGCATTTTTATACATGATACATGTGCTCATACAAGTGAAGTAAAATTCCGACATGAAGACAATAATGGGTATATTTCACAAGATCAATCTCAAATAATAATCCAACCACAACAAAATGAACTTTTTGGTTTCTAAACAATTCTAGACAACATGATATCCTATATGAGCTACTTGATAAGCGATTAATCACTTCATTACTTACTCATTAATATCACTATCATTGCCTTAATAAATTCAAATGTGGAACCATTTTCCATTTATCATGACATTAATGGACATCATGACAATGATTTATATGCTTTACAATGAAAATGTGATAACTTGAGTATAAGGGATTTATTTCCTTTGATGTACAAAATTCTCCTATGTAATCATCTCAAGTCCTAAGATCTCAATGGGTACTAAAATATATAATAACTATACTTGATGGGAATAATGTGATACTACATGATACACATTTAAATATAATAGGGAATCTACTCACAAAGAGGATAAGAATGCAATTGGGATTTTATTGTGGAAATAACAACAACATCAACAAATTTGAGCATGAATAATTACACACCGCCTCAGAGAACTTAGAGCATACACAATCCCAATCAATGGGAAATACAAAAATAGATTCTACTAATATCTCTACTCCTCCATAAAAAATAAGATAGTCTAATTTAGATGATAATATCCATTGGGATGTTAGGTACAAGGCACATATGAATGATCCAAATTACTATTAAAAGTTTGATATGTTAGATGAACATTTTTTTATATTGAATTTTAATCCCATTGGGGAGATGAATCTAATTTTGATGTCATGTGATGATGAAAATTTATACACCAAGTGATCCTTCCCGGGATATCTCAACATCTCCACAAAAAAATTTAGACGATCATAATGTTGAAGCTCTATATACGATTAATGATTAATATTTTTCTTATCATCGATATAAATTTTGGAACAATCTCGAGACTCATTTGACACAATTACAAGAAATTTCTAGGGTGAATGAATATTTAACTCCCTATTTTAGTAATTAGTTTTAATTACAAAATACAAGTATTTTAAGGGAATGATTCTCCTTCTTTGTTGATATTTCAACATACTACACAATCTTACTCAATAATATGACACACACGGAGAACATGGGGAACTCATTATCTTTTATACCTTGTGTCTATATATCCAGAAACTGGTCCTAGATCCATATGCATTGGTTTTTTACATGGGGTTATGGAAATTATCAAAGCAGATAATTTACTCATAAACATTATTTCCTTTACTCACTAATAAAGAGGAAGATATCAAATTTAATAAGAGATTTGATACATAGTATTCTTCCTTCACGGGTACAATAGTGCCTCTTTCTTCTACTTTCTCTACCTTAAATTCATTTTTAGATTGCTTACACCTAATACTCTAGTTTATCCTTCAACACAATTGGGGATTGATCACCCCTAATCTTGTAGAAAATTTCAGCAACAACAATCCAAATATCCAACTACAAGTAAGGAATGGGAATCTATTATCTTCACAAAATAAATAGGTGTATTCTTTCCATGTTTTACATCTCTTCATTTCACTTTAAGAAACTCTAAATTCTATATTTACTATTGAGTTATAGTTCAATTTATTGGACATTGACTACACTTTGTGTTGTAGGTTTCATCATGGATCATGTCAACACCAACACGTGTGAACAAAAAACCTATGATTGAAGACAAAATGTGTCTACATACTATGGTATATTTTCCTTTAACCATGTAATTTTTATTTCATACTTAAAGAGGAGAATGTAGACACTCAAATTTGAAAATGTATCCTTTTTAAATTGCTTATTGAAATTGTGCTTCTTAGCGAGGAGAAAACCCACATCCTATCCCCACTCAATGGATGTGTAATCTCTTTCCTAACTTGTTCATTTTCATAGATGTGTCAATTTTTTGAATATTAATGCATAAGACCAATGCTAAAAATGTTATTTCCAAGATGGAACTTTTATATTTAACTTATCTCTTCTCTCTCCAAAACCATATAGTCTAGTAAGGTTGTATAATTTGGTCCTAGAAGACCTGTATTGTCCTCCACCAACACATTTTCCAACTTTATTTTTGATGCAATAATTTTTTTGGGTATTTTCATCTTCCTAGGTTGTCCTTATCATAATAATTTACCTTTATAACCCTATATAAGTAGGTTAACATCACCTCATTTCTTGTAGTGCCCACCTATTTTTCATTTCCATTTTGGACTATGTTGACTCATTGTACCCATTATATTATTTTGATGGAGACATTTGATATTGTGTTACTATCATTATTATTGTTGATGTTGTTATATTATGTGGATTATATTAGCATTAGGATGCTAACTCGTTTTTGACATTTATTGATGTGGCATGCGATGCCAATGTATATCATTCATTTTTATAGTTATTAATATGATTTCATGGATAGTTTGGATTTTGATCTCATGCTTTTATTATTGATACATTACAGATGCATTATCGTAGACATTTTTCTTGTTGCATTGGATGAATGATCATAATATGATTGACTTGTTTAGGTGGATTTTGACCCTGTTTGGATTATCGTCATAGTGCATGTATGATATCATATCATTTAGTTTCTAAGATTGGATAGGTATGATGTTTGACTTGAGTGTGCAGGTGACAAGTCTTATCATGTGAGAACATGGGACTCAGGAAGGGCATCTCTAACTAGCACAATAGGCCATGATGGGCCATATTTCCCTCCCTTGTTTATTTGGTATTTTTTTCCACTTTGTTTGGACTATGGTTTAAATGTGGAATTCTACCCCCTTGAGCATGTATTATCTTATTTATTTACTTCTATGGTTGTGCATGCCCTTTTAAAATATTTTATAATTTATTAACTCTAATGCCTTTCCTTTAGTGATTAATTGAGTTTTTAGTGTTAACCCCTTCCCATATTGTGGGATTGGTTTATTGTTTGTTTCTTTTGTTTAAAAACGGATTAGGGGCACCTAATCATGGATTAGGTAAGCCCAACTACCCCTCCTAAATGTCATATCTCTCCCAAAACTCGGATTTGGGAAAGAAGTGACATTTTGGAGGAGTAAAAAAGCAAGCAAAGGGCTAAATTTACCTTGAAAAGAGCCCCTAGGCTATATACCTATGGGTGGGTGAGCTCTTTTCAAGGAAAATTGAGCTCATTTACCTCTTTTGCCTCTCCTTCAACCACATTGTCATTATTGTTTTAAATTGTTATCTTTTCTTTTTATGAAAGTGTGGTGTAATTTTGGAAAAGGTTGATTGGTTTAATCTTAGGTGGAGGGTGACACTTGTCATCATCTCATTTTCTTTTGTTTTGGGACTTATTTTATATGATCCCTCATTTTTAAGGGGTTAGGGTTATTTTGGTCCCTTTTGGGGGTTAGTTCGGGATATTGGAAGAAAAAAGAACGAATTGTTGAAAAGCTTGGAATTGGTTGGGCTCTTGGTCTTTGAGGTAGGATCTCATTCTCATTTTCTTATTTATTTGGTAATGGAATTATCTTGATTTCATGGTTGAATTGTTTTGTGCTTTGAAATTATTGTGTTTATTTTTAGTGTTCTCCATCCACCCTTGAGGGGAGTGGATTTGAGAATGTGATGGGAAGAGGGAGGAATCCCTTTTATTTTTCACCCTCATTACTTGATGGACAAGCTTGTTGGGTTATTTTATTCCCCCTACATTTGGTTTTTTGTAGGAGATCATTTCCATTTGGTTTGGAAATCATATCCTATCTTTTCCTAAGGAGACCTAAAAGGTTTGAAAAACCTTGGTGAAGAGGGGCATGAAGAGATAAGGAGAAATGGAGAGATAAGGAGGTTTGGAGGGTTTTGGGATTCTTGGTTACTATGTATTTAACAAACTTAGGGATATCCTTATCCCCTCTTCCCCATTAGTAGAAGCATGGAGATTCTCAAGTGTTGTGGTAAATTTCTATGTTCTTTTGTCTATTTGTGAGTGTTGAAACCCCCTTGGAATCTTGTTTGTTTTCCCTTCCTTTGTGCTAGTTAGAGACATGTTTTTCCTCTCTCCCATGGGCTTGGAGGGAGGATAACATGTTTTCATTTTCATTTTGAGGCATGTGATGATGTCAATTGGTTGGGTGGACAACCAAGCCATCTCTTGTGGCCTTTTTGGAATCTTTTGCTTATGTTTGGAGTTGGAATGAAGTTGGAAAATTGGAGTTGAACTTGGAGAAAATTATAGGTTTTGAAGTTGTTTTGAATTTAGAAATGTTTTAAATTTTGGCATGTTGTCTCCACTTTGTGGAGGGATTTTGTACTTGAATTTTAAGTGTAAATTTTCCTTCATGTGAATATAGATGAATGTAATAAATGATGCCTTTTAAAATTGCAGTTTTGTTGATGTTAAAAGAATGTTTATATTCCTCATTAAAAGACATGGTTTTTATTTTGTTTAAGTTACAAAATTAAATTGGAAAAGTGTGTTTTCACCTTAGAAAGGAAATTAAATTGTTGTTAAATCTTTCTCTAAACTCCTATAGTTTCCTTTTTAAAAATGAAGTTTAAATAATAGTAAAGGAAGAGTTAAAATGGCTATGTTGTTGCAAAAAAATTGAAATGTGAAAGTATAGTTCAAGATCTATTTTAATTAAATCTGGAACTGTTTTATTTTCTTCTCTTTCTCATGAAGAAATCATATATAAAAGATAGTTTTTCAATCCGATTCTATGCTTTACATTTTTGAAAATGGATTTATTTTTATTTTTGAAATGGAATCATTTTATGTATGTTTTGTGTTATGAAATCTTGCTAAAATTAAATCATTATATTTTGTTTACGTTATGAAATCTTGCTAAAATGGATTTATTTTATCTCTGTAATTTTATTTCTATTTTGTGTTATGAAATCTTGCTAAAATGGATTTATTTTTATATCTGAAATGGAATCATTTTATTTTTGTTTTATGCTATGAAATCTTGCTATTATAGGACTGAATTTGTTTATAGTGTTACAATGAGAAATTAAACTAGAGAATACTTATACAAAAATATGTGTGTATATATGTATGTATGTATATACATATATGTATTCATTTGTATAATTTTAGAACTATATAGTTATATGAATGGAAATTATTTGAGCTTAGTTTTAGAAATATGAGAATGATAATAAATTGTTTGAAAGAAAACTAGAAAACCATAATTTGTAGTTTCATGTTTTTTGTGTGATAATTAAACTATTCTAAGGTCGTTAGGTTGTTAATGGTTTTACTTCAAAATCCTTCATGTAAATAAATTTATTGATCACTATCCTTTCCTTATCAATGCCACTTGTGTCGTTCTCCGGTGCATAGTGTATTTCGTATTAATAACATTTTATTAAGAAAATGAATAATAAGTAAATAAATAAATATAAAAATAAAATAAATTTTGATACGGTAGGTGAATGAAGTGTTAAAATGTCTAATGAAATTAATGATAATAAAATAAACAAAAATAGTAATGCTCAAATATATCAAGACAAATGATAATAACAATCAATGTTTTGCTAACATCTTGTGTAACACCTAGTTTAGGGTCGAATGCGAGTCTCATATCGAAAGTGTAGAGTAATATTTTTGTAATTTTATAATTTTAACAACGGAAAGTTAAAATAACAAATGAAATTCAACAAAAACTAAAAAAATCAATGAAATGAAAATTAATAACAATTAAATTTAATAATAATAAAATAGAATAACATAATATAATTTTATTTATATGATAAAATGAAGACTTTAACATTGATGAAATTAGTTTAAATACATTTGGTGAGAAAGTGTTGGAGAGTCGGTGAGATTTACGGGTGGTGGGTGTGGAAGTAATGGCTAGGTAGGTGAGGCAAGTAAACCGATATATAATGGTTTGACTAAATTCATATTTCCAATCTCTTTTTGGCACAAATTTCATCCTAGAAAAATGTAGGTTATCAAATAACTAGGGAGAGGACCCCATAAGCTGTGCACCCTAACTTTAGGGGCACGTAGATATATATGTAGGGGTCTCGTCAACATAAAAAATTATATCATCGTATAGCGTATCATCATGCCACATCAGAATTTTCATTTTGTGTGTTTATTTGGAGGGAAAAGTAGTTTTTGACTTGATTTAAAATGAAAAAAAAAATATAAAGCATTTGAAAGAGGTACCAATGACCAAGCGCCCTATGTGTTACATTGTCATTGGCTCTTAAAAATGTCATTAATTAAATAGTGAACAATTATTAGTCATTTTTTCAACAACAAATGGTGAAAATCAATGTACATATTTTGGTACCTACACAATTATGGGGTCCTCTCCCTTATGAGTGTGAATTTGGAGAAGTCCCTTCGTAATGCATTGAAGATTAGGATGTGATTGGGTATCTCATGTGTGCTAGGGAGGAGCTTTTGTCCTCTTTATAAGAACTATTGTTGGTTATGTATGGTGGATGGATTGAAGGATATCCCCTTTAATGTGTGGTTTTGGGATGCATGATTAAATATTTTCCCTATTTTTGAATTGAGGCTTGTCATAGAAACAAAGGATTTTGGCATTTTATATCTTTCCTTGGGACAATGGAAACCGATCAAAAGCTACATCAAAATAAGAGTTTTATATCATTTTGTAGACATGTATTCAAAATATGGGCACATTCAAAAGGCACATGGAATAGTGACAAAAGTATTGAAAGAAATATGTTTTCAAAGGGAATCCCATGATTAGGGTATACAAAAAAATGTTTGTTGATGAGGAGCCTCGTAAGCAGGCATGAACATCCATCAAAGCATATTGGAAAATTGATTTTTTGGCCAAATTTCTTCCATCTTGCACCAAAATGGGATTTTTATACAAGCCACATAAACTGCTTTTGACAAAATACTATTAAAAATGGATGGTCTAATGGAGTGCCACGGTTGTTGATTTTTCACAAAATGGATTTGTTGAGGGGGCCTTGTGGTGGTCAACTCATCCTGTTAGGAAGTTGAACTGAATTGTTGCTATTTCCCACTGATTTTGTATTTTATCTAGTATGGTTTTTATATATTTACATGTAGATTTTAGGGGTATTCAACGTATTGAGATTGTTGGCTTATGAAACAAAACTAGATCTAGATCTACTTTATGCTTTTACATGGGACCCATTATTTTGATAGCAAAATTGTTTCCTATAAGAGGGTCCAAATTTTTTGAACAACATAAATAATCTTACGAGACACCCCTACATATATTTCTCTTACAATCTTGTATCTAGAATAATTTATTTTCTCTTGGAAAATGAATCAAGGCCTATATGAGCCAGACGGGGTTAGGAAATATAATTTTTATATAATAAATTCATTAACATGTATGCTAATTGTCTAACCTAGAAGATGTTCGAAAAGTCTTTGGTAAAATGCCCGATATAGATGTGGTCTTAACCAGTAACATTAATTGGTTTTGTTTTATGGTTCACTAGTCAACTTCATTGTGGTGGTTAATAAGTAGTAAGTTGTGTTTAGTGTTGGTGTCCCCAAGATTTCACTTAGAAGTTTTGGGGTACTCCTTTTAAAAAATTGAGTTTTTATGTCTTGTGAAGAGTTGTGTACATGTTGTTTGTAGTTCTTTGAGTTGATGTTTAGTATGTTTAGGTTATTTCCTTGACTAATTTGGGTTGCAAGAATTCTTTATAATTCTTCAAGAGGTTGCTTGGGGACTCTGTTGATAAAATAACCACATGCTTAAAGTGCTCTAAAAGCCCTTGAAAAGTTAATTATGTGTTCTCTTACAAAATTAGGTTTACTGAGTGCTTTACTTCTAAGTAACAAGTAGTTTATCCTCCAAAACCTAATTCACATAGGCCTCCTTTATGCTAAATATGATTGATTCTACTTATTAAAATTGATAATTCAAGTAGTTTAAGAACCTCGCAAAGTTGGCTCATATTTCTTAGTTTTGCGCTAAACTATGATGCTTTTACTTCTCATCTTTGTGTTATACCGAAATACTTTTACTTCTTAACAATAAGCAAGTAAAGTAATCCTTGAATGCCACAAAGATAATCCCTTCATTGTGCTAAATTTACAATTACCTATTTGTCTTCTTTGTGCTAAATCCAACTACTTTACTTCTCAAAAGGTAAAGCTAGTAAAGTAACTCTAAAATGCTACATAACTAAGAACTTAAATTATCAATGTTTTGAGAGTGCTTTACTTCTTTAAAAATGATGAAGTTAAGTTATTCTCAAAACCCACATATAAAGATAATGTTGATGTGGCATCCTCACGGTCCACATTAATGAGCTGGAATATATAAAATCATAAGAAATAACATGTCATTTCCATGCATTATGCTTACTAGAGAGAATTTGTTTGATCTCCAAACCTCGACTAATACCATGCGATCAATTGGAGAATAATTTGTGCAAACCGAATTTGACCCATTTATAGGAGGAGGTTGAGAAAGAAAAATAAGTTGAATGTAATATTTACACTAGAACTGAGGAGGAGAAGGAGATTGAAAATCAATTGGTAATTCAAAAGATGGATGAATTTGAAAAGGTGTTGCTACAAGATACTACTACTAAAGTACCCAAGGAACAATAAGAAATGATTGTACATTCATCTAAAGAAGTGACTAGTCAAGAGATGGTGGTCCATTATGGTGCCCTAATCTCTTCAGGACAAGACTTTTCTACATTGTTGGCATCATAGAAACTTCCTAGTGCTAAGGAAGTAGTCAATTTAGAAGAAATGGATTTACAATTGTTGAAGAGTATTGAGAAGAAGGGAAGAAAGTACAAAACAACCAAGGTGACTTCGATGATGATAATTGAACCTTTAGGAAAAACATTTGCTGAAGTTTCTACCCTAATAGTGGGTAAAGGAAAATTTGAATTGACTAAGGAAGATCTGATGGTGACAAGAGTTCCTCTAGGTGAGGTAACTACTGAAGGCCTTAAGAAAGATACACAAACATTGATTAATAATATTTTTCTTAAGCTTGATGAGGAAAAAGCTAAGAATACCAAGTTAAAAGAAAAAACATCCAAGCTATGTGAAATAATTATGAAGGTTGCAAGGTCTTCGGTTCAGCCAATATTGAAAGAAGAGAAAGTGATTCCCCAAGTGATCACTATGATGGACGAAACCGGTGATAAAATTAAAGATATGGATGAATGGATAGCTAATATCACCAAAATAGCTACGGAGGACTACAAATAAATACTTGTGAAAATGAAATAATGCCAAGATAAATGGGATAAACTAAAAATATTAAGACAAGAAGCTGATAATGAGTGCGGGAAGATAGAGCTTAAACTTGAGCCTATAAGCAATTGGCTCATTACCAGATAATGTGTTAATTGAAGATCAAATTGCACCTAAAGTGTCTATTTAGAAGGGGAAATAAAAGATGATTACTCTTTCATTATGGAAACAAATTCTTGATAAAATTATGGAAAGGATGAAACATGTAGAAGAAGAGGTGGAGAAATCCTTAGATGAGCTCGATGATGGCATCTATGATATAACAAAGTACAATACTAATAAACCTCCAAAGGACATTGAATATTTTGTTCAATTATTTCAAAAATTAATGAACAATGATATTATTCCCTTTTTTATATAATCAATGGAAAGATTATCAAATCTTCAAGGGTATGCTAATTACCTTGAGTCTAGAATTGGGAAAGTAAGAGGATGGTGTAAAATATTAGAGAAGGAATTACTCTAGTTTGAGACAGAGATGGAAGCTATTGTAAAAGTAGATAATAATATAATCAAGAACATGATGGACCAGTATGCCAAGTACCATTAGAAGAACAAGGATGCATATGAAGAAGAGGATAAGGTAGAAACTGAAGTATTTCAATTGGAATAGTTCTTCTTCTTCTTCTCTTCTTCTTTTTCTCCTCTCTTTCTTCATCTACTTCTCAATGTAATCAAGTAATGTAATTTATTGTATGACTGAAGTAATTCAGTTAATCACTGTTACTTTAAGTTGGTTGATAAAGTCAACTACTTGATGATAGTGGTGAGTTAGTTTTTCTTGTTTAAATGATGGAACATTCCAAACTCATATGTGGCATGCAATGAGGATTTTGAGGAGAAAAGTTCTCAACTCCTCACAATTTTGTAGTTAGACATTTATGGAAGTATAACAAACATTATCTCTTTTGTATTTCCCTTATGGAGACTATAAATAGAGGAGGAGACCTACGGGTCAAGGGATCTAGGAAATTTTTCAAACATTTGTTACACTTTATACATGGTTGTTTCAAACTTTGTGTTGAAATAATTAGATGTCCATTTTGTAAATGGTTGAAAATTGAATAAGAAGAAGTCTTGTTGTGTGAAATGTGAAAGATAATTATAAAATTTGCTTTATCTTTAAATTTCATCTAAGTGCACTTATTTTCATTTGTTAAGAATTGTGAAAATCACCAAATATTTATTTATTCCATGTGGCCGTAACTAGCTCTGTTATCTACTCATTGCCAAGAACGTTTCCTTTGCATAGTTGTTTTTATTTTCTACATTCTCTTTCTACTTCTCCTAGTAATTGCTTTCCGTAGATAATTTGCTTACTTATATCACAGAGAGTTATTTAGCTATGTTTCATAAGTTACATAACTTAAGTAGTACCCCAAAATTAAATTAAAAGGTTGTAGAATAAATAAATAAATAAAATGGGAGATCAACTATTAAATGAAGGGGATTTATCCCATGAATGTCTAAGTTTTATGTTTAGTCAAGCATAAATTTTAGCCATGATTTTTGGTGACTCGATGGGGAACAAAATTTAATCAACAAATTGTGCTTATCCTGTGGGTGTATAAGAGAAATAACTCTAAGTTATTTTTGTCTTGGACCGCTTGTTGTTCTTCCCTAAGCTAGTTGTTAGTTGTTGTTGTTGTTGTTGTTGTTGTTGTTGTTGTGTGTGTGTGTGTGTGTGTGTGTGTGTGTGTGTGTGTGTGTGTGTGTGTGTGTGTGTGTGTGTGTGTGTGTGTGTGTTTGCATGCATGCACATCCTTGCTCACAAAAAGTTACTCTTACTTGGAGCTTAAGTTAGGTTCATATTATAAAATTTGTCTCATAATGAAGTTAGGCACACTTTTGGAAAAAGGAAATTTATTGCAAGAAAAAAATTTACAAATCTTCGCCCATAGATTTTTATATACTTCATTACTCGAAAGTCATCCATTTACACAAAAAAGTTGGGATTAGGGAAGAACTGATCACTTATTTCGTCTGCAAGAAAAATTTAATTTTAATTATCCACCTCAAGCTAAAACACGTAGATCAATTATTTGACCTATAGGGAGAGTTCAAAATTTTCCAAATCAATTACAACATAGTCCATTCGGTGGTTAAATTCAGCCGATTAATCCTCATTTTTTATTCCTTACTGAGATGGCTCAATAGCTTCTTGTTCCCTAGGGTGTGTCCCTTGGTCCTTTGAATTTACTTCTCCTCTTCATGAATTACCCAAAGGTTCTATAAATTGTTTTCCAAAGTTTTATGGAGATGGTAACCAAAATCCTGATGATCATTTAGCATATTTCTTCATATCATGTGGATTTCTTATTGTGGAACATGAATATGTATCTATCAGGATGTTCATTGAAACATTACATGACTTAGTTGGAGAATGGTTCTACCAAGTGACACCAGGTACCATAACCAACTAGACTACTATGCGAGATCATTTTCTCAAAATATTCAAACTTACAGAGGATTCAAGCACACTAATTACTTAGTTGGCCCAACTCAAAAAAATATCCTCATGAACATGAGGGATTTTATTGCTAAATTCTAGATAATTTTGTATAAAATTCTTGCTACTACTACTCTTAGTGATGAGAATCAAAAAGTGTTTTTCAATAACACTTTGTTACTAAAAGTTAGATATTAGCTGCGTAGAGCACATCCAACTAATTTTTTAGCAGCAAAAAACATTTCCATTAAAGTTAAAGATGATCTCATCATGGCGGGAAAGATTAAAAACTCATCTTCTAAATATAAAGGAATAAATTCAACCAGTACATATGATCCACTACTTCATAGATTAGCTAATGACATCCTACAAATAAATAAGAAGATGACATAAGGAGGTAATGGTACCCCACCCAGAGTAGTCTGTTCTCAGAACTTCAATAACCAGAATTAGAATCAGAATCATCTAAGTGCTGCACCATATAGATTAGAAATTGAGGCTGCCCCTAGAAACAATGTAGAGATGAATGAAGAGTATCATGTTGTTTCCGATAATGATTCACTTAAAGATGAATATTTTGTAGATTATGATGGCAAATCCAATATCATCTACCTTGACTATGAATCAAATGAAGGCTATTATGAGTATTTTGAAGATAGTGATGGTCACACATTTGCAAAGTATTTAAAATATCTCAAGCACAACATGGTGGTGAAGATTCTTCTAGTGGAAAAATGAGAGAAAGAGATGAGACAAGACCATATGTTAATATTCTAAAGAGAGGTAGTCCACTTCCTTCTTCCTTGGCTCTAAGAGATAAGCAAGTGAACGCTTCTCTTACTCAAGTACAAAAGATAGGGGTAGGTTATTTAAGTTATTCGAGTGCAACCAAACCGTCCTTTAACATTATTTATCGTATCAAGAAGAAAAAGATCCAAATGTCTGAAGCTGATTATCTCTGGGCCTTTCCTAATCAATTGAACATGTTAGTAAAGTATGTATAGAGTAATGGAAAAATAATTCTCCTAACAATACTTCTAGAGGTATCTTTCCTAATCCTAAGAATACCCCTCCACAAAATAATGCTGCAACTATTGCTCCTACATCATCTAAGATAATTTAACCTTTTACAATTATATCCTAGATTTTGACAATTCAATGTCATCTAAGGTTATAGATGATTTGAGGCTATGTTGACTAAAAAAATGAGGGTGTTATTCGAAGGAGAGACAAGTTAATCACATTGGGAAAATTAAGGATGCTCAAGCTGTTTTAGAAGCCTTCCTAGGTAAGAGGTCTAAGATGAAAATCTTAGTAGCAAATATCCCTATTTCTTATAGTATTCTCCTAAGAAGGAATTTCTGTAAGGAATTAGCTAGAGAAGTGAAGATGGATTGGTCTTGTGCTCACATCCCAATTTAAATTTTGAATCAGAGATTGGAACCAAAAAATAAGTCCAAGTACATAGTCTCTAAATCAAGACCCTTGGTCTCAGATTCTTTTCAAGAATTAGATCATGGATTTTATTATCTAGATATGGAAAATGAAAAATTTGAGCTTGGGGATCATGATTCACATGCAGAAGAGGACAAGATTTGGACTCTTGAGTTTTATGGTAGTTGTTGTTCTCTTGGATCTGGTGTAGGAGTAGTGTTGATTTCTCTTGAAGGGAAGGTATATTCTCATTATTTTAAGCTTATGTTTGATAACACTAATAATACAACAAAATATGAGGCATTGCTATTAGGAATGGAACAAGCTAAGAGAATGGGAGTGAAATTTATTCAAGAAAGGGGATATGATGAAATCATCGTGAAGAAAATACGAGGTCAATATCAAGTGAAAAAGACAAGTTGAGACACTATAGAGACCATGTGTTTTTTACCACGATGGATTTTGTAGATTTCTCCATATTTTATATCCCTAGAGATCAAAACTCTAGGGTAGATTCCTTGGCAATTACTACATCTCTTTTAAATCTAGATCAGCCACCTACCATATTTGGACAAGGTGATTATAAAATTGAGAAATTCTTCTGACCAAAAGTTCTAGATAATGTAGATCAATGGCAGGTATTTAATGATGAAAAGAAAATAGTTGCATTCTTAAATCAACAAAAAAACTTTAATGGAATGTATTTTGAAGGAATTCACCCACTTCCATGTCAAAAAATGATTGGTGGGATTGATCCAAAGATTGAAGCTAGTAAGGGAACTATTCAAAGTTGAAAGGGAATAATATTCCTAAAGGTTTGGTATCTCTAGAAGAGATATTTGATAAACATGATTAATTTATGAATAAAATTAAAGTGTGTAGATAAATTTATCGATCGAGGTGTAACCATTGAATTTGGGTGTAGAAGACAAACCCAAGATGATGAATCTTGGTAAGTGATGTTTGGATGTAAAACAAGAGGATTTCACAAGGATTTTTGAAAAATACATTGATGTTTTTCCATGGTCTTACAAAAATTAAAAATATATCATCTGTAGAAGTACAACATTACATTCCATTGAAGCCGGGACAAAATCCTTTCAAGCAAAATCTTGAAGGAACAATCCAACTATCTCAAGTACAATATTTTCTAAAATTCATAAATTGTTGGATGCAAAGATAATTTATCATATTTATCATTCTCAATGGTTAAAGAACATAGTACATATAAGGAAGAAGGATGGGGAGATTTGATTGTGTGTGTATTTTCACAATCTGAATCAACATTCGCTGAAGGATAATTATCTTTTCCCTATTATGAATCATAATCTCCAAGTTTTTATTAGTTTAGAGATGTTATCTATCCTTGACAGCTTTTTTGGTTATAATCAAATTCAAGTAGCTGAAGAAGATCAATATAAGACAAAATTCACCACACCATGGGTGACATTCACTTACCAGAAGATTCCCTTTGGGTTGATCCATGTTGGAGATAATTTTCAAAGACCGATGGATTTGGCATTTTCTCACCTCAAAGATAAAATAATAGTGGTTTACGTTGATGATCTGAAAATATTTTCTAAAGAGAGAGGTAATCACATTGCTTATTTAGAAGAAGTTTTCATAAAGTGTAGAAAACATGGGATCTCTCGAACCCAAAGAAGTCAATATTCTCCGTAACTAAAGCAAAGCTACTTGGACACATAGTCTCAAAATAAGGAACCAAGATAGATCTTGAGAGATTTTAGGCTATTTAGAACTTGCCATTTCCGTCTTCTAAAAAAGGAGTTCATTCAGTTTTTGCTAAGGTTAACTTTTTAAAAAAATTATTCCGATTTTTCTTGAGTTAAACCATCATATCTCAAACACGATGAAGAAGACACATGGTTTTAAGTGGAGTGAGGAAGGAAAGAAATCATTTAATGAAATCAAAGTGGATTTATTCGAAGCACTAGTTCTAGTATCACTAGATTTTAGAAAGTAGTTTATTATCTATTGTTGATCCTGTGAACACACAATGTCATAAATTATTATGCAAAGGAATGAGGATAACACTTGAAGCCCCTATCACTTTTATGAGAATTATTTTAAAGTAATATGAGTTTAAGTACACTCCCATGGAGAACATACATATGCGTGGTTAAAGCATGCAAGACATGAACATGTACTTGTTTCACCACAAAGTAGAGATAAAACAAATAAGAGGTAAGGGCGAGGAGGAATACCTATTGATAGTCGAAGATGGTGTGCATGCATAGAATGTTGTCCAAGATGATTGTAGAGAGATTCCCTTTGGCTAGGAGGAATGACCTGTAAGAAACACAACAAGACCACAAAATAGCATTAACAATATAGGTTAGTGGACTACCTAGTGAGAGCTAGATCCGGGAAGTGAGGTGCTTCCTAGAAGGCTATCAACCCACTTTCAAATATAATTTAATGTAATAAATAACATGAAATAAGGAAGTTTTACTTGTATTTGATAATATTTAGGTATCTCTTATAACATATAATAAGTGAATTTAATCTAACAGGAAAAGTTACAATTAAATCTTGATGGTTGGTATGTTGGTTTAGGTCTTGGTATAAAAAGTGGGTGTAGGTGAGGTCTGGGTGAAGTTTGGTAAGCTTTTAGGTTGTTTGGGAGAAGTTATTAATTCATTGGTTTTGAATATATTACCAGTCTCAGAGACCAATGTTGGTTAAGTGACCGATGCTAGCTATTGCTAAGGGACTGATCTTTGGTTAGGTGACCGGTGTTAGTAGGGGAAATTTAGTAATAATATGAAATATGGGGTTTTGGGCACTCTCTATAATTATACAAAGAGTGAGCAGAGTTTATATGAGGTTGTGGAATTATTATAAGGGCTTAGAGATGGTTAATTTAGTTTTTGGGTGAGGTATGAAGAATAAATGCTCAGATGGTTGGATGGAGGAACTATGGGAGAGATCTAGATAAGATAGAATAAGAAATGAAATCGATAGCTAATAAAAATAACTAATCTATTGAAAATGAAAAGGAAGGAATAATACTTACGTGTTGAATGTAGGTAGAAATTAGGTGGTGGTGGTGGTTGTATGAGGAGGTAATCCCAAATAAGTGTAGTTGTAGAAGGATGGCACATGATGCTTTCCTATGTGTGTCTTTGGAGCTCTAGATGAACCTGTGTGGATTGTGAATGTTGTGAGAGCCTTTGGTTAGTCGGAAGATCATAGGAGAGCTTGAGAATCAAAATGCAAGATTTCCAAAAGCCAAGAATTTAGATTTAGAACCTGATTAATGAGTTAAGATTTGTTATTTAACCTAAACATTGGTGAGTTAGGTGAATGGCGCTAGCCAAGGAATAACTAGAGTTGGTTAAGAAGAATGGTCTAACTTACCAAAAACAGGGTTTTTCTCCCAAATTTGCCATGTATGTTCGGCTTAGTCTAGGTATAGAGTGTTGAATGGTGTTAATAAGAGCATGGAATTAGTTAGAGGATTAATAGGTCATGAATAGTTAGGGTTAGAAAGAGTCCTAGTTGGTTAGGATAAGTGGAGACTTAGTCTAGGTTCATTAATAGGCTAAGAATAGGTCTTAGGATGAGGTGGAAAGGTGAGGTGGCTTAGTGAGATAGATATTAAATTATTTAGGTAATTAAAATAAATAATGGTGTGAAGATGAGGATTAATTTAATTATGGGTAATTAAATTAATACTAATGTGTAGAAGGGGTCATGGCTAGGTGTATATGTCTAATTACTTAATTGAAAGGGGATAGAGGGATTGTGACCCAAATTTGGTGTCTACATTTGCCCCTTTTTTTTGTATAGCTTGTATTGATAAGTGGCTGAAAAAATCAAGAGTGTTTTCCCGGGTATTGGTGGAGGTGATATTTTCCCAAGTATGGGTGGAGGTGATCCCCCTCAAACTTGGAACTGATGAAGTAAGAGGTTGAATTGGTGATGGGTTTGATAAAGTGGTAGGTGAGGTGAAACTAAACTAGGTAAGGTGTGGGAACAAGAAATGGTGATATGGGTGTAGGTAATAGGTGGGGAATTCAAATACATGCACACGTATAAAATGTGACAAGGAACTAGGCTGAAGAGATCACAAAATCTACATCGTCAAAGGTCAATATTTTATCCAAACAAGGTTGATGTGGTCTAGGTATCCAAGGTATAGGATATGGTCTTGGAAACACAATGAGGCTAGGTGCAAGAATGGGCATTAGGTGTGTTCTAAAGCACCAATAGGTTTGGTCTGGTCAAGATAAACATCACGGCATAAGGAAAGGCAAGGTTAGTAGGCTAAACAACATAAGTAGCATCATCGCAAGGTATAGTGAGTAAGTGAATTCAAGTGTCCAATGGGTGGGTTTGGGCTGGGTGTATTTGTGAGGTTGTGGGTAAGGTCGAGGTATAAATAAAAACATGCCCCAAATGATATTGAGGTTAAGTGTGAGGTAATATGGTAATTAGGTGGGGTTATAGGGCTAGGGTGAGGCACTGGGTTAAGAAACTAGTATTTGGCATATATTTTGGGGAAATTAAGGTATAAGTGGGTTGGCTTAGTGGACCAAATCTTGGTTGAGGGTGAATTGATGCTAGTAAGAGATAATCGATTCCTATCTACTAAGGTTTAGAACGACATTGGTCAAGTTGATTTGGGGATAAAAAGTAAAAAAATACGTAATCTGATTCATTTGGAACTTTCTATTTGTGGAAAATGACAGGAGATAGTATTTCGAGGAGAAAAATTATAGAGAGAGGTATGGCTGATTTGGCAAACTAGTAGTGGGTGATTAGAGGGTAGTGGATGGTCCCATGAGATCGATATCGAGTGATTTGATTGGTTCGAGAGAGTTGAGATTTTGATTGAGACATGGTAGAGGAGGAGAGAGAGGGTGCATTAAGGCCTCCGGTTTAAAGACCAAACATCCCACCATGGAATGGAGGCATGTGTAGAGTACGATTAGAAATCCATTTGTGTTTTTAGTGAAAAATAAGGTAAACAAATGGAAAATGTGGGTTAGAAATCTATTTGAAATAATGTTGAAAATTGGGGAAAATGGGGTATGGGGTGTGTTTAATCTAGTGTAATTAGGTAGTAAAATGAATGCAAATGTAATTTAAGGGGTTTTGAGTATATTTTTGGGTGTTTTTTTAATTTTTGAAAAATGGGGTGTCGAGGTTAAGCTCTAGGGCCGAACTAGTGACCAATGTCGATCGAGGCTTGACCGGTGTTAGTGGGGCTAATGGGGGACCGATATCGATCGGGGTGACCAATGACAGTCACTTAAAAATTTACCAAGTGTGACAAAAGGGGGTTGGGAAAGTGAAAAGGTAAATAGAGGGGTGGTATAGGACTAATCTAAGTAAGAGTGGGTAAATTAGGGTGGAGTTAGGTATGGGTGGGTGGTTGAGGGATGGGAAAATGAGTAGTGAAATAGGTGTGGATAGGTTAGGAGTCTAGGAAAAATAGAATTGGGTGAGGGTTAGGATGATTGTATGTAGGAATGGGTGGATTTAGGAAAATTAAGTAAAAGTGGTGAATAAGGGAAAGTTGTGAATTTCAATAGTTATAGTTGTGTAGGCTAGATAGAATAGACGATAATAAAGTGAATTGCGTAGAAGGTAGGTATCATAGTAGAGTTGTAAGTGGGTTTTGATGAGGTAAGATCAAATAGATGATTGAAAATGGGAAATTGGTTGACACGTTGAGATGGTAATGATGCAAACACTTCAGCGATTGACTATGCGAGACAAGGTGCCACCTCTTTTGGTGTAGATGCGGCCTAGTCTTACAGATGATGAGTGGAGGCATATGTCGGATGTTAGGCTCGGCGTTGTGAGGAGATATAGGTGCATTGTTCAGGATCATAGTTTGATGGTCGCTCTCATCTATAGATGGGATTCATTGACCAACACCTTTCATTTACCTACTGGAAAGATGATGATCACACTTGAGGATGTTTATAGGATTTCCCATGGATGCCCATTTTTGGGAGCCCTTATATCAAATTTCTTCAGATGAGTTGCTTGATCATATGGTGGCCATATTTGGTGAGGTGATGGGTGAGTTAAGGTATCATAGTGCTAGCATCAGTTATGGGGATATGTACGTTGCACATCCTCAGGATACTAGATTAATAGTTCGATGATGGTAGTTTATTGGATGTTACGGTCTCCTAAATTCGAGAGGGTGGGAGATATCCATGGGATTTGATGGGGTTTTTCTAGGACATGATTGAGGAGATGGTATGTATGTTTTTTGGGCACCGGCATATCTAGTTCAACTGTATAGAGAGTTGTGGCCATATCGAAGGATTCAATGGTTTGGTATTTGTTGTACTTATCTCGTTTGCATTGTTGGGCATATGAGCACATTTTTTGTGTGCACCCACAAGGACTTCCATGATAAGATTGGCACATGGGAGTTTATAGGGATGGATATAGGAGGTAGGTTCCGGTAGGGGCACATCTGTGAGTAGATGAGGGGTCACGAGATGTAACATATTATTAGTGAATGTTAGAGGGGATATACACTTTGGATATTGTATGGAGACCTTATGTTTATTTTCCATCCTATGGGGGAATGGAATAGGAGGTTGTAGGGTTATAACTAGTTAGGTGGATATAATGATGGAGGGATGGGGAGTATGATATGATACCAGTGGATCGAGTTAGAAAAATTTTGGGCTTCAACAGGATGTGCCTCCACCATTTCCATAGTACTTTTGAGATGACATGGAGAGACCATTATCTCCACCTCATCCAGTAGATCCAACAGGATAGGAGGATCAGGTTGTAGATCGGTAGATTGATGACATTGATATTATTGATGGATATAGGCATTTGTTAACATCTCAGCTATAGGAAGCACCACCAAGGCTAGGCTGACCAAACCTAGCTATAGTCATAGTGTAAAGGGTTTCATAATAGGGATATGTGACTGTGTTATAGTTACAACTCACACAAGAAAAGGCACAGGTGACCACCCTCCAGGGATAGGGGACTAGATTACAAGGGCAAGCCGCATAGGTGTAGGCTAAGATTCATGCTCAAGTTTCTTCGCATAGCCACCTGTAGGAGATGGGGGACATGTTGCCACATTACAAGCATAGGTGATAGGATTACGGACACATGTGGCTACACTTTAGGGACAAGCCCGACACAGTCTCAAGTAGGGGATGGGTTATAGGTAGCACAGGCTGCATACACATGTTTCCATATTAAAGGCATAGGTTTCCACGACAAGGCCGGATGGCACAGTCAAGGTATAATTATAGGCACATGTACCAACACTAGCTATGGGGAATGGTCCCATTATATGAGGCACATGCACCAGGACATGGTCCTCTTTTACGTATAATAGGACATGGACCATTGGTAGAGACAAAAGGTCTATAGGTATGTGCTAGAGCTATGGCACCACCGAAGTGATATCCTAGTAAGTTACGAGAGATGTCGGGTCACATGCTCTATATTATCAGGACTGATTGATGGAGGCTACTATCCAATATATTACCTATGGAGAGTATAGAGTGTAGCATGCAGCTAGTACAAGGACCAACACATGAAATAATAGTTCAACTAGCTTAGAGAGTCATTGGACATGTAGGTAGGGTGAGCGATAGGTTCCAGTTCACGGTGATAGAGGCCAAGTCGGGGTATAGGGAGAGAAACAAGGGTGTTGGCCCATCATAGAGGATATATCAAATGACATGTATTATTGATTTTTGATATATATATCGGCCTTCATGTCGAATATGTCGAATATGTGAGATGTATATGAGAGTTTTGGGATACTTGTATTTTATATCTGTATATTTAGTGTATTGATATACAAACTTTTCATGTATAGATGGATGTTGATATTTATAGATGATGCACTTGGTTTATTTCCATTGTATTGTTATCATGGAAACTAGATGTGTAGGCATGATTTTATGATGATGTATGGTTGAGTTTATTTCCATTATATTGATGTTATGGAAACTTAGAAGTTTAGGCATGGTGTGATTTTAATTTCCAAGTTGTTGTTCTTATGGAAACTTAGTTATTTAGGTATGGTTGAGTTTGATGTGAATTTCCAATTTATTGATGTCATGGAAATTAGATGTAGGCATGATCGAGTTGTGTTTGTTTTAATGTAGTTTCCAATTTGGTGACATTATGGAAAGTAAATGATGATGTATGGTTTTTATGGAAACTAACTTAATTAAGTTTTTGTTTGATGGGGAAATGACGATTGGGAAAAGAGTGGTTGAGCTAACCTTAAATGGCCCCATGCCCTAAGAGTGTTGCCTACATAGACCTTGTAAACATTTGTTGGATCACTAAAATTGATCCAAGGATGAGTCGGATAAAAAGACATGTTTACAAATCTTAAGCTAGATTGCAAATAACCTACCATAAGTGAAAAATGGATTAGAGAAGTCATGCCGGTTCGATCAAATGATCTTAATAGTAGAAAAGACTTATTTATATCAAGCATGATTTCCAATAATCAGAAGAACATATCCATATAAGGAAAATCACATATCAACACTTGAATGCAAAGGAGGAAAATAACAATAGTCAAGGGTGTTACATGCTTCCCTCCTAAAAGAATCATCGTCCGATGATTACATCCTTTTTAACAATTTACATCAAGGACAGTCAATTCATTCACTTCTCTTATCCTAAGTCAAATATTTCAAAACCTTATAGTTCCAGAAATCAGTATTAAATAACTTTTTATTCAAATCAAGTAAATATCTTCCCAAAAATAGCTTACTTAATGTCATAAAGGATAAATTCATATAATTTTATCAGTCAATAGATTTAATTCTATTCAATTAGACATGGAAAAGTAGTTTTCATATCCTCTAGATTTTCCCAAGTTGCACTCTCCTTGTTAAATTGGTCCCACTAGACCTTACATTGACTTATTTCTCTATTTCTTAAATACAACTGACAAGTTTCTAGCATTGAAATGGGCTTAACCACGATTATTCCTAGGTCTTTAACCTACTGAGGAGTTTCAATTTAACACATGTGATAAATCTAAAACTTATTTCTTAAGCAAAGAAATATGGAAAACATCATGCATTCGTGACAAAGCAGGTGGTAGTGCTGAATGATAAGCTATAGGGTTGATTACTTCAACTATTTCAAAATGTCCCACGTAATGAGGTGATAACATGGCAGCCTTGCCAAAAGTTATGGAACTCTTTTTTGGTTTAACCGAAGAAAAACCTCTTCTCTAAGTTCAAATTTCCTATCAACCCGCTTTAAGTCAGCATAACTCTTTTTCCTATCTGCTGCTTCTTTTAAGAGTTCACGAATCATTTTAACTTGTTGTTCCATTTTCGTAAGGATTTCAGGTCTAATTACCTCTCTATCCTAAATATTATCCCAACTAATAAGGGTTCTACATTTCCTTCCATAAAGTGCCTCAAAAGGTGCCATCTTAAGAGAAGCATGATATGTATTATTGTATGCAAATTCAACTAATGGAAGGTACTCCTCCCACTTATACTACTGATCCATACAATACATCCGTAACATATCCTCTAGAACCTAATTTACTCTTTTCAATCTGTCCATCCGTTTTGGATGATACGCAAAATTTAAATTCAATTTAGTACTAAGAGCTCCATTAAGCATTTGCCAAAACCTTGACGCCATTCTAGGGTCTCTATCAGATATGATTAATTCAGGTACTCCATGTAATCTGAAAATTTCATGTACAAATCTTTTAGCCAAAACAGGAGAATCATCCTTTAGATTTCTAGCAATAAAATGAGCTACTTTTGTTAGTTTTTCAACTACTACCAAAATAACATCATGTTTATTTCTTGACATAGGCAATTGTTGTACAAAATGCATGCTTATTACCTATCATTTGTACTGTGGTATGCTATGAGGATATAATAAACTAGCTGGATGCATATGTTCCACTTTTACTTGTTGACATTCCAGATAATGAGTCACAAAATCTATAACATCCTTTTTCATTCCTTTCTAGAAATATTGTTGTTTAATATCAACAAGAATTTTTGTAATGCTAGGGTGTCCAGAAAAAGGTGAATTGTGAAAATCTATCAACAATTTCTTTCTCAAATCATTAGGTAAGGGTACATCTACTCTTGTACATACCCAAAATTATAGGGTAATGTACCATCGAATGATGTTACACATGCCCCAATGATGATACAGGTCACCTCGCAAGGTGTTCGGGATCTAGAGAAGCTCACAAAGTATATGTTAGCATCCCAAATGCTTTATCCAAGTTCCTTGTGCTTTGTTTTATCCTTCATCCCCCTTTTTAAACGTGTTTTGAACCTTCAATAACAAAATCACCGCCCTGCCAGGGTGGCGGTCCTGTAACCACCACCCTGCTTAGGGCGGCGGTCCTTCATGTATTTTCCAACATGTTCCTTTGATCGCGACTTATGTAATTTTTCAACATTTACCAGCTTTTCTCAACTATCTTAGCTTGTATTAATGTTTTATGTTCCCTAGAATAGTGTTTCTTCATTGTTTAATGGTAAAAGAGTTCTAATAGGAATCACCTTTGGGTGAATGTGAAATCTATAAATATCCATCTTGTTTTCAAGAAAATGGCCTCTCAACTTCTCATTTCCATTGTTTATTATTTCAATTTCTTGCTTAGAACTCATTTTGTTTTCATGTTTGAAACCATGCTAGTTTTACTTTGTTGTTAGAAGCCATTCGATCTTCTTGCTTCAGTCTTGTTCATTGTTATTCATACAAATTAGTTTAGAGAAGAGTAGTATCATTTGTAGATTGAATCCATTAGAGTTACAGGTTGTGTTCTTCACAGAAGGTATATTCTAGAATCTCTCGGTACACTTGTGTTATATTCCCATGCAATAAATCCCGCTAGGAATTACATACGCCAAGCTCTGTCACTTGCGTTGTCCCTCTCCTACTCACATTATATTCGGTCTATATCCAAAGCTGCCATTGTTCAAATACCTTCTTTTGTTGATGCTAGCATATACACGCTCTTTTGGATTCACGTGAACATGAAGGAACGAGGAGATCATTCTGAGGGGACAAAGTCATACACTACTAGATTTTCCACTGTTCTATAAATTCTAGGTTTTATCTGTCAAATTTCTAGTTAAAACATATCAAATAGAGTAGTGAAATATTTCATTTCAGTTAAATTTCATTTTGATATTGCCAGGAAGCTGTGGGGATTGATAGTTTCTTAGAAACTATGATTCATTCCTCACTTCTGAGGTAGGATCGAGAGTCTTTTAATTAAGTTAATCAGTTATCTAGTTATTTAGGATAAACTCACAACTACACAGGCAAGTAGCTACACCACGCTACCTTGCTTGTTTTAATTTTGTTATTAGATTAGTTGTCATTTTCTGAATATATTAGATTAATTGCTCTTTTGATTCTATTAAAAATTCTATCAAAAATACAAAAAATAGAGGAATATATATATGTTGTAGATATATCTTGCATAATTAGTTTATTTCATTTCAATTAGGTTTATATTGATCTTGTATGACAATCACGGGACCTAGGGAGCCTAGGGAATACATTTTGAGCCAATTGTGCCTCAACCAAATCTTGTTATAGCATTAACTGACATAGACCAAAATCTCAAAATTCAAGTCTTCCAAACAAAAACAGACCTACAAGAAATCAACACACAGCTAAGAGGATTAAACATAGAAGATGACAAAGCACACATGTTCTGGTCAAATCAGCCAAATTATAGACTACCTTGATAGATATCTGTATGACTATAGAAGGACCTGAAAGAGAGCAAACATTTGGTTATGATCCACAGGTCCCACAACCCAACAGGCCTACAAAAAAATCAAGTATCGACACCAGCTTGCGAACACTAGTGTTTAGGTCCTCTCCACTTCCACTAGACATTATCACACAACTATCATTATTAAACGTAGCAGCTAATCAAGCTAAATATTTTTGGACTAGACTAGAGAATAGTCCATAAAGCACCAAAATATCCACTACACATTTAGCCATTCCATTTTCATGACCTTATTAGGAGATATATACGAAGCATCCATAGGTCATCTTCCACATATCCCACAACCCATAGATCGGATCACGGTAGAGCTCGATATTGATTGGAGCCTTCGAGCAGCTATCCTTGCCAAACGATCTATCACACCAATTCAGGTTAGGAGGGCCTTCTTTTCCTTAGATTTGTAGATCCCATTATTGCGTGTTGAAGACATAAGATTACCTAACTAGTTTATCTACACCCCACGTATATTCCATCCCCACCGGCTGTCTCGGCATGACCTCGAGAGGTCGGGTGCGAGGAAGAGTTACTTGTAGATTCCCATGCTCACTGGTCACTTTTCCATCGTACAAAATTGGTGAACCCGACGTGAAACGAACACGCAACCTTCTGATTCAGAGTCGATTCTACTTGTTCTTCCAATTAATACGCTTTTCATCTTTTCCACCTCTTTAGCCTTCACATCAGCTTCACCAACAAAATTGGTGAACCCGACGTGAAGGGAACAATTGCTTCACTTTCACACTCTTCTTTTTAGTTTTATCCACCTTCGCTTCTTCCCATTATTCTACGGGTATTTATATACCCCCAAAATATGTCAGGATATGATGCATATGGCAGACCTCTCCTAGGTCTTGAAGCATACTACGATCAATTAAATAGACAACCATCACCCTCGCTCTCAGCATGGGGTGACAACTATTCAACTAACCAATTTTCAACACAAACTCCACCTCAAAGGACTAGATATAGTTCTTCTTTCCAAATAGAGGAGTTGGATCAGCTCACTCAAATGCAACAACCAGAGCCTTCAAGCTCAAACAACATGACACTCACTACATAATCTAGTTCATCTCCTTGGGTGTTACTTAGACCACAAATTAGTAGACAATCAGATCCATATCTGTTTTTAGATGGCAAATACTTAGCACGTTATGCTAGGAGTGAACAACGCTCTCAAAATATGTACCCACATAAAGGAGGTTTGCAAACACAACCCGAGGTCTCGTTCCAAGAAAACACCCCCATTCCTCCACCTATAGGAAATTCCCTCGGTGAAACTTGGCAGGGCACCGATCAATTCATAGCAAGGTACCATATGCCTATACAACCTCAAGATATACAACAAATGCCACTAAGGAAAAATACCATGTCTTCACCAAACAAGGTCATCTCAGCCTTAGTTGAGAAGGTTAGAGGGTTAGAACTTGCTCAAGCAAATCAAAATTCATAGTTCATGTAAGCAGGAACTTCCAATCCTCCACATCATCCTAGCCAAGTAGACCTCCTCATAGGAATAGGAACGTTGGGCATGCCTCCTCAGTATTTACAACAAATGCCAACTAGAACCACATTTTCAAATGTCACTCTAGTTGAGAGTATGATACCTCCCGAGCTTAGCACAAAATAATCCATTCCTGAGAAATGCTCCTCCATACTTAAACATGTATTCCAAATCACCACAGGGAGATATGTTCTCTTCTCCTGGCATATTTTCTCAACCATAGGGATTTCCTTATGCCCCTGCAAATACATATGCTACGCCATATCAACAACCCATTCCACCTCCACCCCCTCAGCAAGCACCATCAATGGTCAAAACCTATGCGATAGGGACTTATTCAAAATATTTGAAAGAACCTTTAGACTTCACTGTATGAAGTGTCATGCTTCCAATACCTATCCCCGATCTACCAAGTATAAAGGGGAAGGAGACCCAAATGCACATATTAAGGCCTATGCCACAACCATTCAAGAACTGCTCCCTTGGGATGGAGTTGTTGCTAAAATATTCCCCAAAACTTTAGAGGGTATCACCCTCGATTGGTATTATAGAATACCTGAAGCCTCAATACATTCATTTAAACAACTCCTTTTAGATTTCATCAAGGTGTTCAACATGAACAAATTGTTGAGAATAGGAATCAAGGAATTCTTGCATATTAAACAAGAACACAATGAATTTGTTGCTCATTTCATCCAAAGATGGCGTACAGTCCTCTATTCTTTAGCAAGCACTCCAAACATGGATCAAATGGAACTATGTAATTTATTCCTTCATTCTCTCAACAAAGAGATAAAGGAAGAAGTCCAGAAGTTCCCACTAAGAACTTATGATGAAGTGCTCAAGAGCGCTCTCCGAATAGATCAAGCTACAATAGATCGTGGTTGTAAGACATATGGAACAAATGGGAGGTTAATCATCCCCAACCAAAACACTACAATCTATCCTACTACCACAAATACCAATCAAGGACCTAAAATCCTTAACAAAAATAGCGGAGTGACAAAGAGATGGAGTGTCTGAACAAGATAAAAGAGAAAACATTGTAAATGTTCCACCACCGATTAATAATTAACGAAACAACAATTTTACCCCAACAATCAACATGGTGGATTTTAATTGTCCCCAATGACAACAAAAACAACAACAATAACGGAAGATCCAGACATAGGGTCCAAGTCAAAACTCAACTGGATGTCAAAACCAAAACCAAAGGCAACAAGCACAAAACTTTAATCCTAATAGTCAATAGTTTAATCAGAGTTTTAGACCACAACACGTGCCAAACCAACAACCTAGGAGTTATAATCCCAACTCGTATTGTGGTTTCCACAAAATTCGAGGCCATGACACTAGGAATTTCCATGATTACGATAAGTTCATGCAACGTTTTCTAGAAGAACAAAGACAACACTTCATAGATATGTTCTTAACAGATTTTGTGACACCTATGCCAAACATTTTCACAGGGAAGTTTCCCCTCAAAATGCACCTCTTAATATCTTCAATGATCCACTTCTAAATCACAATAACAATAATAAATTAAATCCAAATGGAATGAATAAAATGTGTAATGACATAGAATATTAGTAAGTGAATGACGATCATGAAGCCTCAACTTCACTAAATCCATTATGAGTCGAACTACAATTAGGAAATTAGCAAATGGTATTAACAATATGCAGAATAAGATCGGTTTTGTGAGAAACTAAACAAACCAAGATAGTTGGTCTAGTGGAGTTAGATCTTGAGCTACACGTAGAAGCCATAACAAGAGCACGAGAATATTATTCTCAACCAAATCCAATCTATCTACTAGAGCCAGATAACATTCAACAAAGATTGGTAAAACCCATAACTTCTTATGATTTAATTAATGATTTAACAAAGACCTTCTCTTACATCTCCAAAGAATATATTATTTTTGGACTTATTGAAAAATTCTCTTGAAACCCATAAGGTTTCTCTTTTAGAAGCACTAGGTCTAGGTCATTTAATTAACATCACTCCACCTCTTGAAACACAAGTAAACCATATAGACTTTGATATCCACCCTCTAGGGCAGCTAGATAGGGATACCAAGTTTATATTCGACATAAACAAAATGCCAACACCCCGGAGGATGCAAAATGGAATGCAAAAGATGAAATTGGGTACACGTAGAGGTGATCGGCCTTTCATTTACGAAAAGTGTGGGTTTATAATAATTATGTTAAACACGTAATGGTTGACGATGGGGCAGCAGTGAATTAACATTTTCCCCTTCTCTTTCCTTCAAAAGCTTGGATATGGAGAAACAAACTGTTCCACAACAAGAAATACGCTAAGAGTTTATGATATCCTTAAAGCTACTTCAATTGGGACTATAATATTACCCGTCACTTTAGAACCCAAGACAATCCTCACGAGTTTCATATCATAGATCGGAAACCAACTATAATATGATCCTCGGATTCGACCATGGATACATCGAATGAAAGCAATCCCTTCTACATTATTCCAGGAAATAAGATTCTTACACCTAGGAAAGATATTCATGAAGAGCAAAAGGTGACCCAAAACCATTCGACATACACCTAGAGACAAGAAGAAAAGACTATGTTGCATTCACTCGAGTTTGAACTCTAGGATAATATAATATGTGTTGTAAAACCAACTTAACAAACTAATCGACTCAAAACCGGAAGAAAAATTAATACCTATAATAGAACTAGAAATTAGTAAGAACCTAGTCAAGGGCATCCCGAACCCCCTCAAGGATGAAGCTAACATTGTAAAAATAGTATCTTTTAGAAGCACTAGGTCTAGGTCATTTAATTAACATCACTCCACCTCCCGAAACACAAGTAAACCATATTAGATACCAAGTTTATATTTGACATAAACAAAATGCCAATTACACGAGAGATGCTGAACGTGTGGAACGAGAGGTGATCGGCCGATATGATCGCAAAAATTGTCAAATTACTTCAATTGGAACAAGATCTACCAAATTTCCTACCATTTGATTCCATAGGTATGGGATGTACCTAGAAAGTGTTGGTTCTCTTCTAGCAGAGGAACTTTGCATGGTGAAGAAGTAACCTAAAACGGAAGAAGCAGACACAAAGAATGTCCCAACATCCATTTTCCTAGTAAATATTGGACTCTCCACTTCATAGGATGGAGTTAGATGTCACTATGGAGCTAGGGCAGACACACAAAGTGTGATCTTTACTTCCCTAAGGGAAAGATCCTACCTTTTGCTTTTGCTTTTAAGTTAAACTTTGAATGTACAAACAATGGCCCTAAGTACAAAGGTGTCCTCCTTGGCCTCATCATAGCCAAAAGGATTGGTGTTAATAACATCAGAGTGTTAGAAGACTCGTAATTAGTTGCAAACCAAGTCTCTGAAGTATATGAGATTAGAGTGAGCACTTACATCTCTATAAAATAGTAGTATTATATCTAAGCAAAAGATTTGACTTCATATCCATTGAGGGATCCCACGAGAACAAAACCTTCTCATGATTCAATAGCAACCTCAACTTCGCGTTTTACCCCAAGCAATGAGTTGGAAGATACAAGTTTTAGGGTATCACTTCACACTGAACCATTGGTGAAGAAAATATCAACGAACCCTCTTCTAACACATACAGCTGAGAATGAGTCTTCTATCTTACATCATGTTGACAGTGATAAAGTCACTCTCAAATATCTAAATGCCTATGTAGAGCTACACCTTTCTCACCATATAGTTGATCTTTCCCTAATACCACACTCCTCTTCCTACTTTGGAAATCCCATGGTAGAGTCTCCTCCATAGAAGGATCTCGATATCTATGAGATAGAAAATGGAGAAATCTTGGAACTACCTCCAACCCCACCTAAATTTGAAGAAGGTAACACTTCTTTGATAGAAGAAACCATTGACATAAACATTGGAATAGAGGAAGAACCAAGAATTTTGAAGTTGGGATCCTCGTTAACTCTAGAAGAAATAGAAATACACACCCAAATCCTCAAAAAACATCAAAAGGATTTTGCATTTAATTATAAAGAAATGATGGGTATCGCACCACAAGTTGTGGTACATAATCTCGTCACTAAACCAGATGCAAAGCCAATTAAACAGAAGTCAAGACCAATGAAGCCAAAAGTGGCTCTCATGGTAAAAGAGGAAGTAGTAAAACTTCTCCAAGTAGGATTCATCAAGCCCATTGACTATTCACAATGGGTATCTAATATCGTTCCCGTCCTCAAAAAGAATGGGAAGATACGCATTTGTATAGATTTTGGGATATTAACAAAGCTTGTCCCAAGGATGATTTCCCATTACCATCCATTGACATTATCATTGATGCAACAGCTGGATTTGAACTACTATCCCTCATGGATGGGTTCTTAGGGTACAATCAGATTAAAATATCTAAACAAGATCAAGCCAAAACCACATTTATAACTCCCTGGGGAACTTATTGTTATGTTGTCATGTCATTTGGTCTTAAGAACGCTGGTGCTACGTATCAGTGGGCAATGACTTATATATTCCACGATCTTATCCATAAAATTGTGGAATCATATGTGGATGACTTGTTAGCCAAGGCCAAGAAATGTTGTGATCATCCTAGAAGTTCTCCATATCATCCTCTCATGACTAATTGAGTATGGTGTCACATTAAACCTAGAGAAGTGCATGTTCGGTGTAACAGGAGGCAAAATTCTAGGATACATTATATCTTCACGAGGGATTGATGTTGATCCAACCAAAATATGGGTTGTTCTCGAAATGATCCCACCTTCAAATGAGTCTGGAATCAGGTCATTTCTTGGGAAACTCAGTGTAATCCAAAGGTTCATCCCAGATTTAAGCTTTGCCATTCATCCAATCAACAATCTACTCAAGAAATATTATAGTGTCGATTGGACTGAAGATTGCAACGAGGCCTTCGAAGTAGTTAAGTGCTTCTTGTTGTCACCACCCACACTAATGCCTCCCAAGCTAGACCACCCTTTGATCCTATACTCATGAGCCACTCATGTCTTGTTGGCCTGCATGTTGGCTCAAGAAGATGATGACAAATGAGAACATGTGATCTATTTCATTAGCTGAACATTACTCAATTATGAAACACGTTACACATAGGCAGAGAGAGAATGCCTTGCCATAATTTTTGCAACAAAATGTTTGAGACATTACATGTTAAACCAGGAAACAAGGGTCATTGTAAAGACAGACCATTTACGAACATTTCTCACACAAGGATCTTTATCTAAAAAGGCTGGTCATTTCATAACCCTAATGGGAGAATTTGAGTTAACATTCATAAACCAAAAATCTGTTAAAGGAAAAATCATTACAGACTAGTTAGCTGACAATCCACTAGATGGGGGTGAGCTGGTAGATCTAGACTTTCCCAATGAGTGTGTATACTTTGTCGAAACCAGACCCCCATTTCTACATGTCCCTAGTATACTGATATCATCAATTTTATCATGGACCATACATACCCGAAAAGTGCCACATCACAACAAAGAAGGTGGTTATACATTATTACCGCTAAATATGTTGTTTTAGACCAAGTGCTCTATCACAGAGCCTTTGACGGCATGCTTCTAAGATGCGTCAACATAGAAGAATCCAAGAGGGTTCTTCATGAATCCCATAGTGGTATATGTGGCGGCCACTTCGGTGGTCATGCCACCACTAGCAAAATACATCGGATGGGCTATTTTTGGCCCACTCTAGAACATGATGAAGTGGAATTTATACGTATGTGCCACAAATGTCAAGAATTCTCTCACGAGATTCACATGCCAACACAATCCCTGTAACTAATAGTGACTTTGTGGCCCTTCTCTACATCGGGTCTAGACTTGATAGAGAAATTTTCTCCCTCATCAACCGATGGCCATAATTTCATAATCACATCCACAAAATATTTTACCAAATGGGTGGAGGCCATGCCTCTCACCACTGTACCAGGTTCGGTGATTACCAAATTCATTTTGAACCAAATTATCTACAGGTACGGTGTCCCATAAGTCATTATCTCAGATAATGGCACATCCTTTAAGAATGACAAGGTTCATGAGTTATGTAGCAAGTTCAAGATAAACCATTACACAACCTCTCTTTACTACCCTCAAGCCAATGGGCAAGCTGAAGCGACAAACAAAACGTTGAAAGCTATTCTCCTCAAAACAATCAAGGAGAACAAATGAGATTGGCATTTAAAACTATATCCGACCTTGTGGGCCCACCAAACCTCAATAAAAACACCAACAGAGAAACTACTTTCTCGGCTGGTATTCAGAGCAAAAGTAGTTATCCCATTTGCGGTTAAAATACCCAGTCTCGCATCTCATTAAAAGGGATTCGGAAAAGAAGCTTATAGGAGGCATGCCTCTCTCAACTAGAAATCCTTTACGAGGCCAAAGTTAAACATTGAACAACGGCATAGATCCTATGCTGACCAGATGTGCCGCAAAGTATAAAAAAAGGGTCTATGAGTGAGAAATATATGAAGGAGATCTAGTTCTAAGACTAGACATTCGGATCGATAAGAAAATTGGCGAAGGAAGAAAGTTCTGGCCCAAATGGTTGGGCCCATATCGAGTCATGAAAGACTACGGGAATGGTGCATATCTCTTATGCACACTGGAGGGTGAGGAATTCAATGAATCAGTCAATTCCTTGCATCTTAAACAATTTTACGCATGAAGCATCAACACTATTTGTATAATTATATCTACATTACATATTCATTTAGTTAGGTTCATTTTTTTCACTCACTTCATAAAACTTGGTGATCAAGGGACTTATTCTTAAGCAATTCATTACAAACTTCTGATAGTATTGGCAGGAGCATTCAAATCATACTTCTTCATTTTCATAACATCATCAACTGTTTCAAAATCATTTCATCAATTAAAGCTAGATATGACAAAGTCTTAACAGTAGCCATACCAAGGCCTACATGCTTGTTCTCACTTTTAGTTTCTTCCTAGGATAGGTGTCTTACCTATGGTTTGTTCTAGAAGCTTCATGGTGTCACATCTATCCCATGTATATATCTCTTTGGAAATGAGAACATCCTGACATTTTGCTCAAGTAAGTAAGTCAAATATAGATCAAACAAAAAAATTTACTTTTACACATTTCCTTGCCCTACCAACCTTCGGTGTTGAGCTTACATCTCTTACTAGTGACATAGGGTTGGGAAAGGATGGGAATGCCTTTACTCACCTATGCCTTGTCCATGGTTATAATCCCATGCTTCCTACTAGTAGCATGGGGGAAGGTGTAGGGGTTCCTCTTGACAGTAAACATTGAAGGTCATAAGAAAATATTTCAAACAAACCTTTAAAATCTTGAGTCAAAAACAAATGAATCAGATGTCCAAAATTCCAAGAAAGTTCAAAACCTTGAAAACCAGATTTTATCAACCAAGTGGCCATCTACGGATCTAAGTCCAGATAAACTACAAATCAAGTCACATTCTAAACTATAGAGTCACTTGAGTAAGATAGGTTTGTAGCATCCTTATTTGGTGCCACCAACTCTTTATCTATCTTCTATCATTACCATTTCAACACACCTCATAGCTTGTGCCCTTTCTAGCTCTCGGTGGTGAGCCCTCGCATCTTACTAGTTGTCCTGGAGTTAGGAATGGGGCAAGTTCATCTACTCATCATACCAGCTCATCATCACATTTTGTCAAAACAATATGAATTACAAGAAAATTGCTTATGAAAACTAAATTTCAAGATCAAAAGTTCATCTGCATCATCATACATCAGCATCACAAAATACAAAAAGAAAACATTTGTGATATTTGTTCTCCATTGCATACATTCTGAAAAGCATATAAAAACAAAAATTCTAATAAACATCTAGTATACATGTGAAAATGAATCACAAAACTCTAGGTAAAAAGAGATCTAGATATATATATATATATATATATATATATATATATATATATATATAATTAGGTTTCATGTACAATGCCATCATGCACTAGGCATGGTCAAAACACTCAATGAGCCTAGAAAATACAAAATGGTCATATAAACAATCTAGCAAGAGTCACTACAAAAAGAGCCAAGTGGCCTCTCAATCCCTATGGGATCCCTTAGAAGGCACACGATCACGTCTAGGACTCCGGCTATATGCCGACGCTCTGAGTGCACCGAGGGCTCACGATCTCGAATAGTAGCTATAGTCTAACTATGGGAACAACTCCTCATCGGGTGTTCAAGTCCTATACCAAGCCGCCTCAACATGGAGGGAAGTCATGATCTTGGCTACATGCCGCTGCATAAGGAAAAACATCGGTATGCCTCACCTACCCATTTGCTTGAAGGCTCCCCTGCATCCACGGATAGCTCAACACGAGTCTTCTCCGTGGGGAGCAATAGGGTGTCAATACATACCCAATGAATCAAGTCTCACCACTCATCAATAGTCTCTGCAAGCAAAGGAGAAAAAAAATTAGAAAATAATCAAAAGGTGAAACCAAGAATGAACAAAAGGAGAGATAACAACTAAGGCAATTCTAGCTAAAACAAATGTCAAAAGAAGAGTGATAACTCACTCAGATCTTTGGGCCTCTAAGAAGGATCTCTAGGATCCGCACCTGCCATGGATGCCACCAAAGTGATCGGTGCCTCCCCTATGTCTAGGGAAACATAGCATCCTACCACGGACTCGTCCTCTCCACCTAGGTCTTGAGAAAGCAACTCCTCTGAGACTAGAGTCACCCTCTCGCACGCTCTGCTCTTCCCTCTCAGCCTGTAGGATCTCCTAAGTGTCATGCCACTTGGGATCGCTATCCTCTCCCCCACCGACTCACTGATCTCCATGTCCTCGGTCTCCTCCTCCATCTCTCCCTCTGTGAACTCCTCAAACTTGGAGTCTATATCAATGGGGTCATCACTACTATGGGCAGGACCGAAGGCAATATGAAGTAAAGGTTCCTGAGAAGCACCGGATCTCTCTTGAGCACGTACTACCCTCCTGGCTGCAATAGGGATGCCAGGAGTAACAACAGTCCAACCCCGGCCTCTAGGACCTCCCCTAGCCTCCCAAACTGATCTGAACACTGGCACCACTGGGGGAAGCATATCAATATAAGTAAGGCCAAACTGCTGAGGCACTCGATTGAAGGGGTGTATCTCTACCTTCCCCATCCTATCCACAAGCTACCCTGTAATAGAGTAGGAAACTAGGGTGCATACCTCCTCACCCCACAACCCTGCCATGGCTTGATAAGGTGTGGCCTCCATATCCATAGTGGTCAATGAAGCCACCGGCTGATGTGGTGCCCTAAGCACCATCATCTCTGTCCATCTAGCTGCCCTCACGACCCCGGGATCCTCCACCTCTACGCCTCTCCCATAAGGGATAATGTGCTCATAGACCTAGCTCATAACTAAGTTTGGATGGCTCAATGACTATCCCTATAATCAAACCACCCTGTATAAGTCGTGATAGGTGGTCCCAAGTATATCGGCTCCCTGCATAAATCTGACCATGTGCCTCAATTTGTGTGATGATGGGGGCCCAACAGTAGAGAAAAGTATCCCATCCCTTGTCCCCGATCAATATTGAAGCAAGGATGCCCATAATGGCCTGGTGGATTAGAGGGATGGGCAAGCTAGGAATAGAACAGACCTTCACCCCCTTCTTCGAACTAGTGGAGACAACTGCGTCTCCCATATAGGTGGCCCACTCGGTCACACGAGCTCGGATCTTGCTTGTATCAAATGAAAGTCTCCTCCCAATAATCGGGACTCCTAAAATGTGGTAGACATCCTCTAGGGTAATGGTCCACTCACCCCTAACACTTGGAAATTGGAAGGTGTTCCGATCTACATCCCAGTAAGAAAATAAGTCACATAGTATGTGTGGTGGCGGAGTGCAACGTGGGGACCCATGTGATCCTCAATATACCTACCCTCTGAGAGTATTCTACTTAGCCTGAAAGAGTGCATCTAACACTGCTAGAAGCCAATCACACTCCCTCTCTCAGCTCCATCTAATGTACTCTTCCTTCTTCTGTAAAACACCCAAAAACACGCCAAAAGAATCAAGTAGGAATACTAAAAATGTAAAAACAAACTCAAAATAGTGTTGTTTTAACACTTTGTAGAGGACCGTTGGCTTGAGCAAGGTGGCGGTTCCGTAACCACCACCTTAAAAGGTGGCGGTGTCGTAACCACCACCCTACTCAAGGTGGCGGTCTTATCCCATGACTACAAATGGGTCGCATGCCCTAAAAATGCTTAAAAATGCAAAAATCGACCATTTTAGCTAAAACGAAAGCCTACCCATTAGGTGTCCCCCCTAAGAGACACATTTAAAACTGACATTTCTAAAAATAACCCCCACAACAAAGATTTCATCATTTTAACATTTTGGGTGCAAAAACATTAAATCAAGAAGAACTAACCTGGGATCTTGCGGGTCGAGGTTCTGCTCGCAGAGGCATGATCACTATCTCGATATGAATGTTTCGACTATACTCTCGTTGAAAACCATCACCATGGGTCCCAGAGCTCAAAAACTATCAAATCGACATGCACAAATGAATAGGAAAATAACCTGTTTTATATATATGGTGTTTTGACTCATTTTGAATGCCCCTTTCGTAGGTTTAGAGCGCCGACAGAGGTAAGTTCTTATCCCCGTGTAAATGGTAAGTCCTCATTTCATACTAATTTAGTATTTATTTTTCGATTTATTTTATCTATCTGCACTTGAGTCCTCTTTCCATTTTGCAGGTACTGGGAATTTGGATGGCGTCACTTCGACATACGGGCGTGTCAGGTATAATTTCTAGCTTCCCATTTTGGGACCGCCATACTCGGACCCACCATTTTACACCTCTTCATGGTTAAAATGCTTCTCCAAGGGGGCAATATGTATGTACAAAAATATGTAGGGTAGTGTACCACTGGAACGATGTTACACATGCCCCAATGATGATACAGGTCACCTTGCAAGGTGTTTGGGATCTAGAGAAGCTCACGAAGTATATGTTAGCATCCTAAATGCTTTATCCAAGTTCTTTGTGCTTTGTTTTATCCCTCGCCCCCTTTTTAAATGCATTTTGACCTTGATAATGAAACCATCACCTTTCAGGGGTGGCGGTCCTGATGACCGCCACCCTACCACGTGGCGGTCCTTCACACGTTCCTTTGATCATGACTTACATAATTTTTCAACATTTACTAGCTTTTCTCAACTGCCTTAGCTCGTATTAATGTTTTATGTTCCCTAGAATAGTGTTTCTTCATTGTTTAATGGTAAAAGAGTTCTAATAGGAATCACCTTTGGGTGAATGTGAAATCTATAAATAGCCAACTTGTTTTCAAGCAAATGGCCCCTCAACTTCTCATTTCCATTGTTTAGTCTTTCAATTTCTTGCTTAGAACTCATTTTGTTTTCATGTTTGCATCCATGCTAGTTTTCCTTTCTTTGTTAGAAGCCATTCGATCTTCTTACTTCAGTCTTGTTCATTATTGTTCATAAAAATTAGTTTAGAGTAGAGTAGTGTCATTTGTAGATTGAATCCATTAGAGTTGTAGGTTGTGTTCTTCATAGAAGGTAGATTCTAGAATCTCTCGGTACACTTGTGTTGTATTCCCACAATAAATCCCGCTAGGAATTACATACGCCAAGCTCTGTCACTTGCATTGTCCCTCTCCTACTCACATTTTATTCGGTCTATATCCAAAGCTACCATTGTTAAAATACCTTCTTCTGTTGATGCTAGCATATACATGCTCTTCTGGATTCACATGAACACGAAGGAATGAGGAGATCATTATGAGGGGACAAAGTCATACACTACTAGATTCACCATTGTTCTGTAAATTCCAGGTTTTATCTATCAAAGTTCTAGTTAAAACATATCAAATAGAGTAGTGAAATATTTCATTTCAGTTAAATTTCATTTTCAATATTGCCGGGGAAGCTGTGGGGATTGATAGTTTCTCAGAAACTATGATTCATTCCTCACTTCTAAGGTAGGATCGAGAGTCTTTTAATTAAGTTAATCAACTATTTAGTTATTTAGGATAAACTCACAACTGCACAGGCAAGTAGCTACACCGCACTACCTTGCTTGTTTTAATTTTGTTATTAGATTAATTACTCTTTTGATTCTATTAAAAATTCTATCAAAAATACAAAAATAGAGGAATATATATATGTTGTAGATATATCTTGCATAATTAGTTTATTTCATTTCAGTTAGGTTTATATTGATCTTATATGACAATCACGGGACCTAGGGAGCCCAGGGAATATGTTTTTGAGCCAATCATCCCTCAACCCAATCTTGTTATAGCATTAACTAACATAGACCAAAATATGAGAATTGGTCTTCTCGAACAACAATCAGACCTACAAGAAATCAACACACAGCTAAGAGGATTAAACATAGAAGATGACAAAGCACACACGTTCGGTCAAATCAACCAAATTATATACTACCTTGATATATATTTGTATGACTATAGAAGGACTCGAAAGAGAAAAAAATTTTGTGATCCACAGGTCCATAACCCATTAGACCTATAAATCAATCAAGTATCGACACCACTTGCGAACACCTGGTGTTTAGGTCCTCTCCACTTCCACTAAACATTATCACACAACTATCATTATTAAATTTAGCAGACTAATCAAGCTAAAGATTTCTTGACTAGACAGAAGAATCATTCATAAAGCACCAAAAGATCCATTACACATTTAGTCATTCCATTTTCATGACCTTATCAGGAGATATATACGAAGCATCCATAGGTCATCTTCCACGTATCCCACAACCCATAGATGAGATCACGACAGAGCTCGATATTGATTAGAGCCTTCAAGTAGCTATCCTCGCCGAATGATCTATCACACCAATCCAGGTTAGGAGGGCCTTCTTTGCCTTAGATTCAAAGATCCCATTATTTCATGTTGAAGACATAAGATTACCTAACTAGTTTATCTATACCCCATGTGTATTCCATCCCCACCGGCTATCTCGGCATGACCTCAAGAGGTCTAGTGCGAGGAAGAGTTACATGTAGATTCCCATGCTCACTGGTCACTTTTCCATCGTATAACTCTATTTTCATATCATAAGATTCCCTCATTATCAAAGTGAAAACCTTTATACTTTTCATCCTTCAGATCTGTAGTAATCACTATTTTTACTTGCTGAAAGTAAGAGTCAGGTTCCATAACACTTTTTACTTCATCCTTAAACTAAGTTCTTAGTGTTATAAGAGCAGAAATGTGCTTCCTACGACTTATAGCATCATCCACTCTATTCTATTTTCCTTTAATGTAACTTATGTCAAAATCATACTGAGACAAAAGCTCTAACCACCTTCGTTGTCTTGCATTTAGATATGGTTGAGTAAAATGTACTTCAGTCCAAGATGATCAATTTTTAACTCAAATGGTTTACCAAGTAGATAATGCCTCCAAACTTGAAGTGCATGAACTATGGAAGCAAGCTCTAAATCATGTGGAGCATAATTCAACTCATGTAACTTAAGTTTTCTACTTTCGTAAGCTATGACATGATCATTTTGTAACAAAATACCTCCAAGATCCTCCCGGATGCATCTGTTACAATCGTGAAGTATCCATTAGGATCATGTACAGCTAAAATAGGTGCTGAAGTCAACTAAATTTTAGATTTTTAAAAACAGATTCACATTTATCATCCTAGACAAATTTTTTATCATTTTTCTATAATGAAGTTATTGGTGCAACCACCTTAGAAAAATCCTTAACAAATTTTCTATAATAACCTGCAAGGCCCATGAAGCTTCTAACTTCATGTACATTCTTTAGTACAGGCCACTCGATTATAGCTACAATTTTAGAAGGATCTACAACAATCCCATATTTACTTATAACATGACCCAAATAGTGAACTTCAGTGTCATAGAAAGAACATTTGGACAACTTACCATATAACCGTCTTTTTCTCAAAATTTCCAAAACTATTTTCAAGTGTTCATGATGCTCCTCCACACTTTTAGAATATATGAGAATTTCATCCAAGAATACAAGCACAAACTTGTCCAAGTATTCTTGAAATATATTATTCATTAAGTTCATAAAAGCTGCAGGTGCATTCGTTAATCCAAAGGGTAAAACCGTGAATTCATAATTTTCATATCTTGTCCTAAAAGCCTGTTTATGAATGTTCTCATCCTTAATTCATAATTCATGATATCCAGATGTAAGGTCTATTTTTACAAAGATACCAATGCTCCATGCATCTGATCAAATAGGTCATCAATTCTAGGAAGTGGGTATCTATTCTTGATTGTTGCTTTATTTAACATCCCGTAATCAATGCACAATCTGAGTGTTCCATCCTTATTCTTTACAAAGATCACCGTTGCTCCCTAAGGTGAAACACTTGGCCTAATCAAAACTTTAGACAAAATTTTTGTAATCGAGCCTTAAGATCTACTAACTCTATGGTAGTCATTTGATAAGGTGCTTTAGAAATAGGTTCAGTACTTGGCTTGATTTCAATTGTGAAGTCAAACTCCCTTTTGGGTGGTAATCCCGATAATTCTTCCAGAAACACATCACCGTAGTTTTGTTAGAGCAGATAATGTTCCATGAAATCACTATTTTCTTCCACATATTTAGAAATTTTTACTGCATATAAGATACAACCCTTATTTTTGGCCATTTTAAGTTGCATAGCTGACAATTTTCTAACAAAAATTTCTCATCTTACACCCTGAATCTCTATTGTTTTCTGCAGATCATCTAAACAACTAATATGTTTTTCAAAATAGTCTACCTTTGCTTTATGCTCTGCTAACCAATTTACACCTATGACTATATCATAAGATCCCAAAGGTGCTACATAGAGATCAAATTATTTGGAAAAGCTAGGTAAGTCAAGGACTGCTCCGAAAAGACACATACTAACTATATGAACAAAATTATTACCATAATGTACAGTCCATGATTTATCCATTTTTTTAGCTTTTCTTTTAAGTTTTGAAGCAAGTTTACTAGAAATAAAACATTCAGTAGCTCCGTATCAAAAATAATAGTTACAGGTATGCCGAATAACTTACCAGGAACTTCTATAGGTGTAACTTGCTTTTTAGCTTGCTTGTCAGCTACTGTAGCATGTATCTTGTGTTCTTGATTACGATCATCCTTATTCAAAGGACATTGATTCATGTAATGATCTTTGCCACAATTATAACAGCCTTCTACTAGTCCCTTTTTGGGCTCAGAATTATTTCTAGCCTTATAGTTATCATTCTGACCTCCATAGGATTTTCACATTATTATTATTCCTGGAAAAATTGTTTCGTGTATTACTAGCAGTCTTATTCATTGTTGTTTTCTTATTAATATTGGTTGGAAACTTACTTTTATTACCAAAATTTTTCCATGGTCCTTTCTTAGGTGCAAGAGAAGTTGAAGAAGAGTTTGGAACTTTCTTATGTACTTCTTCCTTGTGAGTAGAAATAGCCTTTAATTTCTATTCCTACCTTACGGATTTTTCAACAACCCCTTCCATAGTGGTTTGGTGTGAACATCAACCTCTCCCCCAATAATGGGTTTCAACCCCATGATGAATTTCTATATCCCGAACTACTCATCGCTTGGTCCTAAGGTACATACTTGAGTAATTTCGTAAACCGTTCACAATACTCGAGTTATAGTTATCTTCCCATGAGCTAAGTTCTAAAATTAAGTCATTTTATAATCATAATAAAATTATGGTAGCCATCATTTCATAAAATAACCTTTAAACTCGATTCCAGATGATGTTAATTTCATAAATGTTTAGCTCAAAGCCTTACGAATGTACCACCATGAAGATGCTTTAGGGGAAATTCGATATGCCCCAAATAGCTTTGGTTTCTCCGAGAAGTTCTTTATTGCAAAGTACTTCTCTATCTCATTGAGCCAATTCTCAGCTCCATCACCTAATGTGGTGTCATCAAACTTAGGTGGAATTATCCTCTTTATATCATTAGTGAGTTCAACAGCCAACCTAGCCTTTTTGTTTTTTGGCTGGTTAGGCACATTAACATTGTTATTATCAACACCCATATTAGGGTTGTCCTCAAGAGGTGGTTGATTGTTATTACCAACTTCTTCTTCCTCCTCATTACCCATCACTTATTGCTTGAGCACAGTCAAATGATCTCTTGTGTCCAATAGGGCAGCAAGGATCTCATCAAGTTTTTGGGTTGTTGCTACTCCTTCCTCAGGTGGAGCATTGTTGCAATGTTTCCTCTTGTCCTAACCATTTTCTGTTACAAGAAAATTCAATTTTTATCAGATTATGGACACAATAGGTCTAAGATCTACAACCTTCAGCTCTGATACCAAGATGTAACATTCCTATTTTAAGACTTTAGAAACAAGGGATTTTTTTTTTAGTAATGTTCCCTATTCTAAATACGTAATTTAGAACACACATTCCAAAAAAATCATTCTTATAACAGATAACCATATGTAGTTGTAATGACTTGGTAAACTACCAATCTATTCATGTTTAACACTAAGTATTGAATACTTTTCTATATACTACGTATACTTGGTTCTCTTACCCGATTTGGATATTGAGTGATTTGTCTAAGGAACCTAATTGAATAATTGTTACCAATATTCATCTGCATCTTGATCCTTAGACTAGGTGACATAGGACAACGCAATCAGTAGCTTGCGATACTTTGGCTGAACATTTTTAACATACTATTCATATTACTTATTCCTTGATGACATCCTCGTTAATCTAGAATACATCTTTCACCCCACTCTATTGTTATCTAGAACGCCCTTTCCGACATCCGTCATCCCGTTGGTCCAAAAATATGTCGTGGGTGTTTCACATAGAATGTTTCCATTTTTAAAATAGAGGTGCTTCTATCCTTTCATTCTCTTGAGAAACATATGAGGGTTAGGGCTAGGAGGAATACCTGTTGAGTGTTGGGAGGGTGCACATGTACCGTAGAGAGAGATCAGATCAATTGCAAAGAACTCCTTTTTGTCTAGGAAGGACTACCTGCAAGTAAGAATACAAGACCACCAGATTTTAGTTAGACAATAAATGAGGGAACTTCCTTGGGCCCAGGAAATATTAGAATTCCTTTCAAAGGTGGTCAGTTCCCCTTTTAATACGAATTAACAAAGATGATAGAAAAGAAGCTATTGTAAAATTGCACTTCAATTACCTTGTTAAAAATCAATAGAAGAAAGGTTGGTTTTGGTTTGAGTCACAAGTGACCGATGTCGGTCAATGTATAATGATTGTAGTTATACACCGGTGCGATTCTGCCGATAACCGATATTAGTAGGGGTGGTGATTTAGGGGCTTTCAATGAAGGTTGGTTGTGAGGCGGCTATGGTGTTTATAAGATTAGAAAATGATTAGGGGTAAGCAATAGGGTGATGGAGAAGACTCAGAGAGTGTGGGGGTTGTTCTTGGGGCAATGTAAGGGTAGAGGGATGACAGTTAGATGTAGGGTGCTGCTGAGTAGTAGATCTAGGAGTGAACCTATAATTACTATGAATCAGAAGTTCAAGAAATGTTATTTAAAAATGTATAAGACACTACTTACTAGTTCCTGATGAAGATACAGGTCCAAGGATTGTGATGACGAAGGCAGGGCTTAGGTGGGATGATCTGACAATCAAAAGTGAGCCATCTTCTCTCCCAATTCTTAGATGAGTGTCACTATGCTCTAGTTACTTAGTTGCAGTCTTGGGCTCGATGTCCTTCTCTGTAAACTCTTCACTTTTCTTCACTTGTCTCTGCTCTACCAAGTGAATTCTGGATCTTTCAAATGAAATCCGATCCTTTTTTTTTCTTGGGGAGGTCATTTACAGGGAACCGATGGCGGTTACGTAACCGATGACGGTCGAGTAGGAACCGATGTCGGTTAACTCAAAGTGGGCTATTTTTAGTAAAATAGCCAACTTTCCCTCCTTTTCTCCCGAGGGATTAGTTGTGGGCTTGGTCAAGTCATGATTAGGTTGGTTTTGGTGCGGGTGAGAAGTAATTAGTCATGGGTGTGGATGTAGACCAAGTTATAGGTCTTAATTAGGTTAGTTTAGGGTTAGGGCTAGGTCATGATGAGGTGGTGAAATGAGGTGGCAGGTTTGAATATGTGGATTTATTAAATATAACGTAATTAATAAATAATTGTGTAAGGTTTTAAGTGGTGAGGTTAGGTTGCGAAATGAGATGCGGGGCATAGGGTGTCGTAAGACACAAATTTGGTGTCTACATTAGCCCCTTGTTGTCATGTAGCTTGTCTTGTAAAGCTGCACTGACAATTAATAAGAAGTGATTACCCCAGTTAAGGGTATAGGTAATCCCCCTCAAATCTATCACAGATTGAGGTGACGTGAAATCAGGGATAGGGTTGATAAAGGATAAATGTGTGTCAATGATGGTAAGATGGTGGGGTAAGTTCAAAGAAGTAGACACACATTGAAATGTAGTAGTGTGACCAGGGTACATGATTTGAAGAGCAAACAAGCAATTCATAGGCAAAGGTTGATAGTTTATCCAAACAAGGGTGATATAATCTTTGTATCCAGGCATAGGAAGTAGCTCAGGGGATATAATGGGTAAGGTACGGGAACATTTAGGCATGTCCAAGCAAAGATGCAAATGGTTGGTTTGGTTGAGATAAACATCACGGTCTCGGTCTAGGCAAAGTTGGTTGGCTGATCAATTCAAGTATCCTAATCATGCTAGAACACGAACATGTGAGCTCGATTGAACAAAAAGCTACATGATGGGTGGATAAAATCATAATTTGCGGGTCTTGGGCGAGGTACGTAATTGGTGCGGCCTTGGGTCAGGCCGATGGATTAGGTGTGGCCGTGGGTCGGGCCGGATTGGTTGGTTGCAGCCTTGGGTCGGGCCGATTGGTTGGTTGCAGCCTTTGGTTAGGCCTGATTGATTGGGTGTGGCCTTGGGTCGGGCTGGATTGGTTGGTTGCGGCCTTGGGTCGGGCCAGATTGGTTGGTTGTGGCCTTGGGTCGGGCTTGATTGATTGGGTGTGGCCTTGGGTCGGGCCGGATTGGTTGGTTATGGCCTTTGGTCGGGCCTGATTGATTGGGTGTGGCCTTGGGTCGGGCTGGATTGGTTGGTTGTGGCCTTGGGTCGGGCCTGATTGATTGGGTGCGCCTTGGGTTGGGCCGGATTGGTTGGTTGCGGCCTTGGGTCGGGCCTGATTGATTGGTTGCGGCCTTGGGTCGGGCCGATTGGTTGGTTTGTTGCGGCCGTGATTTGGGCCAATGAAGTCAAAATAATGCTATTTAGCAAAGCCGGGGGAGGTGACGTGGTGAGACAGGAAGTTTGGTGGATAAGGGCAGAAATTTTGGTAAAGTAGGCCTGTAACCGATATCGGTTAGGTATGACCGGTATCGGTTAAATGACCGATATCGGTGTTTTAGGGCACGCTATAACCGATATCGGTTATAGGTCAAAACCTATAAAAAGAAAAATATGGCATGTCATTTTCACATTGTCAATTTGAGTGCCTAATTTTGTCTTGTCTGAGGTGTGAAGTGATTTTGTTGATTTTGTGGGCTGAGTTGGCATTATTTGAGTGGAGGAGTGAGTGAGTGGTAGACCCCAGCGATCAGGAGGCAGAGGTTGATTGGTTGAGGACCCAGCTGAGGAGATTTGGAGCCATGGCACAGCCAGGAGGAGCAGGAGGTGCTGGAGGAGCTGGACCACCACCACCTATCCCACCATGATGACGTGTAGTCATACCGGTAGGCTCTGAACCCCTACTTATGTGAATTTAATGATTTTAACTTAGATGTGGGTTTTGGGTAGGAATCCCAAATTTAATAAAATAATGAATAAGTGGAAGTAATTTGTAAAATGGAGTGGGTAGGTAGGTTAGTTAGGCCAAAACGGCAGGGTGGGTAAGTTTTTAGGTCTTTTGGGTGGGTAAATGGGTAGTTTTTGGAAAAAATTGGTTTTGCGGGCCGTTTTGGGTTCGGCCCCGGAATGGGACAGTGACCGATGTCGGTCACTAGGTGACCGAAGCATCGGTCACCGAATGTTTGTAAAAATGTCTTTGTGGATAGACCGAATCGGTCATATGTCGACAGTGTCGGTACATAAAATGTGCTTGGGGGACCGATGGCGGTCGAGGGTGACCGGTACCGGTCAGCATGGGTAGGAGTTAGGTTTTGTGAACTTTGTGGTGGTTGTTTGTTGTTAGAGTTTTTTTTTTTTTGTTTGGTTGGGGGTAAAGGGGAGGAGGTAGGGTTGATAGGAAAGGTGATTGGGGTGGGGGAATGGGGTTGTTGGGGGCTGGTTCGGGTAGGATAGATTATGTGGTGTGTATGAAGTAGGAGGTGTTAAATTGGTGGGGGTAGAGTTAGATGGCTAGAGTAGATTGGGAGATAAGTAAAGGGGAAATCGTAGATGTATAGTGTAAGATAGGTGGGTGTAGATGTGTGTGATAGAGTCAGGTTGTGGTTGGGTGGGTAAGTGGGTATAGAGGGTTAAGGTAGTTGTGTTTGTAAAGGGTAGGCCTGATGAAGTGGGTTGTTTTTGCAGGCACGCCAGCAGCTCACGATGCGGGATCGGATGCCCCCTCTATTGAGGCAGATGCGGCCACATGTGACCGCAGCGCAGTGGGCCATCATGTGAGAGGTTGGACTCGGCAGAGTCCAGTGGTATAGGGCTGTGGATAGGGACCACAGCCTGATGGTTGCCCTCATCGAGAGATGGGATCCGACAACCAATGTCTTCCATCTCCCTACTAGAGAGATGACGATTACATTAGAGGATGTGTATCACATCCTGAGACTGCCGATCGTAGGTGAGGCAGTGTTCTAGGTGGATGCGGAGACAATGATGGACAGCATCCTGCATGTATTCGGGGATGCAGCCCCATTGCTTACTTATCACAGTAGCAGTATTGCCTATGGCGATATGTATCGTGCACACCGACAGGAGACACGGCTTGCCGTGTTGATGATGATTGGTATCACCTGCTTCACCCTCCCTGACTCAGAGGGAGGCCGCTTCCCACGGGCTTTGATGGGAGTTTTACATGAGATGGTAGAGGAGCATACATGCTATGCCTGGGCACCAGTGTATCTGGTGCAGCTATACAGAGAGCTCTGGGGTTATCGCCGTATGAGGTGATTTGGTATATGCTCGACATTTTTGTTACACTGCTGGGCTTACGAGCATATCATCTGTATATGACCAGTAGGGTTGCCCCAGCAGCCAGGGCCACAGATAGTATACAGATATGGGTTTCAGAGGTGGTTGGGGGTCGTGGGCCAGCCACGAGCGGTGCTCACAGGACGAGATGTGGCCTACTATCGTCACATGTTAGAGGGCTTGACCGCGCTTGATATTATATGGAGGCCCTACAGAGGCCATCAGCCGAGGAGGAGCCGAGCACAGATGTCTTGGATCCAAGATATAGTTTCTGGATAGCTGGATGGAGGCCTGGGGAGTATGAGCGGATACCCCTAGAGAGGGTACGACGGCAGTTAGGCTTACGATAGGATGAGCCACCTCCCTTCCCACAGTACCAGAGGGATGATGTAGAGGCACCAACTGCCTGCACCACAGCCAATTGACCCAGACTGGGTAGCAGAGAGACCGGCTGATGATACAGTGGATGATGCCGGAGTGACAGGGGCATTTTTGGTGTGGTGGGTAGGTCAGAGAGCAGCTATGAGATAGCCCGCACAACCAGATTTGGTGGCTGTGATAGCAGAGAGGGACCATCTCTTGGGCCAGGTGCAGCTATTACAGGGGTAGCTTGCTGCTACATGAGCATAGATTGGGTGCTACGGGGTAGTTAGCTTGCAGCACGTGCACCGCCACGAGCACCAGCATAGCATAGGCCGCCACAGCACAAGCACCACCGCAGCATAGAGGTACAAGCACCGCCATAGGCACAGGTGTACCGGTAGGGTAGGGGCCACTATTATTAGGAGTCGGGGGACCAGCCCCACCAGCCATGGTGGCACGGGCCCACTATATGGAGGCGAGAGTGGAGGCCCGGTATTATCAGGATGTGCTCGATGGTACCGGGGATGACTATCAGCCATATGCGGTGCACAGGGCCGAGACGTCCCGGCCAGAGATCCCAGGGGGCCGCAGCCACAGCCGGTGGGTCGGTTACAGGGAGGAGGTGAGAGCCAGCACAGAGACCAGCAGGGGGACAGGCCGAGGGTGGTGGAGAGAGCTGAGACATCCTGCGAGTGGAGATGGGTTTTTGTTATTGGATATAGACACCGGTCTACGGACCGAGTATGTATATAGAGGCCTGCGTGCCCACATATGATTTATTTATTCATTGTTGTTGTATATACCGGCCTGCGAGCCGAGTACATTTTTGTATAGCCGATACCGGCCTGCGAGCCGAGTATATTTTTGACATGAGAGACCGGCCTACGAGCCGAGTTGAGATTTTGACAGAGACAACGGCCTGCGTGCTGGCTTCATATTTTTTAGATCACAGAGGCCCCATGCAGGGCAAGTTGTATATTTGACATTGATATATATAGATGATGATTTTGATCCACATGGTGTGTATAATGATTGGGTTGATGTATATATGAAAATGGCTCATGTGTTTTGTCAATGGTTTTTGAAATTTAATGTATATAGATGATGAGTTTGATCCACATGGTGTGTATAATGATTGGGTTGATGTATATAGTCAAATGTCTCATGGTTTTGGAATTTAATGTATATAGATGATGTTGTTGAAATTTTGATGATATGTATATGCGTTGATGGGATTCTGATGAAAAATATTGATGACGATGTCGTTATGTAGGGAAAAGAGGTGGGCGCCACCAAAAATTTGCAAAAACTAGAGAAAAGGCCTAGGTTTAAGCAAAAGGAGACATGTGACCGATATCGGTTAGCTAACCGATGTCGGTAGACATATGACCGATACCGGTTAGGTAACTGATATCGGTTATGCTAAAATGAGATTTTCTAAAAATAGAAAATCTTGGGAGGAAACTTAAGTTCTTATTTTTAGAGTCATGCAACAAGTTAAATACGAGAATGCGACGTTGTTTGACGACTGATACAGGTAATTGCATGGGAGAATTGAGTGATAAGGAGGAAAGAGACAGGTAAAGTGATTGTGGGCTGAGATTAAGAAGGCAGAAAGGCAAGTTATATTGAAGAGGGTGGTGAACATGGCTGAACAAGGAGAAGCATCCAGCGGGTAGAGACGAGAGGGAAGACAGGTTCCACCTCAAGCTGCTGCCTCCCAAGAGGTAAAATTTTTGGTTGTAATTCAATTCTTGCATGTTTTATGGATAGGATGAGGGAAGGTAAGTGGGTAGAGATGAAAAATAAAAGGTGATAGGCAAGGGTTTGGGATGGGGTAGGTAAGTTAAGGGTTTTGGTATGTTTGTAGGTACAGAGAGGGGTAAATGAGCAAATAATTATCATAAGTTGTGTTTGCAAGTAGGCTGTATAGGATTGATAGTGACCGATATCGTTTAGAGATAACCGGTGTCGGTTTGGTAACAGTATCGGTCATCTATAACCGATATTGGTTCATATGAAATTCGAATATGAAAAAAATTTGGGGATTTTTATTGAATGGTTGTTTGTTGATTTGATGTATGTAGGTAGAGGTAGTTTGAGGATGAATGATAGTGTGCCATCTTTGTTGTCACGAGAGTCCGAGCAGATGTAACATCAGCTGAATGGGCATTGATAAACCATGTGGGGTTAAGTGGAATTTTCTATTATTCACGAATCGTACGCAATCATGCTATGTTACAGGTGTTGATTGAGAGATGGAATCCAGAAAAGAATACCTTTTATCTGCCAACAGGGGAGATGATAGTGACGTTGGAAGATGTGTTTAGAATTTTGAGGCTCCCAATTACAGGAAGACCAGTGTATCAGGTGGGGCCTAGCGTGGCGCGGGAGTGATAACAATAGTATTTGGTTTAGCTGCACAAGATTTGACACAGCGAGGTTTGACATTCACTTATGGTATAATGTATGCAGCACACCCTGAGGCAACAAGGTTGGAAGTGGTATTAATGATAGCGGTGGGGTATTATGCATTACCGAGGGTGGATGGGGGAAGATTTCCAAAAGCATTGATGTGTATTATTTGGGAAATGATAGAAAGGAGCGTGACTTTCACATGGGCACCCACATATCTGGCAGAGCTATACAGGGGTTTATGGGCCTGTAGGTGAAATCATAGGATGACACTGGATTGTGCATACTTATTACATTGTTGGGCCTATGAGCACATTGTGTGTGTGTGCGACCAATAGGCCGACCAATCCAGGAAAGAGAGACAGGAGTGCAGAGGTTGGGATTTAGACGATGGGTCCAAAGAACAAGAGGCAAGATCCCAGGCCGTGACAGATGACATCGAGTATTATAGGTAGGTGTGGGAGATGGTGACGATTGCGGATATCCGTTGGAGGCCTTACGGGAACTATATGGTGATAGAGAACATAGCTGAGGATTTGAGGGGTGTAGAGTGATTGAGGTGGATCACGGGGCATATTCATATGTTATAGGAGAGATTGGTAGATCGAGTGGGAGGAACCAATAGCAGTAGCACCTTTGAGGATGGAGAGGCCAGGTGAGCAACATCGATGATCATGATCATCACCTGGTTTGGGATGAGGCGCAAGGGTCTAAGTGAATTTCATAGAGGTATAAGAATAAATAAGGATGCCAACTGCGCGCATCGATGATAGAGAAGATGTATTTGTTTAACATCTAAATAAAACTAAATATGTATGTTGATTTGAGTTATGATAATAATAAGAATGGTTGTGTTTTGAAAAAAAGGATAAAGATAAATGTTATCAAATAGAAATACACAAAAATATTTATATTTACAACACATGATAGGTTATGGTAGGGGATGGTTGAGCTAACCTTGGGAGACCCCATGTCTCCTAAGTGCTGCCTACATAGCCCATTACACAAAGCAAGGAGGGGCCTCAGACCGATGTAGTTCTCCCTTAGGACCAGGGAGAGGTGAATTCAGGTAATTTGGTTGTGGTTAGGCAATTTGTTGGTTGGTAAAAAATATTGATATTGGTAGGGTAATGTTGTTGGTGTTGGTAAGGTATTGGCGATGTTGGTGTAGGTATAGGTGAAGCGAAAGTTATCTTACCCAAGTAGTAGGGAACCGAGTCCTGATTAAGGTCAACACATAATCCTAGATTCGAGTAAAAGAGGTAAACAAACCACATATTAACGTAGGATGAGCTTGAATCCTTAAGTACCTTGCATATGCGAGAATTCGATAGGTGAAAAGAGTTGTATAATCACAATATATCGGATATACGTCACATCCCTTAAGTTTTTTTGCTTTGACGAATGGTGAGGTGAGGTGGTAGTAGAGTGGGGCACAAAGAATTTATTATAAGGTGATTATGCTGAAAAAGAAAACCAAACCTAAATAGACAAGTCCATGACTCAAAAGTGCTTTTGAATACCGCTTTTATTTTTTACGGATATAGATTGATTAATGCGGGAAGTCTACATGGGATATGTATTTTTTGTTCTTGAGCTCTTCACAAAGTGAGCAATGTGAGAAGCTTCGATAAAGGCTGACTTTGTATAGCTATCCTTCAAGGAGCAATCTATTTATAGTAGTAGATGTGGCTTTTGTGTATAGTTGTTCTTCGGGGAGATCTATTTATAATAGAGATGTGGCTTTACACATATTTGTCCTTGAGGAGCGATCTATGTATAACTTAGAGGTCTAGATGTCTGTTTGGCATGAAGCATCTAGTTTTGTAGGAAGTTTGACTCAAGAATATCCCATAAGTGTATAATTGAGAACATGTTATTTTGATACTTTTAAGTCATGGACCAGACTAAAAATGGGAAGGCATCTTTAAGAGGAGGTGATGACCAAACCATGTGAGCTTGATTCTATTTTGAGATGCATGAAACAAAGTGTATGGGGTGGTAAATGAGCTCAAGGGATGAGCGCAAGGTAGATAAGAAGTGATATAACACTAAATTCAACAGTAGAATGGCCGAAGATGCAAGGCATTAAGGGGTTAGGCTCAGGTTTACCATTAAGCGAAGCTAAACGGTAAGTGTCTGATCCATAAGTGTGAGTGATAATGTAAGGCCCAATCCAATTAGGAGCAAATTTTCCACATTTGCTCTTTTCTAGTTTGGTTACATGTTGATTCTCTTTGAGGAAAAGATCACCAACCTTAAAGGTACGCTCATGAAGTTGCTTATCATAAGCACGCTTGATGTGCTTTTGATATATTTGAAGGTGGTCAAGAGCTATAAGACGACACTCATCAAGAAGCTCCAATTGGGCTAACCGCTCTTGGCGGAAATCATCATTGGTGAGAATATCCTAAAGAGATATTCTTAGGGAGGGTATTTGTATTTCAAGAGGTAAGACAGCCTTAGTACCATATACCAAAGAAAATGGGGTGGCATTAGTGGAGATATGAATGCTAGTTTGATAAGCTCAAAGGGCAAAGGGGATGTGATTAGGCCAATTTTTTCCAGAATCGTTAATGACTTTCATGAGAATTTTAGTCAGGGTTTTGTTAGAAGATTCAACTTGACCATTTTCTTGTGGATAGTAAGGTGATGAGAAGCTAAGTTTGATACCAAAGTTGTCACAAAGGTCTTGTAATAACTTGTTTTTGAAAGATTTTCCATTATCTGTTATCAGGCGATGAGGAACACCAAAACAACAGATAATGTGATGGTTAATGAATTCTACGATTTTTTCTTTTTGGTTGAAATGAGTGGAATGGCCTCCACCCATTTAGTGTAATATTTGGTTTTTGTGATTATCCAATGGTGACATTGCGAAGAGGGTGGGTGAATCTCACCAATAAGGTCTAAACCCCATTAGGAGAAAGGCCAAATATCTCGTGCGACCTGTAGTGGATGGCTAGGAGTATGTTGAAGATTGGCATGTTGTTGACACATAATACAATGCTTAACATATTCATAGCAGTCATTATTAAGAGTAGGCCAATAATAGCCTAGGTGAAGGATCCATTTGGCCATGGCAAGGCCACTAAAATGTCCACCACAAATGTCGTCATGGACTTGTTGGATGATATAGGTGACCTCCGCACCGGTTAGACATCGAAGGAGGATGCCATCAAAGCCACGTTTATAGAGGAGTCCCCCCATGATGACGTAACGAGAAACACTTTTAAGAAAAGCACGTTTGTTGTTACTCGTAAGGTCAGATGGGAGAACAGAGGTTGTAAGGTAATTGTGAAATTGGTGATACCAAGTATCCTGCGAATCAGCGGAGACATTATTTATCATACCAACATCCGGGGCTGAGTAAGATGGGGCAAAGAGTTGTTGGACCAAGACAAATATGTCAGAGTCAGTTGGTGAGGTAGGAATTTGTGAGGCTAAGCAAGCCATAGTATCCACAAATTTATTAGTTGAGCGGGGAATGGTTTGGATAGAATAATGAGTAAATAAGGTCAAAAGTGAATCCACGTAATGTTTGTACTTTTGAAGTTCCTCATTTTTACATTGGTAGATGCCCGTAACTTGATTGATGACCAGTTGAGAGTCACCGAAAATGTTAATAGATTTTACACCTAAGTGTAACGTAACCTGGAGACCCAAAACAAGGGCCTCGTATTCTACTATATTATTAGTGCAGGGGAAATCGAGCGAAATGAAAGAGGCATAGGTTCAGTGTCCAGAGGAATGAGAACAACGCCGGCCCCTCCACCACGCTGGCATTTGGATCCATCAAAGAAGAGGGTCATTGGATACGACTCATCACTGAGTGAAAGAGTGGCAATGAGTTCATCAGGGAAAGTAAAATTGGTAAATTGTTCCCCAGGTAAAGGGGCTTTCACGAGTTGGTCTGCGATAGTTTGTCCTTTGATTGATTTTTTGTGTACAAACTCAAGGTCGAGGTCAGTGAGGAGCATAAGCCATCAGGCGATGCGTTGGTTTAGATGAGGTTTGGCGTACATATAATGGATGGGGTCCTCGTTGGTGATGACAAAAGTTTTTTTATTCAGAGGTAGTGTCGGAGTTTGGTGGCCACGAATGATAGGGCTAGGCACAACTTTTCTACATGTGTATACCTAGTCTTGTAATCCACCGAGTACTACTTATGTAATAAATGACTTGTTCTCGATGCTCGGAGTCACGATGTGCGAGCATGGTTCCTACAACATGGTCAGTGGTGGAAAGGTAAAGGTAGAAAGGGTGATCGTCCTGAGGTGGGATAAGCATGGGTGGCTGCAAGAGATAGGCTTTAAGAGCCTCAAAGGCTTGGTGGCACTCTTCACTCCATTGAAAGACAATGTCCTTTTTAAGGAGATGATGGAAAGGTTGACATCGATCGAGAGTTGTGAGATGAAATGCCAGATAGATTGGAGTTTTCCCTGCAAACTACGCAATTGTTTGAGGTTAGTGGGTGGGGGTATTTCTAGGATAGCTTTGACTTTAGTTGGATCAACCTCGATGCCACACAAAGAGACAATAAAACCAAAGAGTTTTCCGAAAGGACACCAAAGACACATTTCTTTGGTTGAAGATGAACATAGTATTGTAACAGGAGATCAAAATAATGGTTAAAACATCGAGATGTTTAATGTGATGTTTTGATTTGCCAAGAAGATCATCAACGTAATCCTCAAGGATAGTGTGCATAATGTCATGAAAAATGTAAGTCATAGCCGCCGATAGGTCGCACCAGCATTCTTAAGGCCAAAGCGGCATGACACGATAGTAGAAGGTTCCCAAGGAGTTATGAAGGTAGTTTTATGTTGATTGGTCGGGCTACCAAAATTTGATTGTATCGAGAAGCCATCCATGAGGGAAAACATCTCATGGTACGTAGTGAGATCAATAAGTTGATCAATACTTGGGAGGGGGAAGTCATCCTTTGGGCAAGCGAGGTTAAGGTCCCAGAAATCCGTACATATCCAAAGTCCCCCGTTGCTTTAGTAACAGGTACGATGTTAGAAATCCATTGACGATAATCAATAGGTAAGATGAAGGAAATAGAAAGGAGTCGTTGGAGCTCTTCTTTGACCAAGAGGGCAATGCGTGGATGCATTTTTCTCAGTTTCTATTTAACTAGTTTGGAATCAGGTTTTAGGGTAATGTTATGGACAGCAATGTTAGGATCAATTCTTGGCATGTCAGCGTAGGACCAAGCAAAAGCTTGGTTGCGGGAACGGAGGAAGGTAGTGAAGGTAGTTTGTTCTGATGCGTTAAGAGATTTTCTGATCTTCATAATGTGAGGATCATCCTCTATGTGGATGTTGATTTCTATAGTCGACTCATTCAACATGGTTTGAGTGTCAAATGGTAAGGCGCGTTGAATATAAGAGTCGTAAATCGCACCAAGGTAAGTGAGGATAGAGTAATCATCCCTGGCACTCAAAAACATTAATTCGAAAGGCGAGTCCTTTTTGATCATGTCTGGATATAGAAGGGGAAGAGAAGATGGGTCTTCATTATTGCGTTGATAAGTGAGAGGACCCAAGAAGATAGCGTTTATGAAAAAAAAAAGTAGGAGGGATAGATTCAGGGTCTATCGACTCTATGGGTGACGATGGCAAAATGGGTGATGATGGTTCGGAAGGGGTGACTTTGTCATCTTCCTAGATATAATGGATATGCGGTGTTTTCGGTGTAGGTGGGTCAGAGAATCCAAGACCACAACGATCTTTGTGTTTGTGTGTAGTTACAGGAATGATCGTATGTCGGCCTTGTTCATAAAGACCGAAACCGAAGCCCTTCTAAGCACAGTGCGTCAGGAAGGTGAGGGTGAAACAACGATTAGTTAGATATTGAAAATCAGATTGGAAGGGAACCACACCAAGGGGAGGTTCAGGGGTGACAGAGGATGTATCAACACCCCCATACGTTAGGTTGGTGCGGCAATTAGGTGGTCCGTAGGAGATTACTTCCCCCACACGATGGTCGTAGGTAGGATGTGCATGTAACTGTCCGTACTCCTGTGGGGTATGGAAAGTGCTAACATTATATAGGTGATACTCCCCCAGCATAAGGCATTGAAAAACATCTACTAAGGGATCTAAGGTCGGGATGTTGTCTGCAGGGAAGGAAGCGGTATTTTGCGGCGGTTTCATTGGTTGAAGGTGTAGGTGCGGTTGAGGTGGATGGTTGAGGTGTGGTCGAAATAGATGGTTGGGTTGGATGAATGGGTGTCTTGACTAGTACAAGCACATCATTAGGGTGATATAACATATTATAGGTTTTGAAGGGGGGAGGGTCAGCTTTTACGGTGTAGGACTTCCCCTCATACTCGAATTTTATGCATCTATGTAAGGTGGAGGGAACGCATCCCATAGCCCAGATCCAAGGGCGGCCTAACAACATGTTGTATTAGAATTCTCCCTCAAGGACATAGAAGATTTCAGGTAAAGTACGTGGCCCTACATGAATGTTAAGGATCACGGTGCCTAAGGTAGAAGTAATAGCATCATTGAATGAATGCAACATGGTGGGGTTGGCACACATGCAGCTGGAAGGGATATTCATTTGTTGGAAGGCTTTGGAAGAGATGATGTTTAAGCTAGCACCCCGTTGATCATAACACAATGTACTTAGATGTCCCAGACATAAGCCGAGATGAAAAGAGTAGGGTCAGGATCTTCTGCACCAAAGTCGACAATTTCGTCTTCGGAGAAACTGACAGCAGCGGCTTGCTGTACAGGGACGGAAGTGGTAGTTTGTTTGGTGAGAGAAGCAACATGGTTGGGTGTTAAGATGGAGGTAATGGGAAAGGTTTCGTTAGGTAAGACCTCTATACCTTGAAGGATCTCAACGAGAGCTTGTCGATGAGATTCAGAGGTTTGAATGAGATCATACAGTGTCATTTTTACAGGTGATTGGTGAAGTTGTTTGATCATGGTACGGTGGGAAACTCCATCAGAGACGGGGTAGGTAGGTCCATGAATAACCACTTTAGGTGGTGGTGTGATCGGGATGGCGAGACGGAGGAAGAGAGGTCGCAGGTGTGCTTTCTTTAGCTTTCCCATTGTTTTTCTACCCTCGAGTAGCAATACTAATCATGTTGATCTCGTGAACATGAGAGGAGGAAGATGGTAGGGATAAGTCATTGTCTTCGAGAGGTGGGGTTGCAATAATGATATTTCTTAGTGAGGTAGGGACAGGTGGTATAGGAGAGGGGATTGAAGCTAAGGTTTCTCCCTTTGTAAGTTGTCTTTCTTAACCTTTCTATCCGAGAGAGGTGACTGACGAAGGATGGATTTCAAAGTTTTGCATCCCTCTACATCATGTCCTAGTGTGCGGTGGTAAGCGTAGATTTTAGACTCATCATAACCTATAGGTCGAGGCTTAGATGGATCATAGGGTCTAAGTGGGGGTAGGGAAATGGTCGCATTCTCCACCAACATATCAAGGATTTTGGCATAAGATCCTTTGAGTGGGTCAAAGTCAGAGGAAGATGAGGCTATTAACTGGGTGGGTTTTGGTAATGATTTGGTATGGTTGATTCATATGGGTGGTGGTTTAGACAAGGGGTTTTTATAATTGGATTTAACTAAACTTGGCTTTTTGGTGCAGAAGTTATGTTTAGTTGGTTAGATGATGAGGCCATAGATGACGTGGTGGCAGGAAACAACCATGGGGAAAGAGGAGCGACAGTAAACAAATCCTTTGATGATCGAGTTTGTTTAGGGTTGGTAGGTGGATCGGCTATTTGGGGTGACGGTGTTGATACACCCATGGATCTCTGTATGGGTGTAGAAGGTGTAGGTCATTTTAAAGAAAACGTAGGAGGTATGATGTATTGAGGCTTCAATTGCCTTGTTAAAAAGCAATAAAAGAAAGGTTGGTTTTGGTTTGAATCACGTGTGGACCGATGCCTATCCTTTGTATAAGCCGATCATGGTTATACACCGTACCGGTTTCTAATAGCCCGATATCGGTAGGGGTGGTGATTTAGGGGCTTTCAATGAAGGTTGGCTGTGAGGCGGCTATGGTGTTTATAAGATTGGAAAATGATTAGGGGTAGGCAATAGGGTGATGGAGAAGACTCAGAGAGTGTGGGGGCTGTTCTTGGGGAAATGTAAGGGTAGAGGAATGACAGTTAGATGTAGGGTGCTGCCGGGTAGTAGATCTAGGAGTGAACCTATAATTACTATGAATCAGAAGTTCAAGAAATGTTATTTAAAAATGTATAAGACACTACTTACTAGTTCCTGATGAAGATACAGGTCCAAGGATTGTGATGACGAAGGTAGGGCTCAGGTGGGATGATCTGACAATCAAAAGTGAGCCATCTTCTCTCCCAATGCTTAGATGAGTGTCACTGTGCTCTAGTTACTCAGTTGCAGTCTTGGGCTCGATGTCCTTCTCTGCAAACTCTTCTCTTTTCTTCACTTGTCTCTGCTCTACCAAGTGAATTCCGGATCTTTCAAATGAATTCTGATCCTTTGTTTTTGGTTGGGGGAGGTCATTTACAGGGAACCGATGGCGGTTACGTAACCGACGGCGGTCGAGTAGGAACCGATGTCGGTTAAGTCAAAGTGGGCTATTTTTAGTAAAATAGCCAACTTTCCCTCCTTTTCTCCCGAGGGATTAGTTGTGGGCTTGGTCAAGTCATGATTAGGTTGGTTTTGGTGCGGGTGAGAAGTAATTAGTCATGGGTGTGGATGTAGACCAAGTTATAGGTCTTAATTAGGTTAGTTTAGGGTTAGGGCTAGGTCATGATGAGGTGGCAAAATGAGGTGGTAGGTTTGGATATGTGGATTTATTAATTATAAGGTAATTAATAAATAATTGTGTAAGGTTTTAAGTGGTGAGGTTAGGTTGCGAAATGAGATGTGGGGCACGGGGTCTCATAAGACACAAATTTGGTGTCTACAAGGTGGGGAGCAGATCTATGGTTAGACAAGCCAATAGTGTGCGGGGGTATAGCCCCTCTTTGAGACAGTAAAAGTGAAACCGGTTTATTGCTATTCTATCGGTAGGAATCTTGTGCATGTCTCACAATATTCTACCTTCGGGGTTTGGGATCTCATCCCAAAGAGGGGTATTTCCAACTATGAAAAGAAGGGAATGAAAGGAATGGTGAAGAAAGATCATATCCGAAGGGAGAAAAGAAATGAATTCCAAAGCAAAAAGGATTAGAAGGATTATTTTTGGGATTGGTAATGAGTGGAACCAAACCTACTTGCATAAATGAAAGAGAAATACCGATGGATAAATGACAAAAAGGTAGAGATATATTTAAGAATAAGCACATAAACCTGATGTAAGAAAGATTAAAATGTTCATAACACGCATATTCAAAGCACAAAGTCTTAATATTTGTATTAATATCTTTTATGTTACAAAAGATCAAATTCTTTTCTTCCTACTCTTATTTTTCATCTGAAAGATATCCACCCCCCGAATACAACAAGCATTCAAGTATATATAGAAGAAGGAGAAGAGAGAAGACAAAAAGAAACCAACGACTTAATTACAAAGTACCTACAAAATATCTAAAAGTCATCTGTTGACTTTTGGCAACTTGGTGGATGACATCATCCCATGGTGCAACATGGATGATGTCATCATTTGTGCCAACATACTCTTAGATATTTACAAAAAGAAGATCGAGAGGAAGGAGACTATTCATCGTCATCTCGCGGCCGAAAAGGGGTGTCTTGCTTCTGTTGTTGCTCAGGAGAGGTGATATGGAACTGGGCCCGATATTCCATGAACTTGCTGATCATGGGCTGAAGTTGATCCTGGGCAGGATCCTTGTGATGATCACTGATAACTTCACAAGTTTCCCACTCCTCTGTGAGCTTTTCTGGGAGCTTGGAATATTCATTTCCTACCTCTATCAGGTACCCTATGAAGTCACGATAGGCCAGAAGGTTGTTGATGGATTCGGTGTCAAAGGTGACTTCTGGCCCCAGCCCCTGCGAGACGATCTCCTCAAGATCCGAATAGTTTTGTCTACGACTTCCTCAAAGTGAAAGAAGGAGTGAGAAAGCCTAGAGACATTCTCGGGATGATCTAATCCATCGGTGCATAGCCTCCAAGGCCTCCTCCTTGACTTTATCTATTTTTTCTAGGACAAACTCTAAGCCGATCGACCCGAGTAGTCCAGAGTAGAAAGGATTTTGTTGGGGGTTCTGGGTGATCGAAGATGCCGAAATTAACCAGATCTTTGGTGAACAGGTTGAGCATTTTTCGGAAGGTCTCATCTTTGAAGCATAGCATGGTCCAACTCTTGAGATATGGGTCCCGTAATCACTTGGAGTGCCTTGTTCCCCGATCGATATTTTGATACGAGTTTGGTGAACCTGACGATTACTCCCTCACTTTCCTTGAGGATTTGGTCTCTCCAGTGGATCTTGCATTACCCAGCTCGCCAATTTTGGTCTCTCCAGGAGGAAGAGAAGGGAGAGAAGGAACCTCAGTAGTTGTGGCAAAGGGAAACACCTGCTCGTGGATGTGCCCATCGGAACATCTTTGGCCATTTCTTTCTCTTGAAATAACGAGGCTCATAACCTGTTCTTGTGCGGTGAAATGGGGACTCTCGAGGAGTTCCTTCTTGAGTAGAGCTTGGTTCTCCCTCTTTGTCCTTACCTTTGCCCTTTGCCAATTTTTTTGGCACGACAGGTGCATTGCCCAAAGGGCACGTGGTGAAATCCACCCCGAGGTAAATAAGGCCATTCATCCTGCACCAGTGCTCTGTCCATCGTAATGTCTCCTTGACCCTTTCTTCAATAGTCTGGGGCGCTTTTGTTCTATCGATTTTAGTAAACAACTAGTTGTCCCCATCCGTGTCAATATACACTTGATCAACTTCTTGATTGGTAGTTTGATAACCTTTTGGGATAATGGCCACGCAATACTGAATGATCTCTGCCAGGGCCAGGTGAGAGTTGTCCTTTCTTATGAGTTCGACCTCATGGTACAGTCGATGTAAATATCCTCGATCTGTGGAATGTGGATTGGATCAAGTTTTTCCTTGGGAAGGAAATTCCTTGGATGAAAGTGGGCTGGCTGGGAAGTTGTGCTTTAGATTTAGTAGTTCTAGCTCTGCAAACATTTCCGGGCTTTGTGATAAGAAATGCGGGTGTATTTCCCACTTGTGAGGGGAAAGGAGTTCCACCCTTCTTCCTCTTCAAACATTTCTCATGATAGGTTATGAGTTGTCTGGATAGCTCTAATAGGATCAACTTGGGGCTGGTATATCTGGCAATTTGGTGGGCTCCCCCAAGAAGTTGGCCGCTCTGAGATAGGTGAAGGTGGGGAATTGGGTAAAAAGTGCTCCCACTTCTCGATTCTTTGTGACAATGCTCTTGGTCATTCGTTCGAATGTGAGTCATGTTTGGCCTCAAAAGGCAGACGACATTGTAGAAGAAAGCATCATTAATCTTGGTAAACTATGGGATGCTATTCTCCAGCTTCAGCTCTGGGTAGTACTCATATATTCTCACCTGGGGCCAAACCCCACATCGGCTCAATGCTGGATAATCCCTCTCCGAGGCTGCAACATAAACTACGTAGGAGTTCATGTAGAACCTCCCGTTGTGGTGAGTTGTTGGAGCTACTCAGATATGGTGCTGCTTATGATCTCCGCCCACTTGAAGCGTTGATCTGGTACATTCTTGTTCATAGTTTCAAAGTACCTGAGCATCCATTTGTGAAAGTAATGGGTGTCAGAAATCCCAAATACTCTACTTAGGAACATGATGGTATCACTTAGTTCCTCGGAGAAATCACTACGGTGAATAACTTGTGGCCATCTGGTTACCACCTTCTTGTTCTTTAAATACACTTCATTCATTAGCTGCATGCACTAGTCTTCATTATCCTCCCATGCCTTAATGCAGTCTTCTTGGCTCACGGCCACAAAATGCCGTGGTGAGGGATGCCAAGCATGATTTCAAAATTTCGGGCAGTAAGGTTGATTATAACCTCACCCTTTTCATTTTCGACACATCTTGTGTCTTTATTGTAGCAGCGGGCCACTACCATCATGAATTCATTGTTTATTGTACTGACGGGGATCCCTCCGGCAAAATGCAGACCACTGCCCACCAGTTTGTCCATCCAAGGACTTCCTGTGACTCTTTTGGTTCTGGCCCAGAAATCTTCCATGTCAATGTGACCGAGCTCAGAGTCTCTTATATCCAGGTCACATTCTGCCTGGGACTCGGGCATTCTGACCCTCTGATACTTGTACTTCATCTCTTCCTCTGTAAGTTTAGCTTTGCCCTTTGATTTGGTTGGCCTCTTGCTTGATGTAGACATATGTGGATGAGTTCATTTTTGATCCAAAATATATAGAAGGTGAGAGAAAAAGTGGGTCAAATCACGTAAAGCATTGTCGATATGAAGGATGTAATTTTAAGGTGTGTTGATAGGCGCAAGGACACCGTAGGCTAAAAGTTAAAAGTATGGTTTTCATATGAAGGAGGGTGGCGGAAGGAATGCCTATATATAGGTGAAGGTGTAATAAATGCACCACATGAATTTTTTTACAAAAGGCACACATTCATATGTGTTTTAAACAGTAATTTTCATGACACGCGGGAAAAACTTTGTGCGCCTTTTTCATGTTACATGGAACTTTGCATGTCAAAAGGGCAAGGTTTGATGTTTGTAACATAGGATTTGGCGCATTTAAAGGACTATCAACACTACAGGGGAAGGCTCGCATGACATTGCACACCAAAGGGGATGCGCTGTGCACAAATTTTGTTTTGTTGACATGGGCGGGTAATTTTCATGCAGCAGGCGCACCTTTTGGGAAGTAAAGGCACATCATGAGTGAATGCACCAATTGTTGTGTCCACAAATCAAAGTTAAGTCCCGATAAAGAAAGTGTTTTAAAGGGTGCACCAAAGAAAATGAAGAGGGCGCAGATAAATTCTGTGTTGCACAGACAAAAGGTGTGCCCTAGCCAAAAAGGACCAAAATGACTAAGTTCGGAAAACTAGATTTCCTGGAAGGGATCTTAAGATCATTCCGAACACTTTTGGTCCCATCACGGGACCGAAACAAAAATTTGGTAGGGTTACCTGTAAAATTGCCCTTGTCAATTTTACGGGATAACAACTGGCTCTTTCTAGGGACTATCTTTGAGTGAAACTTAAGGGTAGAGAATCCCATATTTTCATGTGCCTATCCATTGGGCAAGAGAGTTAAAAACAAGGGACAACAAAATCAAACACGCGATGAAAGAAAAAACACACGAAAGAAAACACACGACATAAAGTAAACTGTACAAAGAAGAGAGCAAGCTCTACTTCCTGAATATTTTGAGATGTTGCCCACTATAGGGAAGTGGGAGATCAGTTCCATCTAGATACGAGAGATAGAAGCTATTCTCTCCATTGAGCCGTTTGATCTTGAAAGGTCCTCTCCACAGGGAATCAAATTTTCCGTGCATGCCCTTTGGCTCTTTTCGTTTGTCCCACAAAAGGATGAGGTCTCCCACCTGGAACTCTCTTTGCTTAGCTTTTTTATCGAACAGTCTCTTGACTTGATTCTGATGTTCGGTGATCCTATCGACCACTCTTACTCTCTTTTCTTTGAGCTCTGCTAGATACATGATCCTCTTTTCAAGAGAATTTTGGAAAGTCTCATCTTCAATCGCTCGTGCCAAGCGCAGAGCAGGAAGTTCCGCAGAAATGGGAAGCTCAGTGCCGATTCCATATAACACTTGAAAAGGTGACATACTGAGGGACCTCTTTGGAGTAATACGGTCTGCCCACAAAGCGTCATACAATGACTTGTGCCACGTTCGCTGATTCTTATCGACTAGCTTTCGTATAATGGTCACTAAGTTTTTATTACTGGATTCTGCCTGACCATTTCCTTGGGGGTAATAATCTGAGGCGTGAGCCAAGGTTATCCGTATTCATAGAAAAAACTAATAACTTCCTGTGAAGAGAAGTTGGAAGCATTATCAGCAACAATCTTGCTTGGAACGCCAAACCTGACAATGATATTTTCTTTGATGAAACTGCAAACAACCTCGGAAGTGGCATGCTTGACAGGTATGGCTTCCACCCATTTCGTGAAGTAATTTGTTGCTGTCAGGACATAACTATGTCTGGCACTTGATTGGGGATTGAGTGCACCGATAAAATCAATTCCCCACTGCCTGAATGGTTCATCAATGACGACCGGCCTGAGGGGAAAAGTAGCCAATTTTGGCTTACCAACAAATTGCTGGCAAGGCTCACACTTTGCTACCCAGGTGGTTGTATCTTGGAAAAGTGTTGGCCAATAGTACCTGGCCCGGATGATCTTGTGTGCTGTCATGGAAGAGGAGAAGTGACCACCACAGGCTGAATCATGAAAACTTTGAAGTAACTTTGTCTGTTGTGGTTTGTCAACACATCGCAAGAAGATGCCATCTATTCCGCGTTTGTATAAACCGTCATCCCAGATGACATATCTGGCTGCTCTGAGCTTTATAGCACGCTTCTCCTTTGTAGTTAGATGAGTTGGGAATTCACCATAAGTGAGAAAGAAAGCAATATCAGAATACCATTCGTCGCTGGTCGTGACAAATAGAACCATGGGTAGTGAATCGGCTTTCTCCAGCTGGCTTTGTGCTCCATCGGTGCAATCATCTTTTCCGTCAGGGTCTTCTGAACCTGGTTTTCAGCCATGAGCTGACAAAGGCCCTTGCCTCTTACTAGCTTGGTTGGTTTTATATCTAGATCATACTCCTGGACTTTTGTGATCCAATTCCCTCGCAAACTCCCTAACTCCTGTTGAGTTAAGATGGACTTGACTACCGTGTCAGGAACTAGAACTACCGTATGAGAGTTTAGAATGTAGTACCTGAAGTTCTTGACTGCTTTGACAACGGTGAAGGCATGCTTTTCCAACTGAGACATCTTCAATTCATGAGGCTTGAGGGGGGAGCTCATAAACGCAATCGGGGATTCAACATCCTCAGAATTCTTTTGCATTAGGATAGCTGACACTGTATGCTCAGATGCATAACTATACATGATAATTTTTTTGGAGAAATCAGGACATACCAGGACTGGCACATGGGCGACGGAGGCTTTTATCTCCTCGAATGACTTCTTTCCTTCTTCGCTCCACCAGGAAAGCTGGTGACCCTTTCATCATGTTTGATATATGGTGAGTCTTCTCAAGCAAAATCAGGAATGAAGCGTCTGAGAAAGTTTACTTTTCCAAAGAAAGAGTGAACGCCGGTCTTGCTTGTTGGTAAAGTAAGGCTCTGGATAGCCCTAACCCTTTCAAGCATCTATCTTTGTTCCTTCTTTGCTGACTACGTGCCCCAGTAACTTTCCTTCTGTGACTCCAAAAATGGACTTTTTTGGATTCAGGGAGATCCCATGCTCTCGGCATCTGGCCAATACTTGCTCCAAATGATCACAATGATCATTTCAGTTGTTTAGAGAACACAGTTAAGTCATCCAAATAAACTACGATGACCTTCCCCATTATACCTTTGAATGCAAAGTCCATTTCCCACTGGAAGGTGGCGCTAGTGTTAGTCAAGCCAAAGGGCATCCTGCTGTAGGCGAATGTACCCCAGGGGGTAGTGAATGCTATTTTGAATTGGTCTTCAGGTGAGACTTCAATTTGATTGTAGCCAGAAAAACCATCAAGCATAGACAACATTTCTGATCTAGTTACTACTTGCAGAACCTGATCCATTATGGGAAGGGGGTAGTTATCCTTTAAGGATGCCTGATTTAGGTTGCGAAAGTCTACGCAGATGCGTATCTCGCCATTTTTCTTGCGTACTGGCACAATATTTGCAACCCAGGTACTGTGATGGATAGGAAAAATGATTCTCGCATCCAACATTTTTTGTATTTCTACCTGAATGGTACCCGAGACCTTGGGATTGTAGTGCCTTTGTTTCTGACGAAAGGGTTTGACATCATTCTTCAATGGGATGTCATGCGTTGGACGTCCTTCGGCTTGAAGGATTTAAGGTCGGCATAAGACCATGCCAATACATCCATGTATTTTTTAGCAATTTGACAAACTTCCGCTTTTCTTCAGGTGTGCAACATTTTCCGATGTTTACAAACTGCGGATGTTCCATAGTACCTAGATTGACCGGCTCGGTCTCTGGGGAGGAGTTAGGATTGTCTCGCCTTTTCTTTTTGAAAAAACGATCATGTCTATCGAACAAACATTCTAGAGAAACCAAACCTTTTGGAATTTTATTTCCTTTGAGTTGACATATGCCATCGCTCCTTTTTGATTCATCATCTTGATCAGTAATAGATTCGGCATGCAGAAGTGGATCCTTCAAAATGAAGCTCTCTGAAATTTTCTGCCTTTTCCAAAAAGGCAATAAGTTGATTGTCATCATTGAATACCTGCCAGTGCTGAGAATTGTCTGGCACGCTTGGGCGGAAAACTACCTCAATGGTATACGTGTTTGTTTTCAACCCTGGGTGAGGTAGCATAAGGGATGCTGAAACAACTAATGAATCGGCCATGTCATTTTGAGCCCTTGGAATGGCTCTATTGAGAAAGCATCAAATTCTTCGATGTTATCCCACACTGCATTGCGGTAATGTCTGAGCCTTTCATTCTTTACTTGGTATATCCTTTTTACTTGATTTACGACTAATTCGGCATCCCCTTGTACTTTTAGATTTTTGATCCCTCTTTCCTTTGCGGCTTGCATGCCAAGTAGAAAAGATTCATACTCAGTAGTATTATTCGTGTTGAAAAACTGCAACTTGAAGGAGAGAGGGATAATCTCATCCTCGGGAGATATTAGCATGGCTCCAGTGCCGCATCCACTAGTCGCACAACTGCCATCAAACTGTAATGTCCAGATCTTGTTAAGATCCTTTGCTTAGATGAGGACATCCATTTTGTCAGACTCAGTAGACAAGAAATAGTTTCCCATCCCTGATGATTTGAAGAGAATTTGGGCTTTGGGGTCATCGGAGTTAGTAACCAGGTACTTCTTTTGTGATTCCGGCTCCAATGTTTGCATTATACCTTTGACGGGATTCTAGCCTTAGACCAGTCCATATGAATCTCTCCACCAACCTCGCTGCAAAAATCCTTCCTAATAGAATTCCATATGCTGCCGGAATATCGGCAACAAGGACGGTCATCTTTACTCTTTTCTCTAGGAACGCTGCAAATGTGAACTGCGCACGTCCTTGATTTGACCGATCAGCGGAACCTGCTTGGTTTCCAAGGAATAACATCTGCCAAAAGGCTTGGTAAGGGTGAGGCCCAAAGCATGGGAAATTTTTCCAGCGCATGACATTATCAGAAGCCCCAGAATCAATTATGCAGTTGCTTAGTTTGTGGCCATTAATTAGGAGGGAGAGATAGAAAGGTTCTATCTTGCCTGATGTAGAGGTCGAGGCAACGTTTATGCGGGATGAAGGAGGAGTAGAAAGGATTCCTTTCGGGGAAACCTGAGTGGTTATGACAACCTGGCTTTGAATGTATTCAATTAACCTTACAAGTTGTTCGGGGTTTGACTGAAGATACTCGGCTTCAGACATTTGGATCTTGGTCTTTTTAGCATGATCAATAATGTCAAACGCGGCCAAGGGCTGCGTTGATGAAGAAATGAGTCCTTCATTTCACGGTGGTAGAGTAGGATTATTGGCCTTAATAGGAACATGAGAGGGCTGATTCGGAGGAGACACAGGGGAAAAATATTTTCTTGAAAAATACCTAGTGACTGATTGAGCTGGAAGGGGATTACCTCTTTTTACGATGATTGGAGGAGTGTTTGACACGGCTTTCTCTTTCTGCACCTTGGCAGCAATTTCTACCTCTTTTCCTTGCGAGCGGGTGAAAACAACATATGATTGTCCGCTTGCATACCCTTGGGTACCCTCTTCTTCATCAGATTCCCCCTCATCAAATTCCATATACCCGATAGTAGAGTCGCCAGTCGGTTCACCGACATCTTGATCATCTTCACCTGGCGATGAAGGTTCTTCATAATTTTTCTCTTCTTCTTCTTCGATCTCAGCTAAAGCGTTGACCGGAGGAGCCTCAAGTGCCAACCACGGAGCAGTTGTAGGAAAACGCGGCCTATGCGGGATGCTGTTGGAAGTGAAAGTTCTTCGTGGAATATCCCGGTATGAGGAACTGGGGGAAGCTTGAGCTAACTGCTTCTTTAATGCGAGCAAGTCATTCGCCATCTTTTGAAATGCCGATCAGATGAAGGAGTTGGAGAAGGGATCAAAGCTTTAGGCTTGGATGGCTCTCGCTTTAACTCACCAGATATTAGCAAGTTGTCTTCAATCCGTATGGCAGCAGCTTGGGCGAGGACCAAAGTAGCGACTTGTTCTTGTAGGAGTAAAAAACTTACTTTTGAGCTCATGGCGTTTACGAAGAAGCACTTCTGATTTTCCGGTGTTGGAAGCATGGTAGGTAGAACACGGTTGATCAGTGAATTGAAACGGGTGATGAAGTCATGCATAGTTTCATTGACCTCCTTCTTTAGGTGAGTGATCTTTGATAAGTAATGTGCGAATGCATCTTCGGAAGGCTTATACCTATCTTCAAATGCAGCCCGTAAGGTGGCCCAACTAGTAATAGATCCAGGTGGAAAATGCTGAAACCATTCACCGCAGGTCCTTGCAAGGTTTCTAGAAAAAGGTGAACCGACACATCTTCATGGGTCACATCGAGGATACTACATGACATGATGAATGCAAGATATATGTGAATCGGTGCTTTGGTTTCGCTCCCATCAAATTTGGGAAAATTCTTTCGGTTTCCATGTGGGAGCATGTGAACAGGATGTGGCAAAGCCAGAGGGCCCATAGCATTTCCCCATGGTACTGCCATTTGGACAGCGGAAAAAGAACACGTGTTGGGAGGATGGTCCCACTGAGCAACAAAGCACTGCAAAGTGATGTGGATATTCCTAGTGAGAGATGCTTCCTTCGTGGAGGTGAGACACTCCTGGACAACCGGTCGGCTGAGCTCAGTGATGAGAAGCGTGCTGGTGTAACACTAAAGTTGTGCCTTTGAAGTAGATCAAAAGTAAGATCAACTTCTCCATGAGCTCTCCTGCTACGAGTAAATGGTTCACCCGCCAGTGTACCTTCCAGATCTGTAATTTTTGGAGCAGATTTAAGAACTCTTTTTATTGTACTTGCTGATTTTCTGATTTTTCTGACAAAAATCAGCAGCATGCACTTTTCTGGATATTTAATTTTATCCCTCTTTTAACAACCGATTGTGGTTTTAATGACAATGATTAACGAGGATAAAACAATGGTAAAACTTAGTAAGCTGATTTTCAGATCTAGAGTTGACTTTTTAAAGAGTTTGAAATTTTTGGTAAACTATCAGAAACTCAGATCTATGAAAAATATAGAGGTTTTTGTAAAAACTCAGCGAACTAAAGATCTCTAACTAGTCCAGATCTATGGATCTCTGAAGAAAATTTTCAATTTGGAGCATTTTTGCAAAAATTTGGATTTTAGTGAAAAGTTAAAATTTGCAAACAGGTAGTGATTTTTGACTTTTTTCTAATTTTCTAACATACCACTACCATAGATCCATTAGATCTGTTCAATCCCCAGTAGAGTCGCCAAAAAATGTTGGTCCGAAAATCTGTCATGGGAGCAGATCTATGGATAGATGAGCCAACAGTGTGCAGGGCATAGCCCCTCTTTGAGACAGCAAAGTGAAACTGGTTTATTGCTATTCTACCAGCAGGAATCTTGTGCAAGTCTCACAATATTCTGCCTTCGGGGTTTGGGATCTCATCCCAGTAGGGGTATTTCCAACTGTGAAAAGAAGGGAATGAAAGGAAGGGTGAAGAAAGATCAGATCCGAAGGGAGAAAAGAAATGAATTCCAAAGCAGAAGGATTAGAAGGATTATGTTTTGGGATTGGTAATAAGTGGAGCCAAACCTACTTGCATAAACGAACAGAGCAATACTGATGGATAAATGACAAAAAGGTAGAGATAGATTTAACAGAATAAGCACATAAACCTGACGTAAGAAAGATTAAAATGCTCATAACACGCATATTCAGCACAAAGTCTTAATATTTGTATTAATATCTTTTCTGTTACAAAAGCTCAAAGTCTTTTCTTCCTACTTCTATTTTTCATCTGAAAGATATCCACCCCTTGAATACAACAAGCATTCAAGTATATATAGAAGAAGGAGAAGAGAGAAGACAAAAAGAAACCAACGACTTAATTACAAAGTACCTACAAAATATCTAAAAGTCAACTATTGACTTTTGGCAACTTGGTGGATGACATCATCCCATGGTGCAACATGGATGATGTCATCATTTGTGCCAACATACTCTTAGATATTTACAAAAAGAAGATGAGAGGAAGGAGACTATTCATCGTCATCTCGCGGCCGAAAAGGGGTGTCTTGCTTCTGTTGTTGCTCAGGAGAGGTGATATGGAACTGGGCCCGATATTCCATGAACTTGCTGATCATGGGCTGAAGTTGATCCTGGGCAGGATCCTTGTGACGATCACTGATAACTTCGCAAGTTTCCCACTCCTCTGTGAGCTTTTCGGGAGCTTGGAATATTCGTTTCCTACCTCTATCAGGTACCCTATGAAGTCACGACAGGCCAGAAGGTTGTTGATGGATTCGGTGTCAAAGGTGACTTCTGGCCCCAACCCTGCGAGACGATCTCCTTGAAGATCCGAATAGTTTCATCTGCCTTCCTCAAAGTGAAAGAAGGAGTGAGCAAGCCTGGGGACATTCTCAGGATGATCTGCTCCATCTGGTGCATAGCCTCCAAGGCCTCCTCCTTGACTTTATCTATTTTTTCTAGGACAAACTCCAACTGATCGACCCGGTAGTCCAGAGTAGAAAGGATTTTGTTGGGGGCTCTGGGGTGATCGAAGACGCCGAACTTGACCAGATCTTGACTGAACAGTCGAGCATTTTCTGGAAGGTCTCATCATGCTACATAGCATGGTCCAACTCTTCGGAGATGGGTCCCGCAATCGCTGGAGTGCCTTGTTCCCCGATCGATATTCTGATACAATTTGGTGAACCTGACGATTACTCCCTCACTTTCCTTGAGGATTTGGTCTCTCCAGGTGGATACTGCCATACCCTGCTCACCGATTTTGGCGTATTCATTTATCTTATCCTGGCTCAGGGGCTCAGGAGTTTTGGCAGTTGTAGGAGGTGCACTGCCCATTTTCTGCAAGGTGGAGAAGATGTTTATTTTGCTCCTTTAATAGCCTCTTTTCTTCCTTTGCTTCCTGGAGCTTCTTGCAAAGGGCATCGACTGCAGATAGGGCTTCTCCCTGAAGGCTTTCAGAAGACGTTCCCATTGTGACTTGGGTCACTGTATAATCTGTCGGAGACAGATCTTCTTTACTCTTGGAAGGATCGGGATACGCGATCTCCATTACCCTCTCCCCTGATGCACTCTGAGAGAAGCGGGTTATGGGCTTTTGCTTCTTAGCCCCCTTTGATGGGATGATGGAGAAGTCCATCGGTGTGATAGGGACTTTCCTCTTATGTTGGCTCAGGTGCTGAGAGATCCAAGCTGGACTTATGGGAGTGGGACCAGAAGTGGAAGAGGGGGCAAGCTGCAGTAGTGGAAGGGAAGTGCGTAGAGACACTTGGTGGTGGCATTGACAGAGAGGCCATGAAGTGCTCATGGAAGGAGGAGACACTGTAGGGGAAGTAGATGTGGGGATGGAAGGGAGCTGAGAAATGAGAGAAGAAATGGTGGGGGACAGCTCCGCAAGGGAAGAGAAGATGGAGGAAGAGGAAAGGGGAACAGTGGAAGATGGGGAAGAAGATACGACCAAAGGGATGGTCATTTGAGCCACGAGAGGAGGGGGAAGAGGAGGAAGAGAAGGGAGAGAAGGAACCTCAGTAGTTGTAGCAGTGGCAACACCCTGAGTGGATGTGCCCATCGGAACATCTTCGGCCACTTCTTTCTCTGGAGATAACAGGCTCACAACCTATTCTTGTGCGGTGGAAGGGGACTCTCAGGAGCTCCTTCTTGAGCAGAGCTTGGTTCTCCCTCTTTGTCCTTACCTTTGCCCTTTGGAAAATGTTTTGGCCTGACAGGTGCATTGCCCAAAGGGGACGTGGTGAAATCCACCCCGAGGTAGATAAGGCCATTCATCCTGCACCAGTGCTCTATCTGCCGCAATGTCTCCTTGACCCTTTCTTCAATAGTCTGGGGCACTTTTGTTCTGTCGATTGCAGCAAACGGCTAGTTGTCCCCATCCGTGTCAAGATACACCTGATCAACTTCTTGATCGGTAGTTTGATAACCTTTTGGGACAATGGCCACGCCATACTGAATGATCTCTGCCAGGGCCAGGCGAGAGTGGTCCTTTCTTCTGAGTTCGACCTCGTGGTACAGGTCGATGTAGATATCCTCGATCTGTGGAATGTGGATTGGATCGAGTTTTTCCTTGGGAAGGAAATTCCTTGGATCAAAAGTGGGCCTGGCTGGGAAGTTGTGCTTTAGATTTAGCAGTTCTAGCTCTGCAAACATTTCCTAGGGCTTTGTGATGAGAAACGCAGGTGTATCTGCCTACTGTGAGGGGGAAAGGAGTTCCACCCTTCTTCCTCTTCAAACATTTCTCATGATAGGTTATGAGCTATCTGGACAGCTCTAACAGGATCAACTTGGGGCCGGCATATCTCGGTAATTTGGTGGGCTCCCCCAAGAAGTTGGCCACTCTGAGATAGGTGAAGGTGGGGAATTGGGTAAACAGTGCTCCCCACTTCTCAGTTGTTGTGACAATGCTCTTGGTCATTCGACCGTGAGTCATGTTTGGCCTCAAAAGGTAGACGACGTTGTAGAAGAAAGCATCGTTAATCTTGGTAAACTATGGGATGCTATTCTCCAGCTTCAGCTCTGGGTAGTACTCATATATTCTCACCTGGGGCCAAACCCCGCATCGGCTCAATGCTGGATAATCCCTCTCCGAGGCTGCAACATAAACTACGTAGGAGTTCATGTAGAACCTCCCCATTGTGGTGAGTTGTTGGAGCTACTCGGATATGGTTGCTTATGATCTCCGCCCACTCGAAGCGTTGATCTGGTACGTTCTTGTTCATAGTTTCAAAGTACCTGAGCATCCATTTGTGAAAGTAATGGGTGTCAGAAAGCCCAAATACTCTACTTAGGAATGTGATGGTATCACTTAGTTCCTCGAGAGAATCGCTACGGTGAATAACCTGTGGCCATCTGGTTATCACCTTCTTGTTCTTTAGGTAGACCTCATTCATGAGCTGCATGCACTGGTCTTCATTATCCTCCCATGCCTTAATGCAGTCTTCTTGGCTCACGGCCACGAAATGCCGGTGGTGAGGGATGCCAAGCATGATTTTGAAATGTCGGGTAGTAAGGTTGATTATAACCTCACCCTTTTCATTTTCGACACATCTTGTGTCTTTATTATAGTAGCAATGGGCCACTACCATCATGAATTCATTGTTTATTGTACTGACGGGGATCCCTCTGCAAAAATGTAGACCACTGCCCACCAGTTTGTCCATCCAAGGACTTCCTGTGACTCTTCTAGTTCTGGCCCAGAAATCTTCCATGTCAATGTGACCGAGCTCAGAGTCTCTTATATCCAGGTCACATTCTGCCTGGGACTCGGGCATTCTGACCCTCTGATACTTGTACTTCATCTCTTCCTCTGTAAGTTTAGCTTTTCCCTTTGATTTGGTCGCCTCTCTTGCTTGATGTAGACATATGTGGATCAGAGTTCAGTTGCTGATCTGCAAGAAGGAGGAGTGAAGTCCAACGCAAAAGAGCCATGTTAGCCATCAGATCTTCCATTAAAGCATTGACAGAATGAAGAGTTAGTAATTTTAAGGCCTCCGGGCGTAGGGCAAGGACACTGCAGGCTGCAGGGTTAATAGTATGGTGCACAGAAGGAGGGTGTTACAAGGAACAAATTAGCGCCAAAGGGCATAGGGCGCAAGGATGCTGCACATGACATTTTTGTTATTGTAAGAAGTGCACCTGTACCATTCATATGTGTTTTATACTAGGTGCAGATAATTTTCATGTTGCACGGGGACAGGATGCGCCAATGGCACATATATTTTTCATGTTACATGGAACTTTGGTGCACCGAAGGGCAGGGTTGATGTGTGTAACATAGGCTTTATGTGCGCAAAAGGGGAACTTGGCGCATGGCGCAGGGAAGGCTTGCATGACATTGTGTTGCTGTAAGAGGGGATGCGCCTGCGCCATTGTTAGGATTTACTCGGTTTCACATGGCGCGGTAATTTTCATGTTGCAAGCAGGATCAGTGCGCCTTCTTGGCATGACTGTATTTTATGTAACAGGCGTGGCGAATGCACCAAGAGGAAAAAGTAGTCCAAAATGGGCTGTTAAGTTTTCTTCTCTCCCTGATGGGTTTGAGTGTGTTTTTAGGCCATTTCCTTTAGGGATTCAGATGGTGAAGGGGCACAGTGAAGAGATCCAGGTCAGATTTTTGAGGCGGAGCCCTCTTTAACAGCAGATCTGGAAAGAGGGATGGAAACAGCTTGGGGAGAGAGATTGCAAGAACAGCAGGAGGGGGAGGGTTTCATGGCCTCATAGATCCATTATATCCTACCACACAAAAACAACAAAAAGAAAACACAAGAGAAAAAGGACCACTCACCCGGAATATATAGAACGTGAGAGACGAAGCGGGGTCCACGAACATGACACGAGGATGATAGGCGTGCTGACAGGTGCAGAGGAATAAAATTATCACGTGTTTTCAATTGTGAAAGTGACAGGGTGGATGCGCCTATATATAGGCAAGGGTGTAATAAATGTGCCAACCACTTTTTCAAGTGGCACACCAAAACACGTGTTGACACGTAAAACTTTGCACCCTTTGGCGTAGATAAATACATGTCAACATGAAATTATGTGTGCCTTTGGCGCGTTTAAAGGACTGTCAGCACTAGATTTCGAGCGCGAGGTGCACCAAAACACGGCGCAACTTTTGTGTTGTTGACATGAAGGTGCATGCACCTTGGCACAGGCAGAAAGGTGCATCACGGGAGGTGCAACAATTGTTGTGTCAACACCTCAAAGGGTGCACCAAAGAAAATGAAGAGGGCGCAGATAAATTTAGTGTTGCACAGACAAAAGGTGCGCCTAGCCAAAAAAGGACAAAAATGACTAAGTTCAAAAACTGGATTTCCCGGAAGGGATCTTAAGATCATTCCGAACACTTTCGGTCCTGCCATGGGACTGAAACAAAAATTTGGTAGGGTTACCTGTAAAATTTCCCTTGTTAATTTTACGGATAACATGTCCTCTTGTCCAAAGTTTAACCCTAGTTCTGTTAACAACATAGGTTATGATAGGAAGGAGCTCACAAAGGCTTAGGATAAATTAGCATATTGGGTCAACCTAAGTCAACCACATGGGCCAAGGTACCTTGAGTCCTAGAGGGCTACTTTGTATCGTAACTACGCTACTTTCCAGTTCTAGACAGAAACTAAGTTCAAGTTCAAGAGTGTGTAGATCTAGATGATCAATGCAGAAGGGTGTTGCCAGATGTCAACTTCAATGTTGTATCCTCGAGAAGATCCTAATCTTCTCAAAGGTACAACCTTACATTCAGCATGTGCCAACATCCTACAAAACAACCTCGTCAAGATATACATACCCCTAGGAGATTATTAAGTTAAATTAATTTGGATTTTTAAAGACAGATTTCAGCAACCCTGCCCAAACTCTAATCCAACTCTCCCTAAGTTCTTTTCCAAATCAGGTTTTGTTAACCCTTGCAAAACTTCCTTAACTTAAGATTGCTTTCAATGTTTGTTAACTTTGGCTTATCAAGCAACTACCATGAAGAAAGGACAACAACTTCTTAAGTTCCATTTAGTGTGACTAAACTATTCAAGAAAGTGTAACAACCACTGAGGTTGTAACTTAATAGACTTTATTAAATGAAGTCTAATGAGTATATATCATATCTTCCTTCTTGTTTACTTTTTCATAAGAGAGGAAGAGTCTTGCTCTTCGTAGTTAAGTTCTTAGGGTTTACACACACTTTATATCCTTTATAAATTATATAAAGTTCATTGTAAGTTCATCACACGTTACCTTAATGATATGAGTTGTTTAGATAAGTTCATTGAAATTCTGCAACTTACCAAGTTGCATCACAATTAGGGAATTACTCTAATTCCCTTTTTCCTACTTATCCAAGAACACTCATTGAAACATATAAATAACATGAAGAACATCAATGAATAGGATTCCATTTCTTTTGCAAAATTACAAGATAATTTACATAATCCATGAAAGTAACTTCTCATTCTACATTTCCTTTTTAAAACTTATACATTTACAACTTATGCATTTAGACATATTGCATGACAACAACCTTCATTCAAAAGAAAATAACTTTTCTTTTTCAATACAACTTAAGAACAAATTAGAATTCTTCACAAGAATCAACTTATATCAGAATGCATCATATAAGTTTTGCCTTCTTTATCACTTACAAAGTCCATCTACAAAAATGGATAGCACGGGCCAGTTCAATGAACTGAGCATGATAAGCACTAAGCCTTAAAACAAAGTGCATTCCACTAATTATTCCAATAAAAACAACCTTTCTTTAATGAACAAGTAATTCATACTCCTAAGCATAAATAATATCAATAAAAGAAGAGCAATACTAAACAGGTTTAACAAAAAAGAAGAACAAAATATAATCTACAATACCTGTCCTATGAATCAAAGTATAATTGACCCCATCAATTATATTTACCAAACAACAAAACATAACATATCATTGTTTCCAATCTTACCAAATATAATACAACTCATATCTTTAATATAAGATACAAAAGTGTTTACAGCATATTCCCTCTTGAATTTTTCATCTAACTTTCAAGTAAGGAAGAAAAGAAAGCATTCCATTTGCCAAATTACATAATCATCAGCAAGGCTGAAACAGGAGTATACCAGGATTTAAACTGATCCTTTAAAGGTCCTCTACGTTAAAATTCAACATTTTAAGGTAGTCATCAATACAGATCATATGGAAGAAATCTAAGGAGTGATGGATCAATTGTTAACAACAAGTTACAATTTATTTTTCCAACCTAACTTCAATCTCATTCTACTTCATCTTAGTCAAATGAAAAATATACAAGACTAATATACATTAATTTCCTCTTCCAATAAGAATAAAAATTAGGAGGTTCCGAATATGATCCCAAACTCTAATCATTTCCTTCAACTTAATAAAATAGTTTTACCTTCTCCCATACATACATTTTAAGTTCAAACACAACCCGCAATCAATTTTGAATCGTAATCAATCTTCCAAGACATAACATTCATTTATTGGACCCAACAAGAGGTAAGAAATCTAAGTGGTTGCTAACACTCAAGACTTCCCAATAGTTCAGGAAAAGTAGAACCATCTCAATGGTATGCCAACGCATCACTACAAGAACTACAGATTGGGTTTCCAACAAAAGACAAGATCAAACATCAAAAATAATACGTACAATCCAGGACTCAATTACAATTCCGAGCATAATGCAAAGCATAAACGCCATCGAAGGATCAAGATCATTCAAATACTTGTCACCAAGTTTGGGTAACAACATTTTCCCTCAATAGTTTAAAAATAATCAAAAGATTATAATATCTGAACCAACACATCATTCAAGTTACCTTTTAATTACAAACACCAAGTAACAAAATGATTGTATAGGGATGTATCACAATATCACAATCACAAATCCCTAAATACACCAACATCGTAGAGCTAGATCGAGTAAGAAGAAACTTCTTATAAAATAGTTCATTCTATGAACAACTAGCTTCCATTTTTAGTTAAGATCCTTTCAAACCCAGTTTCCCATACTGAATGTAAGATACATAATGAGTTTAGACCAAATGACTACAAAACATGAAAGCTGGGTTCATAATGAACCTACAGTAATAGTTAAATAGTCATAAGGAAATAGTTCACAAGCACCCTTCCTAAAGCAGCTTTGAACAATAGTACAATCTATCCAAGATAACAAACACAAGTTCCAAATTCAATACTGTTCCAAAAACAATCAAGTTTTCATAGGATGAAATACAAACTAAACCATATACGGTTTTTCCTGTGCATGCAAGTTTCAATATCAGTCAATGTTTTACGCAAGGTGAAATACAAAAACCAAACCATATACTGGCTTATCCAGTGCATGCAAACTTTGCAACAGTCAAAGTTTCCACAAGGTGATACAAAAACAACAAGCCATATACGGGTTAATTCCCAGTTAATTTAACTATGAAATAACACGTTAACACCATAGAGCCAAGAATCTCTACAATGGTTCTATCCACCAAAACACGTTTCCAACAAATAGCTCAAACCTGTTTGAAGTATCAATAAGAACTAGAGTTGCTTACTAGCTCAGGTTTGTAAAACACAAGTTTGCAAACACTAAACTCAACAATAATATAGACAGATCTTGGTAGAAATTTTTGAAAAGGAGTGAAAAGGAGTCACCATTGAAGAAGCTAAATAGTGTTACCAGTTTTGTTTATGTATACATGGTTCCTTTGTGAAAAAGGTAGTGCAAAGTAAGCTTTCAATAGAATCATGTAAAACACAGATTCAAAACCTAGAATACAAGTTTTACAAAACCCATCTATCAATTTACCAGTTAAAGCATGAATGCACAGAACTCATCAGAGAAAAGTTGTTTTAATGAAAACACTTAGAGGAAAGTAAGAGATTTTAATAGTTAGGGCCTATCATGCCTAATAGTGTCACTGTAAAATCGAAGAAGACCTCTAGCTGAACTCGCTTCTTCTCCTCTTCTCCACGAAAGATCAAACAACCAGATACTTCTTCCACAATGCTTCTTATACACTCCATGAAACAAAAATAGATTTGAAACCTCCAAAATAGCCATGCAGTGTAGTTTAAACTGTTGGTTTGAAAAACCAGAGTGCATGTAGAAAGAAAATCGGAGAGCATGCAAAATGAAACAACCCAACAAAAATCCACTGGCATGCCTACCTAGGTGGTTTGGGTTCAACAACCAAAAACAATTAATTTCATTTACTCCATATCTCCCGCCTATTCTTCCTTGCCACCGCCTGCTAATTCTGGTGATCTTCAAATCAAAAATAACATGTATTTCCATTTTTAGAGATGCCGCCACCTAAGCCTCTACCAAACCAATTAACCCCTGCCAAAGCTGGCAGTCCGTATGAATTAATAAACCTTATCATCTTCATAAATGCCTTAGGAACTGTCGCCAATGTGCATGTGACCCCTTAGGTTCCCCTTCATGCCAATAACTTAGGATAGATTAAAGTTTGTACCTTAGGATATAACACTAACCACTAACCCCTAACATAGGTAAGTAATCAAAATACAATAGCTTTAGGAACTAGGTTAGATCACCAAATAACCCTGTAGTATTAGGTTCTAGTTTTATTACCTAGCAACCCTTCCATCTCCTTAGTACCAAGTTTAGGTTAGAGTCAAAATTATATCAAGTAACATAGCTTAGGTAGGAAGTACTTTCACCTAGCTTAGGATCCATGGGTTAGTCCTCAATAGGATCCCAGATATCTTTCTCTTGTGTTGTGAATAGTTGCATTCCCATCTTTATCAGTAATGACCTGTCATGGTCGATCTTCAAGGACCCAAGCCAAACAACCTACTGAATGGAAGTGCGTTCACATAGAAGTCAAAGAACTTGCAACAACAAAGTTCAGTCCAGCGTGTAGCTTAACTCATGGAATGTTGATTTTACCATTCATTCAACAAAGCATTTTTAAAACATTCCTTGGATCACTGAAATTGATCCAAGGATGAGTCGAGATAAAAGATAAGTTTACAACTCTTAAACCAGATTGCAAATCACCTACCAGAAGTGAAAAATGGATTCAGAGAAGTCATACCAGTTCAATCAAAGGATCTTAAGAGTAGAAAAGACTTATCCATATCAAGCATGATTTCCAATAATCAGAAGAACATATCCATATAAGGAAAATCACATATCAACACTTGAATGCAAAGGAGGAAAATAACAACAAGTCAAGGGTGTTATAACCACTGATAGGAGAATAACGAATTAGAGAAATTCCACGAAGGAAGCCATTCGAAAGAAGAAATTTTTTTTGGACATTGGATTGTGAGGCTCAGCCTCTTTGGTTTCTTACTTGGTAGATCTATGTTCACACTTTCCTCTCTACTCAGCCACATTTTACCAGTACGACCTCTATTTTCACTTGCATTTTTTTGTGTCTCCAGAAACTTCTACATTTGTTTTCTTCTAGGCTTGGAGGTGGTTCGTCGGCTTCCACTTTTGCTTGATTGGTTTCTCCCATTTTCTGATATATGGTGGCTACGTATTTGCATTTAAATCTCTTTCACAAAGCTTTTATTATGATCAATTAGATTTTAGAACCCTAAATCGATTAATTTTTGTTTTCTCTACAAAAAGATAAAGGACAAATACAATTATTTTAACTGTATTACATGTAATTAAAGAGTGGCATGGTGGAAAGGTCAATCGCTTGAAGGAAGGAGGCCATGGGTTCAAATAGCCACAAGATTTTAACTCACCATTTCAACAGACTCATTGAGTTCTTTACACAGCTGAATTCATAGCTCTCTGAGCTATTTTTTTAAAGGTGATTTTTTTTTCAAAACAAAAATTATCCATTAATATATTTTGGAGGGTTGTTTATAAACGGAAGGTATAGTCATAATATACATCTTCTCCCAATTACAACAAGTGGTCACACAATCACCTTTTCCTTAGATTGGTAATATTTTTTAATCAGTGGGTCCTTTTAAATTAAAATTGGCCTATTTTACTTGAATTTGAAAGCTTAATAAATTTTGCCGGAGTAACTCGAAATCGGGGCCCTTTTTTGTAAAATTTCATGTTTTTCGATGCCATTATATTGGTTTAAGTTTTATTACCATCCGAGGAAGTACCATTTTCGGGGAGAATTGGTCATTTTCCACCATGTCAAGAAGTCTACCTTCTACATCTGTGCCCGCAAACATCATGGATCTATGCCTATTTGAACCATTAAATTCATCCAACTATCATGTTTGGAAGCTAAAAATGGAACAACTACTCAAATCTCGTGGTCTGTGGCACATTTTTTCAAGATTTAGTGTACTGCCTTTACTAGTGAGAAGGATAAGTACGAGTTACGTGTGCAAGCAAGATGAGGCCCTGGGACTTATTTCTCTCAATATAGCGGATAACCTTCAGTTTCATATTTCAGCTGCCAAATCTCCTAAAGAGGTATGGGACATTTTTGAAAAATTATTTGGTAAAATTAATGAGTTCAAGTTACTTCAATTGGAAATGGAGTTTACAACTTTGTCACCTTTTTATTTTCCTCTCATAGAATATTTCTTGACTAAATTCAAAGAACTCAAAAGTAAATTAAATGATGGTGGTAAAGAAAAAAAGGATCTTGAATGCATTTTGTTGATTCTGTCAAAATTGAAAGGTCAATTTTTATGTTCACTTCTACTTTCTTTTCAACTATGGATGCTCTAGGGGATGCATTTAAATTTCCAACATTTGAGGTGTTTTGTGAGAGGTTATCTCATGAAAAACTAAGTTAATGGAACTTGATGCCTTTCCAACCTCAAACCAGAATTTTAGAAAATTCTCCTAAGGGTAAAGGGAAACCTAAAGGGAAATCTCTCATGACTTCTTACGAGAAATTGAGTCTCGGTGGAAAAATGAAGACAAAAGGATAAGTATGCTCGATTATAACTTACTCGGAACTACAACACGTTGGTGGGAAACTCATCATGAGAGTATCCTAGAATGGCAAAAGGTAAGAGTCACATTTTATGTAAGGTTCTCTAGAAGGAACATGCCCACTATTAACCAAGACTACCATGGCAAGGAGCCCGCCTCATTCCATATCAAATATTGTGAGAAGGTATAGATAGAGGGCACAAAAATGTTACCACCTTCATTATGTTTACATATGTTATATTCCACCTTATAGGGTTGTGCATGTGTATGGTATATCCATTAAGAGACATGCCATCATAGGGGAATTGGTAGGAGTTACCAGTTGATATCATTCAAGATTTTGAGTATCGGAGTACCAAGCCATTAGTGGATAAGACCATGCAAGTTATCAAGAAACTTACAATGGGAGATAGTGCTATGGCAGAAGATAGGCTATTGGAGTTTTTGGGTGATCCTTGTTTGGAGACGCACCTCAATGAAGAAGAATAAGAAGAAATATAGCTTGAGCACGCATGCATTGAAAAGGAAAAAAGAAAAATGGTCTATGTAGTAGATGGTGAAGAGATGGAATGTTTGGATGTTAACCATTCGAAGGTATTAGTGAAGTCATAAATAGCACTGATGAGTAAGAATGCACCTACCATGAGCCCTTGAAAAAAAAGAAGGTTAACATTGGGACATAGACAAAACCTAAGGAAGCTATCATTGGGGACTATTGGTTGGAAAAAGAAGTTTCTAAGGTCATTGATTAGTTGGGTGAGTTCTTGGATTTCTTCCTTGTGGGTACCATTAACTCAAAGGAATCCACCATTCCTTGGGGGAGATGAGGATCAAATTAAAGGAAGGTGCGCATCCAATTTGGAAGAGGCCTTATCCAATGAATCCAAATTTACGTGTACAAAGTCAAGGAGGAAATATACAAGATGATAAAATTTGGTATCATCGAGGCTATGGAGGAATCGGAATAGATAATCCCAATGGTCATCAATATCAAGAAGGATGGAAGAAGAAGGATTTATGTTGACTACGGGGACATGAATGTAGTATGTGTCATTGATCCTTTCCCAACCCCCTTTATGAAGATATTCGGAGGGAGTAGCTAGACGTGAGGTCTACTCTTTCACAGATGGGTTATCATGGTATCGTAAGTTAGGATTGTAAAGGAAGACTTGAGAAAGACAACTTTCGCCAATGAGTGGGGAATATTTTCCTATACGAGACATGCCTTTTGGACTAAATAATTTGCCTACTATGTTCTTGTGCATTATGGTACAAGAATTTTAGGACTTCATCTATAAGTTTCTTCAAGTCTACTCGAACGATTTGGAAAATGTATGGGCTAGTGAAAGACCATTGTGATAATTTGAGGTTGATGTTTGAGATATGTCGGCAGTTGAGGATATCCCTCAACATTAAGAAATGTATCTTTTCTACTCCATTTGGAACCCTGTTGGGACATATTATATGTAAGGAAGTCCTACTTGTGGATCCCACCAAAGTTGTAGTTATTGTGGGATTGGGGGAACCTACTAGTCAAATAGCAATGCGTGGATTCCTTGGACATATGGGGTACTACATGAAATTCATCAAATGGTATACCAAGATCACTGTGCCCTTGGAGGAATTACTAAATCAAAAGAGCACCTTTCATTGGGGAGAGGTGCAACTGAAGGCATTTGACACTTTGAAGGATAGACTTGTCACTGTGCCCATACTATGTTTTCCTTCTTGGGATAGTCCTTTCTACGTACATGTTGATGCCTCGGGAACCTCCATGGGAGAAATACTAGAACATCCTTATGAGGGTATTTTTGATCACCCCTTGTGTTTTGCAAGTAGGAAGTTGACACCAACATAATCAAATTATACCATTCTTGAGTGTGAGGCATTTTCACCGATCTACGCACTACATAAGTTAGATAAGTACCTATTTGCAATACCTTTTATATTATATATAGACCACATGGCATTGAAATACTTAGTGAATAAGCCCATTTTGTAAGGGAACATATGTCGTTGGGTCCTTTTATTCCAAGAGTTTGAGTTCACGGTGGTTGTACAACCGGGAAGAGAAATTTAAGGCCTAACATCTTATCAAGGATTGATTTGTGGGAGGACACACAAAGCATTGAAGATACCATGTTAGATGTCTAACTATTTAGGTTACGGTGTGTGCCCTCGAGACTTGGAATATACATTGTATTCTTGAAAATTGGTGTGGCACAGGATGAGATTAAGGAGTTGGAGAGAAAATAGTTAGTAATACATGTTTGCACCCTACATGTTGATTAGTGGAGATTTGTATAAGTTAGTACGTGATGAGGTTCTATGCCAATGCATATTGGAACATGATCACATGGTAATTATGGAGGAATCACATGGTGGGATTGCATGAGGAAACACTAAGTAGGAAATTCTACCACGTAGAAGATTGTAATGGCAAGTCTTGTGTAGGAAACCATCTACTAGGATTGTATTGAGTTTACAAGGCTGTGACCATTTCCACCACCTTGGAAAACCTAGAAATAGGGATGAAATTACCTTGCAACTAATATCCAACATTTAACCATTTGAAAAATGGGCAATTGAATTTGTAGGGACAATTTCACAAGTAGCGTGAAGGACTGGTTCATGGTATATCATTACTAACACTCGATTACCTAAAAAGATGGGAAAAGGAATTTCCTAGAAAGGATTCAATTGTAGCAACAATCTGCTAGATTCTTATGTAATCGGTAGGTACACATTTCCTTTAAGCTTGATAAGTAATAGTGGTACACATTTTACGAATGAAACGGTCGGGATTTGTTAGTAGAACTTATGGTGGCCCACCACAAGACTACCCCTTATCACCCTCAAGTGAATGGAACTACTAAGGCATTTAAAAAATATTAAGTCACACGTTGACCAAGATATATGACGTCGGAAGAAAAGATTATGATGAAAAAGTATAGGCTGTTCTATGGGCATACAAGACAACCTACAAGAGGTTGAAAAAGGTCACACCATTTCAATTGGTGTTTGGCATAAAATATTTTTTTTGGTTGAATTCATGTTACCATCATTGCGTATAGTGTGTGAAAGAGGATTGGATGATGAAAAATCACTAAAAAGAGTATTGATGAGTTGATGAAGTTAGATGAAAGGTGACCACTTGCTAGATGGATTCAGAAGATAGAAAAGACAAGAAAAAGGCATGGCATGATCATCATATCAAGAAAAAATAGTTTAAGGTTAGACGGATGGTTTTGTTATATTATTCCATGTTTCGCACCATTCTAAAAATTTAAATTCCATTGGTTGGGCCCTTACGTCATCTCATACATCCTTGATTTAGGTGCATGTCAATTACAAGCTCTAGATGGAAAAAATTTACATGGCCATTTCAATGGGAGTAAGGTGAAGCCTTACTTTAAATAATCCTTCTGGTGTTTGTAAGTAATGTAGTATTGCTAGTTAGTTAAGGATTTCCCTTTATGTTTTTTATTTTCTTGTGTTTCCCTTTCTTATTGCTTGTTCCTTTATGTTTCTATTGTTTTGCACGTTATTATTTACCTTACTTTGACAAAGTGAAAGAGATTTTGTGAACTAGGGAATCTAGAGAAATTTTCACGAAGGAAGAATAATCATAAAGATCTAAGTGCGTGACTAGGATTGATCTATAAAATGAAGTGGAAAGAGTACACGGGTGTGGTGAGATATCTTTATAGATTAAGTTTCCTTTTGGCAGAATTTTTCCTAGTTAGGGTTTTGTGACACTAGGGTACAGAAGAAGGAGGATTATTTATGGAGTGGAGCCTTAGAATTAAGTAGAGTGGTAGATCAAAGAAAGAAGGAGGGATTTAGGTTGTATCCCGTCAAGAAAACATGACACAAAATAAGGTGACCGTTTCACCAAAGAAACAAAAGGGAAATGGAAAAGGAAAGAAAACCAATGTCATCACTAGTTCCTATGAATAATGGTATGCAGAAATGTAGTACCCAGATGGAGTATTGCAGGAGAAAGAGTGGGTGTCACACTTGAGAAAAATGGCCGTGAGTGATTACAACCATCGCACGAGCACTACTATGAAATAAATGGAATTGGAATTGGTTCGTCTAACTAACAAGAGGACACCAGATGGAATGCCAATATATAGCGATGAAGTAAAGGTAAAGTTGGAAAATGCAAGGCTTTTATAACTACATGAGTTGCCTTATTTTGGAAAGTCCGAGTGGCTATATCATTCATTGATGTCACGGTACATAAATACCAATTCTATTTTACAGGCCACCAAATACACATAACCCCTCAACTTATATCAAATTTCACTGGCCTAAATTGTGAAGGAGACTCCATAGATGATGAGTTGGATGATAAGGAGGCCATCAAGGAAACCATAGAGGCTTATGACTATAAAAAGGGTTCACAGTACTTTAATATCACGAAATCCCTTACCCTATTATGAGGATGGCTGCATGATTAGTCACCAGGATTAATGATCAAGAAATATGGATGCAAGTAAACAAGGCATGCTTAAATGTATGCTTGGAAAATATCGAAGGGATCGTCTATAACTTGTCCGCCTTTATTGTGTATGAGGTAATAAGCAACGTGTAGGAAGAAGAAAATATACTATTTGGAAAAATTATCGTCACCATCTTCTTTTTGGAGATTGGAATGTCTAATGGGCAGAGAATTTTTTTGGAGTATCTAGAAGATAATGCCTTGCCCATAAAAAGGTTCGAGAAATATAATTATGAAAATATAACGGTCACTTACAAGGAACACCTTAAAAAGTTGTACAAGTAAATGTGCGACGCATTCGGGGGTAGAATGGAGGATCCTTAAGCATTTTCCCATAGTCGTGGATGGAGAGGTAGAGTTTTTAGTATATCAATATTTTTACATTGGCAAGTTTACATTGACTAATGGGACTAAGAGTCCATGATGCAAGCTACCTTGCTCCTTCACGTGTAATACTTCCAAGCAGAATCAACCATTTTAAGGAGGCCAAAAGGCTAAGGTTCAACCTTAGTGAGGTATACCAAGACCACCACAAGATGTGCTAGAAGCTTGTATACCCTAAGAAGTGTGCATACGTGGAAAAGTATGTTTCCCACGAGGTACTTAATATGAAGTCGATAACGTTATCAATTGTCGGAAGGGCTGCAACAAGGGTATATCTGAGCATAAGGCCTAAGTTTGAGAAAGGTTATTATTTGGAGAGTTATATCTCCATTCCAGAAGACCCCACAAGGAGGAAAAAGGCCATGCCAAAGAAGAGGGAAAGAGAAGAGGTGGAAGAAAAGAAGGCACCAAGTGTGCAAATAACACAATTTGTGGGCTCTCTCGAAAGCAAGCGTTAAACCTAGCACTTACGTGTGCATGAAGAAATCCCTAGTCAAGGAATATACATAATAAGAAGAGGCGCCAGAGTGTGAAGGGCCCCTCACACATGAAGAATCACCAAGGAATACATCGCCTATTAAGGAGAAAGAGAAGGAAGAATCTCCTATACTGGAATCACTAGTTAGGAAGAAGCGAGAAGGTGGTAGAAAAGGTAGACTCGGAGGAAACAAAGAGCCTAGAAGCCTACATTGGTGATAGGGATGATGACGATCCTGAGGGATCTCAAGACCATCTAGTATATGATATACATGACTCAGAGGAGGAGGAAGATGAAGAAGAATAACAAGGAAGAAGATGAAGAGAAGAATGATGAGGAGGAAGTAGAAGATCAAGGAAAGGAGTGAGTGAATAGGTGAGAACCAAAAATAAGAGAACCCCAAGCCTCACTAAGGAATAAGTGGAAGAAACGTGGAAAGAGAAGTAGTGGTCATCATTAAGAACTTGGTGGATCATGAGTTAGAAAAGAGCACAAATTAAATTTTGAAGGAAATGGAAGAAGAGAGCATTGGGAAAGAATATGGTAGCATGGGTGGGAATCCCAATTTGGTGGTAAGCTTCCCGAAGGCTATGTGAATAGGTGGGAAGGGCATAATAGTAGCACAAGGGCAAGGGATGGGCTACATTAATGATCCAAGTAAGGCACTATGCATGTGCTTCCAGAGCACCTTACTAATAGAACAACTCCTAGCTATGACTTTATTTGATGAGGAAGGTGCATATACATGAACCAAAAAGATTTTATATTGGGAATTTGAGTCCCACATGGATGAACCTAAGTTTTAAGTAAGTCAAAGAGTGTTGATGAAGGTTCCAAAGATGAAAGGAGTAAATCCCTTGGTAAATGCCCCAAAAAAATTAGATGAGAAAGTTTACAACATGCTCAACAAAGTTTTAGTTGAGATTGAGGCCAAACTGTTTGGAAGAAATTATAGAGTGAGATTCCTGGAGGAGGAATTAGAGAAGAAAAAGGAGGATCTCATTGAGAAGAGAAAATACTTGAAGCAATAATAGCTTATTAGTATACAGTTAAGGCGTGAACTGAATGAAAAGAGAGTAGAGGTTCGCTATGTCTCTTAGAAGGTAAAGATGATTACGGATGCCATAGTCTTAAATCATCTTGACCTAGTGCTACCCGAGTAAAAATATGAATCATCATTGCAGTAGTGTCTAGAGGATTTGACTCACATCCTCATGATGGAAAGACAACCACTTGCCTTAGAGACCGTAGAAGAGAGTTGTACGTAAAGAGAGAAAAGAGAAGCTAAAGGTTGTCGAGATTGTTGCTTGATATACCAAAATAATTGTAGAGGTAAAGGTCACCACGCAATTTGTTAAAGCTACATATGATAATTGCACCGATAGAGATAGAGTGGAAAACATTCTAGTCCCTACATATGAAATGGAACTTGAGGAGTTTCAAGAGAAGAATAAGGGTAACATGGTAGAAAGGGATAAAATCCTAGCCGAGGTAGAAAAGAGATCAAAATCTATCGAGACCTTGTGAGGCTTGATCAAAATCCGGCTATAAGAATTATACCCCATATCATCCTGCATGATGAATGCACTTGATGACTTATGAAAATAATTGAAGAGTATTTTCGAGATAATGAGTTCCAAAGGGAGGAGTAAGGTTTTAGGAGGTGAGTTCCCTAGTTGGAGACTTCTATTAGCAAGAAAAAAGTGAGGTTGACACTTGGGAAAAGCTAGGGTAGAAATAGGGAAGGATTTCCCTCTCCTCCTTCAAAAATAAGCATTGTTCTCTTTTATTTTCCTATTCTTTTAATCTTTTTCCCAATTCTTCATTCCTTCATTCTTTTCCCAACTATTCATAACCCACCATTATTTATTTATTAAAGATAATTTTTTCCAAGGATAGAGAACATGCGTAGTGTGGGGTGATGTTGGGCCTTAGACTAATGGCTAAGTACAAGAAGGCACGTGGGCGCATGGGACCTAAATGAGGAAGGGAGTGTAGGGTGAAGGTATGTGGGAAAGGGTTTTGGAAGGGTTTGGAAAAACCCAAGGCACGTGCACAAGGAAAAATAGGGGTTTTGGGACTTATCCATATTCAACGTCCCATGTAGCACATAAGAAAATTGTGACCCATCTAGCATGTGGAGTGGATAAGGTGCTAACCTGGCAGTTGTATGGTCAAGAAAGGAATATTCCATGTATGCGATGGAAGGATCCAGAAAGAAATCATTGCAAAGAGTGGAGAGCTTGGATCAAAGGAAGCATGCTCTATTGGAGGACCACATGGAAACTTGGCAACCGATCTATTACCTCATAAATGCATGGTGGTGGAGAGTAAAGCTATATATAGAGATGTTAGGGTAGAAGAAAAGAGAAACCAAGAGTAGAATCATAGAGCATTGGATAGGTTAAGCTTTGTAGGAATAATGAAGGATCCTTTGGGTTGGGATTAGGAGAACCATAGGAGTAATGGTATATTTAGAGGGATGGGTCTCAGTAACTAGTTTTTAATGTGCTTAGTTTAGGCTCCTAATGCATGACTCTAGTCTCGTATTGCTATATTTGTCTATTATGGCCTTAAAGAATGTATTGTGGTTATTAGACTTGTTAATATGAATATAAAGTTTTGTTCTAAAGTACATATGTTGTTCATGGGCACAAACCCTAGTAAATTTCCTTTCTAGCATGAATCGATCTGAATTTTGTTTGATTGTACTCTTTTTTATCTGAATGGATGCATTGGTATAGTAACTCATCCTAAGTTCTCAGAATGAATGCATGGTTCTTTTATTTCCTACATCTAAATCTATCATAAATGATGTATTCTGACACAACTCAAACAAAGAAGGGGCTTGGCACCCGCACATACCTCGGTGAGAACATAGTGCCCTTTGGGTGATAGGCTAGCATGCATGGGATTAGACTGTTGTTCTCGGGGTATAAAAATTACTGCATGGACGTGTTTAAATTGCCAACATTTGAGGTGTTTTGTGACAGCTTATCTTGTGAAAAAACTAATTCAATGACACTTGATGCCTTTCCAACCTCAAAAAAGGAGATTTTAGCAAATTATTCTAAGGTTAAATGGAAACCTAAGTGGAAGCCAAGACCTAAGATTTCAGAATCTTCTAAACCCTCTTCTACTACCACTGATAAAAGTTCTAAAGTCCCTAAACCTTCTAGTCCTGGAAAAGGGAAAAATAATGTCAAAATAAAGGTGTATGAACCTTGTCCTTTCTATAGAAAAACAAACCATCCAAAATCATGATGTTTTGTGAGAATTGAAGCACTTGAGAAGATGCTGAAACAACATAAGCTTTTTGTTCCTGCACCTTCAACCTCTTCCAATTCTGGTAAAGGGAAAGCCCTTTCAGCTTGGGCCTTCACTCCATTGGATGATAGATGGGTTTTTGATTCAGGTGCCACACATCACATCACACATTCAAAGAATTTGCTAAGTTCAGTTTCTCCTTGCAAGGTTTCTCAGATTATGGTGGGAAATTCTACTTCATTAAAAGTAATGGGTGTAGGGATTGTTAACATGCCAAATGGTTCAATGCATGATGTTTTACATGTTCCCCACATTTCTAACAATTTGTTGTCTGTTTATCAAATTTGTAATTCAGGAAAGGAAAGACTATTGAATTCTCACCTGATAAATTTGTAATAAGAGAATTGAATGATCCTAATGATATTGTAGCTATAGGTGTTGTGGATACAAATTCTAGATTATATCTCTTTAACAAGTTTGAGACTTCTGTAGGATCTTATCTTATTGCTCACTTAGTTTTGTTAGCAAGTTGTGGCATGAGAGATTCAACCATCTAAATTACAGATATCTACAATAGCTATCTTCTCAGAACATGGTAACTAGACTTCCTAAAATTAATTCTATTGATGGTGTTTTTCCAGGTTGTATGTTAGGTAAACAGCATCAAGATCCATTTCCCAAAGGATTGGCTAAGAGAGCTAAGGCTCCTCTCAAGTTAGTACACAATGATTTGATGACTCTTCCTTCTTGTTCTTTTTCTAGTTGCAAATATGTTTTAACTTTTATTGATGATTTCTCGAGGAGAACATGGTTGTATTTTATTCAGTATAAGAGTGATGTTTTCAATGGTTTTAAATAATTTAAGGCTTTTGTTGAAAAACAATCATCTCATTCCATCAAAAATCTTTACACTAATAATGGGGGGAGTATATTAGTAATGCATTCAAGGATTTTTGTACTGACCATGGAATTCTACATTAGTATACAATGCCTTACACTCCTCAACAGAATGGTGTTGTGGAATGAAAAAAATGACACTTAAGGAGATGGAAAATTACATGCTTCAGTCAAAGAACCTTGCACCTAAGTTTTGGGCTGAAGCCATGAATTATGCCAACTATATCCAAAATCAGATTCCCCATAAATTTGTTCAAGGGATTACACCTGAGGAAGCATGGTCTGGAGAGAAGCCTGATGTTTTTGATTTTGAGTCTTTGGAAGTCTAGCTTGGGCTCATGTTCCTGATGAAAAAAGGAAGTCCATGCAACCAAAGAGTAAGGAACTCATTTTTTTGGCCATTGTGAACATGTGAAGGCATACCGCCTTCTAGATACTTCTACTCTGGAAGTTCATTTTCGAAGGGATGTTCATGTTGATGAGATAAATTCTGTTGAGACTTCTGATGAAGATCAACATTTGTCTCCAATACCTCCTTCACCTGACATGGATGACATGCTTATTAATGATTCTTCGATGATGCTTCTGAAGAAGAGGTTGCTCCTCCACCTCCTCCTTCCCCTCCTTCTCTAACACAACGACATCCAAAATGGATTCAATCTACTCGTAGGAAGTTGGTAACTTGGTAGGAGATCCGAGTGATCCTTGATGCACAAGATCTAAGACTTCAGGAGATATTGTTTATCATCATACTCAGTCTATGCCTTCAGGAATGGCTCTTGTAAGTGAAGCTATCTCCTCTGATCCTATTACTTTTCTAAAGCTTGTGGAAACTTTGAATGGGATGAAGCTATGAAAGAAGAATACTCCTCTTTGATGAAAAATAATACATGGGAATTGGTTCCTCTTCCTAAGGGAAGGAAAGTGGTAAAATGTAAATGGGTCTTTAAGACTAAGTATGCAGCTGATGGATCTATAGAAAAGTATAAGGCTCATCTTGTCACTAAGGGATTTTCTCAAGTCGAAGGGGTGGATTACTCTGAGACTTTTGCTCCTGTAGCAAAGATGGATTTTGTTCACCTTGTTCTTTCCCTTGCTACTTCTCATAGGTGGTCAGTGTATCAGATGGACATGAAGAGTGCCTTTTTGCATGGTGATCTCCATGAGGAAATTTATATGGAGCAACCCCCTGGTTTTGTGTAGGATTCTGTTGGTTGGATATTTTATCAACCCAAATTATGAGGTTCAACCACAATACATGGGATTAAATCCCTCCTCAAAGACAGGTGATCGCCTATTTATTACTAATATAAAACATAGTAGAAATAATATATACAATATTCACACTATTCTAACCATTGGGGTTGGGAAAGAATCCTAAAATCCATATCCACACTAGGTGAAGATGTTGCAATTTTAGAAACGGAATGGATTGGAAAGGAAATTATTATTATGGAAGAAACACAATGGAAAGGAAATGAGAGGAATGTATTTTCTTTCAAGAAAATAATGATCATGAAATAATCATACGAGTTTTAGATAACAAATGTAATGTTTGAAACAATTAAAATAATCGAGAGTGCTAAACAAAGAATAGCTTAAGATTATGAACATAAGAACAATATCTTAAGAGAGATGAATCTCACAACACAAAGTTTGTAAAATAGCATCGGTTTCTATTCCTCAAATGATTAAAAGAAAACACAAAGTTTTTCTTCTTTACAATAGTTCTCAATATTCCAAAAATATCAACCCTTTGGAATGCATAAGTATCCCTTATTTATAATAAAAAGAGTTGAGAGAAAATAGGATAAATCCTAGAAAATAGTGTTTTAATGAGAGTCCTATTTTGCTTGACTCTCACACAGGAGACCAAGTCAAAATTTACTTCCTACATGATGAAATGAAAATGAAAAAGACATGTCGATTTCAGGATTGGAATGACATGAAACATTATGCCTATTAAGTTTCATCATCTTTGTCTTCCTCTAGCAAAGCCTTCTTCTCCCGAAATTCTTGGAACTTTTGGATTATGCCCTACATCTCATCTTCATCAGCGCATAGTGGAGTGGTCACTCAGGACCTCACATGTTTCCTGAGTATCGCTTGTGTTACCAGGAAGTTTCTTCAATCTCTTGTTGAGTTTCCTCAAGTGATTCCAAAGCATGTTCAATCTTCACAAACCTATCAATGATTTCCAGACTAAAGCCATAAGTTGGTTCATGCTGAATTTATTCTTGGATCTGCTTATAAAGATTGTCAGCGGGAAGAATACTCAAGCTTTCATTCAACACTTTAGCATAGATCTTGGTTAGCTCTTCTTCTATGTCATTTGTGGCATCAATCAATTCATCTCTTGATTCCCTCAATTTTTGCAAGCTTCATTGAGAATATTTATTCTGAATCTAATGGATTTGGTTAGTTGAAAATGTTTTTCCCCATGTGGAATGATTCCTTCTTTGATCAAGATGTGGGATAGCACCTATTTCAGCATATTGAGAGCTTTAAAAGTTAACTCTAGGTTCCCAAATTCTACCGAAAACTCATCATCCATTTTCTCACCATCCTTCTTTATATTCTCCAAGGATTTTTAGACTTCCACGGTGTCATCAATGACCTCTTTTCCTTACAAGAGTAGCCTCTAGATCCATTCATCAACCATTCTCCCCTTCTCATTAATCTTTTCAATCCTGGGTACCGATGAGAAATCGAACCTGATAGGAGTAGGGGTAGAGGATGATGGTGTTGATTTAGGAGGCTTTGAGAGATTGAGTAGTACTTTTGTCAGCTACTCTACTTTCTCCTTTAGCTCATCTCTAATTGCATTCGTTTCCTTCAAATTCTAGCACAATGCATTCATGGCATCTTGTGCATCCTATTGTGCTCCCTCCATTATTACTTTTCCTATATCAAACCTTGTGATATGATAATTGGTGACCATTATATCATTCTTGTTTTTGTCAGTCACGGGAGTGGAAATATCCGCAAACTTATGCCCTGAGGCATCCACTGAAACCCTTGAAACCATTCTAGGTTTCTTGGTAGACTTTGCAAGAGTGACCTTGAGGCAACTGAAATCAAAGGATGGTATGGGAACTACCACCTTCCTCTTCCTTGGGGTCTGATCTATTAACCATTGAGGCATCTTTGGAAGAAGTTTCTCCCATTATAGGTGTTACGATCACATCATCGTAGGTGGAGGAAGGTTTTCTTGTGAGTGGTGATCATTGTGAGTGTAGTGTCAGTGGGAATGGACTTAGGGAAATAAGGTATAGAAGGAGGAGGCATATCCATGGTTAACTTGGGTCCAGTGGGGAGAGGTGAGAGGTAAGAGAAGATGCTTGCCATTGCTGAGGAATTTGGTGAAGAAGTCTGAAGTAAGGAAGGCTGAATGGGAGGAGGTAATGATTTTGAAATTAAAGCTTGAGAGGTAAGAGGAAGACTTACCTTTGATGAGCTGCCAACCAAAAGGGGAATGAGAGGTTGACCAACCTCTTCTCCTGAAGGAATATTTCCTTGTTCTGGTGGTGGAGGTGAATCAAGTATCTCAACCATTTGTGGGGGAGTGGCCAATGATGTGGTCACTTGCTCTTCTCCCTTTTTGACAAATTTAACCTTTATTGGCCTTTTGGAAGGGTCCTTATCCTTTTCCTTTTTTCCCTTGGAGGGTCCCACTTCCAAAGTAGCTAGCTTTGAAAAACTCTTTTCTTTATAACTCATTCCCAAGAAATGAGCCATGCCTTAGTACGAGCAAGAATTTGAGTAGCTCTTCCTGCGATAGAAGATTTCTCAGCAATGGACCAATCAATGGCTGGGAATACATATTGGTCCTCATTCAACCCATCATATGAGGCATCAAGGACACTTTCATTATCCATGGTGCCTTTTGGGATGTCAGATAGATCTAACATCTGAATCTCTTCAAGTGTTAACCTGCTATTTTCCTTTCTTTGGATGGAAACTTCATCCCGAAGATCAACCCAAATGTCTTCTACGTTGGGCACATGTAGATATAAGGTCCCGTATGACTTAAGGACTCCTCAGAAATTAAACACATATCTTGTGCTTCATGTGCTTCTTCAACTTGTCTTGAAGCTTGTGCACCATGTTCTTGACTTTAACCACTGTTGAGCACGTGTACCTTTCGATGGAAATAGGGAAGGAGACGGTGGCATTTTACTTACTCTGTTGGAATTTCTAAAAATCCAACAATTGTCTAACCAACTCCATCAGGATCAGCTTATCACCTGGGAACCTGGGAAAATAGAAAGGATCACCTAGGTACATGACCACCGAAGGTATGTGAACTTCTTGAATTATAAGAAGATACAACCCCATTTCGATACTTCAGCCCATGCCTCATCAGAGACTCTTCTTTTCCTTAGATCAGGGTTCATCCTATAGATGTTTTCATAAAATAAGGCATCATTCACTCTTCTGAATTGATCCTCAAATCCCTTCATTGTTAGTTGAGGGAAGTACCAATATATGTGTTTTGTTTCCCTATTTCCCTTTACATCCAACCCTAGATAATTTCTCATGTCGGCTGCTGCATAGGTGACGTATGATGACATATAGAACTTGTTAGTAGACAAGACTATTTTCATCTGGGAGTCTATCTCATCACTTATAAGACTGCTCCAATCGATCCCTTGGTCATTCTTCTTTATGATGACCATGAATTGATACATCCACCCTTGGAAGTATCTCGAATCGGGAGTCCAAATACTTGACTTAGCAGGGTGATGATATCATTGATTTCAAGGATGAAATCACTCCTAGGGAAAAACTTGGGAAACCTAGAGATGGTTGGCTTGGCCTTGATCAAGAACTTTTATTTACATGCCTAATGTAATATTCTTGATCATTGTCCTAGGCCTTTATGCTAATTGAAGATTCAAATCAACATATTCTTGAAATTTGGGCAATCTTAAGAGGTCATCAAAGTAACCTCCATCCAACTTCACTATGGTTTCTCCTACTTGATTTCTCACTGAGTGGGAAGCTGAGTCATAATTGGAAGCACAAGCCAGAATGAACTCGGGGCATTGAGTAGACATTGGGAATCCTGCTGCAAGAGGGAGGCCACTACTGCTATTGACTTCATCTAGGGACTTTGAGAAGAATCCTTGATTCTGTGTTCCAAAATTCTTCCATGTCTATATTACCAAGCTCCGTGTCTCGGATGTCATAATTGCAATCTATGTAGGAAGGGGACTCCATCTTCCGGTACTTATACTTCATCTTTCTTGACCTATCTGACTTATCCTTAGATTGTCAGGATCCGACATGAGAAGTCTTGAAGAAAGAATTCCTAGATGACTTCTGGTTGAACAATCGGGCTTGAAATCTTGTTGAGCAACCCTACAAACCCACCACACTAACTGGACTTTGGGACTTGCAATATATTTCTGAAACTTGAAACACTATAATGTATAATAGAAATTATGTCATGTTGAGCACTTTGTGAAAACCGACACAAAGGCGGAACTCAGGGGATGTTAAGCACTTCACAAAACCCGATATACTACAGAACCAGGGTGATGTTGAACACTTCGTGAAACCCGATACAAGTGGAAGTTAGAGGATGTTGAGCATTTTGAGAAACCAAATACAATGTAGAAGCCGAATGATTTCAAACACCTGTAAAACTGAAACAAAGGCATCAAGTTTCTGGGATGTCAGAACATGTAAAATTCCTGCCAAGTTTGTAAGTTAGGATTTTTAGATTCTTCTCAAAAATCAAAAGAGTATATCCCATGGGAAAAATAAGAAAACACCCAAAGGGTGAATTCCAAACAAGAGGTTTCATGGGAATACAATAGGAAATGAAGAAAACAACCCAAAACCCTAAACCTAGAGGAAAGAAAAAGAAAAGAGGGAAAAATGCCAAATGAACACCTCAAAAACAACCCAAAATACCTCAAAGCGGTAAGAAGAGAAAAATACCTTCAATAAATTCAAAAAATGGTCAAAGACGGATCATGAAATTGATCAAGAAGTTCATTTAGGTTTGGAGGTCAAAGGAACATGCACGAAAAATCCACATAGTGAAAATATACCAGGTAAAAATGACGTGTAAAATTGAACTATTTATAAAGCCCTAACATTAATTACACCTTATCCGAAACATGTGTGCGAACTACTATACAACTCAACATTAATGCCATGTCATCATTCTCGGAGTGTCCAAAAATCTGACACAAAGGATTTACTATCAAATCAGGTTTCAGGAAACAACTGTTATAAAGCATGATATGTTTGGATGTTATCAAGTTTCAAAAACCCGACACAAAGGATCATTTCAAGTTTCGGGTTTTGGGAAACAAGTGACATGGAGCATGCATTTTGCAAGGTATGTTCGATGCTTTTGAGTTTCGAAAACCCGATACACTAGCTTGTAATCGATTTCGAGAAACAATTGACATGAAGCATCAAAGGATATGTTTCCATGTGATGGAAACCCGAAACCCAAAAATCTCCTTCAAAGGGCATTTTTAGGAGATTTTGTCAAAAAAATTCTATGGTTATCTCAATTTTAGCTGAAATCACTAAAAATGAGATAACAACTAGCTCCAGTTGGGGACTTTCTTTGAGACATCAAAGGAAGAGAAATAATATATCAAAAATCTTTATCCATTGGGCTATGGAGTCTGAAGAAGAAAAACTAAAAACAAAGAAAGAAAGAAAGAAAAGAAAGCAAACACACAATAAAAAAAATTATGATATAGTGCAAGAGAGTGTCTTGCATTACTAATGGAACAACTTCAGATGTTGACCACTGAAAGGTAGAGGGAGAAACTCTCCATCTAGATACAATATTTTCACCATTCAGCTGATGTATTTTGAAAGGACCTTTCCATAAGGAGTCAAACTTGCCATGCATCCCTTTTTCTCTCTCTTCTCTTGTCCTAGAGAAGTACTAGATCTCTAATCTGGAAATCATGTTGCTTTGATTTTTTGTCAAATATCCTTTTGAATTTGCTATGATGATATTCAATGTGATCTACCACCTTGCTCCATTCTTCTTCTAGCTTGGCTAGGTACATTATCCTTTTCTCAATGGAACTTTGAAAAGTTTCATCCTCAATTGCTTTAGCCAACTGTAAGGCTAGAAATTCTACAGAGATAGGAATCTCAGCATCAATCCCATATAACACTTGGAATGGGGAAATTCTAATAGCTCACTTAGGATTAATCTGATATGCCCATAATGCATCATACAATGCTTTGTGCCATGTCCTCGATTCTCATCGACCAAATTTTTGATTATGGTCACGGGTTCTTGTTGCTTGATTAGCTTGACCATTGCCTTTAGGGGTAATAATTAGATGAATGAGCTGATGTGATCCCAAATACATAAAAAAATTATATCAACTCATGAGATGAGAAATTAGAAGCGTTATCAGTGTGATGATCTTGTGAGGCACACTAAATCTAATAATTATATTCTCCTTGAGAAAATTGCACACAGCTTTGGAGGTTGCTTTCTTGATTGGCACAGCTTCCACCCACTTGGTGAAATAGTCTATGGTGGTGAGCATATAATTATGACCGAAACTAGAGGAAGAATTCAACACTCCTATGAAATCAATTCCCCATTGGTGAAAAGGTTCTTCAATCACCACAGGTTTCAAGGGAAGAGCTGCCAGCTTAGGACGACCAATGAAATGTTGACAAGCTTCACACTTGGCTACCCATTCAGCTAAAGTCTCAAAAGAGAGTAGGCCAATAGTACCTAGCCCGTAAGATCTTGTAAGCCATTATAGAGGAAGAGAAATGTCCTCCACATGCTAGATTGTGGAAGGACTCTAGTAACCTTACCTGTTGAGGCTTATCAACACAATGCAGGAATACACCATCAATACCCTTCTTGTATATACCATTATCCCATAGAATGTATCTTGCAGACCTTAACCTAACTGTCCTCTTCTCTTTTTGGCTTAAATGTGGAGGGAATTCACCATAAGTTAAAAATAAAGCAATATCCATGTACCATTCATCTGTTGTGCTTACAAAAAGTGCCATGGGAAATTCTGAAGAAGTACCTTCAGTTTCTTCACATTTTTCTCAGCATTGTTTTCCACGATCAATTGGCACATGCCTCTTCCTGTACTAACTTGGTAGGTCTAATGTCCAAGTCATACTCCTGGACTTTGGCTATCTAGTTACCTTGTTGACTACCCAACTCCTGTTGAGTCAAGATGGATTTAACTGTGGTATCAGGAACAAGAACGAGAGTGTGAGAACTCAACACATAATACCTGAAATGCTTCACTACTCTCACCACTGCATAAGCATGTTTTTAAATTTGTGACATCTTCAATTCATGTTCCTTTAATGGGAAGCTCATGAAAGAGATGGGAGATTCAATTCCTTCTTCATTCTCCTACATCAGGATGGCTAATACTGTATGTGGAAGCATAGCTGTACATGATGAAATATTTTTGAAAATCCAGGCACACCAGGATGGGATGGGAGCATGAGCAATTACCCTTTTGAATTCTTCAAATGCAAGCTTCCCTTCAGTGCTCCATCGAAATGGAGTTTTACCTTTCATCATCCCAAGGATATCCTTGGTTTTATTGGTAAAGTCAAGTACAAATCTTCTTAGGAAATTGACCTTCCCAAAAAGGAGTGCACCCCAGTTTTGCTTGTGGGTAGGGTAAGGCTTTGGATGGCCTTCACCCTCTCTGGGTCGATCTTGGTTCCTTCTTTAGTCATGATATGACCCGAAACTTTCCTTCTATTACTCTAAACATGGAATTTTTAGGATTTAATGAAATCCCATGACACCTGCACCTTAAGAGTACTTTCAGAGATGATCATAATGATCACTTTTCTTTTTAGAAGAAGCTGTCAAGTCATCCAAATACACAACTATGACCTTGCCCATCAAATATCTAAAAGCTAAATCCATAGCTCTTTGAAACGTGGCTCTAATATTAATCAAACCAAAAGGCATCCTCCTGTAAGTGAAGGTTCCCCATGGGGTGGTGAATGCCATTTTATGTTGATCTTCAGTAGCTACCTCAACCTGATTATACCCGAAAATCTATCAAGCATGGATAACATTTCTGATCCAGTGACATGGTCTATAATACTTGGTCCATGATGGGCAATGGATAATTGTCTTTCAATGAAGATTGATTAAGGTTCGAAAATCAACACAAATCTAGATTTCACCGTTCTTCTTTCTGACCGTAGGACAATATTAGCAACCCAGGTGGAATGATGGATTGGAAAGATAATCCTTGCATCTAACATCTTCTGAATTTCTGCAAGGATAGTCCCTGAGATCTTTAGGTTATAATGCCTTTGCTTCTTCTGTAGGGTTTAACTTTAGGCTTTAAAGGAATGCTATGTTGCACATCCTTGGGCTTGAAAGATTTTAGGTCCACATAGGACCATGCCAAGACATCTATATATCTCTTCAGGAGTGAAATGAATCTTTCTCTTTCCTCTAGAGAATAGCATTTCCTGATGTTTACCATCCATGGTTGATCAACGGAGCCCAAGTTAACTTGATCTACCTCTAACAAGGAAGCACCTTCAGCTTTCCTTTTATCTTGAATGAAACGGTCATGCTTGTCAAACAGACCTTCTAGAGAAACTAATCCCTTCATAATCTTATTGCCTTTAAGCTAGATGAATTCACCATCAATTTCTTGATATGAATTTGAGACGGACTCATGGAAAGCTGATTCGATCCTTCAAAATAAAGCTCACTAAAATTTTCAGCTTTCTCAAGAAAATATAATACCTGTTGATCATCATTAAACACTTGCCAATGTGTTGAATTATCTGGAACACTTGGATGATAAACAATTTCAATGGTATATGTTTCTATTTGAAATTTGGGTGAGGAAGGAGAAGAGATGTAGATATAGCTAAAGAATCAACTTTATCATTGTAGTCTCTTAAGACTGCCTTAATGGAAAAAGCATCAAAGCATTCTATGTTGTCCCAAACCTTGTTCCTGTAATGTCTTAGGTGATCATTTTTTACCTGATAGGTCCCCTTACTTGATTCACAATCAACTCGGCATCTCCCTACACTTTAAGATTTTAGATTCCTTTTTGTCTTGCCATTTCTAATCCTAATAAAAAAGCTTCGTATTTGGTTGTGTTATTAGTATTATCAAACTGCAACTTGAAAGAAAAAGGAAAAATCTCAAAATATGGAGATATAAGAACCACACCAGCACCTGAACAAGTAGTTGAACATCTCAAATTGAATTGAGGGTCAAACATGCATTAGGATCTTCTTCTTTGACTTCTATAGAGGGCACCTATGTCATGAAATAATTACCCAAGCCTGCATCTTCAAAGAGAATTTGAGCCTTAGGATCATCTGATTTAGTAACTAGGTACTTTTCTTGTGCTTTGGGGTGAAGGACACGAGAAACTCCATTCACTAGAATTTTATCTTTGGTCTAATTCATGTTGATTTCTCCTCCAACATCTTTGCAAAAACTCTTCCTAAGAGAATACCATAAGCACTTGGGATATCAACAACCAGGATGGTCATTTTCACTCTCTTGGGGGAGTGGAAGGCAACAAATGCAAATTATGCATCCTTTATTTGGCCAATTAAGGGGAATTGTTTAATTTCTATGGAATAATATTGCCCTATAATATTTAATCAAGGTGATTCCAAGGGCATGATCTACTTTTACGGGAATTATGTTATCATAGGATCTGAGTCAATTATGCAATCTTGAGTTTAAAACCGTTTATAAGTAAGGACAAATAAAACGGTTCAATTTTCTGAAGAAGAAGTAGAGGTCATATTACTTTGAGGTAAAGGCTGAGTGGTGCTAGGAAAAATGCCTTTTGAAGATGAAGGAATAGTAGCCTTGCTTCTAATGAATTTGGCAAGTTTCTCAAATTTCTCAGGGTTGGACTGCAGGTACTCGGCTTCCGACATTTGGATTTTAGTTTTCTTTGCATGATCAATGATGTTGAAAGTGGTATACGAAGGGATGATGGAGGGCTTAGTTCTGGTTACACTAGTCTGAGTTGAGGTACTGGCCTTAAGAGAAGGAGAAAAAGAGTTAGAAGATGAAGTTACCTTTTAGTTGTCTCCTTTTCAGTTTGTGTTGAGATAGGAGAGCCTCTTTTAGCCATAACCATGGGAGCTTCTTTACTTTTCTCCTTAGAGCCTTCAACTGGATTTAGGGTTTTGAGATTGGGATCAAGTGAAGAATGCAAATGATTGGCCATCATGATCACCTTCATCTTCCTCGTACTCCAAGTACCCAATGCTGGAGTCACTAGCTGAATCATCAAAAGACTCATTATCGTATCCTGAAGCTTTGAAAGCTTCATGAGAGTCTTGATCTTCTAGTTCTTCACCCTCCTCAACTATTTCAACTATTGTGTTGACAAGAGGAGCTTCAATGGCCATCTGGTGGGAGCAGAGATTAACCGATTCCTATCTCTTGCGGGAGTGCTATTGGCATTGTTGAAATTCCATCTAGGAATATCCTGATAAGGAATGTTGGTTGCTTGTTGAGAAATTTTCTTCTTTAAAGAAATCAAGTCATTGGCCATCTTCTAAATCATAGGATCAGTAGTACTCTGATAAGAACTTTGATTTTTAGGCTTAGATGATTCTCTTCTGATCTTTCTGGCTAGAATAAGATCATCTTCTATTTCATTGGCTATAGCTTGAGTAGTGGTCAAATCAGGGATAAGAGATCTTTCAAAAATAAGCTCACATCGGGACTATGCATTAATGAAGAAACACTTTTGATTTTCAAGAGTGGGAATGGCTAACTATGGGATCTTACAAATCAGCTTGTTGAATTTGGCTATGAAATCATGCATGTGTTTATAAGACTCCTTCTTCATGTGTGTAAGTTGTGCTAACAAGGCATGAGATTCTTTAGCTGGTTTAAACCTTGCTTTGAATACGAGAACACATGGTAGTCCAGGTTGGTAATGCATTCATTCGGAAGATGGTAGAACCATTTTCTATATGCTACACCATGAAATGTCTCAATGAAGAGTTAAACATGAGACATCTTCATGAGCAACTCTAAGAATGCCACATGCAACAAAGAATGAAGTTATTTGTTCATCAGGGTGGTGCTTCCCATCACCGTTGAACTTAGGAATATTCTTACATGATCCATGTGGTAGATCGTGCAATGGTGGAGTGAGGGAAAGAGGACCAATACCCACACCCCAATGCACAAGTTGTCATGCCATTCTTGAATGAAGTGTGTACATGAATCAAATGAAAAGTATCGAGATAGAAATAATGCATGGTAGGTTACAAAAACTTCTTTGTTACGGAAGAACACGAGTTCTTTAGATAGGTGAAGAACTTCTCACTCGTCTAGATGCAACACTTTGTTGGGTGAAAGTTTGAAATTGTGTTGCTGAAGCAAATCAAAGAATAGATCAGTTTCACCCCTGGAAAATAGCTTTACTTGAGTGAAGATATTTCTAGCCAACTTGATCTGGAAAATATATCTTTGAAAAATAAGGAAAATACGGAGTCACATGACACCAAAGGATAAGCTTAGTCTTATCAATCCGTATATTCAAGGTAGAGTCACAAAAACTATTGGTTGGATATTTTGTCAAGCCAAAATATGAGGTTCAACCACTTTACATGGGATTAAATCCCTCCTCAAATAAAGGCAAGGCATCCTATTTATTACTAATCTAAAATACAACAGAAATAATATATACAATATTCACACTATTCTAACTATTAGTGTTGGGAAAGAATCCCGAAATCCATATCCACACTAGGTGAAGATGTTGAAGTTTTAAAAATGGAATGGATTGGAAAGGAAATTATTATTATGGAGGAAACACAATGGAAATGAAATAACAGGAACGTATTTTCTTTCAAGAAAGCATAGATCATGAAATAATCATACAAGTTTTAGATAACAAATGTAATGTTTGAAACTATCATCACCGGGTAGAATACTCAAGCTTTCATTCAACACTTTAGCGCAAATCTTGGTTAGCTCTTCTTCTATGTCATTTGTGACATCAATCAATTCATCTCTTGATTCCCTCAATTTTCTACAAGCTTCATTGAGAATCTTTATTCTTAATCTGATGGCTTTGGTTAGTTAAAAATTCTTGTCCCCATGTGGAATTATTCCTTCTTTGATCAAGACATGGGATGACACTGTTTTAGCATATTGAGAGCTTCAAAATTTAACTCTAGGTTCCTGACTTCTACTAAAAACTCATCATCCATTTTCTCACCATCCTTCTTTATATTCTCCAAGGATTTGTAGACTTCCACGGTGTCATCAATGACCTCTTTTCCTTGCAGGAGTAGCCTCTGGATCCATTCATCAACTGTTCTCCCCTTCTCATTAATATTTTCAATCCTGGGTACCGATGAGAAATCAAACCTGATAGGAGTAGGGGTAGAGGATGATGGTGTTGATTCATGAGGATTTGAGAGCTTGAGTAGTACTTCTGTCAGCTACTCTACTTTCTCTTTTAGCTCATCTCTACTTGCCTTCGTTTCCTTCAACTTCTGACACAACACATTCATGGCATCTTGTGTGTCTTGTTGTGCTCCCTCCATTGTTAATTTTCCTAGATCAACCCTTGTGATCTGATAATCGGTGACCATTATATCATTCTTGGTTTTGTCAGCATGCGGGAGTGGAAATCCCACAAACTTATGCCCTGAGGCATCCACTAAAACCCTTGAAACCATTTTGGGTTTCTTGGAAGACTTGGCAGGAGTGACCTTAAGGCAACTAAAATAAAAGGATGGTAGGGGAACTACCACCTTCCTCTTCCTTAGGGTCTGATCTATTAACCATTAAGGCATATTGGAAGAAGTTTCTCCCATCGTAGGTGTTACGGTCACATCTGTAGGTGGAGGAAGGTTTTCTTGTGGAGTGGTGATCACTACGAGTGTAGTGTCCATGGGAATGGACTCAAGGAATGAAGGTACAAAAGGAGGAGGCATATCCATGGTTAACTTGGGTCCAGTGGGGAGAGGTGAGAGGTAGAGAAGATGCTTGCCATGGCTGAGGAATTTGGTGAAGAAGTCTGAAGCAAGGAAGGTTGAATGGGAGGAGGTAATGATTCTAAAATTAAAGCTTGAGAGGTAAGAGGAAGACTTACCTTTGATGAGCTACCAACCAAAAGGGGAATGAGAGGTTGACCAACCTCTTCTCCTGAAGGAAGATTTCCTTATTCTGGTGGTGGAGGTGAATCAAGTATCTCAACTGTTTTTGGGGAGTGGCCAATGATGTGGTCACTTGCTCTTCTCCCTTTATGAAAAATGTAACCTTTATTGGCCTTTTGGAAGGGTCTTTATCCTTTTCCTTTTTTCCCTTGGAGGGTCCCTGCTTCCAAAGTAACTAGCTTTGAAAAATTATTTTCTTTATAACTCATTCCCCAAGAAATGATCCACGCCTTAGTACGAGAAATAATTTGAGCAGCTCTTCCTATGATAGAAGCTTTCTCAACAATGGACCAATCAATGGCTGGGAATACATATTGGTCTTCATTCAACCCATCATACAAGGTGTCAAGGACACTTTCATTATCCATGGTGCCTTCTAGGATGTCAGATAGATCTAACATCTGAATCTCTTCAAGTGTTAACCTACTATTTTCCTTTCTTTGGATGGAAACTTCATCCCGAAGATCAACCCAAATGTCTTCTACATTGGGCACATGTAGATATAAGGTCCCGTACGACTTAAGGACTCCTCAGAAATCAAACCCATCTCTGTGCTTCATGTGCTTCTTCAACTTGTCCTATAGCTCATGCACCATGTTCTTGGCTTTAACCATTGTTGAGCACGTGTACCTTCCGATGGAAATAGGGAAGGAGACGATGGCCTTGTGCTTACTCTGTTGGAATTTGTGAAAATCCAACAATTATCTAACCAACTCCATCAGGATCAACTTATCACCTGGGAACCTGGGAAAATGGAAAGGATCACCGGGTACATGACCACCTGAAGGTATGTGAACTTCTTGAATTACAAGAAGATACAACCCCATTTTGATACTTTGGCCCATGCCTCATCAGAGACTCTTCTTTTCCTTAGATTAGGGTTCATCTGCAGATGTTTTCATAAAAGAAGGTGTCATTCACTCTTCTAAATTGATCCTCGGACCCCTTCATTGTCAGTTGAGGGAAGTACTAATATATGTGTTATGTTTCCCTATTTCCCTTTGCATCCAACCCTAGATAATTTCTCATGTCAGCTGCTGCATAGGTGATGTATGACAACATATAGAACTTGCCAGTAGACAAGATTGTTTTCATCTGGGAGTCTATCTCATCACTTATAAGACTACTCCAATCGATCCCTTGGTCATTCTTCTTTATGATGACCATGAATTGATACATCCACCCTTGGAAGTCTCTCGACTCGGGAGTCCAAATACTCAACTTAGTAGGGTGATGATGTCACTAATTTCAAGGATGAAATCACTCCTAGGGACAAACTTGGGAAACCTAGAGATGGTTGGCTTGGCCTTGATCAAGAACTTTTTATTTACATGCCTAATGCAATCTTCTTGATCATTTTCCTAGGCCTTGTGTTGATTGAAGATTCAAATCAACATATTCTTGAAAGTTAGGCAATCTTAAGAGGTCATCAAAGTAACCTCTATCTAACTTCACTATGGTTTCTCCTGCTTGATTTCTCACTGAGTGGGAACTTGAGTCATAATTGGAAGTGTAAGCCAGAATGAACTGGGGCATTAAGCAGACATTGGGAATCCTACTGCAAGAGGGAGACCATTGCCGGCTATTGACTTCATCCTAAGGACTTTGAGAAGAATCCTTGATTTTGTTCCAAAAGTCTTCTATGTATATATTACCAAGATCTTTTCCTCAGATTTCTTAATTGTAATCTATGTAGGAAGGGGAATCCATATTTTAGTATTTTTACTTCATCTTTCTAGACCTATTTGACTTATCCTTAGATTGTCCAAGATCTGACATGAGAAGTCTTGAAGAAAGAATGCCTAGATGACTTATGTTTGAACAATCAAGCTTGAAAGCTTGTTGAGCAACCCTACAGACCCACCACACTAACCAGACTTTGGGACTTGCAAAGCACTTTGTGAAACCTGACACACTACAATGTATATCAGAAATTAGGTCATGTTGAACACTTTGTGAAACCGACACAAAGGCGGAACTCAGGGGATGTTAAGCACTTCACAAAACCTGATATAAGTGGAGCCAGGGTGATGTTGAACACTTTGTAAAACCTGATACAAGCCAAAGTTGGAGGATGTTGAGCACTTGGAGAAACCTGATACACTGTGGAAGTTGAACAATGTCGGACACTCTGTAAAACCCGAAACAAAGGCGTCGGGTTTCTAGGATGTCAAAATATGTAAAATTCCCACCAAGTTTGTAAGTTAATATTTTTAGATTCTTCTCAAAAATCAAAAGAGTATATCCCATGGGAAAAATAAGAAAACACCCAAAGGGTGAATTCAAACAAGAGGTTTCATGGGAATACAATAGGAAATGAAGAAAACAACCCAAAACCCTAAACCTAGAGGAAAGAAAAAGAAAAGAGGGAAAAATGCCAAATGAACACCTCAAAAACAATCCAAAAGACCTCAAAGTGGTAAGAAGAGAAAAATACCTTCAATAAATTGAAAAATGGTTGAATATGGATCACAAAATTGATCAAGAAGTTCAGTTAGGTTTGGAGGTCGAAGGAACATGCACAAAAAATCCATGCAGTGAAAATATACCAGTAAAAATGACATGTAAAATTGAACTATTTATAAATCCCTAGCATTAATTACACCTCATTCGACATGTGTGCCAACTACCAGACAACTTGACATTAATGCCATGTCATCATGCTCAGAGTGTCCAAAAACATGACACAAAGGATTTACTATCAAATCGGGTTTCGGGAAACAACTGTCATGAAACATGAGATGTTTGGATGTTATCAAGTTCGAAAACCCGACACAAAGGATCATTTTGGGTTTTGGGTTTGGGAAACAAGCAACATGGAGCATGCATTTTGTAAGGTATGTTTCGATGCTTCTGAGTTCCGAAAACCCGATACACTGGCTTGTAATCGGGTTTCGGGTTTGGGAAATAATTGACATGAAGCATGCAAAGGATATGTTTCCATGCGATGGAAACCCAAAAACCTGAAAATCTCCTTCAAAGGGCATTTTTAGGAGATTTTGTCAAAAAAATTCTATGGTTATCTCAATTTTAGCTGAAATCACTAAAAATGAGATACATGATTCTTCACTAGTTTTTAGACTTCATATTTCTCTGCATGGTCTCAAACAAGATCCTCGAGATTGGTATGAGAAAACGGATGAGCTTTTTTGTTTACTTGATTTACATCAGTTTGAAACTGATCATACTATATATGGGTAAGTGTAGCAAGTTGGGGGACAAAAAGGGGGTCATAAGTGGACGTCATATTGCAAATAACAACATAATATCAACTTGTAGGGATTATTAGCAATACATACACTCAAAATTAGAAAAAATTATATTAAAATTAATCGTAGCATCTAGAATCTAGTTTCTAAAATACTAATTGTTTTAAAAAATGGACAAGATTAGCTATATTAAACACTCAAAATTCAATGACTTGGTTTTATTTTTTAAAACGCCTATAAAATTATAGTCCGTTTGCCCATGATTTGAATGACCAAAAATTGATATATATTTTTCTCCTTTGGTGAGAAGTTAGATGCAACTATCTATCTTGGGATGGATTTTATTTTTATTTTTTGAGTAATATTTTATTTTTTATGATTTTTTCCATGAAAGTGGTATGAAAACATAAAGAAAACAGAGCACTTTCTATTTGCCCGCCATAACTTCATCAAAAATATTGAAATCAAATAATTTTTTTTTGAACATGTATATAATTTCACCACGGTTGGGATGGTATAAGTTTTATCACATTCTGATAAGTGAAACAAAATTTGCAGTCTTAAACCTAGACATAAACATTCACGGGAAAAAGTGTCTTAAAGACCTACTATTAGTAAAAAATTATAAAATGATATTTATCCTATTCTATTCACTTTAAAATTAGTATTTCTACAAATCTAACAGTCTCCCCTACGCAATGGTACCATTTTTATGACATATTTTTACTTTTCAGAATGGTTCAAGTCCGTGGAAGACTAAATTTGATGTTTTGCTATTTTTAATGTAAAATTCAGGATTTGATGTCCACTTAATTGTCCCCCAACTTGGTGCACTTACCCATATGTTCTGAAACATGATGATGAATTGTTAATATTGGTTTTGTATGTTGATGATCTCATCCTCACTGGAAGCTCAACTTCTATGATTCAGGACATTCAAAACAAATTGAGTGTGAACTTCGACATGACAAATTTGGGATTGTTGCACTATTTCCTTGGTCTTTAGGTTTCTCAGTCTTTTGAAGGCATCTCTATTAGACAGAGGAAGTATGCTTCCGATTTGTTGTAAAATTTCCACATGGTTGATTGTAAGCCATCTCCCACTCCATTTTAGTTAGGTATTGAATTGACTGTTAATTGCAAGTCTAACCTTGTTGATGCCTCTTTGTATAGACAATTGGTTGGGAGTATTTTGTATCTGACACATACTCGTCCCGATATCACCTTTTCTATTAACCTTGTGTCTCATTTTTCACATGAGCCTCATGAGAGTCACTGGAAATCCACAAAGAGAATTTTGAGATATATAAAAGGGACATTGAATTTTGGCATACATTATTCACCATAGGGATCTTGTGAAATTGAAGGCTATATAGACTCAGATTGGGGAGGTTGTTGAGACACATGACAGTCTACTTATGGTTTATTTTTCACCTTGGCTCTGGTCTAGTAGCATGGGCATGTAAAAAACAAAATGTAGTTGCTTTGTCATCCACTGAAGTTGAGTACAAAGGTGCAAGTAAAATTAGGTCAGGAAGTTCTTTGGCTTTGCCAAATACTTGATGAGTTTGGATTTCCACAAGAATCTCCTTCTGTCATATGGTGTGATAATCAGAGTGTTATTCAAATTGCACATAATCCTATTGAACATCAATGTACAAAACACATTGAAATTCATATGCACTTCATCAGGAAATTGATTCAGAATGATGTCGTTGACTTGAAGTTTGTATCTACAACTGATCAGATAGTGGATATCTTCACTAAACCACTTGCTTCTCCTCGATATCTTCTTCTACGAGAAAATCTTGGAGTCAAGGAAGTTGTACTCAAGGGGAATTCAACATGAAGTCCCTTATTTCCTTCTTCTTTTCTCTTATTTGTATTGGGTACCTTATTTGGCATAGTAGTCAGGACCCTTTCTTTCTGCTCCCTTGCATTCGCTTATGGGAGGGTGTTGGTGTAAATGCGTTCACACTTGTCTTTGTGAACTAGATATTTTGCACCTTAAATAAGCTCATTTGAGAGCATATGTTAATTTTTTTCTATTTTATTTGTGGGATATTATTTGTCTCCCGTAACTTATTGGAGTTGTTGAGCTATTACCTCCACTCCTTGATTTATGGAGATGTTTTAATCTCCTTTTTTTAGTGTTTCCTTCCTATTATTTGGGTAAGGATTAGTCTTGTAAAACACTATATATTGTGTGTTCTCGGATGAGAGAATACAAGCAGTTTGAATAATATTTTGTTTGGCTTTTTCTCTGCATCTTGCATATTTATTTTTAAGTTGTGTACTTGGTTTTCATGCTAAGATCTGGTTATCAAATCTAATTACATTGTGAAGGAAAAGAAAATAACACATAGGTAGAGTCAATCTCCAAGACCAATCAGAGGTTTCCACATGTCAAGTTCATGTTAATCTCGATATGCGAGAACTTCAAAGGGCTATATCTTTTGATTTCCTACTCCAAATCTTGAAAAATTGATATCGTTAGAAAAGTCTCTTTGCCCCCTTGACTTTTGCATCATCAATTTCAAGAATTGATGAAATTTGTGGGATAAAAATAAGAAAACATCTTTTGCATTCAATTTTTATTCTCAATTTCAGAAACCACCAAAAATGATGAAGTATGGTGTCTATTTCTTCTCTAAACACGCAAGACAAAAGGAATGAATGACTTTGGCAAACAATGCATGCTCCTTTAAAAAATTTAATGTTTCTTTTTGGTGGTTATAAAAGGATATCATTTTTCTTCTCTCTCTTTCTCTCTGTCATCTAATATATATTATAATTGTATGTAATTTTGGCAAAGAGGTTTATTAGGGATAATTTTGGAGTTTTTGACTAAGTTCGGATTTTCTATTCAGTTTCTAGCTTCTTGCAAGATTGTATGTGTTTAATTCTGTGAGGAAGAGCTAAGGTGGTTTCACTTTGTACAACCATTAATATGTTTTGAAGGCATTTATTTTTTCCCTTTCCATACTTACATGAATAAAATATGATTATTTTAATCTAGCTATTCTTTCCCTTTTCTCATGTTTTAAAGGAATGAAAAAGGCAATATTGTTTCTGTTACTATCTTGCACTAGTTTTAATTTTTCAAGTACACAAGAGTCCTTCTTAGTTGTTGTATTCTTCTAGTTACTATGAGCTTATTGCAGAATAGTGTATATTTTGTAATAAGTTAAATTTGGTTGTAAAATATTCAAGGTAACACCGATTTTGAAAATCTTTTTGTTATCCCTTAAGGGTATTTTTGGTGTGTAAGACGAATATAGCAAGTGCTTCATCTCAGCTCTAAATCCATGATTTGTAGTTAGGATTGGGAAGACTATAGGAAACACTTATGTTAATTGATTATCAATGAATGAAAATGTTATTTCAAAAATCATGTTAAATTGATTGTTCTTTTCAAGCATCACGATTAAGAATAGTCATTCCATGGGAGCACTAACAAACCAAATTCATTAAATTATCTATCTCCCTTCAAATCCCAATTAAAAACAACCATTTATCCTTATACCTACTAAGCATATCATTTTGGTAAACCATATGTAAGTTTGTTTTGTAAAGCTAAGATTAAAATTCTTCTATTACTAGTAAGATTTTCCAAAAACCCACCAAGTTTGTTATCCAATATCATTCAAATTATTATTGGTCAATAGTGTTACGTAAATGTAATATCTAAAGTTGTTTATCATCGACTTTGGATCTATGTTTGATTGTCAAATGCTTACAAAAAATGAAGTGAATTTTTTTTGAGAGAAGTATTGTATCTGTGGCTGCACTTACTTCAAATTTATTTACACAAACCATAAAGGAAACAAAGCCTTGAAATCCTTTCCCTTATTCATATCCCCTAGCTAGGTCCTCTCACATTAGTCCAGAAGATCCAAAAGTAGTAAGGTAAAGCCATCTCCTTTGTGAAGGTGCCTCTTAAACACTTCCTTGATTTGAGTCATTGAGTTGAGAGTTAAAAAAGTCCTTGGCTATCAATGAAAAATATTTTTCATTGTTCATAACTCTCTCAAAGCTAGCCCACTCAAGCTAGCTTCTTATCTCTCAAGGGTGAAATTTTAGGAGACAACACAATTGATTAATTTAAATGAACTTGTAGTGACAAATAATAAAACCTCACCTCATGACTTACACAATTTTAAATACCTTGGTTTTTTAACAATAGTTTTAAATAATCCTACTATGTTTTGGAAAAATTTAAACCAAACTACATAGCTACAACCTCTCTAATTGATGATGTATGTTTTAGTTATTTAAACCTATCTATCATCCCTTAGTAAAGTTCAGTAAATTGTGATTTTCCGAGACTCGCAAAAACATTTCAAAACCTCAAAAATGAAAATGAAAATTTTGTTTGGGTTATTTTTCATGTGGACTATCACATCAAGCATTGCAAAGACCAATTTTGCTCCTTTCACCGCTCTTTAGGAGCCCTATTAACCATGTTTGCAGCATCGAGTAGCTACTTAAAGTTAAAATTTGGGTTTCATTTTGGCTTGCCATTTTGACCATCGAGAGAAGGAATGGTTACTGCCTTCGTAAACCTCTAATATTTCTAGATGAAAATTGTCTACGTAACCCTTCGTTTAGAGAAAATCATCTTGCTAGGTAGCTTTGTAAAGGGGTTTTTAAGGCCTCTAGTCATTTAACTAAGTTTAAATAGTCGATTATGACCTGGTGGCTCAAAAATCTATTCACCATTTGAAAAATTTCATTAGTTCTAAGTTATATAAACTCCTCTAAATTCTTGGTATATAGGAGAGAGTGTAGGAATTTTCCCCATTATTGGTTTTCCATTGGAAGTTACTTTTTGAATGCGGTTTCATAGCCCCCAAGAAAAATTGTACCTTTTTGCAAACTAGTAGGAAAATTTGAGTGAGGCATAGGACCTCGTCAAGTCAAGTAACTAATGAAAAAATTTTAGTCATGTATACACGAATGTATGAAACTCTATTTTGTGTTTGGTTTTAAGAAAATGGTGTTTTTATATCTCCTCTCTCTTCTCTCTCTATTTCTCTCTCTCCTTCTCTAGTTAAGAAATTAAGTGAAATGAAATTAATGTAGTTCTAAATCTCTTGATATGAGCAAAATTTTATGATTATGTGAATAGAAAATTAAAAAGAGTGAATTATGCTAGATTTAGGTAGATGTCATGCGAGCAGTTGTGTTGACCATGCAGTGGTTAGAGATATCGATACATGAAGAAATTAAAGTGTACTTTGTGAATTCATAGTAACCTATTATTTAGAAAAATGTAATTGTATATGTTACATCAACATTTTGTTATATATTGAAATGTTAATTATTTATTTTGTGATGAGTATGAAATTGTTAACATTTTGGGGTGTTTGGGAAATGGGTATTCAATTATGGGTGTTAATTTGATTTAGAATTATGTATTGTAAAAAGGTTGGATATGTATGCTAACTAAAAATGAATTGATCTCTTATAGTGTATTTCATTGTGTAATTAATGATTAAATATCTTGTGAATTGTACCATTTACTTGGAATTTTAAATAGGAAAATAATTAAACAATCAAACTCACAGTAAAATCCTTGTATCAATTTACCCTTCTTGTATGATCACTTGCATGATGTAGAAGATTGAAAATATATGTTTGTCCTTGTTCCTTGTACTAGACAAAATCTCATAGCTTAAGGGAAATAGGAACCCAAATTCAAATTACCATAATACCATGCACACTTAGTGACATTGTCACAAACCTATCCAGTAAAAATGGTAATGGTTAAATATTTTCTTAAGTATGTGACCTTCCTCCTAGGTTTTCTCCATGCGTGGAACAAGGTGAATAGTTTCTCTTAAGTTAGCACCTCAAGTGAATCTGAGTTAGAATCTAATACAAGCCACTTGAGTTAGGATATGAGTAAATGAAGGGGTTCTAGATGTCAAATATTTGAGTTTTTCTTGAAATAAATTTTGAGGACTTGAATTATGGGTGAATTCCATTTGTAATTTCATTGTCAAATTGGTTTCCCCTTATCATGATATTAAGAGTTAATTGTGGAAGATAATAAAATTTTAGATACGTTTGTTCTTTAAAAGTCTAATCATGAGATGTTGTCCGAAGAGAAAAGTGAAATTTGATCTTATTTTAATTTGAATGAACCATTTCATGTTGTGAGAAAAGGATACTCATGTCGTGTAAAATTTAATTTAAACCATATCAATTATTAGGGTATAAATAACAAGAGAGAATCATGAATCTTGATCATTTAAATGATAGGCTTTTCCCTCTTGTTCTCACACTATTTCCTATCATGTAATGAAGGTATGATGAAAAACTATTTAAACATGTTCTTTAAAAATGAATCCTTGGGAAAATACCTAGTAGTCTCATGAGCTTATAGATGTCCTTATTAGTTAATGAGTCATACAAATAAATTACAATAAGGCATATGATTCAAATTGAATGAAAACCACTTTAAGTTGAAAGTTAACTAATGGAAAGGAGTTTTAGTCTACGGAGAAAAAGAATGTAAGATTAATATGTTATGTGATTTTATAAACCTTAAGTTAATTTTTTAAACATGATTGCAATTTAAATGTGTAACCATAAAAATTTCGTGTCATGGGATGTGCATATCCATAAGTTTTTAATGTTGTTGGAGCGTTGTATTTTTCATTTTGGAAATGTAGTTATGATGTACATCATGTGTTTTGTGTGGATTTTTTCGTCTTCTTGTTGAGGTGAGGTTTCATCATTTTTATTGGAGGAATAATGTGTAGCTAGTATAGGGAGGAATAAGGGAAATGTGTGTGTTTTTTTGGAGGAAACAAAGGGATTTGTGGCTAATCTTAGTGGAGGGATAAGAGTGTGTTATAATGGAGGGATAAGGGGTATTTAAAATTTGTTGTGTGGTGTGTATACTTTGGAGGAACCAAAGGTTATCTAGGATCCCTTCTTAGAGGGATAAGGGGTAGTTATAATGATGACCTCTCCCCTATGTAAGCCTCTTAGGTAGGCTTGGTCATGTGTGTCATATTTCCTTGTGAATCCAATCACTTCTCATCTTGTGGTACGTGTGGGTCCATGTTGGTATAAATGTCTTGTGTGATGTTGAATTATCCTAAGTGATCCCATGTGGTGTCATGTAACAAGTAATGAAATTTAAAAATATATATTTTGGTATTTTTACTATTGTATTTAGGTGTTTTATATGTGGGAATTAAAGGTTTGAATGAAATCTATACTTATGTTATTATATATACCTATATATATAATGTGTATTTGTTTATTATTATTTTTGAAATATATATTTTAAACAAAGTAATTAGGGGAGGATGGATGGCCATCCATCCCAACCCCCTTGCCCTTTATATCTATAGCCACATATGTGTTGTGGCCACCCACTCCTCTATTTCCATGGTTGTGGCAATACTACCACAGTCCTTCCCTTCACCATGAACATTACATAAAATGCTATGGGGAATTTCCGTGAGGCCCTTCCTCCTTACACACTATTGGTACTTGTGTGTGTATGTATATGTGTGTGTAGGTGTGTGTGTGTGTGTGTGTGTGTGTGTGTGTGTGTGTGTGTGTGTGTGTGTGTGTGTGTGTGCGTGTGTGCATGCATGTGTGTGTGTGTGCATGCGTTCACGCACATGTGTTTGTGTGTGTGTGTTTGTGTGTTTAAAACAAAATGTAACTCTGTTTAGGTGATTTATAAGCCTGCATAGTTTTAAACAAAAAGGAAACAATAAAAATTCAATGAAAACCTTGGTTGTTGAATTTTTCCTTCCACAAACAATGATTTTGAACAAAAAGATAATAAAAAATAGATGAAAAGTTTGTAAACAATCAAACATGATATTCAAATCCTAAATGGATATACAAATTTAATGGCAATAAAAAAATGATTGAGTGACCATCCAAATAGCTTGATCATCCATAAACTTCCTCCTCCTTCTCGGACCTACAACCAAAATAATTTCAACAAAATGAGAATAAAATGAAAAACAAAAAACAAATGTTCTAAGATATTTTTTGGGGAATCCATATTTAGGAAATTAAGGATTTTTACTTTGCCCTAAGATATTCTAATTTGGCTTGTTGAATTTTTACCTACCGTAATTAAAATAATCATCCATTTTTATTTAAATTAAGATTCCTTTGGTAGTTTTTGAATTAATTTCAGGGATTGTTGCATAGACACTTTTATTGCCATAATTAAAATATTTAATTCTCTCAAGGTTTTAAGTGGCTTAGATAGCATATTTTGTTGATAAGGATTACTTGGTAGAGGAATATGAAGTAGAGGAGGTAGGAACATGAGGAATCCTCGATAGGAACCAGAGAAAATTACAAGAATGGGTTCATGATTTTCTGATCACAAGTCATGAGGCTTTGATCCACCCCCAAGAGGAGGTTTTGACCCATCCCTTTAGTATAGGTTGAGGGAGAAGAAAGACCCTCATGGAAAGAAGTAATGTTTAAATCCCTCCATAGTAGCATTAATGGTTTTGGGGCGAGTTATGGTTCTCCGGTATTGATAGTTGCTTTGAGTTGCACCCATATTAGAGAAAGCGTTAAGGCTTGTATTTCTATAGACCTCCTCTAAGATGCAATAAACATTTTATAGAGGAATGAGGAGTGAAAGCTCCATTTGACATGTGATATAGTTACCTAATATTTTTCGAGGATTTTTGGGCCCGATACATGTTTGAGAACATTTTCGAAGAGGATAGATGAGTTGCATGATCTTCGACGGGGACCGGTCATTATAGGATAATATGAGTTTCATTTTCTAGACCTATTATAGTATGTGCATTACATTTAAGATGAGAAATTATTGGTCAATAGGTTCATCAAGGGCACACGAATACGGACTTAGAATGGGTATTCGGTATTTTATCTCCTCAAAACTTGGAGAAGGTGGTGGATAAGGATTACTTGGTAGAGGAATATTGGAACATGTCTCGGGGAATCCTCGAGATAGGAACCAGAGAAAATTACAGGAATGGGTTCATGATTTTCGGGATCACAAGTCATGAGGCTTTGATCCACCCCCAAGAGGAGGTTTTAGACCCAATCGGTGATTTGTGAGACCCCCTCCACACCCACAGTAGCACTTGCAACACCAATCTCCTTAGCGGTAGAGGTCTAGACTTCTTCAAGACGGTCCGAGAGGTGGGGTCAATGAGATCGTATTCTAGGAAGATATCGGAGACTAGGTAGTTAGCAACCATTTTTATTTCATTCATATTAGTCCACTAGGGAATGAAACATGGGGTCGAGTTCATTAGAGTATAGGAGGTACTCCCTCATAGAGAGAGAGAGAGAATGGGATATTTTACTTATGGATCTCTAACCATTATGTTATTTTTGTCCTCATAGACCCTCTCTTTCGAAAGGAAAAAGGATCCTATTTACGAGTGAACAATAGGAGACATAGGGTGCACTCACCATGTCTTTTTGTAGTGGATAACTATCATGATGATCACAATCCATGGCTATTAATAACATGTGTATGATCGAGAGATATATTAGTTCTTGTTTTATTTGATCCATTCATCCCAGTGCTTATAATTATTTTATATCACCTTCTTTAGTGGATTGATGTGGGTTGGTGGCCTCTAAACAGTCGGAAGATGAAAGGTAGAGTTTTCCATGAGGTCCAAGATCATTGTTGATACCTATGTTAAGAGTTGTATTTGTAATCTAGGTGTGTTTCCCACTACTATAGACCTCCATATTTTACCTTTAGGATCCTATGAGATTGTTTTGGGTATGGATTGGCTTGATTCTCATTAGGCCAAGGTTGATTTTGGAACAATATCATCAAGTGTTATAATGGCTTGGGTAGTTCAACAATGATATCCACGAGTTCATAGACTAGTCTCTTTGCATATATTTTATTCCATGCGGCTTAAGCAGAGCATTCGTAAGGGGTGTCGGTGTAGACACAAAATCACACACTTTGGGTAATTATCTTATCCCGATTACATACTACTATTCATATGATTTTTAATTAGGAGAAGTACTAATTAACGCATTTATTTTTCCACATTTCTTTAATTTATGTTGTTTCTTTCAATCTTACACCTTTACTTTCTCGATCTGTCTTATTACACTCTAGATTTTATCATCCTAGACATCAATACATAGCCAAGACATCGGTGTCACGAACCCTCATCTCCTCTGGGTGACCTTGTCCTCTTTACACTTTTTGGGTCTTTTATATCTGTTTGAGCACCTTTTATTTTTGGTTGTCATCCTTTTTGAGGTTAATTACTAAATTAAAGGAAGCGAATAATATAACTATAAATTTATGTGATCATAATAAAGGAACAAGCAATGAACATTAGCTATCACCACCTAATGTTGCACTCATCAAGGCATCTAAGAGCTTCACTACATCAATCTAGCACCATCACAATGGACATTAGGGATGGTTCTTATACATAGACTTCATAGGATGGAAGTTCATTCTATTCCATGAACACATTTACTACATTTATTTACATCTATCTATTTACTCGCTATCAAGTGCAACACACACAAGAGCCACCTAGGGAACAATTTCACACACACACACACAAAACTACATTGGGTTTGAGATGTAGTGCATCACTCAATCGTAAGTTCACCATTATGATAGTTGAGGATAATATGACCCCTCATTCTTCATCTTTCTTTTTTAGGATTTGATGTTTATTTGAGGGTTTTGTAGGTTCATATTTTATTGTAGGTTTACAATGACCTCAACGATCTTGGTGCAACCTTAGAGAAACCAAAGGATACTAAAGGAAAACACCTTGTGACACCTCGAGGGGGTTTTTCAATATTTTCCACATACGAAGGCACCTAGAAATAGGCCTAGGCCACACATGGGTTCCCTTGTCCTCTCAGGCACCTAAATCTAGCCAATCTCTCTCGGATCTGCATTTTTTGGGTCTTTGTGTGATGCTTCTCCCATTCTATTCACCTTGTTATCACTATGAAATAGTTGATATTTCACTACAAATTAGCTAAGGCTTCTCACCCTCTCTTTGCACTTAGGTTTATTTTATGTACTTAAATGCATATTTATTTTACTTCTATAATATCATTAGCTTAGGATCTTATTTACATTTTATTTTAATCATTTTACAACTTGATTTTCATGCCCTTAGGGTCCTCATCTTTCTATAGTATTATGATAATGAACATATCCATCTATGCTTATCTCGAGAATCATCCTGATTGTATTAATAAGCTAAAAAAAATTAGCTACTACTTATATTCCTCCTCACACCTCACCTGAATATGTATACCATAAGTTTACTTCCGCTTTATCTCTTAATGAGGATCAAATAAATTTCACATCAAATGAGCTACCTTCTCAAGAAATGCTATAGCATGACCCCCCTTATATATTCAAGTTTGTATCAATAATATTGGGGTCAAGCGTGCCTTAGTAGACAATGGGTTTGGCCTCAACATTTGTAATATATCCTTTCTTCATCACTTAGGACTCTCTGAAAATTCTTTATCTCCTTCATTAGTTTTTATTCATGGATTTGATAACATTCTCAAGCGTGTCTTAGGTACCATTACTCTACTTATCACTATTGGTCCATGTACAATCACTATTCCATGCCATGTCATGCCTAATAACCTTAACTATAATATTCTTCTTAGGTATCCTTGGATACATGCCATGCATGCGGTCCCCTCAAGAAGTTCTATAACATGAACCCCCTTATATATTCAAGTTTGCATCAATAATATTGAGGTCAAGAGAACCTTCATAGACAATGGGTCTATCATAAACATTTGTAATATATCCTTTCTTCATCACTTAGGGTATCGAAAATTCTTTATCTCCTTCATCAGTTTGTATTCATGGATTTGATAACATTCCCAAGTGTATCTTAGGTACCATTACTCTCCTTATCACTATTGGTCCATGTACAATCACTATTCCATGTCATGTCATGCCTAATAACCTTAACTATAATATTCTTCTTAGGTATCCTTGGATACATGCCATGCATGTGGTCCCCTCTATTCTACATATTCAACTTAAATTTTGTTATTAAGGAGTTGTTTATGATTTCCTATCCGATCCATTTCATTTTACATATTGTCATTCTATTAAGAAATCGGTGATACTCCTTGTTCCTCCGCCCTACTCAATACTTTTCTAAATATGGACTAGGATTTTAATATTTGTGTCATTATGGATTATTTGATATGATATTAGGTCAGAAAGAGCATAAAGTCACAACACTTTGGGATCTTCCCATACAATCTCAAAAATTTGGATTGGGATACCATCCCCTATCTCTCCCCCCTTCGGAATCTTATACTTCCTTGCATACTTCTTCACTTCCTCTTGTACATCCCAAAATCATTAGTGATGTTTCCTCTACCACTTGGGATAATTTAGAAACTTTCTCTACTGATGATGCTCTTTTAGAACACATGGGAATTTATGATCAATTCCCTTCATTTCACCACAAGAGTTGTTCTCCATCATCCCTCAGTGCTACTACTTACTTTGGAGAGTCGATAAACCTCCTAACAACATCGATCCTCTTAAAACTATTCCTACTTGATTCATACATTGAGGATCAGTCACTTATTCTAAATGAAGAGACAATTCAATATAACCTTAGTACATCTGAAAATCCATGAATAATTTTTCTAGCTACCTCTCTCACCCCTAATGAGAAAAAATATATTAAAACAATTCCTTCATGATTTCTCTGAAATTCTTACATGGGACTATAGTAATATGCCAGGTATTGATCTATTTGTTATAATGTATAAAATTTTCCTTAACCTTGGTGAAAAATAGTCTAACATAACATTCACAAAATACACCCAAAAGTGGGAGTCCTAGTCAAAGAATAAATCTATAAATTACTTGACACTTTGGTTTTCTCCACGCTATTGATTATCCTTAATGGGTATCTAATATCATACCCACTATGAATTTGGATGGTTAGGCCTACTTTTTAACCTAATTTCACAATTTCAATAAAGCTTATCCCAAGGATATTTTCCCATTACCTCATATTGATGCCATTGTTGATTCTATAACTAGATATGATATCTTATCTTTCATGGATGGCTTCGTGAGGCTACAATAAAATCAAAATCAACCTAATGATCAAGATAAGACCTCTTTCACCACACCATGGGGACATTTTGTTACATTTTCATTCCCTTTAGCCTTAAAAATGTTAGGGCCACTTATCATTGAGCGATGATGCTCATATTTCATGATTGTATTCATAAGATTATTGAATATTATGTTCATGACATCTTGGCTAAATCCAAACTTCATTCCACCCATGCTAAATATCTACTAACATTATTTGAATGCTTACATCAATATCATGTATGCCTAAATCCCCAAAAATGTGTTTTTAGGGTCACAACTAGTAAAATCCTTGGATATATCATCTCATAATGTGGTATTGAAATTGATCCCAACAAGATTAAATCCATTTTCGACATGCCTCCACCCAAAAATTTACATCAAATACAATCATTACAGGGAAAACTTCAAGCTATTTGGTGATTCATTACACAATTTTCTAATAAAACCCAACCATTTGCATGCTTCATGAAGAAGGATACTAAGATAATATGGGATGAGTAGTGCCAACAAACATTTGATGACATAAAAACATATCTTTTAAATCCATATGTGTTAGTCCCTCCGCTAGCTATTTGACTGAACTTTATTATTAAACATTTCTTCCATGTTTCATGCCTTAGGGGCCTTGCTGGCACAACATGATGATTCTCAATGCGAAAGAGCAATCTATTACATTAGTCAAACGCTACTCTCTTATGAATGTAACTATAGTTACATCAAAAATCTATGTCTCGGCCTTGTCTTTATCGTAGATAAATTATGCCATTATCTTCTTAACAATGAGGTACATATCATCACCAAGGTAGATCCATTACGATACCTATTTTCCCGTACGCATCTATTGGGACATCTAGCACGTTGGGTTATGTATCTCACCAATTTTGATTTAAAGTTCATATTGCATAAATTAATTAAAGGCCGAGTCATAGTAGACCAATTAGTTTCATCACCCCTTTGATGCATATCTTATCTCTAATTTCTTCGGTGATGATTTCACTACCTATAATGTCGATCTTGATACATGGACAATGTAATTTGATGGGTTCTTTATCTCTCTAGTGCTGGGGCTAGGATAGTTTTCATCACCCCATAGGGTGATCCACTCCCCTTTGCATATCGATTAGGGTTTTCCTGTACAAATAACATCATTGAATATGAATCCCTCATCCTCATCCTTCTCACTACTCAAAATATCCTCATTTGTAATTTATGCATACATGGTGATTCTCAAATCATAATAAATCAAGTAAATGATACATATCACACAAAAGAGGAGAAATTAATCCCATACAATACACTTGTAAAATATCTCTTGGCTACATTTGAGTCTTTTGATGCAAAATCACAAAGCACCCTTGGATGCACATCGGGCTTCTAGGTTGATGTTCTGTGCATCCAGTGTGATTGCACAACATGGAAAACTCTCTCCAAGCGTGGGACTTGTAAACCGAGAGAGGAATCTCCAGAGAAGGTGGTTCTCGCTGCTCCTAAACTACCCGCCACAAGCTATTCTAGTGCGCAGTGCAAGCTAATCTAATCCTAATCTAACCATGACAAGGAGACAAAGAGAGAGAGAAAGAAAAAAACAGCAAAAGCCTACACTAAAACGGTGATACACCGTGAGAAGGAGAATGTTAGACATCTATCAAAACTGCCATGGGACAAAGAGAGGTGAGCAATGAGAAGGATGGGACGAGATGCATCATAGGCCAAGGATAGATTTCACACGAAAATGTCCCAAAACTCCATGAACACACTCTCCAAACCTGCAATGAACATTCAAACATGCATGAGATACCTGCAATGAAGAGAGGCAAGAAGAGGACAAGCAAAAACGAGGAAGGATGGACAGATGCATCACAAAACATGTTTTGTTGCTCCAGAAGTTTGCACAGAACATCATTCCATTAGTAAAAGGCAAAAACGCCATTACAGAGCAAGGGAGGAGGTTCGAACTCCATTTTCAACCCTAGAGAAGAAAAGAAGGGAGGGCCGAGCAGAAAGAATGAACAACCCCCTTTTAAAATGAGCCAAATCTGGCTTTTACATTGCATGGGTCGAGCCCAGGGGACAGAAACGTGGGAAAGCATGTAAGCCCATTCCTCATTGAATACCAACGCATTAAAATGGCATAGGATACCTTACCAACCCATACCCTGCTATATTTGACCAATTTTGGAGGAGAATGTGACCCATTTGTATTAATTTGGCCGCTAAAATGTCACTTCTATCCGTGCAGAAGAAGAATGCAACCCATTAGCATTAAAACGGGTTGTTGAAAAGTCGCTTCTGGCCATTACCACACGTCAGATCCGTTTCTTGATTTTCTCTCTTCAGACTGCACCAAAACTCGAGATTGATCCCAGAATCATGTAGAGCATCTCAACAGCTTTCCGTTGATATAAAGAACGTGGAAATCTGAGCTCTGGATCAAAAGATATGGCGATCTGAAGATTTAGGCACTTTTAGCAGCATCAAAACGAATTTTAAAATGTTTTCCCGCTCTTCGCCATCTGGACGACACGTGGCACGTGTTGATTGGACGAGCAATTCTCTCTCCTCCGTCTTTCGCGGGCTTTCCTTTTGAAATTACTTGTGGGCCCCTTAAACTTGGACACGTGGCGCCATTTCATTGGTTCGGTTAACTATAGTTACATGATAACTCGTCGGGCCCTTTCGACCTTTTGACTTTTCTCTTGTGAGGACACGTGGCACCTTATCGATTGGTCCTCGGCTGATTCGGCTCCTTCATCACGCAGGTACTTCGCCTCCATTTTGTACCCGGATGTCCCATTTGATTTGGGGCCCTTTGTGCTCATTTCACCGGTTCGGGCATTTAAGGTTCATTTGCATAAATGTCCCTTTTGACTTTGGACCCTCCGGACTCATTTCAATTGATTCGGGCATTTCACGTCCATTTGTCCCGAGATGTCCCTTTTGACTTTGGACCCTCTGGACTCATTTTGGCCGATTCGGCATTCGCGTCCATTTGTCATGGATGTCCCTTTTGACTTTGGACCCTCTAGACTCAGTGCCGATTCGGATAGTTCGGGCATTTTTGTCCCAAATGTGACCGCCCTGTGGACTAGGACTTAGTCATTTTTACGATTTTTTCCTGGATCAACCTACTTGCCTTGAATGTGCAACCTCTTTTGCATTTTCTTAGAGCTTGCTCTTTTCCTCTCGAACAGGGGAACTTAGAAAATATTTGAGGGGATTCTCAAACATGATTTTTGGCCCCAAATCAATCAATTTTCACAGGACTTGAATATTCGATGCATGTTATCAAAATTACCCGGGGGTGAAATTTTGACAACAAGTCTTACTCTATCACTACCATTCCTTGTAAGGATAATCGTTGTATGGAAGCCATGGCCAATGTGGCATCACTTATCCCAAAAGACATTATCAATGAACAAGCCACATTCATCATTACACACTTGTGACATCCTTCCATCTCTTCTTTACCTCTTACGGCTTGTGCCATCATGTGTAGTCAAGACAATTCTGAATGTTTTACTCCTATTTACAAATTCTTAAATAAACACACCATTCCTGATAATCTACAACCTTATGAAGCTCTTCATTTGTGACTTGAAGATACCCATTACATCATCATTGGTACATAATTATTTAAACGTGCACTTGATGGTCAAATCTTACATTTCTTAGGGCTTTCCAATATTCCCACTACTATTTCACAAATACATGACAACATGTACGGTGGCCATTTTTCTCGAAAATCTATGTCTTAAAAGCTTTCATGTCAAGGATATTATTGGCCCACCATGTAGCAATACCATCACACACATGTATATGATCTCCAACCGATCGTGCCAACTTGGCCATTTTCTCTTTGGGGATTCGATCTTATTGGCATGATAAATCTAGAATCGGTTGATGGACATAAGTTTATCATTATTTCCATAGAGTATTTCACCAAATGGGTTGAGGAAGCACCACTATAGACTACAGATGGTAAGGAAATTTACACTTTCCTCACTACTCACATCATTACTTGTTTTGGCATTCCCTCTGCCATTATCACTAATAATGGATCCTCTTTCAAAAATAAGGAGGTTAAGAAATTTTGTGTGAAATTTAAAATCAGACAATATTTTTCTACTCCTTATTACCCACAAGGAAATGACCATAATGAAGTTACCAATAAAACTATTTTCAAAATCTTATGTAATAATGTTACTACTAGTGGTGATGATTGGCATAATCAACTATTTTACGCTCTTTGGGCTTATCATACTAGTGTGCACACACCTACTAATGCCACTCCTTTTTCATTGGTCTATGGTACTGAGGCCATTATACCATTGGAACTTGAGATAACCTTGTTGCATATTTACCTCAAGGGCATAATCAAGGACAATGAATATTGCTAAAATCTATTACATGAGTTAGATATGTTAGACTCTTGCCACATTCAAGAACTTGAACATCTTCATGCATATCAATATCGTATCGTTAAAACATATGATCGAAAAAAATTTCCTTGCAAGTTTAATGTGGGAGACCTAGTCTTAAAATAAAATTAGAAAAACATGAACATCAAAACTTCACTCAAAGGAAAATTCAATCCCAATTGGCTTGGTCCTTATATCATTACTAACAAGCTTGTAGATGGTGTTTATCACCTTATAAATATTTTGGGAAAACCACTAAATAACCCATTCAATTTCATGCACTTCAAAAATACTACTCTTGAAACGATGTTCATTTCCCTATAACGCTCTCTATTTCCATGGTTCATACTAAATCAATTACTCACATGCTTACATATTTTTTGTGATTTCACAATCACATATTTTTGTACACATAATTCAAACTATTTCCCAATGACGTACTCTTATTTACATTTCATTCTTGAATGCTAAGGGGCCATAAATAAATTAACCTCATTACATACATACACATCCACTCGGGGGAACCTTTCCTTATCATTCACATTGCATTCCATTCCATATCATTCACAACATAATACATATCTTGGTTGCATTTACTCTTGCTTACTTCTACTTACATGTTCATTGTATTGCACATGCTAGATATATATTATATGTCATTATCTTTATGATACACACATGTGCGTTCAATTTCCTTTCTAATTATCATCGCAAAGTATACATATCTCTTACACGCAACATGGATTCTTGGTGAAATACATATTACCGATCTGAAAGGCTCTTGGGGCATCCAATTTTGTACAATACAGGTGTTATTGTTTCATTTTTTCATAGCACACTACTTTATTAGAGTATACATGCTTTACCATACTTATTATCTCTCTAACATACTAATGGGTGATTCATGTGCATCATTTTTATGTAGGGATATTTACTTCTATGTTTGTCTATTACATTGTTTTCCATTTCTTGCTCTTTATATGCCATTGTTTGCAATATTTTCCCTTGTTTATTATGTTCACAATTGTCTATTTATGGTCACTACAACCTTGATTGTCTTATGACATCATGAGTGGTGTCCCATATTTTGCAACCCAATTTTTAAAGTCTACATTATTTTCTTATGTGTTTACATTACTTACATGCATGTTATCTTACACATTGTCTGCACTTTTCTTTTACATGCATGTTTTCTTGTACTATCACTTGTCTCCTAGCCACTTTCTTTGTGTGTGCCTTGGTTTCTACCAAGTACATCCCCTTCCCCCGTAGGGTACATTTATAGCACAATGGTCAATCCATTTTCTAGGGCCACATACTCCTCTAAAGCAACATCGCATGCATCCCAAATGAGGGGGGAATCATATGGGTGAATTAGTAAGCCCATAGTATTATACATAAAACAACACAAGACAAGTAAAACATAGTACTATATTTTATAAAGAGATTAGAATCAGGCTTTGGTCCTTAGCACAACAATGTCCTTCTTGGATGTTAATGACCAGGGGAAAATCCTCAACAATTTTTAGTTTGACACAATTTTTGACATGTCACGGATGCTTCTATAGAGAGTCACTTAGCATTGGGAAATTTACATTAAGGAAAAGTACACACCATCTACAAGTGGTTTTTTTATTCGGGAACTATTAGTACAAATCACAAAGCACCCCTGGATGTTTTCTTAGATTTTTAGTTTGATAATGGGCATCCAGTGTGATTGCACAACATGGAATATTTTCTCAAGTGTGGGACTTGAAAAAATGGGAACAAACTCTCTAGATTAAAGGTTGGTTCCTATACTCCTCATGATAGATGTATGCATGAAATTTGTAGAGGTTTAACTCAAAATCCTACTCTAATTCTACCAAGGAGATAAGGATAGAAGAGAGAAAAGAAGATAAAACTAAACTAACAAGGTGATACACCAAAGGAGTGGTGAACATCTATCTCTGCAAATTGACACAGATTATAAAATGCAACACAAATCATGCACAAATTGCTAAAATTGTAATGAAGGATCAAGATAGAGCAAACAACACAAGAAAGGATTGAAAATTCATTCACAGTGCTTGCATTGTCATATCCATTTTTAAATACAATGCATTACAATAGCAGGAAGGTAAAAATGTGTTATAGTCCTAAAAAGGTCTGATATTCCACAAATTCACTTGCCAAGGTGAAGGAGGGAGCCTGCAGAACATAAAAATGTCCAACCCTTTACAAATGAGCCAAATATGGCTTTTAACAATGAAAACCCAAGCTCAGGAAGGAGAAACATGGGAAAAATGAAAGGAATCATTCAACCACCAACTAGATCCATCAAAATAGCATGGGTACCCTTAAAATTTCATTCCCAAGATTTTTGACCATGTTGGAGAAGAATGGAAGCCATACTACATTAAAAATGGTGGTTGAATGTCAATTCTACTCTTTTCCCCATGCCAAAGGATTTTTTTCATTTTTCTCTCACTAAACTCCACCAAAAAACAAAATTTAAGATTCCATCATGTAGAGGACTTCAATAGCTTTCCAATGACACAAAAATTGAGGAAAAATGAGCTCAGGAACTAAAGATATGCCCCTCTGAATAGTTATGGAAAAACAGGGCAAAAATCGGGTTGGGCCGAAACCCAAAATTTTTCCCCTTTTTTGAATTTGGGAAAAATTTCCAAAAAATATACCCCCGCCACTCCGATGCCATGTGGTACTTTTCCATTGGACGTGGGCCTTAATCATATTTCTTTCCTCTGTAGGTCCACATGGGAAAAAATTCTCATTTCCACCATTTTTTAAAACACTTTGGCAAACTTTTCAAATTTCCTCGCGCACCCGACCACCGCCGAGAACTAGACATGTGGCACATTTTTATTCGCCCATGGGGTTTAAATCAAATTTTCATTTCCCCCTTGTGACAGACACTGTGGGCCAATTTTTTCCCTTTATGCCATACTATTTTGGAAAAAAGCCAACATTTTCTCTCGCCCTTCCGACTTCCACTAGCCACGTGGACATGTGGCACATTTTTAGTGGCACGGGCCTAAAGCCATTTTTTCTCTCAATTGGGCCATGGGGTTTTTTTTATTTTTTGCACCTTCTACCACTTTTTGGTGATTTTTTCTAACTTAAATCCACTGCCCCTCCATTTCACTACCACATAGCACTCTCCCATTGGTCTGCGGGCCTTCCTAGGGAAAATTTCCCTCAAAAACTCTGCCGAGCCATAACTTGCAAAATACAAGGAGTTAGAAGGAAAATTTTACCTTTTTGGAAAGGTGAGAAAATTCTCTATCTGATGAAGCCATTTCTAGATAATTTTGAGTGCCACGAAAAGTAGAAAAATTTGACTGAGGCACATATAGGCTTTGAACCAAACTTGCACACACAAAAAAGTTATGAGAATAATTATTTTCACACACACTAATATATTTCTTCTATATCTTCAATCGAACACCATTACACATATATAGGAGAGGATTCCCTATTATTATGGAACCACTCAATCCTATAATATCTCCTATTTAGTTGTGATTGTTACTCACGTAACAATACACAACTCAAATCATATGAGTTGTTAAAACAACTCCAACCAATATATTATTGTTAATATAACAATAATATAATTACTAACATTTGTATTTAATGAATACATAAATAATGTAAACATTAATATTAGTTTCCTAACATTCCCCCCCTTAATGTTTACATGGTAACATAAGAACTTTCACACTTCCTTTGCAGCCTGCCACCTCTGCGTGCTCATGATCTTGGCACACACTCAATGAAGGTAGAAGAAGGAACACATCAACTTCTTATCGACCAAGCACTATCGGGAACACATCTGACCGACGAGGATGGGAACACACTCAGGAATCATCTGCTTATCAACCAGTCACTCTAGGGAACACATCTGACCTAGCAGTGTGGGAACTCAAGCAGGAACACATCTGAACAACCTTCAATGGTTTTCAAGAGGCTAACCACAAACCTAGGTACGAACAGGAACACATCTGACTATTCTACCTCATCAAGCCTCATGATGCTGCATTTCACTATGTTATTTGTTCTGTACTATGTTTTTTTGCATTTGGGGAAATAGGAAAAGCCACATACTCAACTGAAAAATTGAAAAACTGAAAATGGAACATTGGATCATGTTGATCATGTTCCCCCCTCAATGTGAACATTTCACTTATTCAACACACACACAGAACTCGAAAAGAATCACACCAAGCTGAAATTCACACCACACAATCGAATCTAGAACACGTGAAACTCAAAAAACAAGTACTCACATTTGCACACCTGTGCCACCAAATCATTCGTGCATGCGGCCCCATCGTTGGTAATCGACGAGAGGGTCATTGTTGCCTCGACCTCCGGCCTCGATGCCTCCATCCTCCATTAACACACTGCTAACTCAGCCGGATTTGGATATGAAGCTCAACTGTTTCCACATTGATTTTATTCTTTTCTTCCCTCCCGCAATGTGAAACACTTTTTTTTTTTTTTCTAGACGTCGGGTAACACCGAAAATGCGTCCGTGAGGTAAATTTTTTTTTATTTTTGGACTCTTGCAATTAGACGAATCTAACTCTTGATAACAACTAAAAAATCCTAAAATCACCTATATGACATTGAAGGACAATAACACTAAATTGACACAATGACTTCAATTTTGAATTGACGATACAAAATCCAATTGAAGATTGGATTTTTACGACTCAAATTTTAGATTACAAAAACCAAGAATAACATGACTCTATTATATAATGACAATACTATTAAAATACAAATTCCAATTAAAAATTGGAATTAATAAACTAATGACATTAAAAAATACGAGACCCTTACTAGACTAAATTTATAGAATTTGATATTGACACTTGACTCAATACAACATACTAACAAATAAAAACACTGAAATATGTAAAATACGTATTGGCCCATAACTGACTCAAAACAAAAGAAATTTGAGACTTTACTTTACATGTTACGTAAGCGCGAGTTGGTGAGGAGGATAGAATTTGCATTTGAAAAAGAAGTGAGTAGGATTACGTAATTTTGGCAAATTTGTTCGAGATATCCAAGGAAAGGATAACCGTGGTTTATCATGCAAGTTCCAAATCAAGAGACTCTATGGACATCACTCAAACCATGATAATATCAAATGGTCTGCGTTGCACCTATGCCTTCAAACGATTAAATTCAATCTCTCGCACTAGAGAACAACCATTTAGATAAATCTGGTGTGTGTAGGGTGGTGCAAGTATAGAGAGAAATTAGGCTCTATGTCAAAGAGGAGTAGTAACTCGAGGCAAAAATTTTATGTAAATCGACCACGTAAGTATCTCCAATCAGCTTGAAGTAGTGCCAGATGGAGGAGGAGCATTCGATGCATGAACATCAAGATCTGAAGTTGTATGGTTGTCTATGACGATGAGTAATGACTGGATCTAGAACTGCATGTGCATAGAGGGTGACGGCTAGGGTATCTTTGGTGGTTGGAGTGTAATATAATTCCAATGACCTAGAATTTGGATAATATGGCACAAAAACTGATATGTGTCTGACATGTCACATTGCATGCAGAGATTTCATTATTACCTGATTTATATTTCCTCCAAGACTGTGCAGAGATTGAACATCACAATCTTAAATATGATCAACAATTCAGCAATAAAACTAACAATCCGATTAACCAAGAATTGTTAATGCAAATGCAGGTGCTAGCATATGCCATTGCAAGTAGATACCAATGGCGAGGAGCTATGAGACACGGCTTAAAAATAGACCTCACATTTTTTTAGAGAATCTTTGGAGACACGAGGTGAAAGTTGCAAAAGAAAGTAGATAACTAGGTCCGAATACTGATCATCAACTGCACTTGAGTTAAGATCTGCACATGAGACGCCCTCAATAAGACTACATACGCACCTCCCAATATATTACAGCTTACCAAGTGTATGAGTCTAACACATGAAGGAGCAGATTGACATTTCTGCGAAATCAATCAACATTGAAGTTCTTTCGTAGCATTCCAAGCACTCAAATAATATGAAATGCTCCACAACAAATTAATCTTTCATCTTCATTCAGACTCTCAATATTTTGACTACGGATCTACAACGCTCTGATACCAAATATAGGCTTTGAACCAAACTTGCACACACAAAATAATTATGAGAATAATTAATTTCACACACACTGATATATTTCTTCTCTCGTATCTTCAATCGAACACCATTACACATATATAGGAGAGGATTCCCTATTATTATGGAACCACTCAATCCTATAATATCTCCTATTTAGTTGTGATTGTTACTCACGTAACAATACACAACTCAAATCATATGAGTTGTTAAAACAACTCCAACCAATATATTATTGTTAATATAACAATAATATAATTACTAACATTTGTATTTAATGAATACATAAATAATGTAAACATTAATATTAGTTTCCTAACAGCACAAGGAAGGAAGGAATGAAAGAAAGTTAGTCAAAAACAAGCAAGGGGCTTATTTTGGATAACAATTTTGGTGACTCAGAGGGATCATCTACCTACTGGATGAAGTGGCCAGCTACCTAAAGTAATCCATTGGGCATGGAGTCATCAACTTAACTACTTGGTGCTCTCGACTCATTAGAAATTTCTAGGAATAAGATTGTGAGAGTAGAACATCACGATCTAGAACATGGCCTCGCAAAGATGCATCCTTGGACAAAAAAGCTTGTGCCAAAGCACTTAGGGAAATGTGAAACTAAGCTACAAAAAAAAATGTGCACAAGCACTTAGAAGAATGAAATCTAAGCTAATATGTATAAGGTGAGGAATTTCCTTTCTAAGTAACAATGCTTTAGATGGATTCCATGAACTAGAATATGCGAGTTCTTCACCATCCAACGAGACAATTGGAAGGCATTTCTAGTCTTACATTTTGTGACCATATAGGGGCCACTCCAAATGGCATCAAAATTTGAATACCTTTCTCGGCTTTGCTCGGTCTACATCCCATTTCAACACTAAATATCTAACTTGGAAGGTTCTAGCCTTAGCTTTCCTATCAAAGGTTTTCTTGATCAAGGCTTGGTCCTTCTCCATTTTTGGGCTGCATGCTCTCTAATATCTTGGATTTCCATCAATTTTACATATCTAACCTCCATGGGTTCAAACTCCAACAATTCCAATTGCTTCATGAGTTCCAACTTTGGCAACTCAAGTGACATAGGCAAGATTGTCTCTCTTCCATAAACAAGTCTCGAATGGAGAGTTACCGGGGTGGATCTCTTGGGAGTTATCCTATTAGCCCATAAGGCTGATTTAAGTTTAGTGTGCCAAGTCCTATAGTTTTCATCAAGAGTCCTCTTGATGATCTTTAATAGGTTCTTGTTGGTAGACTCAGCTTGGCCATTACCTTGAGGGTAATAATTTGATGAAGTGCTCAGATAGATCCCATTCTTAACAGCCCATTCAGTTACCTTTGATCCTATGAATGCCAATGCATTATCTGATATTATAGTGGTAGGTATACCAAATCTGGTTACTATCCCCTCATAGAAGTCTAGAATGCTAGATTCATTTGCCTCTTTGAGTGCCACCACCTCAGTCCATTTGGTGAAGTAGTCTGTTGCTATTAGAATCCACTTGTGTCCTTGGCTTGAGTTTGGGTTAATGACTCCAATGAAGTCCAAACCCCATTGCATGAATGGCTGGTCAACTAAAATTGGGTGCAATGGAAGGGCTGCTAATCTTTCCTTGCCTATGAAGAATGCACAATTTTTGCACCTCTTGATCCATGCATAACAATCACTAAACACCTTGGGCCAATAATAGCCAGCCTTCATAATCTTGAGGGCTATCACTCTTGGAGAAAAATGACCCCCAACTGATCCACCATGGAACTCTTCTAACATTCTCTTAATTTGATTTGTCCCAATGCATCTCAGTAGCACTCCATTTATATCCTTTTTGAACAAGACACCATCAACAAGTGCATATGGAATAGCCTGCAATTTGAAGTGTCTTCTCTTGGTTTTTTTCATCTCTGGAGGGCATAGGCTTATTTGTAAGAAGTGCATTATGTCTTGGGTCTAGCAAGGAGTGAACATACCACCATTCTCTTCTTGAACACCTCTTTGTTCTTGGTTGTCTTGTAACGCCAAAACAACATCCTTCCCATTGCTTGCTTCCATTGATTTTCTCAAGACTAGCTGCTCACACAATCCCTTTCCTTGGACCAGCTTGGTGACTTTGATCTCAATGTCATACTCCATGACATGAGTAATCCACCCTGCACATTTTTCATTTAGGTATTTGTTGAGGAGGAAGTCCTTAACTCCCACATGAGAAACCAGCGGTTGAACCTTGTTGTTTGAAACTAGATGCTTAAATTTATTCAAGATCCTAATCACTACAAGAACATGATTCTCAATGAAAGAATACCTTTCCTCATAGTATTCCAAGATCTAGCTAAAGAAGGCAATTGGCTGCTCTACATTTTCTTTGTCCTAGCTGTACTAAAATTACAGAAATTGTATCATCACCCGCTAAATGCATAAAGGATAAAATCCTTAGAGAAATCTAGGTTGATGAGAGTTAGAGCTTCTGAGATAGCCTTCTTGATTGCCTCAAAACTTTCCTTACCTTCAGCTATCCATTTGAAATCCATGCTTTTCTTCAACATCATAATTATTGGCTTGACAAGGGCTGTAAAGTTTGGAACAAACCTTCGAACAAAATTGATTCTTCCCAAGAAACTTTGAAGGGAATTCTTGTGACTTGGTAATGGTAGTGATTTTATTGCTTCAACTCTCTCTAGATCAATTTCTAATCCCTCTTTGGAAACAATGTGGCCTAATATCTTTCCTTCATGAGCTAGGAAAATACATTTTTTGGGATTCAAGGATACCCCAAATCTTCTACATCTTTCGAAAACTTGTCTCAAATGGAAGAGATGATATGCTACACTTTTAGAAAATACAGTAATATCATCTAGGTATATCAACACTACTTTATTGATCAATCCCTTGAACACCATATCCATTTGCCCTTTGGGAGGTAGCTCCGGTGTTAGACAACCCAAATGGCATTTTTCTATATGCATAGGTTCCCCATTTGGTAGTGAAGGTTGTTTTGAACTGATCATCCTCCTTTACCATGATCTAATTATAGCCTGAATAACCATCTAGCAATGAAAACCTCTTAGAGCCGATGAATAACTTGCAAAATATGCTCCATAGAAGGAAGTGGGTAATGATCCTTGAGGGATGCTCTATTCAAATCTCTAAAGTCCACACACAATCTGATTTCTCCACTCTTCTTTCTAATTGGAACCAAGTTTTCAACCCAGCTTGAATGCTTGATGGGAAATATGATACTTTCCTCTATTAACTTATTCAATTCCTTCTTCATGAGAGGCTCCATGTGTGGATTGACCGACCTTTGTTTTTTCCTGATGGGTTTAGCACTTGGATATAATTTGATTGTGTATTGAGCTAGCTTGGGATTGAAACCTCTCAAGTCTTCATAGCTCCAAGAAAATATATCTAGGAACTCTTGGCAAAGTTGCATGAACTCATACCTTTCTTGCTTGGTTGCCACTTTACCAATTTGAATTGATTTTCCTTCTCTAGCTAACCGAGATGGGCCCTGAATCTTCTCCCTTAACTTGGATGTTTGCTTTCTCCTTCCTAAATTGATCATTAGGATTAAAGAGGGACTCCAAAGTGACAATTCCTTTTGGTAGTTTGTTGGTTCTCAGTTGTACCACTTGACCACCATACTAATGTTCTAACTTTTCCTAATTTTTTGCTAAGAACTCGGCTTCTTCTTGCAAACTTTAAAACAATTGCCAACTTACATTATTATCCGGCACTAATGGCATTACAATCACATGAATTTTTGGCTGTACTTTATCTTCCTTGATACTTTCCACAACATCAAAGGCTGCTCCAACTACTACAAGTCTATCAGCAGCTTGGTTTTCTTTCCTAGGGATGGAGTTGATGCCAAAGCCTTCAAAATCCTCAATGACGTCCCACACCCTATTCTTATAACTCCTGATCAAGTCATTCTTGGCAGCATTTTGTCCTTTAAATTGATTAACAATCAGCTCACTATCCCCAAAGACTTGTAAGTTTTTGATATCTCTCTTTCTTGACCAATGCAATCCTTGTATCAAAGCTTCATATTCAAGCGAGTGTTGTTAGAGCATGCAAATTGAAATATAAAAGTTGAATAATACTTAATTCCTCAAGGTGAAACAAGCATAGCTCCCCTACACCTATCAACTTAATTCCTCAAGGTGAAACAAGCATAGCTCCCCTACACCTTGTCTACTTCTTGATCCATCAAATAATAGCTGTCATACCTCATCGTCATCTTTATGGTCTAGCTTGGTGATGCTAGGAATAGGCTGATTTTCTTCATGCATGTAATAAACTCCTAGTTCAGATTCCTCTATTTCCTTATAGGGATCAAAATCATGTACCTTACTTGCCCATTCATCAAGAGTCAAACTGGGATGCTTCCAAATTTGGTGTCGACTTCATCGGTGCTCTGGTAATCCTATTGATCAAATGATGAACAATTGGCATTGATTGGGCTTGGAGTATGAGGCTCAATGTTAAAGTTTGCAATAGGGTCAGACTTGATTGTGGCCTTATTCCCATATCTTATTCTGAACAACATGTGTGACCAATCAATAGATAAATAGCCTCCAATTCTAGCTGTGAAATCCCTTGACAAACATAGGGCAAAAAGTGGTGGTAAATCTATCACTGACACATCTTGCAAAACAATGACATTAGGGCATGCATGCAAAGTGAGGCTCAAATCCTTAATTACCCCAACTATTGTTACTGCTGTCCCATCCAATTGCACCACCCCTTAGATATGACTTCATATTAGAGGCCCAGTTGATCAGCTATTTTCTTGGGCATCATAGAACTACTTGCCCCATAATCAATCATACAATTGTGTACTAATTTATCTCCAATGATCAATGAAACATAGAATGGAGGGGGCTTCAAAATTTACCTTGCTATCCTCCAAGCTTCCCTTTAGGATGAGAAACATTTTTGAGTACCTTCTCTTACATATGAGCCTTCGATTTGAAGTTGACCAATTCTTCATGGCAGCTTGTAGTAGATCTCTTTCACCTGGGATGGATAGTGATTCCCACATAGATATATTCACATTTGTATTATTCATTTTTTCAATGATGTTAAATGGGGATGAAACATGTCTTTGCTACCCCTTAGCCTGCACATTTTTTCTTGTACATGGGCTACAACAAGCTGACATTTGGAATGGTCTAGAAGGTGGCTTGGGCTGTCCTTACACATTTGGAACTGCATTTTGCTTGCCAACACTTTATGGAGTGATGGAAGGTTGTGGATCACCTGGAGCTAATGACTTCCCTTCACCAATATTCCTCTTCTTTGACTATGTGTTTATTGCTACATTATGAGAAATTGTTTGATTCATACCACAAAAATCTTCAGCCTGCCAGTTCACAAGTGTAGTCTCATTTGGATTTGTATTTTGATGAGATGTTCCTTGTTGTTTGTTTTTTTCTTGATTCACATCACTCTCTACACCATTTGTTGTCACCATCAAAGATTGGTTAAAGGCACCATTGAAGAACATATCTTGGTTGTGAGGTTCATTACATGGGAAACACCAATCATAATCTTGAGCTATATTATTTTGCACTGGCACTAAGGCTTTAGAGGTAGATGCAACATTTGGGTTATAGGGATGAAATGGTCTATTGATAGGAGGCCTTACTTGATTTTGACTTGCAGCTAGATTGGGTGGCCTATTAAGCTGATATGGTTTCCTATTAGGCTGAGTTTGAGGTTGATAAGAAGGTCTAAAACTTTGGGCTTGTTGCCTCTTGAGTGTAACCAGCTCATTGCCTAAATTTTGTAATTGTTTCATGACTTCTTGAAGTTCATTTGAGGCACTAGAGGATGAAGTAGAAGTTTCATTTGAACTCTGATTTCTAGGAGTGGGAATAGGAGCTAAAGTAGGTGCTTGACTAGTACTTGGGTTTTCCAAGTTTGGATATAAGGGAATAGGAGGCCTAGGCACCAGTTTACCTACTTGGATCAAACAATTCTCAGCCCTAATGGCAATGCTATAAGCACCAAGTATATTTACACCTCCCATGGATTGGATTAACATAGAAATATTAGAATTTAAAGCTTTGAGATAGTATAAGAAAGCACCTTAAGCTGTTGGCTTTACTGTCACTAGGATTCTATCCCATGTCCTTTGAAATTTGAAATTGAAGTTTGTTAGCTACTCAATGGGAGCTCTCATGATAGTTTTCAGTGGTTCCAACAGAGAAAAATTATCTCACTTTTCTTCAAACTGCTCATGAAGAGCTATGCATAACTAGTTCCAATTTTGGATAGAGCCTACCCCAAAACTCCTGAACCATTGCAAGGCTTTCTCTTTAAATGAATATGCCAAAATTTGACAGCAATTTGCATCTCAACAATCTCATGGATTGCACAAACATTAGCAATGTCTTTGACATGATCACCAGGAGTGGTCTGATTTTCTCTAGTAAAGTATGGGATGTTCTTCAATGTTGCAATTGGAATTGGGTTTTGTGCATTAAGAGCAAGTGGGCTGCTGCTAGTGAAGTTGACATAAGGATTGTTTTGTGCCATTTTGATTGGCCTAAGAACCCTTGTTGATTGGGTGAAAGGTCTACCAGGTGGAGGAGTTAATAGAGTTCTGTTTGGTGGAGATGGAGACCTTTGAATTCTTCTTCCCCTCTCTCTTATTCTTGGGGATAACTACAGATACTTAGAAAATCCCTCTTCTCTAGCCCTTGACCTTGTTTGGATCCATCTCTTGAATCTTCAAACTTGGACTGCTGAAACCAGTTGATTTTATCTTTTGGAGTCGCCAGATGTGCAAATCAGGGCTCTTTTTAAGCATGAAACTTACAAAAATGTACATCAACTTTTTTGTAATGAAGATGAAGACCTCTAAGGTCCCACTAGGTGTGCTAAAACTGTTAGTGCAAATTCACAACACCCTTGGATGTTTTCTTAGATTTCTAGTTTGATAATGGGCATCCAATGTGATTACACAACATGGAATCTTTTCCCCAAGTGTGGGACTTGTAAAAATGGGAAAAAACTCTCCAAATTAAAGGCTAGTTCCTCTACTCCTTTGATCAGATGTATGCATGAAATTTGTAGAGGTTTAACTCAAAATCCTACTCTAATTCTGCAAGGAGACAAGGATAAAAGAGAGAAAAGAAGATAAAACTAAACTAACAAGGTGATACACCAAAGGAGTGGTGAACATATATCTCTAAAAATTGACATAGATTATAAAATGCAACACAAATCATGCACAAAATGCTAAAATTGTAATGAAGGATCAAGATAGAGCAAACAACACAAGAAAGGATTGAAAATTCATTCACAGAGCTTGCATTGTCATTTCCATTTTTAAATACAGTGCATTACAACAAAGAAGAAGGTAAAAAATGTTACTACAGTCCTAAAAAGGTATGATATTCCAAAATTCACTTTCCGGGGGTGAGGATGGAGCCTACAGAGCATAAAAATGTCCAACCCTTTACAAATGAGCCAAATCTGGATTTTAACAATGAAAACTGAGCTCAGGAAGGAGAAACACGGGAAAAATGAAAGGAATCATTCAACCACCAACTAGATCCATCAAAATAGCATGGGTACCCTTAAAAGTTCATTCACCAAGATTTTTAACCATGCTGGAGAAGAAGGTAAGCCATACTACACTAAAAATGGTGGTTGAATGTCGATTCTACTCTTTTCCCCATACCAAAGGTGTTTTTTTTTATTTTTATCTCACTAAACTCCACACAAAAACAAAATTGATGATTCCATCATGTAGAGGACTTCAATAGATTTCTAATGACATAAAAATTGAGAAAAGCTGAGTTCGGATCAAAAGATATGCCCCTATGAAGATTTAGGGCAAAACAGAGGCAAAAACCGGGTCGACGGGCCGAAACCCAAAAATTCTCCCATTTTTTGAATTTGGAAAAACATTCCACTTAAACTCGCCCCCGCCACTCGATGCCACGTGTAACTTTTCCATTGGATGTGGGCCTTAATCAGCTTTCTTTCCTCTGTAGGCCCGTAGGTAAAAATTCTCCTTTACTCCAGTTTTAAAACACGTGGCAAAATTGTCAAATTTCCCCACGCCCTCCACCACCACCGAGAACAAGACACATGGCACATTTTTATTAGCCCATGGGGTTTAAATAAAAATTTTCATTTCCCCCCTTAGCGGGCCTGTGGGCCAATTTTTTCCCTTTGCCATACTATTTTATCAAAAATCCAACATATGCTCCACCCTTCCAACTTCTACCGGCCACATGGACATGTGGCACATTTTTATTGGCGCGGGCACAAGCCATTTTTTCTTCATGGGGCCGTGGGATTTATTTTTTCTTTTACACCTTCTACCACTTTTTGGTGATTTTTATAACTTACCTCCACTGCCTTGCCATTCGCTACCACGTGGCACTCTCCCATTGGTCCACGGGCCTTCTTAGGAAAATTTCCCTCAAAATTCATTGAGCCATAACTTGCAAAATACAAGGAGTTAGAAGGAAAAGTTTACCTTTCGGAAAGGTGAGAAAATTCTTTATCCGATGAAGCCATTTCAAATAATTTTGATTCCTAAAAAGTGGAAAAGATTGACTCGAGACACAAGGAAGGAAGGAATGAAAGAAAGTTAGTCAAAAATAAGTAAGGGGCTTATTTTGGATAAAAGAACTATTAAAGGTTAGAGGATGACACTAGACTTTCCTCTCTACACTACTTATTTCATGGTGTAGGATCACCCAAAAAACCAACATTTTAGAGTGCTCTACAACTTTGGGAAGTGATTAAAGGTTGGAGGATGACACTATACTTTCCTCCCTATACTTCTTCTACCGTGGCGTGAGATCACCCAAAAAAAAATCCCTTATTTGACTCCTTCATAACCCTTTCCACACTCTTTTATCATCATGGATCATGTGAATATGTTCCTTTTTCACATTTTCAGCATTATTACATACTTTTCGACATATACCTACGTATTTGACTACTTTATCATTCTTCTATTTTATAGGTATGTTTGTATGGGAATAGTTAGTAAATAACATCAACATCAAAAACATGTACATTGTGACATTTACTCATGCATTTCTATCCTAAGTTCATTTTCATCACCACTTTTTGCACTTTCTCCTCCTTAGCATCCATGCTTCACATTTTTATCACTCCACACTTTATCTAGTCCCTTGGCACACTTTCATCATCGATCTACATGGTTATTAGGTACACATCTCTATCTACTTTATGTTACCAAGCTTTATAATCACCAACATAAAGTGGGGAAAATGTAGACAAAAAATCATGCACTTTGGGTAATTATCTAGTTCTAATTATATACTACTATTCATATTATTCCTACGTAAGAAAATTACTAATTAACCCATGTATTTGGCCACCTTTCTTTATTTTTTATTTCTTATTTCAGTCTTACACCTTTACTTTCTCAGTCTTCCTTATTACACAATGGATTTTATCATCCTAGACACCAGCACCTAGCCAGGGCACTAGTGCCAAGCACCCTCATCCCCTCTGGGTGCCCTTGACCCCTTTGTACTTTACTCACACTTTTTGGGTCCTTTTTAGCCATTTGAGCATCTTATATTTTTGGTATTCGACCTTTTCAGGGTTAATTACGAAATTTAAGCAAGGGAATCATATAAATATAAAGTTATGTGATCATAATAAAGGAGTAAGCACTAAACATTAGCTATCACCACCTAAGGTTACATCCATCAAGGCATCTAAGAGCTCCATTGCATCCATCTAGAACCATCAAAATGGACATAAGGGATGATTATTTTGTATAGATTTCATTGGAGGGATGTTCATTCTATTCTATGCACACATTTACTACATTTCTTTACATCTATTTATTTTCTTGCTATCAAGTGAAACATGCACAAGAGCCACCTATGGAATGATTCAAAACAATATGACATAACTACATTGGGTATGAGATCTAGTGAATCACTCAGTCATAAGTTCACCATTTTGATACGAGGACAATTTGACCCCTCATTCTTCATCTTTCTTTTTAGGATTTGATCTTTATTTGAGGGTTTTGTAGGTTCATATTTTATTGCGCAGTTTATAATGACCTCAGTAATCTTAGTGTGACCTAAGAGTGAACAAATAATACAAAAGGAAAACATCTTATGACACCTCGGAGGAGTTTTTACAAGAATTTTTGTAGACCACAGCACCTAGAAGCAGGCTAGGGCACCCACGAGCACCCTTGTCCATGTCCAGCACCCCTGTCCAGCCAATCTCCTTATATCTATATTTTTCGAGTTAATGTGCAACGCTTCTCGCATTCTTTTCACTTGGTTATCACTTTGACACAATCTAGATTTCACTATAAATCTGATTATGCTTCTCTTGCACTTAGGGTTTTTTAATTTCATTGTTTAGTTTACTTGGGTGTATTTTATGTACTTAATTGCATATTTATTTTAATACTAGAATAACATTAGATTAGGCTCTTATTTACCTTTTAGCTCAATCAGTCAGATTTTTATATCATGACCGGTGATAGGTTAGAGGAGACTCTAGCGAGCTCACCACTTAATGATCATTCTATTTTGAGAGAATTTGATAACATCTTTACTAGTGATCTTTCTACGGTATGCCACCATGTAGAGAGGTAGATTTCATGATCAACCTTGTACTAGGTGTTGCACACGTTTCTCAAACACCTTACATGATGATGACTCCTGAGCTTCATAAGCTTAAAATTCAATTAGATATATTTTTATAGAAGGGTCTTATCCGATCTAGTGTGTCTCCATGGGGCACACCAGTGATATTTTTGAAGAAGAGGACATATCCCTTTGTTCATGTGCTGATTTGAGTAGCTAAACAAGGTAACAATGAAGAACGATTATCCTCTTCCTCATATAGATGATTTATTTGTTCGAGATGTGAGGATCCAAGGTGTTCTCTAATATTGATCTTAATTCAGGATACCATTAGCTTCGGAGTATAGAGGTAGACATCCATAAGACATATTTTTGTACTCATTATAGGCACTATAAGTTCACAAAGTGGTTTCCTTCGGGCTAACTAATGCACTAATAGTTTTTATGAGCCTTATGAATGGGGTTTTCATGAAAATTTTGGATCATTTTGTTCATAGATGATATTTTTATTTACTCATACTTGGTGGAGGAGCACCGAGAAGAATTTGAGATAAGTGTTATAGGTTTTGAAGGATGACAAGATTTTCAAGAACTTTTTGAAGCATCCCTTCTTCCAATTTGAGATTCAGTACTTGGGTCACATCACTATAGGTAAGGGTATCTTTGTAGATCCCTCCAAGATTTGATTTATCCATTATTAGATAGCCCGCACTATAGGGACAAAGGTTTGGAGTTTTATTGGGTTAGTTGGTTACTATTGCAGGTTTGTTCATGAATTCTATAGGATTTTTCACCCTCTTACTTCCCTTTAGAAAAAATTGAAGAAGTTCATTTTGTTATAGAAGTGTGAGTATTCCTTTTAGTTCATGAAGGATAATTTGACTTCTATTCTGTCCTTGTAGTCCCAGATCTTTTGGTAGATTTTGTGGTTGGGATTGATGTTTTTTTAGAGGTACTTGGGGCCATTTTCATATAGTAACATCATCTTATTAATTTTGAGTCCTGTAAGCTCAAGGATTATAAACTTAATTATCCTACCTATGATCACGAGCTTCTGCAATGATGGCACATGCTTTAGTCCATTGCGGGAACTTATTTTTGGTAGATGTAGACATAAAATCATGTATTTTAGATATTCATTTATCCTGGTCTTATGCTACTATTTAGAAGGTTATTAAGTGAAGAAATTACTAATTAACCCCCATCCTTTTGCCATCTTGTTTATTTTATTTCTTAGTTTTTGACCTATTGCACCCATATGCCCATCTATTTTCTAGCATCTTGCATTATTTTAGCCTCGACTAGGGCACCCAAATTTAGTCTTGGGAACCCATGGGTGCACTTGGTCCCACGTTGAGGAACCATGGTCCTTCTAAAACTTTCTCACCACTTTTAGGGCCTATTCTAGCCCATTTTCATCTTTAAATTTCTTGTGGTCGGCCTTTCTAGGATTAATTATGAAATTAGAGCAAGAGAACCCTATAAATATAAAATTATGAGACCATAATGATGGACCTAGCATCATCTACTATTATCACCCCATTTAGATTTGTATCCATCTATTGCATTGACATCCACATAGCTATATCATCAAGGAAAAAGCTAGGACTTCTACATCACACTTCATAAGGGGAGGGATTCTATTATATTGTATTCCATGCACACATTCTATTACATTTTATGCATTTATCTATTTTTGATAATTCACAAAATGTGATTAAGAAAAGATAACCTAGAGGAAAACATGCACACACTCACCGAACTACATTTGCATTCAAATTGTAGTTCGGTGCTCAATTTAGTAATCCCCTTTATTGTGGCGGTTGTGGTCATTTTGACCCATTCATTTGCATATTTATTTTTAGGGTTTGATACTTCCTTTTGGTTATTTTTCAGGTTATTCTTCCTCTTGGAATATTTGGAGCATTTAGAATGGTATAGAGAAATTAATGCAATAAGTAGCGAAGGATAACATGATCATCTCCTAGACCTTTGAATACTAGTTATGGACCTTTTTCCCGAGCAAGGGAACCTATTTTTCTTACCATAGCTCAATTATTCTTCCTCTTAGAATATTTGGATCATTGATGTAGTATAAAGAAATTAATGCAATAAGAAGAAAAGGATACAGCTTGAGTCATCTCCCATACCTATGAAAACTAGTTACGAGCCTTTTTCCTAGACCGGGGTTCATGTTTTGCTTACTAGAGCACCCGTGGATGCCCAATCCTCTCCTAGGTTCTCCATCTAGCCATATCATCTAGATATGACCTCCGCGTGACCTTGACATAGTCATCCCTTCTTTCGATTTTTTATTCATCAACTGCTGACTCGGTCTAGAAGGATTCTATTACTTAGGTGAGTTCTATCCTCTTCTCTCTTACACATTAGGGCTTAGTATTTAATTTAATATATTTTCTTAGATCATTATAATATTTATTTACTACATTTATTTACTTGAGTACAATTATTCATATCTTAGATTAACTATCTTTAGATTGTGTAGTTAGTTCAATTTTAGTTAATCATTTTAGTGAACCCAAATCTTATCATGGATCAAAATCATCCTTCTGAATCTCCAATCATCCTGAAATTTGATATCTTTAGCAATGCCTTTGTTGATACTCTTATTGGTCATTCGCTATAGACCTTGCCCTTCACTTATTCAGCTTCCATCTTTTGATATAGATCATAAAGCTTTAGATGATGTTATTGTTGCTTATATGTGTACTATCGATCCTATTGTTCTATTGTGGATTCTAGAAGAATCATAATCTCCTCAATCTAACCACATAGCTACAACTCCTCCCATTGCTGAATCACAAGACATTTTTCATTCACATTCGCCCATTAATTCTCCCACATTATATATAGTTGACTCTCCTAATACAATGTTTGTTCCTACCTCCCCATCTTCTTCTCTTGGATCACAATCTCTCGAATCTCCACATGACTCTGACACCACTATTTGTATGGTTGATATGGTTCCTCCTACTTCGTCACCAACCCCTGATATCATGAATGCTATGATACTTTATACGGGGTCTACTCCAGAATGTTCCCTTGCTTTACTTACCCCTCCATCACCTCAACTTGTGGAAAAACCACCTCACTCATCACCATTTGAGGGTTTCATTTGTATGATAGATGCAGTTCCTTCTATGCTACTTGTTACTACTACTGCTATTATTCCATATCATGGGCCTATCCAATACATGGATGTCATTCTACCTTCCACACCATAACCACCATCACCATTAGTATACCCACCTTCCACTTGTACTCTCTTCATGAATGATTCTTATTGGGAGCACATACCACTTGATACTTATTACAAAGCTTATGTATGTTCACACAAAGGTATCCTTTTCCTTGGTTTTCCTTCAAAGATCTCCATTCTTCTTTATACAATCCACATTTCTATCATGTCTTTGTTATTGTCACTACTGCCCATGGACTTTGTGTTTTTCATATTTTTGAACATCTTACATGTTATCATACCTCCTCTCAACTTATTCTTGACTAATCTTGGTTAGATTACATTGGAGGCACACTTGATCCTAGTCATATTGATATAGATTTTCCTATGCCATTTAGTACTATGTGCATTTGCAATACCTCTTTTCTTTGTTACTCACCAAATTTTACTAGTTGGTATACTCATAAGTGTCCATTACCTCCCTTTAGTGATGAAAAATATGCTATGGCAATGTATAAATTGTGTATTTGTGGTTATTTGGTTGACCAGCTAGATCTATTGCTTATCAGGTTTCCCATTTTGTTCAATATGATTTTAAAAATGATAGTAATGATATTTTATATAATCTTACTTGACCACTACTTTTATATATATCCTAGTGTTGATAACAATTTTACCTTTACAATTGTATTGATAATTCAATGACATAAACTTATATTAACCTCAAATATGGTTGGGTTTGCAAGATACCCATGGATGTGGATGGATGATCTATAATTTCATGCTCCATGGAATATTGGTACAAACTCGTCTCCTATGAAGAATCTTGCAATCACAGACACTACACAAGATGAGTTTAAAAAAATATATGGTAGATTTCCTATAAAATACCAGTCCCCATAAGTCAATGGAATTCCTTGAAAGGGTGTCAATCTACATTCTAGAAATTAATCTGTCAATGATAAAGTGAAATGATAGTAAATGATAAAATGATAACAAACGATACAACCAAACAATGCAAGGGAAAAGGGAATGACAGGGTCCAAGGCTATATACTAGTTTGATGGTGGTTCCTGATCTAAAGGGAGTTAAGGAATCACAATATGGATCAAAGGAGAAAAGATGTGGATGGATATGTACTCACAAAAGGAAAGTAGGATAATGTGTTTGATTTGGATAAATGATAAAATGTTGTAGATGGCTCAAGGGAGATTGATGGGACTTGATGGATACTTGCAAAGGAGAAGTATCGGTCAGGATTGTGGTATGGATGATAAAAGATAAGCTACCAAGATAAATGATCGGCGGATGGAAATAATGAGTGATTAGATGAATCATTGGTGATTGGGAAAATTGTCGGTGATTATTGAAGAATATAGATAGGTTAATAAGAGTCAAGACAAAATTGATTCAAGTTATTAAATGATGAATGATTAATGAAATAATACAAAAGTAAGGTACTTACCTCATTCTAGTTGATGTATAAGACTAAGAATTGATGATATTACCATACAAGAGGAGTCTGCAGATCCATCAGAAGAAAGATGCAGATGATGCAATGAGTTGAGCTCCTGGATATGTCAATGGCCTCAAAGAGATGAAGAAGAAAAATTAATTGAAGAGGGATATAATACAACAAGAATTCTTTGAAGACCTCTTGTTGAAGGCCAATCCCAAATGATTATTAGTTTACCGGAAGTAGGCATGGAACTCCTATTCATAGCGTTTACATCAATAGGAGACAATTTCTAGAGATTTGGGCAATCATCGGTGATTTCGGGTAGTTTGAGTTTGGGAGGGATAATAATGGAGAGATAAACCTTCTATTTTGAAATTTGGTTCTTGGGGATTTCAAAATATTGTAGTGTGATAACTTAGAGAGGTCGAGATGTGGTTAGATGAGGATAGAGGTGGTTAGGATAGATGTGGGGATGATTTTAGCAGGTTTCCTAGGTGGTTAAACTTGACTAGTGTGAAATGGGGGTTGTAGATTTTGTTTTTGGATTTTTCTAATTTAATTTGCACGTGATTTTGAGTGGATAATGGTTGAGGAGGTTACTAAATATGATTGGATATGATTTAGTTTGATTTATATATGATTTGATATGATTTAGATATGATTTGATATGATTTAGATTAGATTTTAGGAAGATATGATTTAATTTTGATTTATTTTGGATTTGATTAGATTTATGTTGGATTTGATTAGTTTTGGAAATATTCTTGGGTGGTTACGTAGGATTTAGCAAGTGTAAGAAATATTTACAAGGTAAGTGTGAACGTGACTTAGGATTATGTAGGAAAGGATTATGTTATTTAATTTTAATTGATTAATGAAGGACATGGAGTGTAAGACTTAGGATTATAAGGTAAGTATTAATTAATTAATGGATGGTATAGGTTTATAAGTGTATAACCTAAGATATGAGATGTTTTTCTTGTGAATAAAGATGAAGAGTATGCAAGTAATATGTTATTTAATGAGGGATGTGGATTTATGCGAGGTAATTATGGTGATGATGTTGATGTTGATGTATTATATGGATGAGGGGTGATGAGGGTTGTAGATTTTATATGACTTAGGATAGGGATAGTAATGTGATAATGAAGGGGGCTAGTAGATGTTGACACTGGAATTAGTAGTGCTAATTTTAGGTGTCTACATTTTGCCCCTTTTTGTTGAGTGGTTTTGAGACAAGCCACGAGACAAAAATGAGATGTGATAGATAAATGTTGTAGAGTTATATGATGAGGTGCTCCCCCTCAAACTAGGGATTGATGACCTAATAGGGAATTGATCATGAGTTTGAAAGAGATAGATGGGAAGATACAAGGAAAGGTGATAAAATGATGCCCTAGGATGAGGTATAGAAACAAGATAGGTGTCATCATCAAATGATAGGGGAACCTAAGGGCTCGTGTCCTATAGACATATGAATTAAATAAAAATAAGTTTTGACGAGGTCAAAGGACCAATGATTGATATTGCCACAAAGGTGTGGATATATAAGGCTAAGAATTCAATTGATAAGGGAACTAAAGGGTTCGTTTATTGTAGATATATTCCTTAATGATGATTTTATGAGGTCAAGGGAAAAAAATCTATGTTTCTACAAGGGTAGGATTTCGAGGACTAGATGGGGGTCCTGACAGTAATCAGGGGCATAATGTTGGAGGAGACATCTGATTGAAAAGTGTTGAATTTAATGAGTAAATGTGATGTTTTAGAAACAACAATATAATGTTGAGATATGCTCAAGATTGTGTTGATGTATGATGTTGATGTGATTAATATATTTTGGTAGATATTTTGATAGATGTTGATGTGGAAGGGTTGACAATTGTTAAATTTACATTTTAGGTATGATGTGTATTTGATATTGATGTTAAAGTGATTTAATTTTGTAAAAACCATGGTCAAGAATGAAATGTGGATTGATTTCTTTGTATTGGATTTGATACATATATGATGGGAAATAACAGAGTGAAGGTGCTTGCACTTTTGGCCTTATAATAGACATTAACACATGACTAACACTGGGTAGTCACACTTATGATCTTGGATATAGATGATAGTGAAATGTATACCTCCCTAGGACATTAGAAGGGTTGACATATGTAGGTTATGTGGGAAAATAGGGTTCTCCTTTCAATGGTTTCATAGGGTAATTCACTAGCTTTACATTATATTTTTCGACGTAAATTGATCAATGTGGGAAGTTTGCTATAATGGGGAAGCTGATTGATGTGGGAAACTTTCCTAGGATGCTTTGAATCTTAAATTTTTTTTAAGGTTGATTGATGTGGGAAGCCTTATACATGGGTAGCCATCCTTCATGGGAGTGGTCTATGATATTAACCGGTAGCTGTCCTTCAAGGGATCAATTTACTTTTATTTTTGACAATATGAATTTTGATATTTAAATAGTTGTCCTTCAAGGGATCAGTCTATTCCTTTTGACTTTTGATAGGAAGAATCCATAGATATTACATACATTTTGAGCTGAGAGAAAGACCCTAATATATTGTTTCAAAGAGGGTAACATATGTGTATACAAACTACACATGTGTGCCCTAAGACATGTCTTTGGTCGAGTAGACTATGTGGATAGATGTAATGATTGTAGGATTCCTTCTCGGAAAACTTTATCCATGTGAAAGATGCGATGAACATAGCCATGGTGCTCATATTTAAGGTATTTAAGTATATTCATGGAATACCACATGCTTTAAAATAATTAGGATGATAAAAGGACTGGATAATAATGCAATAAGATATTTGGTGTGACTATTATCATGATGATTGACATGTTAATAGTAGAAAGGCTGCAAGTGCAAGACATTCAAAGGTTTCCCCATGTTATATAGACCGATCGAGCTAAGGGAAAATATTCCACATTTACTCCTTTCTAGAGTAGTGACATTTTGATTGTATTGACATGATAGGTTTGGTGAAGATGTGCTAAGGGGGAGGTGTGTAAAGTAAGAATTTAAAAGTCTTAGTAAAGAGGAGTCCCCCTAGCATGATAATATGGATAGAGATGACATGCACTAAAAGGAAAATGTCCTTCATTTTAGGATGATGAAAATATTGATCTTGATTGATTGAGTATATGGTAAATAAAGGAGCCCTTAACAAAGGATCCATTGAAAATTTGGATGGGATATGAGAGGAAAATTGATAAGGAGAGATAGGTTTTGAAGCTTTGATTTTCCCTTTTTCTTCATGTATGATGGTTCTAGGTTTGTATAGGTGGGTGAACCATATTAATTTGAGATGAGGGACCTTCACTGGAAGGTGATGAGAAATGTTTGTGGAGATCTAATTGAGGGTGACCTAATTGTCCCTATAGATGTTGGTGAGGACACTATCAATGACTTGGGTGTATATGTTGATGAAATTTCCATACGTATAGGGGAAGGAACGGACATTGATGAGATTGAGATACATTCAACATAAGGTGCGACAAGATTGAAGGATCTTCAAGTGAAGGTATGGATACTTGATGAGATTGAGGACCTTCAATGGAAGGTGATAATAGGATTAAGGTACATTTAACATAAGATGTCGAAAAATAGAGGGACCTTCAAAGGAAGGAATTGATGAGATTTTGGGACCTTAAATGGAAGGTGTTGAAGAGATGTCTGATAAAGGCTTGCTAATGATAGAATGATAATGTCCCCCTTGAGTTAAAAATGTCCTTGAGGAGACTGATGAGGGTGAATATGTTGGTAATTTTGAACGATGGATTAGGAGGGTCCTCTTCTAGGAGAAGATCTTAGATGAGGAAGAGTCAATATATTATGGTTTTAAGAACTTTACAACTTTCCATGTTATGACCGGCTTCTATGATAGGTACATATTTTTTCTTGGTCATACCAGGAAGGTTTCTAAGTATGTGGATTGGGTGTTTTTATGGGTGGTAATGTGATAAGAGAAGATTTCATGAGCCTCTCAAGGATGTCGATGTAAGTCCATTTTAGGGATTCAAATTAATGGATTTTGTTTTTGATTTACAAGAATGTTGGGTAGGACGTGTCTTGTTTTTGGATGGGGATGGATGCATGGATGTCATATGGTGTTGGAACATCATAGGGGCATTGTGAGGTTGATATGATGTGGAATTGATATAATTAGATGATGAATGAGGTCCCAAAATAGATAAGGAAGAATGGATTATAGATGGGGTATAGTATGACTGTGTGAAGTGATATTGAGATAAAAGATGGAGTCCTAAAATTCACGATAAAGGTGAAATTGTCAATTTGATAGACTTGGATTATGATAAAGGATGGGGTCCTTGAATGGAAACTAAAGTTGAGGCCTTTGATGATGTTTATTTTGGTTTTTCAATGTCTATTTTAGGTAAAGGAGGGTGTTTTATGACAGATGATGAGGATGAGATGGTGGATGTGACAGGTTTTGATTATGTAACATTTTCTTTAGATAAAGGTAAATATCCCACATCAAATGACGAGGATGTAGTTTTGGATGTGATGGTATTTTATTGTACAATGTTTGATTCAGGGGAAGGTTCTACACTATATGGTAAGTGAGTATCTGGAAATAGGATTGAGTCTAATTCGGATGAGGGAGATGTTGTTTCTAGACATGATTGAGGTGGGTCATATGTGTGTGAGTTGTCTAATTCTTCAATTAGTTTGAAAAGTGGGTTGATGTAGAGATATTTTATTATGAATGCCTCCTTATTAATAGTCTCCAAGGTGGATTCTAAGAGTTTCAAGGAGGTAATGGATGATTGGTCAGTGGACACAAGTGATATCGATGTGTAAGGATCATCGAAAAGAGGATCCATGGACTGTGAGTCTTCAAGGGGAAGTTTTGGTGATGGAATGGTCCTTTCACGAGGAATATTACATGTAATATTGTTGATGATGTGACTCAAGAGATATAAAGTATCTATATGGATTGATTCTATCGAGGGTGTTGGATCAAGAAGAAAATTAATGGCATCATGTGTGGTATTTTTATCTGAATCATAGGAATACTAGGGAATCAGATGGAACATGTGTAGTTTCATATGAATCGTAGGAAGACCAAGGGACATTAGATGGAGTGAGTGTAGATTGAGGATCAAGATGGCCTTCTTTGAGGGCTTAGATTTATAATCTCTTGCCCATGGAAAAGGCTTCATCGAAGGTCTAGAATTTGAGATTTGGATGGTAGATGAGATGTGGTGGGAAAATTATCACGAAAACAACTCGATCTATTCTAATTGTGGTAGTGGAAAGGTTAATTGATTGATACTACTTTTCCACCTAGTGAAAAATTTGACAAGGGATTCATTTTCAGATTGTTTGATGGTAGAAAGATCAGAAATGATGATTTTATGAGTAATGTTGATAGTGAAGTGATTGAGAAATAACATGGCTAGCTGAGTGAAAGATAACAAAGAGTGTCGAGGGAGAGAATTATACCAATTCAAAGAAAGTCCTACGCCGTTGATATAGGAAAGGTTCCAAGAAGGATATCTTGATCATGGATTAGGAGATGACATGAATGTTCAAAGGATATTATGTGCTACTGAGGATTATCTTGTCCATGGAACATGGTAAATTAAGGAAATTCCCAATGTGGAGGGTATGATTTATATGGTACTGATGGATGGATGGGTTTGTTACAAACCTGATCATAAGTGAGGATGTGTTTGGATCCTTTGGTAGCGACTTATAAATTATATAATCTATTAGATATGGCTTGTAAACGATCATTTTGGGATTATATGTGAAGGGATTAACAAGAGGATGCGATTGATTTGACTTATGAAAATTGAAAGTAGGATGATTTTGTTGTAATTTAGCTTGATGTGGAGGTTGATAAGGGGTAGCTTGAGAGGATATTGTTTATAGAGTAGGTTGTGACAAAGGAATATGGGAAGATGTGGAAAAATGTTGAATATGTTGTTGTTGGATGAAAGGAGTTGATTGGACTTGTGTAGGGATATGTGTATGGGTTTGGGATGTCTGAGGTACTAAAAATGGGATTGAAGTAGAGATGCATTAATTATATGAAGGAAAATGGATATTAAGGTTATGATGAGGCTGTGATGGAGGATGAGATGTGGAAAAGACCGCTTGATGGGATACATTGGACATGGGATGAGAAGTAATAGTTTGGAAATATCTTGGTTGTAAGGAATAGTCATATGTTTTTTGGAAGGGGTTATGGTAGGATTGTTCGATTGGATGAAGGGTACAAGTTCCATAAGTAACATAAGATGACTTACATGGTTCTAGAAACATGTTAAAGTGATATCTGACGGAGTTGATAAAATGGGTTATGATGTTGTAACGATGTAGATAACAATGTATACATATTTCATAAGGTTTTATCACAAAATTATGTTGGTCTTACGGGGTGATAAGGATCATATTGTAACTAAAAAACCATCCATAAGAGAGAGCATTTTATGTTCATCCATGAGGTCGATGAGTTGGTCAATGTTGGGAAGGGTAAAGTCATCCTTAGGGAAAGAAAGATTAAAATATTGGAAATTGGTACATATGCGAAGCTTTCCAGAAGATTTGGAAATGGGCATGATATTCGAAACCCATTGTAGATAGTCAATGGGTTGGATGAATCTAGCATAAATAATACACTATAGCTCTTCTTTGACAAGAAGGGAAACGAGGGAATGCATGTGATGCAACTTATATTAGATAGGTTTGATGTAGAGGATGGTGACGATGTTATGGAAAAAATATGGAAGGATCGAGACCTAAAATATTGGAGTATGACCATGTGAAGGCTTAATTATGCTTGGATAAGGATTTAAAGGCTTCGAGATCTTGAGGATAAAGAGATTGGCCAACCTTGAGGATGCGGGGCTCTTGGAGAGTCCCTATGTTGATTTGATAGTATATTTGTTGAGAAGGGTGGAAGTATCAAGATGAAGGGAATTATGGATATGATAATCCTCAAACCCATGTAAGAGAGAATGGAATCGTCATTCTACATTGAAGGATATAAATGATATGGGAATCCTACCTTATCATCTCTAGGTACTTAAGAGTAAAGGAACAAGTCTTATTTTCAAACTAATAGGTGACCCATCTAAGGAAATGCTGGAGACTAAAAAAATATAGGAGGGATAGACATAGTGTCATCTACGACCATGGGGTATTGGATGAAGAAGAATGAGATGGTGGCAATGTCAATGTGAGAGGAGGAAGAAGTGCATGAAGGAGGAGTGGAGGGATCTTTGTATCCCAAGCCAAACTTCTCACATGGTTCATAGGATTGGTTAAGGAAAATATCATGGATACCCTGTTCATAACATCCAAGACCATATCCCTTCCATGCACAATAATAAAGGTGAGTATAGGAAAAAGATTTGTTAGAGAGGAAATCAAAAACATTGGTATATGGTTTTGTGTGAGGGAGGTCATCAACATGAGAAGAAGGGTGATCAAATCCGCTATAGATAAGATTGGTTTTGAGGAAGTGGAAACTAAAAGAGATGATATCCTTAAAATCGGATTGATACATAGGGTTTTTTCAGGATAACAAAAGAGGATAAGAGAAGGAAGGGAATTAAGATCGGGGATTTTATACTCCCCAGAGAAATGCATCTGAACCACATCATCAAAATATTTTCATGGGGATATTTAGATGTAGGTACATAAGAACTAGTGGATGCTTTGGAAGAAAATTATTTCTTAGGGACAAGCACGTCATTTGGTCGATAAGTCATGTGACATGCTTTAAAGGGAGGGAGGTCAACAGGGAGAGTATGGATCTTCCCCTCATGTTCATATTTAATACAATGGTGGAGGGTAGATGGGACACAATGCATGGCATGAATCCAAGGGCATCCAAGCAATACATTATATTGAAACTCCCCTTCTACAATGTAAAATATCTCATGAAGGAGTTTATGGACAACACAAATGGGAAGGATAATTGTTCCCAAAGTGGGGGCAACAACATCATTAAAATCATGAAGGAAAACAGGTCATTCGATGACAATGGTGTTATGAAGCTTAAGCTTTTGAAGTTATGGGAATAAATGATGTTGATACTAACACCATTTTCAATTATGCATCATCGGATGAAGGTATCATTTATATGAACTGTGATTAAAAGAGGAAGATTGTTGTCTTCGGGGAAGAATTTTGGGGATTTTATAATCCTTGAAAGATATGGTGCAAAAGTTGTGAGATGCCTAACAAGGGACAAAAAGGGCTAAGGCTCATCAAATAATGAGGAAATACGATGTAAATATTAAATAAGATTTTGTTTATGGTTAAGGGAGATTTAGATAAGCTCATAAAGGGACATTTTAATAAGATCCTGATGAAAGGTAAGATTAGGAATGACTATGATAGAAACCTTATCCTTAGAGGAAGAAGGGGCTGGAGAGAAGGATCACTAGGAGGAGCAGCGATGAAAAATTTAGATTTGGATGAAGTGGAAGGTTGGGCCTTGTAAGGAAAAGACTAGGTGGTGATACTGAGATGACATATATGTAAAGAGGAGAGATATCTATGGAATATAGAGAAGCTGGAGGTGGGATAAAAAAGATGGTGGATTTATAAGTCTTGATCTTGGTTGGAGGATCTGATTTGGATGAAGATAGGCTAGGGTATGGAAGGGTGTCTTCATATTCAATGATAAGATCATCCTCTTCCATAATATCATCAATAATTTCATGGATGCCTTTACAATGTTTAGTAGTATGTCCATGAATAGAATGGTAGGAATAAATAATATTAAGATAAAACCATGTGAGTTTTGTCCCATGTGGGTCAAAGGATTTAATAGGTGTAACGGTGACCATGGATGCATGTAGAAGACACTGAAAGACCTCGATATAAGATCGATGGGTGTTTTGGAGGATGAAGTCTTAGAGAATTGGGATGGGTTTGATCTAGAAGAAGTGGATGAAGGTAGAAGAGGGGTATTGTTCTTATGAGGCTTGATAGGAGCCTTGGATTCATATTTTAATGTCGACGAATGGTGGATTTTGATTGAGTTTTGGATGAAGGAGTGGATGATGGCCTAGAAGATGAGTTAAAATAAGAAGGGATGGGTGATTTGGATGAAGGAGGGGTAGATGATTTGGATATAGTTTTAGAGGGATGAGTGGTGGATTTAGATTTTTATTATGTGATGATAAGTGATTTTGATGAAGGGCCTGGTCCTAAAATTTAAGGAGGGAGACCCAAGATGGATGTTTGGATACTAGGTGGTTGAGATTGAGGAGGATTAGGAAGGGGAAACTCTAGTTTCTTATGTGGATGGGTAAGTGATTTCTGGATAGGTGCGCCAAGGTTTCTATATTTACATTATGGAGGTTTACTCTTAGAGGGAATGATAATAATCTTGATAAGGGGGTGTTTTGAGATGTGGATGATGTGGACAGTGATATTTGAGGTAAAGTGGGTTCACAAGAAAATGATGGGGATGTTGATGTGATAGGAGAGGATTTAGATATGGAGCAGGGGATGAAATAGGGACATTATTTGGATGAGTGTCTATGGAAGGTGCAAAGATAGATGATGGTGTAGAATCAGATGTAGGTATAAGCATGGATGTTGATGGGATTATTGAGATAGGGGTAGAGGTGGTAGGTGTGCTGGGAGGTATAAAGGAAGAGGTGGATGAGGAATTTGGTCTAGATATGGGTATAGGAAAAAGATAAGGATGTATGATGGATGTGAGAGAAGTAGGCTCATGTATGGTAGATGTAGGGATAATGTATGTAGATATGATGGATGTAGAGTTAGATGCATTTATGACGGATGCGGTGGGTAAGTATGATGATGTATGGACCTAACTTATGGTGTTAATTATATGAGCATCAAAATTTTAAGATTTATAAAGGGTTTTTTGGATAGGAGGTGGATGATTGGGAAAAAAATTGTTTAAAGATGTTAAGTGGTTGGTTAGGAGGGGCATTAGGATTACTCACTTGAAGGTCCCCTTAGTTGATGATTCATTAAACAAGGTATTTGAAGGTACATCACTCTTCAATGTCATGCCCATGGAATCGATGAAGCTTTTAATAGGAGTCCTCTCGATACAAAGTGGGATTTTTAATGCCCACTTAAAACAACCACTTGAGACCCAAGAAACAACTAGGGTTAGCTAGAAAAATTATGGGATAATTTTTTTTATTTGAAGTGTCTACAACCAAGTTCAACACATTAGTTTTAACTAATAGGTTCTTGAAAAATACCAATGTACTACAACATATGTTCCCTTCATTAACTAATAACAAGTTCATAAAGTTCAAATTTTAGGGTTATATGTTTTAGTTAGGTTCAAGGAGTAATTTGCCCCCATACCGCTCTCTAGCAAATTTCATAGTTTCAACAATATTTTTCTCATACTTAATTCTTCCAAAATTTCCCTAAATAATTTTCATTAAATAGGAAATTTTCTCACCTTTCCAACCATATAAATAAGTCCTCCTAACTCAAATTTTGCAAGATATGAACCAACAGGATTTAGGGGAGAAATTTTCCCAAAGAATAGTCCATGGGCTTAGGGAGGAAAATTTTCCCCATGCGCGGGTCAGCGGGGCAGGGAAAAACTTAACGCATTTTCCCTCCTTTGGCACAAAAGCACAAATCACCTTTGTGTGCCCGCGAGCTCGGTGAGGGAGACATGTGTCACTCCCTAGTTGGTTGGGAGAAATGACAGGGCCGACGGAGCGGGTTGAGACTTTAAGTCTCTTTCGCCAAAAAACACAAGGGAACCGAATTGGTCCATGCCCACGCCGACATCATGATGCCATGTGTCACTCAGGGATTAGTGCATGGAAAAGGAATGGGTAGGAGTGGTGGAATATTTAGGATTTTAGCGTTAAATGTACTAGGGATAAATCTCACATGTGCCTCCACCGAAGGCAAAAAGGGTGCCACGTGTCGCAACCCTATTGGGCGTGGGTCCATGGGATTTTCGGAGTGCTCAGGGATTATGATTTCAAAAAGGTGAAAATTTCAAAGTCAAAATACATTCCGTGCCTCCATTGACCCTAAGGCCACCACGTGTCGACATGTGATTGGTTGCGAGTTAGTGGGGATGCGGGAAAATTGGAAATTTTTTCAAGTCCAAAACCATAAAAGTTTAAGTTCAAAAAGGGTCCACCCTTCCACCGTGCAACACTATCAAGACCCGATTGGTGTGTGGGCAGTAGGGATGTGGGGAAAAATGGGATAATTTTCCCAAGGTAAAATTTTCAAAAAGATAAGTTTAAGTTTGGTACGCCTCTAAGGTGCCATGTGGCGTGCTCGGTTGGTTGTAGGATGGTGGGGGTAGTGCAATATTTGTGGAAATTTTTCCAAAGTTAAAAGATAAATTTTTAATGAGTTAGATTTAATAAAAGAAAAATTTGAATACCAAATTGAAGTAAAACTTCAAATGGCCATAAATTTTGATAGAAATGTCAGATTTGGGAAAACGAGGACTTTTTGGAAAGCTCTCGATGCCCTCTTCGCATAGGAAACATAAAATTTAATTTTTGATGAAATTTAAAGGGTCAATTTTGTAAAAATGATTTGCAATATTTTAATTAGCAGGTGGCAATTTCAAACTTTTCAATTTGAATGAATTCAATTTCCTCCTTCACTCAACATGTAAAACCGACATGGATTATTGATCTAGGAAGGGTTTAAAGTGTTTTAGAGAAGTTGGTTTGTTCAATTGATTCAAAATTGTATTTTCTAATAAATGACAGGAAAACGACTGTAAGAGGGATTGTATTCGAATTAGCTATGGCTAAGTTGTTTTCTTGAGTTTTCTTTGTCAATTTATATTCATTGGTGAACCAACATACTAAATTTTAATATCTCCAAGTTAATAAAAGTGTGCAGGTATGAACTATACATTTTTATTAAAATTTACGAGTTTTAAAAGTCACAATGCCAGTGATCAAGTTTTTAAAGGATCTATTTATCAATTTCATCATTTAAGTGTAACAACTTATTTCTAATCTAGTCCGATACATTCACTTGATTTTAACAATTCATTCCCAAGTTAAAATACAAATTCTGATTTCAATTTTAATATAATTCCAAGGACGCCTAAAAAAACAATATACTTCCTTCCTACGCATTCTTCTTTCCAAGAGAGATTTTAATTCATAATAGCAATTCAATTCCAAGAAACAATGCAATTTTGAGAGAAGTAGTGCATTCCTTTATTAAATTCAAAAATTACAACTTTACAATTTTCTCTTTACCATTTTATTTTCAAATACAAAATGAAATGCATGTAACATCCTTTCACATTTCTTTTCAAAACAAAGAGTAGAATATAAATCCCCTACATTTCACATTCCATTTTTCAATCTTACATTACCAACAGAAAAGCCTTCTCATTACAAATATTTATACAACTTATCCACTTCAAAGTGGGAAGGGTTACAATGAACTTTCTCAAAAGAAGGGACTATCAAACTGTATATTCCTCTTACTCCAAAATAGCAGCATGCTAGTTTCTTCATCTTTTCATCTTGATCACAACAAGGAAGGGGAAAGGCAACGCTCTCCACCCAACCAAGATATCCAATGAGAAGGGAGAATCCATCCTTCCTCATTGGCCCCCAAGCCCCAACCATATTGAAATAATAGATGCAATACAACACATGGCAACAAAGGCTTCCACAACAAACATGCAACATTTTCACATTCAAAACACATTTCAAGAAGAATGTAGTTCACAACTACATTAAACAAGTGCAAACAAAACTAAGGCTTCATCAAGCAAGCCAACAAGAGAAAGGATCTATGGGGAACTACTTATGCCTCCCAATGGGAAATGGGAATCCACCAATACAACCCGCCAAAATAAACCATCTCACATATCCTTATGCCCCCCCAAATTCCTCCTTATGCCCCGCCCCCAAATTTTCTCCCTTATGCCCCCCCAAGAGTAAGAAATGCAAGCTATTTCTTTTCCATGGTGGATCCCAATCCCAAACTCCCTCCAAAATAAAACTAATGCCATTGGCATTCCCTTATGCCCCCCATTTGAAATCCCCATAGCCTTCTCCTACACCATGTCCTAAGCAGTCTACCCAACCAGCCAACACACACATAATAGCATTCACCATTTCATACATGCATGCAAGAGAAAGAAAGCATTTTAAAAAGGCTCAAGTTCCTACCTCTCCATAATGGAGTTTGTTCCAAGATCAACAAGCTTCCCAATGCCAAAATAACAGTCCAAAATCAGCAACACACAAACATGCAATGGTCTCCAATCTTCTTCCACAAGCAAGACTCCAAAACAGCAAGAAATTCACCCCAAGGAAAGTATGCAAAGTTTCAACAACCATCAAACAAGAAAGGAGTTCGAATTTTAAAGGAGAGGGAAGAGAAGAGGATGATGTGGATCCATGTGGGATGCCACATCATTCTTCCTCAACCCCAAGATCAAATTCAACATCATTCACCTAAACATAGTAAATACAATGACAAATTAACTTCCACCCAAAATAAACCATACCCAAAGGACTGAATTTAAAACATGTAAGAGAAGTGCAATTAAAACTTACAATTAGTCATTTCAAAATGCATTAAAAGGCCTAAATTTAACCTCCAAACCATAGGTATGGTTGGTGAATAATTTTAAGAGGTGTGGGATAAGTTTAACTTGTCCCACAAGCCTCCAAATATAGCCTCCAAGGACAAATTCGAATTCCCAAGAGGATGAAGTGTTTAACACTCCAAAATCTATCTTACATATTTCTTACACATTCTTACAACATTTCTTACACACTCTTACAATATTTCATTTAAGATCAACAACTTCATTAATTACATTCTTATGACATATTGATTTATTTATTTTAACACATGATTATCCACAACATTAACACAACATATAATAACTAATAAAGAGGGTAACACATCAAAAATAAACACATGTAAACATTAATAAGGAAACCATATTAATAAATACACAAACCCATGGTAACATATAATTGAAATCCCCCACACACACACACAACACAAGTGCCATGGTGACCTTGTTGAAATCACCTAGAATTCCAATATGGTTGGTCTCCAATCCCCCAAATATTGTTGTGATATTTTAACCTGCAAAACAAAAATACCTCCTTCAGCCTCGTGGCCATATTAGAACATCCAAAATGATATAAAAACATCTCAAGATCATCTAAACATATGAATCCCAACAATATCAAGAATTCAACATTATCATTTTCAATTAATTAATCAACTATATCATCATCAATAATCTTCCATACTAGATCTCCTCACAATATCCAATGTCACATGTCCAAATCAACATCTATAATATGCCCATGTCAAACATTATATCATCATCCATATATAAAAATGTCTCTAGTAACCATCATGCATAATAATTGAATCCAAGTCAATAATAATCCATAATTTAACATCTAACCGTCATACTAAAACAAAACATAATAGTGTCCATAATAAGATCAACAATTATAAGATCAGTATCTAAAAGTGTCAAAGGGAAGTGGACACTACATCCCCCTCCCCTTAGACTCGACTTCCTCCTAGAAGTCATTGGAACAAATGTGGAAACTACACTCGTAATGAAGTAGCATCCTCCCATGTAGTTGCAAAGTATCATCATTTTGTCCCACTATACCCAAACCTAAACAACCTCGTCTACCTCGAAGGCCTAGGGTCCTATGATCTATGATGCGAATGGGCTCCACCATCACCTACCCCTGATCCTGCACCTACAATGATGTCCAATCCAACACATGAGAAGGATCTACAATATATCTCCTAAGAACCAAAACATGAAACACATCATGTATATGAGACAAGCTGGGTGGCAATGCTAGATGGTAGGCCAAAGGGCCGATACGCTCCAAGATCTCAAAAGGACCAACGAATCTAGTAGCTAACTTAGAACCTTTTCCATAACGGATAGGGCTCTTGTGTGGCACGACACGAACAAGCACCTTCATGCCTACATCAAAACTACGGTCAATCCTATGTTGATCTGCATACTTCTTCCGCCTTTCTGAGCCTCTTGCAATCTCTACTTAATCAACACTACCTACTTTTGCTCCATGTCCTGTAAAATATCATCCAAGAGATATTCTAACATCTAACCTATCCTAGCTAAGAGGTGTCCTACAATCTCTACCATATAAATCCTGAAAAGGATCTATGCCTATGAAACTTTAGAAATTATTATTGTAGGAAAACTCCACTAAGTACAAGTACTCCTCCCACTTAGACTACTAATCCATCACATACATCCTGAGCATATCCTCTAAAACTTGGCTCACCCACTTAGTCTGGTCCATCTGTCTCTCGGGGTGATATGATGTTCTAAAGTTGATCCTCGTCCCAAGGACATACTACATGGTAGTCCAAAAATGTGAAGTGTATAAAGGATCATGGTCACAAATGATCTTCTACAGAATCCCATGTAACCTAAAAATATCATCCAAATATACTTGTGCCATCGCTCTAGCTGTATAAGTGGTATTCAGCGGAGAAAAGTGATCCACTTTTTTCAAGTTATCAACCATGACCATGATGGCATGGTGGTGATATCTCGACATCGTAGCCCAATAATGAAATCCATGGAAATGGTGTCCCACTTCCATTCCGGTTTAATATGAGGATAAAGAAGGATCTGCTAGATGTTGATGCTCGGCCTTAACCCTTGGCACTCTAAACATCATGACACAAATTTGGTCACATCTCAATGAAGTCCTCTCAATGACACATTTGTCTCAATGTTGCATGCATCTTCTTCTTCACCCCGGGATGGGCTAAATAGGGTGCATAGTGTGCCTCCACCAAAATGTCCTTCCTTAAGCCTCTATCTCTAGGAACATATATCCGGCCTTTGTGTCTGAGAACACCATCTACCTCTAAGGTAAATCCATCAAAATTCCCCTCAAGGGGTATCGTGACTCGATCTCTGCTCCAACTACAATGTAGAAGCTATCGAGGAAGTTGTTGAAGAATCCTGCTCTGTAAATCTGTGCTCACCTTGAAGTGGCCATAGCCATATGTCTCCATGTTTTGAGAGTGTCTGCTACCACATTCTCCTTCCCCTTCACATGCTCTATCTCCATGTCATACTCACAAAGAAACTCCATCAAACACCGATGATGAGCATTGAGATTGGGTTGTGTGAAGAGATGGAAAAGACTCAAGTGGTTTGTCCTAAGTGTGAATCTCCTACCAAGAAGAAAATGTATCCATCTAACCAAAGCATGCACAACTACTATAAGCTCAAGATCATGGGTTGGATAATTAAGCTCATGATCTTTGAGTTTACGAGACTCAAAAGCCACTACTCTGCCATCCTGCATCAACACACCTCCAAGGCCTACCAATGAAGCATCTATGTAAACAAAGAACTCACCCTGTGGATCCGACACTACAAGAATAGGTGTTGTGGTGAGGCATTCCTTTAGTGTTTTTGAAGGCCTACTGCATATGTCCAACTGAAAAAAATTCTTCCCTTTCCTCTCGAAGGGAAGTGATAGGGTGCGAATGTGAGAGAATTCTAAACAAATCTCAGTAGTAGCTTGTTAATCCCATGAAGCTGCACACCTCAGTCACCGTAATGGGTGATTGCCAATCCATAATGGCTCTAATCTTGGAAGGATCAATGTAAATAACTTCCCAAGAAATGATATGACCCAAATCTTCGCACCTCTATCTGAAAGAAAGCACACTTCTCCAAGTTCCTGTAAATTTGTTACTCACGAAGACACTGAAGAACCTGTCGAAGGTGCTCCTCATGCTCCTCATGTGTACGTGAGTATATCAAAATGTAATATAGGAATATGAGCATGAAGTGATCTAAAAGGTCCTAAATACCCCATTCATCGACTCATGAATTCGCAAGGGTATTAGTCAAACCAAAAGGCACCACCGTGAACTCATAGTGCCCATATCTCAAATACGGAAGGTGGTCTTATGAGTGTCCACCTGAAATCCTCAACTAATGGTACCCTAACTTGAGATCAATCTTAGAGAAAAATGTGGCTCCCTTATACGATCAAACAAGTCATCAATAAAAGGAAAAGAATAATGATTCTTGATCATTACCTTATTTAACTAGCGAAATAATCAATACACAACCGCAAGGATCCATCCTTCTTCTTTACAAAATCACCATTGCACCCAAGAGGATACACTAGGATAGATAAGGCCCTTCTCCAAAAGGACCTCAAGTCGTAACTTGAGCTCACGAGCTCTAGGGTGGTCATCTAATGAGGTTCCTATGAGATAGGCTCGCTCCAGAACTAGATCTATATGAAAATAAATCTCACGTGGGGGTGGTAACCCCAGTAGCTCCCCTAGAAAGACATCAAAAATCTCTCTCAAAATGGGATGATCATCTAGTGATGGTCCACTAGACCCATCCTCTGATCTCACATCCTTGACTGTAATAACATGCATCTAAAAACATGTCTCACACACGCTTAAGTTACATAATGAGATGGTGTGAATAGAAATGGGTCTCCCGACCCCTAAATTCACCGAATCCACTCCCAAATCATCTGCATAAGATATAGTCTTGTGATAACAATCCATCTTGGCCCTGTGTGTAGATAACCAATCCATACCCAAAATGACTTCATACGAGCCCAAAGGAAGAATATAAAGATCTGAAGTAGTGGTGAAAGATCCTAAATCCACTACACACTCCTTGACTAAGGAGTCCACAGAGATCTTGGCTCAGGAAGCTATCTTGACATTCTAACTAAGACCTTGCCTAACTTCCACCAGCCTACATTGCTCTACTAAATATGGTGTAATAAAAGATTCAAAAGAATCAAAATCAAACAATACTGAGAGGTAGGAATACCACCAATGCTACTTGTGGTCTCAATGACTGTGCTCGATGCTCTTCTGGTGGTTCTCAACCATTGCATAAATCCTTTGGCTGCGTCCATAGTCACTAATGGTTGGATCTCGAGATCGGTGCCTTACCCTTGTTAGGGTTATGAGGGCAATCTCTCCAAAAATGTCTCGTAACTCCACATCCAAAGCAACCACCTGATCCTCTCTAAGGAGTAGCACCTCCAGTAGGTGCTCTAGAAGTATGTGGTGTGGATCTTGATGATCTAACCATGGTCTGTTGTGGCCTCTCTTTGGTGAGCTCCCACTAACTGAGCTCTAGGTCCACCCTGTGTCTTGATGGGACCCCTAGGAGGAGGCCCCATACTCCAACCTCTTTGTGCATCAGCTCTCGTGGAGGTCACGAGGTGGGTGGGACTCTTGCTTGTCTGTGGCCAAAAGGATGACTTTTTGGTACCCAGCCACCACGAGGAAGAGGTACCAAACCCCTCGATCTACCATCTTGCATCTACTGAATGTGGGTTTGGACTCGGTCTCTAGCATGTTGGGTCTTTCCCCAAGTCTCCTCTATAATATAGGCCTTCTCGATGGCCTTTGCTAATGTCTGTGGGTAGTGGATCCACACTGCACCTCCAATATCTAAATTTAGGCCCTAGATGAACCTATGAATCTACACCTGCTCATCCTGCATATACTCTACATACTGGAGTAGATCTAGAAATCTACTCTCATACTCCTATATTTAAAGAGAAGCCTATCGGAGGTCATGGAACTCGTCAATCCTCTATTGATGAACCTCCGTGATAAATATCTACTCCTGAATCTCTCCTCAAAAAGCTCCTAGGTCACTATCTTTGAATCTACATGGAGCTTCTACTCCTTTTTCCTCCACCATACTCCTGCTCCATCCCTCAGTAGATGGATTGTAACACAAGCTTTCGTGTTGCTTAGAACAAGGGTAAAGCTTTAAACAACTGCTCAAGCTCACTAGCCAGCCCTTTGCCTAAAATCCACCCATGTCACCTGAGTAATGTGAGGGCTGAAGCTTTAGAATCTCCCTGATGTGATCTCTCTTGAGGTCTGTCGGCATCTCGGCATCTCTCTACATGCTCATCCCTAAGCCTAGGGCTCTGAGACCTCTCTCTATGCTCTAGAACTTTGTCACCCTATCTCCTAGGTGGTGACTCTACTCTGGCTAACTCCACATGGGAGTTCTCTCCTCTATGCTCCTTGCTGGGTCAAGGAGATACTTGACCCTTGATAGAAGGGGCTCTATCATGACTAGCTACATGTCCTCCTCCTAATCCTCGGGTAGATCGGCATTAAACATCCCAAGTGCAGCAGAATTTGAGTTAGAATAGTTACTACACCCTGATCCGGTGGTGGTGGTGGTGGTGAGTTTGAGTCTCTATGAAGGTTCCTCTCACTCCGTCTGAGCCTCCTGCATAGACCAAAGTGAGAGTTAGTTTATTTTTCTAAGTTTTACACAACTTCCATGTTTACTAAAATATACAAATTCTAGCTAAGTTGTTTTCTAAACTTAAAAGTGTACTAGGTTTAAGTTTTCATGTCTCAAGTTTTCTAGTGTGCCCAATGGTCCAAGATTTTGAACCACTGATCTGATACTAAGTGTAATGCCCACTTAAAACAACCACTTGAGACCTAAGAAACAACCTAGGGTTAGCTAGAAAAATTATGTGATAATTTTTTTTATTTGAAGTGTCTACAACTAGGTTGCAAGACATCAATTTTCACTAACAAGTTCCAAAACAAGACCAATTTACTACAACATATGTTCCCTTCATTAACTAATAACAAGTTCACAAGGTTCAAATTTTAGGGTTATATGTTTTAGTTAGGTTCAGGGAGTAATTTACCCCCATGCCTGCTCTCTAGTAGCCTCAAAGTTTCAACAAGATTTTTCTCATACTTAATGCTTCCAAAATTTCCCTAAATCATTTCCATTGGATAGGAAATTTTCTCACCTTTCCAACCATATAAAGAAGTCCTCTTAACTCCTTAAATTTTGCAAGATATGAGCCGAGAGGGCTTTAGGGGAGAAATTTTCCCAAAGAATAGTCCACGAGGCTTAGGGAGGAAATTTTTCCCCATGCGTGGGTCGGCAAGGTAGGGAAAAACTTAACGCATTTTCCCTCCTTTGGCGTAAAAGAACAAATCACCTTCGCACCCTACGAGCCCAGCGAGGGAGACACATTTCACTCCCTCGGTTGGTTGGGAGAAATGGCAGGATGATGGAGTGGGTTGAGACTTTAAGTTGCTTTTACAAAAAAAAGTGCAAGTGAACTGAATTGGTCCGTGCCCATGCCGATGCTGTGATGCCATGTGTCGCTTAGGGATTGGCGTGGGGAAAATGAATGGGTGGGAGCGGAGGAAGATTTAGGATTTTAGTGTTAAATGTGCTAGGAGAAATCTCACACATGCCTCCACCAAAGGTAGAAAGGGTGCCACATGACACAACCCTATTGGGCACGGGTCCACAAGATTTTGGAGTGCTCAGGGATTTATGATTTTAAAAAGGTGAAAAGTTTAAAGTCAAAATAAAATCCATGCCTCCGTCGAGCCTAAGGCCACCACGTGTCAGCATGCAATTGGTCGTGGGTTAGTGGGGATGCGGGGAAAAATTAGAAATTTTTCCAAGGTCCAAAACCTTAAAAGTTTAAGTTCAAAAGAGTATGCCTTCCACCATTCCACGTGTCAACAACTGATTGGCTGCAAGTTGGCGGGAATGTGGGGAAAATGGAAATTTTTTCCCAAGGTAAAATTTTCAAAAGATAAGTTTAAATTTGGTACACCCTCCGAGGTGCCCTTTGGCAGTCCCAATTGTTACAGGATGGTGGGGGCAATGGAATTTTTGTGGAAATTTTTCCAAAGTTAAAAATTTAAATTTTAACACTTAGATTTAATTATTATTTTTTTGAATGCCAAATTGAAGTAAAACTTCAAATGCCAATAACTTTTGATAGGAAGCTCAGATTTGGGAAGCGAGGACTTTTCGGAAAGCACTCGATGCCCTCTTTGCACAAGAAATATAAAATTTACTTTTGATGAATTTTAAAGGGTTAATTTTACAAAAATGATCTCTAGGATTTTAATTAGTAGACTAGCAATTTCTAACTTTTCAATTTGATTGAATTCAATTTCCTCCTTCACTCAACATGTCAAATAGACATGGAGTATTGATCTAGGGAGGGATTAAAGTTTTTTAGAGAAGTTGATTTATTCAATTGATTCAAAATTGTATTTTTCGACAAATGATAGGAAAATGACTGTTAGAGGGATTGTATTCAAATTAGTAATGGTTAAGTTGTTTTCTTGAGTTTTCTTTGTCAATTTGGATTCATTTGTGAATGAACATACTAAATTTTAACATCTCCAAGTTAATAAAAGTGTGCAGTCTGAACTGTACATTTTTATTAAAATTTACCGATTTTAAAAGTCACAATGCCCGGTGATCAAATTTTTAAAGGATCTATTTATCAATTTCATCATTTAAATGTAATAAATTATTTCTAATCTAGTCTTATACATTCATTTGATTCTAAAAATTCATTCCCAAGTTAAATTACAAATTTTGATTTCAATTTTAATATAATTCCAAGGATGTAAAAACAATATACTTCCTTCCTACACATTCTTCTTTCCAAGAGATATTTTAATTCACAATAGCAATTCAATTCCAAGAAACAATGCAAGTTTGAGAGAAGTAGTGCATTCCTTTATTGAATTCAAAAATTACAACTTTACAATTTTCTCTTTTCCATTTGATTTCTAAATACAAAATGCAATGCATGTAACATCCTTTCAAATTTCTTTTCAAAATAGAGAGTAGAATATAACTCCTCTACATTTCACATTCCAATTTTCAATCTTACATTACCAACACAAAAGCCTTCTCATTACAAATATTTATACAACTTATCCACTTCAAAGTGGGAAGGGTTACAATGAACTTGCTCAAAATAAGGGACTGTCAAACTCTATATTCCTCTTGCTCCAAAACAGCAAAGCATGCTAGTTTCTTCATCTTTTCATCTTGATCACAACAAGGAAGGGGGAAAGGCAACATTCTCCACCCAACCAAGATATACAATGAGAAGGAGAAGCCATCTTTCCTCATTGGCACCAAAACTGAGCCCAAACCATATTGAAATAAGAGATGTAATACAACACATGGCAACAAAGGCTTCCACAACAAACATGCAACATTTTCACATTCAAAACACATTTCAAGAAGAATGTAGTTCACAACTACATTAAACAAGTGCAAACAAAACTAAGGCTTCATCAAGCAAGCCAAAAGAGAAAGGATCTATGGGGAACTACTTATGCCTCCCAATGGGAAATGGGAATCCACCAAAATACCCACCAAAATAAACCATCTCATATACTTATGCCCCCACCCAAATTCCTCCTTATGCCCCCCAAAGTTTCTCCCTTATGCCCCCAAGAGTAAGAAATGCAAGCTATTTCTTTTCCATGGTGGATCCCAATCCCAAACTCCCTCCACAATAAAACTAATGCCATTGGCATTCCCTTATCCCCCCCATTTGAAATCCCCATAGCCTTCTCCTACACCATGTCCTAAGCAGTCTACCCAACCAACCAACACACACATAACAACATTCACCATTTCATACATGCATGCAAGAGAAAGAAAGCATTTTAAAAAGGCTCAAGTTCCTACCTCTCCATAATGGAGTTTGTTCCAAGATCAACAAGCTTCCCAATGCCAAAATGTAGTCCAAAATCAGCAACACACAAACATGCAATGGTCTCCAATCTTCTGTTAGGATAAATTAATTATGCATTATATGATTTATTATTTAATTTATTTTATTAATTAAATAATCATATTATATGGTTATATTATAAACCATACTATAATTGTATGTTGTTATATGGTTTTAAACCATATTTGTCTTTTTTTTCCTAGGTATAATTGTTACAATTATTATAACAATTTATATGCTTCTCGGATGTATTATTGGAAGCGGTTGTGAGCATGTTTTACCGTGCAACATATTTGTTTGTTCGCACATTGTTTTCTAATATGTATAAATATTGTAGCACTCCATTGTAATGGTTAATCAATTTCACATTAATAAAATATATAGGCTTCCGTCCCTGTTTGTGAAATTACATTTGGTTTCAGAGCAGGTTGAAGGATATTGGAGGATTGCAGCAGAGTTTGAGGAGCATTGGAGAAGCTTGTGTAAGCAAAGAGAGCCAGAGTTGCCTCTACAACATCCCAACCCCATCCCTTGCAATACCGCCATCAAATTCCTCAAAACCGCCATCAAATTCCTCAAAACCACCTTTATTCATTGCAATTAAGGTTGAGGAGGATAAAATTCACCAAGGAAGAGATTACAAGCTCAAAGGAAGGAAGAAAAATGATCTAAGGTGCCATACACAGTCAAAATCACCTTCATTCTCACCAAAACCACCTGTCATTTTTTCTCTTTGTTGGAATTTTTCTCAAAACCACCTTTCCAAAACCGTGGTTTTATGAAGAGGTATGGTTTTACAGTTTGGAAGTGTTTAATTATAATTTTCTCTTTACATATACTTGTTTAGCTTAGCCGCCCAAGTGGCTAGCATAACTTTTGTAAGACACTTCCCATCAAGAGAGGTCAAGGGTCAAATCCCCCTCCCTCACCCACTACCAAATTTGGTGGAAAATTTAGTGGAACCGCTAACTTTAGTGAAGAAAATTCAAATTTAGTTATAACTAACTAAATTTAGCGAGAAAAACCCTATTTTAGGGTAAAATTTTTCTTTTCTCCACTCTGCATATTTTTGCATTCGGAGCACTTTTTGCAAAGGAGGGCTATCTAAAAACTTCATTTTTAGCTAGTTTTTTACAGTTGTTTGCTCAGCAAGCCGTATTGGGCTCCAAAGGCCACCAGGGCCCCGAAAAAACAAATTTTTGCTTGCCATTCAATTTTTTCATATTTTTGAATGTAATTACATGTTTCAACATATTGTACTAATTTACAGGTTTCCATAATCAACTGAAAACTTTGTAACTGCTTAGAAACTGGAAAATTGTAATAAAAAACAATATAAAATTGGTTCTGTAACACTCACAAGATCCTAGATCTCATTCGTAGCGTTCAGTATATACGGTGCCTTTGGGAAGCGCTTACGGGTAAAGCCATCACGACTACTACTGCACTTAACACCTAATATAGCTGCAATAACGTTGTTGGGCATCGACCCTTTAAATCGACGGGGAGTAATAAGGTCACAGTGCACACACTATGAGCCATCCCATCCGCATCTGTGAACGATTGCATGACATAAATCCAGACTGAGAAATTATCTAAGTATATAGCGAAGTTACGCGTGCGTATGAGGATATTTCTTTCAACCGTTGTCAATAATCACATAGACCCCATCAAGATCTTGTCTTAGTACCATGTATTGAATTCTTTCACATACATTAACGCCTCTTTCACGTACCACCGGGTATATAGAAAGGGCGAGCTTCTCCACGTACCGACGGGTATATCAGATGGGCGTGTATATAGAAAGGTTCGGTATATCAGATTGACGGTATATAGATTAGGAGACCTAATACCTGGAGTGATAAGAGCCAAACCGTGTTAGTGATCTTTGTAAAATGGGCACCAATGCCCCCAAATTTTTCTTCTAGATTCACAATTGCTTAGAGGAAGAAACTATGCTACATGGAAGACAAAAAAAAAGACACAACTTGAGTTTGAAGAGATCCGATCTGTTGTGAATGGTACTCTGACTAGATCAGCCACTGATACAACACAACAACGGCAGTTTGATAAAGCAGATCAGAAGTCCAAACTCCTCATCTTGTTTAGAGTGTCTGATGATGTGCAACCCCACATTCAAGATGCCAAAACAACAAAAGAATCATGGGATAAATTGAGTATAGTATATGAGGCCAAGAACAAGAATGTCATACTAAATTTGTAGATTCAATTACATACACTAAAATTCAAGCAGAATGAGAAAATTGAAGCTTTCTTAAGAAGATTTACAAAATTAAGGGCTTCACTTCTAGCCCTAGGAAAACCAGCCACAGATGATGCTCTTGTTCCCATTGTTTTGAGAGTACTTCCCTCTTCTTACCACATTTTTGTCACAACACTAAACATGATAGATACGACAGTTGGTTTTGATAAACTGGTAAGCCTATTGCAACAAGAGGAAGCAATGCACATTAAGGATGATGAAGAGGAGCAGGCACTATCTTCACATCAAAAATGGAAAGGAAAAGGTAAAGGAAAACCTAATTCCTATCATAAGTCCCAACATCAGAATCAGTATCACAGGGACAATCAACAGAAGAAGCAATGTCCAATTTGCAAAAGAGGACATGACTTAAAATATTGTTGGTATAACACTTATAAGAAAGGTTCATCAAGCAACTCTAGACCACAACAACAACAATCTTACAAGGGACATTCTAACAACTATCATGGGTAGAAAAAGGGGAACTGGAAAAGAAGACCCCACCAGCAAGGTAATAGTGTTGAGCAACAAGAACAGTCAGACAATGAAGACTTCTTGTTCACTTGCTCGATCAAATGAACCATCCACATCATCTAGTGATGTCCGGTATGTTGATTTAGGAGCCACTCGACACATGACCAGCCATAGAGACTAGTTTATTTCAATGAGGGACACGCCATCGAAAAATCATGTTTCGTTGGGAGATGATTCTTCATATACAGTTCAGGGGATTGGGAACATTTCTCTACCCCTTGGTTCATGTAAATGTAGACTATCATATGTCCTATATGTCCCTGGGTTAACAAAGAATCTTCTTTCAGTTAGTCAACTCCTAGATCACAACATGAAAATTGACTTTGATATTCAATCCGGTAAGAAAATGTGTTTGATTCGAGATAAATCAAGAGGCTCAAAAATAATTGCAAAAGCCTCTAATGTGGGACACATGTTCCAACTTGATTTTGTTCACAAAGATGATCAAGCACTTATAGCTAAAAACACTACCTCAAAGCACAATTGTGGCATCGAAGATTTGGTCATGTAAGTTTCAAATATCTCGAAACACTTCACCGGTGTAATATGGTACATGGGCTACCATCTCTTCAGAAGGATACAAACAAGTGTCCTCACTGCCTAGTAGGAAAACAACACAGAGTTTCATTCTAGAGGAGTACATTTTGAGCTCATGGTAAACTTGACCTAGTTCATACCGATCTTTACGGTCCACTGCAGCCAAGTCATACTAGGTTCCAGTACTTCATGCTTTGTGTTGATGACTATTCATAGAAAATGTGGATTTTTTGTCTTCGCAAGAAAAGTGAAGCATTTGAAACCTTCAAAAAGTTCAAAGTAGCAGTTGAGAAAGAAATTGGTCGTCACATCAAAACTCTCTACTCAGATCGAGGGGGGGAATTCACCAGTGATGATTTCAGAGACTACCTACAAACTCACAAGATTCATTGACAAATGCCTCCTCCACACACGCCACAGTAAAATGATGTTTTTGAGAGAAGAAATCATACTATCATGGAAATGGTGCGATGCATGATCAATGATTCTAAACTTGTAAATAAATTTTGGGGAAGTATAGGAAAGACGGTGAGTGTATTTGTTGAATAGAGTGCCCACAATTGCTCTTGATGGAATTACACCACAAGAAGCATGATAAAAAAGGAAACCATCCATTGCACACCTCAGAGTATTCGGGTGCAAAGCAAACATGCACATACCCAAACAGAATAGAAATAAATTGGACATGAATTCACAAAAATGCATCTTCATTGGGTACAGTGAAGAGACTCTTGGGTATAGATTAATGGATCCTAAGACCAGAAAATTCTACACCAGTAGAGATGTTGAGTTTTTCGAGAAGAAGGAAGTAGAGACTCCTCCTCTAAACTCACAAGATGTAGATTTTTCACCTATTGTAAAAATTGAAGCTGATGTTCCCTCAGAAGATGAAAGTGATGATGGGGATGATGATGATCAGATAGAACCACAACCCATGGGAATAGTTTAGCATATGCCTAAATGGTGTACAAGTACATTACGAGATGCAAGATTGGATGCTCCACCAGATACATCCACCCCTGGACCACAGACTCACAGTAAAGCAATAGAAGAAGTTAATTTTTCTTTGATGAGTAGAGTTATTAAATCAGATGAGCCCTCTACAGTCCAGGAAGCCCTACAGTCAAAATCTTGGAAAGATGCCATGGATTCTGAATATCAATCAGTGATGAAGAATAACACTTGGTAGCTTGTCGATCTTCCACTAGGGAAGAAACCCATTGGATGCAGATGGATATTCAAAACTAAGTACAAAGAAGATGGGACATTAAACAAGTAAAAGCAAGACTTGTAGCAAAGGGGTACACACAAAAAGAATGCATTTACTATGAGGAGACATTTTATCCCATAGCCTAAGATCAAAACAATTAGGATGATCTTTGCTCTAGCTTCTCGGTTTGGATGGAAAGTTCACCTAATGGACGTAAAAGTGCCTTCCTAAATGGAGATTTACAAGAAGAATTCTACATGACTCAACCTAAGGGATATGTTGTACCTAGTCAAGAAAAAAAGGTATGTAGACTTAGGAAATCTCTGTATGGTCTAAAATAAGCACCCGGGAATGGTACATCAAGATTGATGAGCATCTCGTACAACATGGATTTGTTAGAAATCCATACGATCCCAATCTCTACCTCAAAAAGTAAGGGGGGGATATGGTGATTGTTGTTCTCTATGTCGACGATCTAGTCATCATCGCAGCGATTTAGTGAGGATGATTGATGCAACGAAGAAATATATTAATTGATCGTTCAACATGACTGATCTTGGGCTGATGCACTATTATCTTGGATTGGAAGTGTGGCAGAAAGAGAATCATATTTTTGTTTCTTCATGTTTTCATCTTGATCACAACAAGGAAGGGGAAAGGCAACTCTCTCCACCCAACCAAGATATCCAATAAGAAGGAGAATCCATCCTTCCTCATTGGCCCCCAAGACCAAACCATATTGAAATAATAGATGCAATACAACACATGGCACCAAAGGCTTCCACAACAAACATGCAACATTTTCACATTCAAAACACATTTCAAGAAGAATGTAGTTCACAACTACATTAGAAAAGTGCAAACAAAACTAAGGCTTCATCAAGCAAGCCAAAAGAGAAAGGATATATGGGAAACTACTTATGCCTCCCAATGGGAAATGGGAATTCACCAATATAACCCGCCAAAATAAACCATCTCACATATCCTTATGCCCCATGCTAAATTCCTCCTTATACCCCGCCCCCAAATTTTCTCCCTTATGCCCCCAAGAGTAAGAAATGCGAGCTATTTCCTTTCCATGGTGGATCCCAATCCCAAACTCCCTCTAAAATAAAACTAATGCCATTGGCATTCCCTTATGCCCCCATTTGAAATCCCCATAGCCTTTCTACTACAACATGTCCTAAGCAGCCTACCCAACCATCCAACACACACATACCAGCATTCACCATTTCATACATGCATGCAAGAGAAAGAAAGCATTTTAAAAAGGATCAAGTTCCTACCTCTCCATAATGGAGTTTGTTCCAAGATCAACAAGCTTCCCAATGCCAAAATAACAGTCCAAAATCAGCAACACACAAACATGCAATGGTCTCCAATCTTCTTCCACAAGCAAGACTCCAAAACAACAAGAAATTCGCCCCAAGGAAAGTATGCAAAGTTTCAACAACCATCAAACAAGCAAGGAGTTCGAATTTTAAAGGAGAGGGAAGAGAAGAGGATGATGTGGATCCATGTGGGATGCCACATCATTCTTCCTCAACCCCAAGATCAAATTCAACATCATTCACCTAAACATAATAAATAAAATGACAAATTAACTTACACCCAAAATAAACCATACCCCAAAAGGACTGAATTTAAAACATGTAAGAGAAGTGCAATTAAAACTTACAATTAGTCATTTCAAAATGCATTAAAAAGACCTAAATTTAACCTCCAAACCATAGGTATGGTTGGTGAATAATTTTAAGAGGTGTGGGACAAGTTTAACTTGTCCCACAAGCCTCCAAATATAGCCTCCAAGGACAAATTCGAATTCCCAAGAGGATGAAGTGTTTAACACTCCAAAATCTATCTTACATATTTCTTACACATTCTTACAACATTTCTTACACACTCTTACAATATTTCATTTAAGATCAACAACTTCATTAATTACATTCTTATGACATCTTGATTTATTTATTTTAACACATGATTATCCACAACATTAACACAACATATAATTACTAATGAAGAGGGTAACACATCAAAAATAAACACATGTAAACATTAATAAGGAAACCATATTAATAAATACACAAACCCATGGTAACATATAATTGAAATCCCCCCCCCACACACACACACAACACAGTGCCATGGTGACCTTGTTGAAATCACCTAGAATTCCAATATGGTTGGTCTCCAATCCCCCAAATATTGTTGTGATATTTTAACCTGCAAAACAAAAATACCTCCTTCACCTCGTGGCCATATTAGAACATCCAAAATGATATAAAAACATCTCAAGATCATCTAAACATATGAATCCCAACAATATCAAGAATTCAACATTATCATTTTCAATTAATTAATCAACTATATCATCATCAATAATCTTCCATACTAGATCTCCTCACAATATCCAATGTCACATGTCCAAATCAACATCTATAATATGCCCATGTCAAACATTATATCATCATCCATATATAAAAATGTCTCTAGTAACCATCATGCATAATAATTGAATCGGTCAATAATAATCCATAATTTAACATCTAACCGATACTAAAACAAAACATAATAGTGTCCATAATAAGATCAACAGTATTAAGATTAGTATTTAAAAGTGTCAAAGGGAAGTGGACACTACATCCCCCTCCCCTTAGACTCGACTTCCTCCTAGAAGTCACTGGAACAAATGTGGAAACTACACTCGTAATGGAGTAGCATCCTCCCATGTAGTTGCAGTATCATCATTTTGTCCCACTGTACCCAAACCTAATCAACCTCTCTACCTCGAAGGCCTAGGGTCCTATGATCTACGATGCGAATGGGCTCCACCATCACCTACCCCTGATCCTGCACCTACAATGATATCCAATCCAACACATGAGAAGGATCTACAATATATCTCCTAAGAACCAAAACATGAAACACATCATCTAGATGAGACAAGTGGGTGGCAATGCTAGATGGTAGGCTAAAGGGCCGATACGCTCCAAGATCTCAAAAGAACCAACGAATATAGCAGCTAACTCAGAACCTTTTCCATAACCGATAGGGCTCTTGTGTGGCCTCGACACGAACGAGCACCTTCATGCCTACATCAAAATTACGGTCAATCCTATGTTGATCTGCATACTTCTTACGCCTTTCCCGAGCCTCTTGCAATCTCTCGCTAATCAACACTACCTCTGCTCCATGTCCTGTAAAATATCATCCAAGAGATATTCTAACATCTAACCTATCCTAGCTAAGAGGTGTCCTACAATCTCTACCATACAAATCCTGAAAAGGATCTATGCCTATGAAACTTTAGAAATTATTATTGTAGGAAAACTCCACTAAGTACAAGTACTCCTCCCACTTAGACTACTAATCCATCACATACATCCCGAGCATATCCTCTAAAACTTGGCTCACCCACTCGGTCCATGTCCATCATCTCGGGGTGATATGATGTTCTAAAGTTGATCCTCGTCCCAAGGACATACTACATGGTAGTCCAAAATGTGAAGTGTATAAAGGATCATGGTCACAAATGATCTTCTACGAGAATCCCATGTAACCTAAAAATATCATCCAAATATACTTGTGCCCTTTGCTCTATTTGTATAAGTGGTATTCACTGGAGAAAAGTGATCCACTTTTTCAAGTTATCAACCATGACCATGATGGCATGGTGGTGATATCTCGACATCGATAGCCCAATAATGAAATCCATGGAAATGGTGTCCCACTTCCATTCGGTTTAATATGAGGATAAAGAAGGATTTCTGCTAGATGTTGATGCTCAGCCTTAACCCTTTGGCACTCTAAACATCATGACACAAATTTGGCCACATCTCAATGAAGTCCTCTCTAATGACACATTTGTCTCAATGTTGCATGCATCTTCTTCACCCCGGGATGGGCTAAATAGGGTGCATAGTGTGCCTCCACCAAAATGTCCTTCCTTAAGCCTCTATCTCTAGGAACATATATCGGCCTTTGTGTCTGAGAACACCATCTACCTCTAAGGTAAATCCATCAAAATTCCCCTCAAGGGGTATCTGTGACTCGATCTCTGCTCCAACTACAATGTAGAAGCTATCAAGAGGAAGCTGTTGAAGAATCCTGCTCTGTAAATCTGTGCTCACTGAAGTGGCCATAGCCATATGTCTCCATGTTTTGAGAGTTTCTGCTACCACATTCTCCTTCCCCTTCACATGCTCTATCTCCATGTCATACTCACAAAGAAACTCCATCAAACACCGATGATGAGCGTTGAGATTGGGTTGTGTGAAGAGATGGCAAAGACTCAAGTGGTTTGTCCTAAGTGTGAATCTCCTACCATGAAGAAAATGTATCCATATAACCAATGCATGCACAACTACTATAAGCTCAAGATTCATGGGTGGGATAATTAATCTCATGATCTTTGATTTTACGAGACTCAAAAGCCACTACTCTGCCATCCTGCATCAACACACTTCCAAGGCCTACCAATGAAGCATCTATGTAAACAAAGAACTCACACCGTGGATCCGACACTACAAGAATAGGTGTTGTGGTGAGGCATTCCTTTAGTGTTACAAGGCCTACTCGCATATGTCCAACCAGAAAAAAATTCTTCCCTTTCCTCTCGAAGGGAAGTGATAGGAGTGTGCAATGTGAGAGAATTCCTAAACAAATCTCTCGGTAGTAGCTTGTTAATCCCATGAAGCTGTGCACCTCGGTCACTGTAATGGGTGATTGCCAATCCATAATGGCTCTAATCTTGGAAGGATCAATGTAAATAACTTCCCAAGAAATGATATGACCCAAATACTGCACCTCTATCTGAAAGAAAGCACACTTCTCCAAGTTCCTGTAAATTTGTTGCTCACGAAGACACTAAAGAACCTATCGAAGGTGCCTCTCATGCTCCTCATGTGTACGTGAGTATATCAAAATGTAATATAGGAATATGAGCATGAAGTGATCTAAAAAGGTCCTAAATACCCCATTCATCGGACTCATGAATTCTGAGGGTATTAGTCAAACCAAAAGGCACCACTGTGAACTCATAGTGCCCATATCTCGTACGGAAGGTGGTCTTATGAGTGTCCACCTTTGAAATCCTCAACTAATGGTACCCTAACTTGAGATCAATCTTAGAGAAAAAAGTGGCTCCCTTATCTGATCAAACAAGTCATCAATACAAGGAAAAGAATAATGATTCTTGATCATTACCTTATTTAACTAGCAGTAATCAATACACAACCGCAAGGATCCATCCTTCTTCTTTACAAAAATCACCATTGCACCCCAAGGGGATACACTAGGATAGATAAGGCCCTTCTCCAAAAGGACCTCAAGCTGTAACTTGAGCTCACAGAGCTCTAGGGTGGTCATCTAATGAGGTTCCTATGAGATAGGCTCTGCTCAGGAACTAGATCTATATGAAAATAAATCTCACGTGGGGGTGGTAACCCCAGTAGCTCCCCTAGAAAGACATCAGAAAACTCTCTCAAAATGGGATGATCATCTAGCAATGGTCCACTAGACCCATCCTACGATCATCACGACAGTAACAACATGCATCGAAAAACATGTCTCACACACTTTGCTTAAGTTACATATTTGAGATGGTGTGAATAGAAATGGGTCTCCGACCCCTAAATTCACCGAATCCACTCCCAAATCATCTGCATAGGATATAGTCTTGTGATAACAATCCATCTTGGCCCTGTGTGTAGATAACCAATCCATACCCAAAATGACTTCATACGAGCCCAAAGGAAGAATATAAAGATCGAAGTAGTGGTGAAAGATCCTAAATCCACTACACACTCCTTGGACTAAGGAGTCCACAGAGATCTTGGCTCGAAGCTATCTTGACATTCTAACTAAGACCTTGCCTAACTTCCACCAACCTACATTGCTCTACTAAATATGGTGTAATAAAAGATTCGGAAGAATCAAAATCAAACAATACAGAGGTAGGAATACCACCAATGCTACTTGTGGTCTCAATGACTGTGCTCTGATGCTCTTCCTGGTGGTTCTCAACCATTGCATAAATCCTTTGGCTGCGTCCATAGTCACTAATGGTTGGATCGAGATCGGTGCCTTACCCTTGTTAGGGTTATGAGGGCAATCTCTCCAAAAATGTCCTGTAAATCCACATCCAAAGCAGCCACTTGATCCTCTCTAAGGAGTAGCACCTCCAGTAGGTGCTCTAGAAGTATGTGATGTGGATCTTGATGATCTAACCATGGTTTGTTATGGCCTCTACTGGTGAGCTCCCACTAACTGAGCTCTAGGTCCACCATGTGTCTTGATGGGACCCCTAGGAGGATGCCCCATACTCCAACCTCTTTGTGCATCAGCTCTCTGTGGAGGTCTACGAGGTGGGTGGGACTGCTGCTACTACTCGTGGCCAAAAGGATGACTTTTTGGTACCACTGGCCACCACGAGGAAGAGGTACCAAACCCCTCGATCTACCATCTTGCATCTACTCAATGTGGGTTTGGACTCGGTTTCTAGCCTGATGGGTCTTTCCCCAAGTCTCCTCTATAATGTAGGCCTTCTCGATGGCCTTTGCTAATGTCGTGGGTAGTGGATGCACACGGCACCTCTAATATCTAAATTCAAGCCCTGGATGAACCTATGAATCTGCACCTGCTCATCCTGCATATACTCTACATCGGAGTAGATCCAAATCTACTCTCATACTCTGCTACAGAAAGAGAAGCCTATCAGAGGTCATGGAACTCGTCAATCCTCTATTGTATGAACCTCTGTGATAAATATCTACTCCTGAATCTCTCCTCAAAAAGTTCCCAGGTCACTATCTTTGAATCTACATGGAGCTTCTACTCCTTTTTCCTCCACCATACTCCTGCTCCATCCCTTAGTAGATGGATTGCAACACAAGCTTTCGTGTTGCTAGAACAAGGATAAAGCTTGAAGCAAGCTGCTCAAGCTCACTAGCCACCCTTTGCCTAAAATCCACCCATGTCACGAGTAATGTGAGGGTGAAGCTTTAGAATCTCCTGATGTGATCTCTTGCTTTGAGGTCCTGTCGGCATCTCGGTCTCTCTACATGCTCATCCCTAAGCCTAGGGCTCGAGACCTCTCTCTATGTTCTAGAACTTTTTCACCCTATCTCCTGGTGGTGACTCTACTATGTCTAACTCCACATGGGAGTTCTCTCCTCTATGCTCCTTGATGGGTCAAGAAGATACTTGACCCTTGATAGAAGGGGCTCTATCATGACTAGCTATATGTCCTCCTAATCCTCCGGGTAGATCGGCATTAACATCCTGAAAGTGCAGTAGAATTTGAGTTAGAATAGTTACTACACCCTGATCCGGTGGTGGTGGTGGTGGTGAGTTTGAGTCTCTGCGAAGGTTCCTCTCACTCCGTCTTAGCCTCCTGCAGACCAAAGTGAGAGTTAGTTTATTTTTCTAAGTTTTACACAAATTCCATGTTTACTAAAATATACAAATTCTAGCTAAGTTGTTTTCTAAACTTAAAAGTGTACTAGGTTTAATTTTTCATGTCTCAAGTTTTCTAGTGTGCCCAATGGTCCAAGCTTCTAAACCCAGCGATCGATACTAAGTGTAATGCCCATTTAAAACAACCACTTGAGACCTAAGAAACAACCTAGGGTTAGCTAGAAAAATTATGGGATAATTTTTTTTATTTGAAGTGTCTACAACTAGGTTGCAAGACATCAATTTTCACTAACAGGTTCCAGAACAAGACCAATGTACTACAACATATGTTCCCTTCATTAACTAATAACAAGTTCACAAGGTTCAAATTTTAGGGTTATATGTTTTAGTTAGGTTCAAGGAGTAATTTACCCCCATGCCTGCTCTCTAGCAGCCTCAGAGTTTCAACAAGATTTTTCTCATACTTAATGCTTCCAAAATTTCCCTAAATCATTTCCATTGGATAGGAAATTTTCTCACCTTTCCAACCATATAAAGAAGTCCTCCTAACTCCTTATATTTTGCAAGATATGAGCCGAGTGGGCTTTAGGGGAGAAATTTTCCCAAAGAATAGTCCACGGGCTTAGGGAGGAAAATTTTCCCCATGCGTGGAGTCGGCAAGAAGGGAAAAACTTAACGCATTTTCCCTCCTTTGGCGTAAAAGCACAAATCACCTTCGCATGCCTACGAGCCCAGCGAGGAGACACATTTCACTCCTAGGTTGGTTGGGAGAAATGGCGAGGCTGATGGAGTGGGTTGAGACTTTAAGTCTCTTTCACCAAAAAGTGCAAGGGAACCGAATTGGTCTGCGTGCCCATGCCGATGCTATGATGCCATGTGTCGCTTAGGGATTGGCGTGGGGAAAATGAATGGGTGGGAGTGGCGGAAGATTTAGGATTTTAGGGTTAAAAGTGCTAGGAGAAATTTCACGCATGCCTCCACCAAAGGTAGAAAGGGTGCCACCTGACACGACACAACCCTATTGGGCACGGGTCCACGAGGATTTTGGAGTGCTCGGGGATTTATGATTTTAAAAAGGTGAAAAGTTTAAAGTCAAAATAAAATCCATGCCTCCGTCGAGCCTAAGGCCACCACGTGTCAGCATGCGATTGGTCATGGGTTAGTGGGGATGCGGGGAAAAATTGGAAATTTTTCCAAGGTCCAAAACCTTAAAAGTTTAAGTTCAAAAAGGGTACGCCCTTCCACCATGCCACGTGTCAACAACTGATTGGCTGCAGGCTGGCGGGAATGTGGGGAAAAATGGAAATTTTTTCCCAAGGTAAAATTTTCAAAAAGATAAGTTTAAATTTGGTCCACCCCTCTGAGGTGCCTTTGGCGAGTCCCAATTGGTTACGGGATGGTGGGGGCAGCAACGGAATTTTTGTGGAAATTTTTCCAAAGTTAAAAATTTAAATTTTAACACTTAGATTTAATTATTATTTTTTTTGAATGCCAAATTGAAGTAAAACTTCAAATGCCAATAACTTTTGATAGGAAGCTCAGATTTGGGAAACTGAGGACTTTTCGGAAAGCACTCGATGCCCTCTTTGCACAAGAAATATAAAATTTACTTTTTGATGAATTTTAAAGGGTTAATTTTACAAAAATGATCTGCAGGATTTTAATTAGTAGACTAGCAATTTCTAACTTTTCAATTTGATTGAATTCAATTTCCTCCTTCACTCAACATGTCAAACTGACATGGAGTATTGATCTAGGGAGGGATTAAAGTTTTTTAGAGAAGTTGATTTATTCAATTGATTCAAAATTGTATTTTTCGACAAATGATAGGAAAACGACTGTTAGAGGGATTGTATTCGAATTAGCAATGGTTAATTTGTTTTCTTGAGTTTTCTTTGTCAATTTGGATTCATTTGTGAATGAACATACTAAATTTTAACATCTCCAAGTTAATAAAAGTGTGCAGGTCTGAACTGTACATTTTTATTAAAATTTACCAGTTTTAAAAGTCACAATGCCAGTGATCAAATTTTTAAAGGATCTATTTATCAATTTCATCATTTAAGTGTAACAAATTATTTCTAATCTAGTCTAATACATTCATTTGATTCTAAAAATTCATTCCCAAGTTAAATTACAAATTTTGATTTCAATTTTAATATAATTCCAAGGATGTAAAAACAATATACTTCCTTCCTACACATTCTTCTTTCAAGAGATATTTTAATTCACAATAGCAATTCAATTCCAAGAAACAATGCAAGTTTGAGAGAAGTAGTGCATTCCTTTATTGAATTCAAAAATTACAACTTTACAATTTTCTCTTTTCCATTTTATTTATAAATACAAATGCAATGCATGTAACATCCTTTCACATTTCTTTTCAAAACAGAGAGTAGAATATAACTCCTTTACATTTCACATTCCAATTTTCAATCTTACATTACCAACACAAAAGCCTTCTCATTACAAATATTTATATAACTTATCCACTTCAAAGTGGGAAGGGTTACAATGAACTTGCTCAAAAGAAGGGACTATCAAACTATATATTCCTCTTGCTCCAAAACAGTAAGCATGCTAGTTTCTTCATCTTTTCATCTTGATCACAACAAGGAAGGGGGAAAGGCAACACTCTCCACCCAACCAAGATATCCAATGAGAAGGGAGAAGCCATCCTTCCTCATTGGCCCCCGAGCCCCAACCATATTGAAATAAGAGATGCAATACAACACATGGCAACAAAGGCTTCCACAACAAACATGCAACATTTTCACATTCAAAACATAGTTCAAGAAGAATGTAGTTCACAACTACATTAAACAAGTGCAAACAAAACTAAGGCTTCATCAAGCAAGCCAAAAAGAGAAAGGATCTATGGGGAACTACTTATGCCTCCCAATGGGAAATTGGAATCCACCAAAATAAACCATCTCACATATACTTATGCCCCCACCCAAATTCCTCCTTATGCCCCCTAAAGTTTCTCCCTTATGCCCCCAAGAGTAAGAAATGCGAGCTATTTCTTTTCCATCATGGATCCCAATCCCAAACTCCCTCCACAATAACTAATGCCATTGGCATTCCCTTATTACCCTCCCATTTGAAATCCTCATAGCCTTCTCCTACACCATGTCCTAAAGCGGTCTACCCAACCAACCAACACACACATAACAACATTCACCATTTCATACATGCATGCAAGAGAAAGAACGTATTTTAAAAAGGCTCAAGTTCCTACCTCTCCATAATGGAGTTTATTCCAAGATCAACAAGCTTCCCAATGCCAAAATAACGAGTCCAAAATCAGCAATGCAGAGACAAACATGCAATGGTCTCAATCTTTGTTAGGATAAATTAATTATGCATTATATGATTTATTATTTAATTTATTTTATTAATTAAATAATCATATTATATGGTTATATTATAAACCATAATATAATTGTAAGTTGTTATATGGTTTTAAACCATATTTGTCTTTTTGTTTCATAGGGATAATTGTTACAATTATTATAACAATTTATATGCTTCCCGGATGTATTATTGGAAGCAGTTGTGAGTATGGTTTTACCTGTGCAACATATTTGTTTGTCTGCACATTGTTGTCCAATATGTATAAATATTGTAGCACTCCATTGTAATGGTTAATCAATTTCACATTAATAAAATATATAGGCTTCCGTCCCTGTTTGTGAAATTACATTTGGTTTCAGAGCAGGTTGAAGGATATTGGAGGATTGCAGCAGAGTTTGAGGAGCATTGGAGAAGCTTGTGTAAGCAAAAGAGAGCCAGAGTTGCCTCTACAACTTCCCAGCCCCATCCCTTGCAATACCGCCATCAAATTCCTCAAAACCGCCATCAAATTCCTCAAAACCACCTTTATTCATTGCAATTAAGGTTGAGGAGGATAAAATTCACCAAGGAAGAGATTACAAGCTCAAAGGAAGGAAGAAAAATGATCTAAGGTGCCATACACAGTCAAAACCACCTTCATTCTCACCAAAACCACCTGTCATTTTTTCTCTTTGTTGGAATTTTTCTCAAAACCACCTTTCCAAAACCGTGGTTTTTTAAAGAGGTATGGTTTTACAGTTTGGAAGTATTTAATTATAATTTTCTCTTTACATATACTTGTTTAGCTTAGCCGCCCAAGTGGCTAGCATAACTTTTGTAAGACACTTCCCATCAAGAGAGGTCAAGGGGTCAAATCCCCCTCCCTCACCCACTACCAAATTTGGTGGAAAATTTAGTGGAACCGCTAACTTTAGCGGAAAATTCAAATTTAGTTATAACTAACTAAATTTAGCGAGAAAAACCCTATTTTAGGGTAAAATTTTTTTTTTCTCCACTCTGCATATTTTTACATTCGGAGCACTTTTTGCCAAAGGAGGGCTATCTAAAAACTTCATTTTGAGCTAGTTTTTTGATTGTTTTCTCAAAGAAGTCGTATTGGCTCAAAGGCCACGGGGGCCCAAAAAAACAAATTTTTTGCCTGCCATTCAATTTTTCATATTTTTGAATGTAATTGCATGCTTCAACATATTGTACTAATTTACGTTTCCATAATCAACTGAAAACTTTGTAACTGCTTAGAAACTGGAAAATTTGTAATAAAAAACAATATAAAATTGGTTCTGTAACACTCACAAGATCCTAGATCTCATTCGCAGCGTTCGGTATATACGGTGCCTTTGGGAAGCGCTTACGGGTAAAGCCATCACGACTACTACTGCACTTAACACCTAATATAGCTGCAAATGTCATCTGGGCATCGACCCTTTAAATCGACGGGAGTAATAAGGTCACAGTGCACACACTATGAGCCATCCCATCCGTCTGTGAACGATTGCATGACATAAATCGGACTGAGAAATTATCTAAGTATATAGCGAAGTTACACGTGCGTATGAGGATATTTCTTTGAGCCGTGTCAATAATCACATAGACCCCATCAGTACTATTTTAGTACCATGTATTGAATTCTTTCACATACGTTAATGCCTCTTTCACATACCACTTAGGGTATATAGAAAGGGCGAGCTTCTCCATGCCGATGGGTATATCGGAAGGGTGCGTATATAGAAAGGTTTGGTATATCAGACTGACGGTATATAGATTGGGAGACCTAATACCTGGAGTGATAAGAGCCAAACCCTGTTAGTGATCTTTGTAAAATGGGCACCAATGCCCCCAAATTTTTTCTTCTAGATTCACAATTGCTTAGAGGAAGCAACTATGCTACATGGAAGACAAAAATAAAGACACAACTTGAGTTTGAAGAGATCGATCATTGTGAATGGTACTCTGACTAGATCAGCCACTGATACAACACAACAACGGTAGTTTGATAAAGCAGATCAGAAGGCCAAACTCATCATCTTGTTTGGAGTGTCGATGATGTGCAACCCCACATTCGAGATGCCAAAACAACAAAAGAAGCATGGGATAAATTGAGTATAGTATATGAGGCCAAGAACAAGAATGTCATACTAAATTTGTAGAGTCAGTTACATACACTGAAATTCAAGCAGAATGAGAAAATTGAAGCTTTCTTAAGAAGAGTTACAAAATTAAGGGCTTCACTTCTAGCCCTAGGAGAACCAGTCATCAGATGATGCTCTTGTTCCCATTGTTTTGAGAGCACTCCCCTCTTCTTACCACATTTTTGTCACAACACTAAACATGATAGATACGACAGTTGGTTTTGACAAACTGGTAAACCTATTGCAACAAGAGGAAGCAATGCACAATAAGGATGATGAAGAGGAGTAGGCACTGTCTTCACATCAAAAATGGAAAGGAAAAGGTAAAGGAAAACCTAATTCCTATCAGAAGTCCCAACATCAGAATCAGTATCACGGGGACAATCAATCAGAAGAAGCAATGTCCAATTTGTAAAAGAGGACATGACTTAAAATATTGTTGGTATAACACTTATAAGAAAGGTTCATCAAGCAACTCTGGACCACAACAACAACAATCTTACAAGGGACATTCTAACAACTATCATGGGTAGAAAAAGAGGCTGGAAAAGAAGACCCCACCAGTAAGGTAATATTGTTGAGCAACAAGAACAATCAGACAATGAAGACTTCTTGTTCACTTCTCGATCAAGTGAACCATCCACATCATCTAGTGATGTCTGGTATGTTGATTTAGGAGCCACTCGACACATGACCAGCCATAGAGACTAGTTTATTTCAATGAGGGACACGCCATCGAAAAATCATGTTTCGTTGGGAGATGATTCTTCATATACAGTTTAGGGGATTGGGAACATTTCTCTACCCCTTGGTTCATGCAAATGTAGACTATCAGATGTCCTATATGTCCCTGGGTTGACAAAGAATCTTCTTTCAGTTAGTCAACTCCTAGATCACAACATGAAAATTGACTTTGATAGTCAATCCGGAAAGAAAATGTGTTTGATTCGAGATAAATCAAGAGGCTCAAAAATAATTGCAAAAGCCTCCAATGTGGGACACATGTTCCAACTTGATTTTGTTCACAAAGATGATCAAGCACTTATAGCTAAAAACACCACCTCAGCACAATTGTGGCATCGAAGATTTGGTCATGTAAGTTTCAAATATCTCGAAACACTTCACCGGTGTAATATGGTACATGGGCTACCATCTCTTCAGAAGGATACAAACAAGTGTCCTCACTGCCTAGTAGGAAAACAACACAGAGTTTCATTCTAGAGGAGTACATTTTGAGCTCATGGTAAACTTGACCTAGTTCATACCGATCTTTACGGTCCAATGCAGCCAAGTCATACTGGGTTCCAGTACTTCATGCTTTGTGTTGATGACTATTCATAGAAAATGTGGATTTTTTGTCTTCGCAAGAAAAGTGAAGCATTTGAAACCTTCAAAAAGTTCAAAGTAGCAGTTGAGAAAGAAACTGGTCGTCACATCAGAACTCTCTACTCAGATCGAGGGGGAATTCACCAGTGATGAGTTTAGAGACTACCTACAAACTCACAAGATTCATTGACAAATGCCTCCTCCACACACGCCACAAGTAAATGATGTTTTGAGAGAAGAAATCATACTATCATGGAAATGGTGCGATGCATGATGATGATTCTAAACTTGTAAATAAATTTTGGGAAGAAGTAGGAAAAACGGTAGTGTATTTGTTGAATAGAGTGCCCACAATTGCTCTTGATGGAATTACACCACAAGAAGCATGATAAAAAGGAAACCATCCATTGCACACCTCGAGTATTCGGGTGCAAAGCAAACATGCACATACCCAAACAGAATAGAAATAAATTGGACATGAAGTCACAAAAATCATCTTCATTGGAGTACGGTGAAGAGACTCTTGGGTATAGATTGATGGATCCTAAGACCAGAAAATTCTACATCAAGTAGAGATGTTGAGTTTTCGAGAAGAAGGAAGTAGAGACTCCTCCTCTAGGACTCGCAAGATGTAGATTTTTCACCTATTATAAAAATTGAAGCTGATGTTCCCTCGAGAAGATGAAAGTGATGATGGGGATGATGATGATCGATAGAACCACAACCCATGGAAATAGTTTAGCATATGCCTAAATGGTGTACAAGTACATTACGAGATGCAAGATTGGATGCTCCACCGAGATACATCCACCCTGGACCACGAGACTCACGGTAAAGCAATAGAAGAAGTTAATTTTTCTTTGATGAGTAGAGTTATTAAATCAGATGAGCCCTCTACAGTCCAGGAAGCCCTACAGTCAAAATCTTGGAAAGATGCCATGGATCTTGAATATCAATCAGTGATGAAGAATAACACTTGGTAGCTTGTCGATCTTCCACTAGGAAGAAACCCATTGGATGCGAGATGGATATTCAAAACTAAGTACAAAGAAGATGGGACATTAAACAAGTAAAAAGCAAGACTTGTAGCAAAGGGGTACACACAAAAAGAATGCATTTACTATGAGGAGACATTTTATCCCACAGCTAAGATCAAAACAATTAGGATGATCTTTTCTCTAGCTTCTCAGTTTGGATGGAAAGTTCACCTAATGGACGTAAAAGTGCCTTCCTAAATGGAGATTTACAAGAAGAAGTCTACATGACTCAACCTAAGGGATATGTTGTACCTAGTCAAGAAAAAAAGGTATGTAGACTTAGGAAATCTCTGTATGGTCTAAAACAAGCACCCGGGAATGGTACATCAAGATTGATGAGCATCTCGTACAACATGGATTTGTTAGAAATCCATACGATCCCAATCTCTACCTCAAAAAGTAAGGGGGAGATGGTGATTGTTGTTCTCTATGTCGACGATCTAGTCATCACTGGCAGTTTAGTGAGGATGATCGATGCAATGAAGAAATATCTTAATCGATCGTTCGACATGACCGATCTTGGGCTGATGCACTGCACTATTATCTTGGATTGGAAGTGTGGCAGAAAGAGAATCATATTTTTGTTTCTTAGATGAAATATACCAAGACTACACTTGAGAAGTTTAGGATGATGGATTACACACCAATTTCTACACCCATGGAGAATAGATTATAGTTATCTCATTCAGATCCATCTCCTGAGGTAAGTGCCACTCTCTATCGGCAGTTGATTGGGAGTCTCATTTACCTGACCTACACTAGGCTAGATATCAGCTTTGTAGTAAGCTATCTATCCAGGTTCATGTAGGAACCCAAAGTTTTCATTGGAAAGTAGCAAGGCGCATATTGAGATATCTCAAAGGATCAGTGGATCTTGGTCTAGAATACAAGAAGAACAAAAACTTCTTCTTGACTGGATATTTGGATTCAGATCATGTAGGAAACATTGATGATAGAAAATCCACTTCAGGATTTGTGTTCTTTATGGGATCTAGACCAATATCATGGGGAAGTAAGAAACAACACTTCATTTCTCGTTCTTCCACAAAAGCCGAGTATCGTTCTATAGGAGAAGTTGTCTGTGAAGTGATTTGGCTACGTCACATACTAGAAGGACTTGGAATACCACAGGACAAACCGACCACCATGTATGTTGACAATGAAGGTGTTCTCAAACTTTTCGCAATCAGTTTTCATGAGAGAACAAAGCACATTGAGGTACAAGTTCATTTCATACATGAACATGTGTTGAAGCACAACATCCAACTTCAATATTGTCCAACAACTAAACAACAAGCAGATATCTTCACAAAATCACTTGCACGTGACAAGTTCGAGTTGTTCAGAGAGTTCCTCTCCTCATCCCTTGAGACAATGCACAATTAAGGGGGGGAATGTTAGGATAAATTAATTATGCATTATATGATTTATTATTTAATTTATTTTATTAATTAAATAATCATATTATATGGTTATATTATAAACCATAATATAATTGTATGTTGTTATATGGTTTTAAACCATATTTGTCTTTTTGTTTCACAGGGATAATTGTTACAATTATTATAACAATTTATATGCTTCCCGGATGTATTATTGGAAGCAGTTGTGAGTATGGTTTTACCTGTGCAACCTATTTGTTTGTCTACACATTGCTGTCCAATATGTACAAATATTGCAGCACTCCATTGTAATGGTTAATCAATTTCACATTAATAAAATATACAGGCTTCCATCCCTGTTTGTGAAATTACATCTTCTTCCACAAGAAATACTCCAAACCAGTAAGAAATTCACCCCAAGGAAAGTATGCAAAGTTTCAACAACCATCAAACAAGAAAGAAGCTTGAATTTTAAAGGAGAGGGAAGAGAAGAGGATGATTTGGATCCATGTGGGATGCCACATCATTCTTCCTCAACCCCAATATCAAAGTTAACATTATTCACCTAAACATAATAAATAAAATGAAAAATTAACTTACACACTCAAAAAATAACCCATACCCCAAAGGGGCTGAATTTAAAACATGTAAGAGAAGTGAAATTAAAACTTACAATTAGTCATTTCAAAATGCATTAAAAGGCCTAAATTTAACCTCCAAACCATATGTATAGTTGGTGAATAATTTTAAGAGGTGTGCGACAATTTTAACTTGTCCCACAAGCCTCCAAATATAGCCTCCATGAAAAATTTGAATTCTCAAGAGCATGAAGTGTTTAACACTACAAAGTCTTTCTTACATATTTATTACCCATTCTTACAACATTTCTTACACACTCTTACAATATTTCATTTAAGATCAACAACTTCATTAATTACATTCTTATGACATATTGATTTATTTATTTTAACACATGATTATCCACAACATTAACACAACATATAATAACTAATGAAAAGGGTAACACATCACAAAATAAACACATGAAAACATTAATAAAGAAACCACATTAATAAATACACAAACCCATGGTCACATATAATGGAAATCCCCCATGGGAATCCCTAACATAACACAAACACACACACACACACACACACACACAACACAGTTGCCATGGTGACCTTGTTGAATTCACCTAGAATTCCAATATGGTTGGTCTCTAATCCTCCCTCGATATTGTTGTGATATCTTAACCTGCAAAACATAAATACCTCCTTTGGCCTCATGGCCATATTAGGACATTTAAATGATATAAACAACATCTCAAGATCATCTAAACATATGAATCACAACAACATCAAGAAATCAACATTATCATTTTCAGTTTAAATAAATCAACTATATCATCATCAATAATCTTCCATACTAGATCTACTCACAATATCCAATGTCACATGTCCAAATCAACATCTATAATATGTCCATGTCAAACAGTATATCATCATCCACATATAAAAATGTCTCTAGTAACCATCATGCATAATAACTAAATCTAGGTCAATAATAATCCATGATCTAACATCTAACCATCATACTAAAACAAAACATAATAGTGTCCATAATAAGATCAACAATATCAAGATCAGTATCTAAAAGTGTCAAAGGGAATTGATACAGCACTACGAGATTGGGTCGTGATTCATCTAAGAGTCAAATTAGAGGGAGTTGGATGAGATTGACAGACATAATCTTATTGAAAACAAAACTATAAGACTCTCTGAGGGGAGTATAGTAATGGTTAGGACGAGGAGCTTGTTGTGAAGGCTTGGCATGGGAGGTAGAAATAGAATAAGTCTTGACGAAAATAATACTTTCCACATTTTTAGATTTATCTTGATGGGAAGAGGAGGATTTGGTGAGATCCATCTTGGGTTTGTTAGATACGAGTTCAATGTTTTCTTTCTCAAGGGCATAGAGTTCTAATTTACAAGCCATGATAAAATATTCTTCAAAGATTTGAAATTAATGAATTTGAAGGGTGGAAGAAATGTTTTTAGCACAAGATTAAGAAAATATCTCAATGATCTTGATCTAGGGAAGATAAAAGGATAACTGGTTGATGATTCCATGCCATCTTGTGATGAAATTTGTGATTTATTTGTCTTCAAACTATTTAATGGAGTATATATTAGTAATGGTTCTTTTGAGAGAAATTTTGATGGAGAAATGCTCTAGAAAGATTTGGGCAAGTTATGTGAAGGAGAAGAGGGAGTGTTGGGGGATGCCATTATACCAATATAACCGGGGGCGATAATGACATGGGAGGATCCTAATCATGAGGTCCCGATCATGGGCTACGAGGTAGAATGTATGTCCATGAAAGCTCAAAGATGTTGTTGAGGATCCTCTTTCTTTGTTAAATTTAGATAACTTAGGAAGTTCCCAATGGGGAGGATAAGGTTTTATAAGGATAGAAGGATGAATGGGCTCATTACAAATTTTTCTTTACATGAATGATATTTTTAGAACCAAAGTAGTGGCTTTTAAGTTATCCATTCTACTTAATAATGTGCACGGGGTCATTAAGGGTAGGTGGAAGAGAGGCCGAAGTATGAGGCTGCTAGATATAAGAAGTGGATGGGTTAGATTAAGAGTGATAGTGATGAGGATAGGTAAGATTTTGAGGAGGTGGTTGATGAGGAGGAGGATAAATGATAGGTTGGGATTGGACGGGTTGGGAGATGGGATGTTGAAAAGGAATGTAAGTAGGAGGGAAATTTTGAGGTATTTTTGATTCGTGAAAAGGGGGTTGGATTGAGGATGAGTATGATAAGGAGGTTGAGATGTGTGGATGGGTTGATGATGAAACATATGCTGAAAATTAGTATGAAGAGGGGGTTGATGTGTTTGGGTAGATTCTAAAGGGAGAGGTTGTGAAGATATAATGTATTAACATGGATTTGGGATGTAAGAATGGAGACCAAACTCTAAAGAGGATACTTGGATGCAGGAGGAAGAAAGGTGGATTCTTGAAGAAGTTGAGTAAGAGCATTAGTAACCATATTGGATGAGGATATGATGGGCATGAAGGATAATGAGGTGGTATGAATATAAGGTAAAAATATGGGATTTGGACAAACAATTGAGTAGATTGGTGAGTGAATTAGTTAAGGGATCCATGCTCATGCTGGGCCATGGCCAACTCATTCATCGTATGAGGGAAAAATATGGACAGCTAGGAGGTAAGAACACGAGTGGACTTAGGCTGGGAATGGTAGGTATATATCTACTAAAAAGGAGGTCCTTCAATGGAAATGTGGATAGATTTACAGATCAGGCAGTCATTGAGGGTGACACGGTTAGCATTTAGGATTTCTTGTAACTCCATTCATCCACAGGGGATAACAGGGGTCCCAAGGCTTGCGGAAGTATCCAATGGGTGAGTAGTTGGTTTGGAAGGGTTTAAATGGTGATAGAGGAAGGGATTGGCATCAACATGAAAATGGGCATCAACCAGAGGAGGCTCACTAGAAGGGATGGTATAAGTGATAGGATGGGTAACCACAGAGGAAGAGATGATAGCCATGGTTGATGTCTGTATATGAAGAGTGGTAGAAATGGGAATGTTAGATGAAGAGGATTGTTCCATTTTTCTAGTCTATGACCAAGCATGAAACAAGAAACCAAAAATCCTATTCTAATCAATTACTATAGAAATCAAAGCACACAACAAGTATTATTTATCTTCATTATTAGAAATAAGTGTGAAAAGAAATTAAGAAGGCTTAGAGGGAACTTAAGAAATGACTGATCTAATGCTGGTTTCAAGACATTTGGGGATGAACTCCTCAATATACCCAAAGGTACATGAGTTCCAATTATATGATAGAATTTACAACACGGCTAGAAAAGCACGGTGGCTTTCCTATTGGGTGATGAAATCCCAACATTTCCACTTGGGAGGAATGTTTTAAATGTGTGAATTAATGCATGGATTTAGATGTGTGTGAGGAAAGAGTGGATGCAAATAATTAACCCCAGTTATACTATGTGATTATGAAAATAATGAGCATGTTCTTTTTAAAATCTGAAAATGAAGTTTGGAGATTCGATGAGGACAAAAAAACAAGATATGCAATGCAATAAAAGAAAAGGATGGGGAAAAAATAAGGAATACCTAGGATACATTTTTCTATTTTATATCATCTTGAAATAGATTAAGAGATAAAAATAAAATCCAACTAATTCACACTCCAACGCAAGAAAGAAAAAGTAAAACTCCTACCTATAAGGTTAGTAGAAAATGGATATGGAAGAAAATATAAAATGACAAATGAAAAATGAAAGAGACCTCACTGAAGAAGGGTTGGTCCCACCTAGAATTCCATAATGTTTGTCAAGATTTCCTTTGTTCCTATTTTATATTAGTTGAAAAAAACAAGAAATCAAGAAACCTCAAAATATGGGAGGGTTTAGGGACCTCCTGATGTGGGTGATGATGAAGATGGTACAGGTGCACAAGAATGGATCTTCATTGTTGCGAGTTAATAACCTTCATAACAAAAATAACTAAACATGGAAAGGATTTGTGATAGATATGGAGGGCTTCCCGATGAATTTTGTTCCAAGATGTGAAAGCTTCCCAAAAAGTATGTCAACCCACGTGATAAAAAGATATAGGTAATCTATAATGAATGGAAATATGTAGATAACAAAATATGAAATAGAGATCTAATGAACTAAAATGATAATTGATAATGGAAATGATAAAAATAATAACAAACTAGAGTAGTTCAACGAGACCTTAGTATAAATGGTACAACTGATGGTGATCGAGATCGAGACGGTATGAAAATGTGCGGGAACAGAGATGAAATATTGATGCAGAGTTATAGAAACTAATACCAAAACACAAATTAGGTAGACATATAAAATAAAGCAAAGATCTGAAGGGGGTAAGGAGTTATTCGATGGTGACCTGAGGAAAAAATATATAGTCGATGGAGACCTATGCAAGGTTGACCAAAGTATGCATAAATAGGGTTGAATGCTAGTTCTAAGATGCTAGGATGGGTGATAGAATGCTGATAAGGTGGGTAGGATGTAAGATATGGAAGAGTCAATAGATGCGAGGATAGGTCAATAGTGACCGAGATCAAGTCGTTGATGACTAAAAGAGATGTGGGATCTAGGCTAAAGGAAAAAGTAGATAAATGGATTTGAAGATGACAATGGATGGCTGAAATACTAGGTAGAACTCCCAAACAGATCTACAAACCTGCAAGAAAAATAGAAGCATGCACGAACGATGTCTCCAAATATTCTTCACAATACTCTAAGCTCTAACAATGGCATGTAAATTAGAAACAAAGTGATTCGAGATGATAACAAGATCTCCAAAGATGATATGGGAAGCAACACTCATGAAGAACACAAGAGATTCAAAATTTTCTAGCCCTTTGAGAGGAGGGGTGAGTGTGTTTAAATAGAACAGAAAGGGTTGAAATAAACTCAGGTCGAGTCTCAGTGATGGGATGGACAATCTACCAAGAGTGTTAGAACAATAATGGATTGGTGGAAATGGGATGATAATGGTTAATGGGATATTTTTAGGTCTTTACGCATGTTGTGGGTGTTTAATGGGCAAGGGAATCTTAGAAAGGTTTCTAATGAAGGGTAGTGATGAAGGGATACATGAATCCAATAGGGGCATTAAATGAGGGTGATTAGGATAAGATTAGAGATAATTAAATGGGTTTAGGGTGGATTAAGGGTTAGGAAAATAATAAGGATTAATGGGCATTTAAAATATGGGAATAATGGGGATAATTAATAAAGAAAGAAATATGGGATCAGGGAGGAGAAATAAGATTAAATGGACTTAGGGAATGAATAATTAAAAATTTGGGGAAGGGCATAATATTATGGAGGGAAAGTGGTAATTTAAAAATATGCAGGAAATTGAATGTGCTAGGTGAGGATGAGGGTTGAACGTGATGTGAATTCACAGGGGTTCCAAAAACAAGTGTCTAGACTTGTTTTTCACTTTTGTTCATTGCTTGCTATTGTATACCATTGTTTACAAGCTTCACTCTTAGTCTTTTATACACATTGTATGCTTATAGCCACTTCATCCTCAATTGTCTTATGACATCATGATTGATGTCCCATGTTTGTAACCTAATATTCATGGTCTACATTGTATTTTGGTGTGTTAGCTTAAAAATTATCTTGTTATTTTCTATCGTAAATATTTCATCTATATACGTATTTTTCTTTTTGCACTAGCACTTATTTCAGCCACTTTTTACCTATTCTTTGGTTTCTACCAAGTACGTTGCCTCCTCCCCTGCAAAGTGTATCAATTTCAACACAACACTCAGTCCTCCTTTGGGCTAAATACTCCTTGTGACATTACATACACCCCAAATGAGGGGGGCATCATTGGTTGAGTCAGTCACCCGTACAACAATGTATAGTCAAAATTCAACACATTTCAAGTATTGGTACAACACAACCTTTAGTCTTAGCAATGGCCCCGAATATGACTTGGTTCCTAAGCATAGTATAGATACTAGTGCCTAAACACAAACAGTAGTACCTAGGAACCCTTGACCCTTCCCGGGTTCCTGTGACTAGGAAGTTACATATTTTGCAACAGATTCACACAGTTTAAACAACGTCTTTTACAAGATAGACACGGTCCTTCAAAGACTCGGCATGTATGCATTACACATTATTTTATAGCTTCATGTTGGATCAAATTGGATTGTATTTTCACACACCATATGTAGTGGTGTTTATACTTTGGGAAGTAGCCAAAGGTTGGAGAATAAAACTAGACTTTTCTCCCTACACTTCTTCCGTACTTGGCATGACTAGCATGAGATCGCACCAAAACTCACACTTAACGCAACTGGTGTGAAAGCTCCCAAAAAATCATTTTTATACATCATCTTCATGATCTTTTCTATCTCTTTCACTCATCACATATTAGGTGCACATGTTCCTTTTCACATTTTTACATATTTTTATACGTTTTTGATCAAATTTTTCATATACACATATTTGAATACTCATTCACTCTTTCTTTTGTAGGTTCTTCCTTATGGGAAGTAGTAGTCACATCAATCACACATCAAGTGACATCAACAAATACACTTTCATCCCTAGGGTCATAATTTTTAACTTCCTCTTCACTAGGAACCACGCTTAATATTTTTATCACTCCACACTTTTTCTTGTCTCCTCGGCACGTTTTTCACCATCAATCTACATGGTTATCAAGTACACATTTCTCATCTACTTTATTTTATCGAGCATTCATTCAATAACATAAATTGTGGGAAAATGTATCCACTAAATCACACACTATGGATACATTTCTAGGTTCTAGTCACATACTACTATTCATATGATTACTAAGTGAGAAAATTACTAATTGACCATTGTATTAGGACTCTTTGATTGCTTTATGTTTTTCATCTTGGTCTTACACACCTTCTTTCCTAGTATGACCTTTAACACTTCATTTTTCTAAGGTTGGACATGAAAACCTAGCCGGGATGTCAATGCACACGGGTGCCCTCGTCCCCTCCGGGCGCTCCCAACCCTCTCTGTATATTTCTCACATCTTTTAGGTATTTTTATCCATTTGGGAATTTTATTTCTTACAAGTCATCATTTTAGTTGTTAATAACGAAATTAAAAAAGGGTATCATATAAATACAAATCTATGTGATCATAATAAAGGACCAAACACTAAGCATTATCTATCACCACCTAAGGTTGCATCCAAACACCATTATATGAGCATTAAAGCATCCATTTATCACTCACACAAGGTATACGGTAATGCATTCTTCTACATATAATTCATAGGAGGGGAATTTAATTTTTCCTTGTACACATCTATCTACATCTTTTACATATATCTATATCTATTGCTCGTTATAATAGGTCATAAATATTTAAACCTGGAAAGCCCATTGGGGTCACCGAAAACCTATTCTTCTAATTGCAATTTGGGCATGTTTAAAACATTTCTCATGTTTTTCACAGACACCCAGAGGAGGTTCACCTTGTGATTGAATGTGAAATTTCTCTCCTTCTTCCTATTCATCAATTCAACTCAACACAAACATGATTATTTACAAATATCATTTGAAACTAGGATTTCATATTTTGTAGCTTATTTTCTTTAGTCAATTATGTACTTTATTTGTCTATCTACAATGATGTTAAACTTATTTATTTAAATATTTGTCAAAGCAAAAATAGGGTATTATGTGTATAATGGGTTATCCATTCATTAATATTATTTAATATCCTTTTAGAAACCCCTCTGTGAGAAATTTTTGAGAGTGAGTTAATTAGGCCACCAAGGGAAATCATTTCACACCAAGAATATATTATACATCGTGACTAAGTTGTACAAGTGCTTCAAGGAAATTTCATGTCATAGTGTTAAATGAAACTTCTCCAATCTATCTATGCAAAATTCCATATGTATATATCTCTCTTGTACACTTCTTTATACCTAATTTTATATTATTTTTGTGTATTTTAATATTTATTTTCAAAAATATTCTAATGTTATACAATTAATGCTAGAAGTTAATTAATTAGAATATCATATTACATTCCTTTTTTATCGTTGTACACTCCATAACAATATTTAATCTTAAAATTTAAACACTTATATTATATGAAGGTAACACATTTTATCTAACTAATGGTGTATATAAATTTTTGTTGTTATAATAATGGTATCTTTATAAATGAAACCATAACATTTAAAAATCATATTTTGATCCAATTGCACTAGTGGTTAAAAATGTATAACCAAGTTAGGTTTATAGGTTTAAAAAAATAGAATAGAATAATCCCAAGAATAATAAGGTTTATCACCAATGAAATAAATATTTGTAATAAAGCATACAAGCCAATCAGTTCATAAAAATGTAGAAGAAATTGATGTTCACTAATAATGGATCAGAACTAACCACAACAACTTAGCCTAAATAGTTATAAATATATAAATTGGGACCAAATGCATTAATTAATATAATTGAGTATTTTAAGAGTAGGAAATATAGTTTATTGACATGCTTTGGGATGAATAAGGTTCTATAGTGATATGAATTTATGGTAATTTGGGAGATAATCATTAAAAAATAGCTCCAAAATGAAGATAAATAGATCATGACCATAAATAATGATCCTTAATTGGAAAGACAAAAATGGATTTTGCAATAGTTTGAAATCAATTTTCCAATTTTGGGCTTTAAAAATTTCTCTTTTGAGTTCATTGATTGAATGTGAAATCCTTCTTTAAAACCTAAATATACATGCAATACCTCCCAAACTATAAATATTAGAGGCAATTAGTGTAATGGGTTATCCATTCATAATTATGAAACCCCTAGGATTTTGAATTATTTGGAAATCATCACACCAACTATAATGTGTTTCACCAAGTTGTCAAGTGTAATGTAAGTGTTCAAGTCCTTATGCTTTCAATAAATTCAAGTATAATGTTAAATGGTCTTGTCTATATGATTGAAATATTATTTTAGAATAGATATGCTTTTTCAATAAATGAATTCATTACTCTTATAATTTATCTTTTCTTATTTTCTTTTATTTTAAATGTAGTGAAATAATTTTATATCTATAAAATTTTAAATTGAAAATAAATTGTATCAATGAGTTATTGATACATAATAAATAAGAACGACTAACAAAGAATGATGATAATAGAATAAAGCCATGAATGGCATATACTATCGAAGAATTTTCTTAACTAAAGTTGTAGATATCCATTTTGTTAAAAATTAAGGATATGGTAAGCCTTTGTGGGAGAAAACAACTATAGGTTCGCACATGGTCACTCAAAATTTTCATAAGTTTGAAGTCAAAAACTTTTGTTTCCAATATATTTGCCAAAGGGATTTTTTCAGGTTAATGTTGCATTATATGATTTTCTCACATCATCCATGATAGATAAAATTAGGTCCCATGGTGGTGCTCAATGTAATACTAGAGTTCTCCTCTCATTCAAGAACCGAGTATTGCAATAAACATAAGGTATACCATCAATCAATGTATAAATTCATGTAAATTAATCAATATGTGCACTAGAAACACTAATATAGTCACCAAACTCTATGTCAACTATAGTATTGGGATCATTCCCACTAATCCACCCTATAAGACCATCCTTAGGGTCTTCGAAAGTAACAAGAGGTGGTAATCGAGTGTGGTCATCCAGAAAGGTATCTCAATGAGTAGTGGTAGGAGGTGATGTGTTAAAATGCATAAGATGATCAATGAATGGATGAAAAGCAAGATCTAAATCGACATCAAATACTACATCATCTCTAAGGGAATGTGAAAATTGAGTAACATACTTGGCATCCACATAAGTGGTATGGATCTGATTAAAGTGATAGTAACCACTATTCCTTTATAAATCCTAAAAACAAGCCATGATCACACATAAATAAGAAATACACACAAACCAAACACTTTTTTACCCCAAGAAAACACTAGGTTTTTAGGATTAGTAGGCCTAGCATATGGAAAATTTGGCAAGGTCTTAGGTTAGGCTAAGGATTTTATCAAAGTGAGTTCACAAAAATGTATCATCACTAATTTAAATTAATCAATTTATAGGTTGATAATATAGAAAAAAATAGTAATATAGATATATAATGATTTTTCTGGTCAAGAATTTATTCATATTGCCATAACCACTATTTCAAGAAAGATATATAAGTTATCAAAAGTGAAATGGGGATGAAAGAGTCACTTAGTTGATTAAAATGATCTTAAGACTATTTTGTTGAGTGATATGGGATAGAAACATAGCCTAGGATTTGGAGGAACCTCCCACTATACTATTGGAACCTCTAGATGAATATCATACAATATTATCAAGACCGTTTAACACAAATTGACCTTATTGTATGGTCTTGGACTGTACAAAGTTGAATTATATAAAATTCAATTTCACTATATTTCACTCTTTGTCACCTTTTAGAATCTTTAGTATTTCAGCAAACCCCATATTTTAAACTTGTACCTACATAATGACCCTAGCGAACCCTACAACACACATTAGATGAAAAATAAATGCAAATGCTTGAGTTGGACTAACCTCGACAATTGAGTCACCCTATATGTGAATCATTGAGTGATGCACTACATCTCAAACTTCATTTAGTTATCCTAGTGTTTTTTTTTTCATTGTGCATGCAATAAATCCCTTGCCCTACCAAAGGTGCCCTTGTGTTTCCACACCGATAGCAGGTGAAGCTACTTCATCACATTTAAACCCTTGTGTTTTGATGAAAAAAATTAGAACCAAGCCCTCTTAAGTTTTGATATGAAGATGTGTAATGATGATCCTTTCTCTTTCAGTTTAGTATGTGGTAGATAGATAAGTGATTGCTAGATAGTAAATTCTCACATTAGACATGTTATATATTTATATGTATCTGTGTGTGTGTGTGTGTGTGTGTGTGTGTGTGTGTGTGTGTGTGTGTGTGTGTGTGTGTGTGTGTGTGTGTGTGAGTTCATTCTCTTGAATTTTTCTAACCTTAATGGTGGTTAAATTCAGGCACAAACATATAAAATTCATTAAAAGGGATGAAGAAGTGACCCATAGATAAAATGTAAGTAAAAACCCAAAGGGTCCAAAAGTGTACTGAAGGTTCAACAATGGGGTATGGTCTTGGACCTACTATTTGGTTTTATACCAACAATGGATTTGAAAAATGTCATAAAATGAAAAGTACATAGGCCTCTATAACACAACATACAATCATGAAATTAAAGTAAAATAGTCATCAAAGACAATAAAATGGAGAAATAAATGTCCGGAGGAGAGTAGGTTATGCCACTAAGGTTTAGTTTCAAGGTCTTGAACTCGTGTACTTATAATTTTAACAAAATCATAATGTAATAATTATTTCGGTGCAAATTTTAGTGTCTACAAAATTACATAATCAAGAAAATAAGGAATTAGGTCTCTACAAAATTTATTAAAGCTTCTAATTTAAATGGTTAAAGAGAGATCAAAACATGTAAATAAAGGGAATATCAAGTTCAAAAAATAGACACAAATTATCACATCAAGTGACTTCTTACAGATTAATTTAAGAACAAGAAGCATGGAGGAGCTAGAGGAGTTAAAAGAGGGGGAAATAGCATTTTGAAGAGATAAATAAAAAAAACCACCTAACAAAAAAGAATGGAAGAAAAAAACTTGAAAGAGACATGAAATAAAAAAGGAGGAAATGGAGAAGATAAAACAATAACAAAAAAGGAGAAAAATGAGGAACATAATAGGATTCAATAGGAGAAAGGGAGGATTGAAAAGGATATGCAAAGGAAAATATGTTTAAGTAGTCTAGAAAATCCTATTCCTTCACAACACCTAATTATGATGGATTTATATAATATTTACACTCTATATTTTCCAAATGTGGTAAATTACCAAGTCTGCAACACCTCCTCTCCTATAAATAAAAATGTATTTTCCTTCATTTCAAATGCATTTCACTCATGCAGGTAAAAACAATTTCCTTCCCCAAGCACATAAAACATGGCATCTTATACTTCAAGACACCTAAAATGTAGAATGCAAATAACATGAAAATACCTTCACCAAGCACAACAAACATGTCATGTACACCCCAAATGGTGAATGCAACAACAACAAAAAAATAGTGAAATATGTGATACAATAGATGGTCCTGAAGAAGAATTCAAATTTTGTACAATATAGATTCATGATGCATGTGCTACTTTGAATTCATTCATAAAAACATTGGTGTGATAGGAAATGTAATGGTTTAATGCAAGAAACATTTTTGGTATGAAAATCATTTGTAGACGTAAGGAAGTAATGTTATGCATCTTTTTGGCTATTGTAACCATTCGTAAATGTAATAAAATACAACATTATTGTGGAATATCAAATGCATAATATATGTAACTATTTTTGGGAAAAGGAAAAGATGGAACTTATATTTAATTGACTTCATCAATTCAATATGTAAGTTGAAGGTTTGTTATTATCTACATATATCTAATATCATACTACAAATGTTTTTTTAATGTGTAAAACTATATCAAGAAGAATGATGAGTAATGAAAAATGGGTCACTTCCTCAATAAGGCCATACATGACCTTACCTGAAGAAAGAATGTGTATTATTTATTGCAGATGTATGGTTTCAAAAGATGCACTTCAAATAGTGTCACAAATTCTTTGAGAAGGATACTTCCTCATAATATCACTTATGTCTATCAATTTGAAGAAAGAAAAACCTAATTGTAATGAACACATTTGTAAGTAGTACTAGGAAATGTAATTTTCTTTAAAAATGTAAAATTTCACCGGTATATTAAATGTATCGGAAGTAATTTGAATATATATTCAACTAGTTACTATAATGTTATCTATGCATACTCGGATATTAACTTCCTAAAAATATGTTACTTATGTATATTTAGTTCTTCTTGAGTTATTATGTTAACTAATACTAAATACATATACATATAGTCAAAGTATATTTATAAATTCAAAGTATATTCATACATTCCTTACATATTCAAAAAAATTAGTTGTTGAGGTAATTGGATTGCAATTATATATTCATTCATTTCACTATTTATTCCAATATTACAAGCCATGCATTACGTAGGCAATATTTCATCCTACATTCTTGAAAAGGATAATCAATATACATTGAAGTAACTCAACATGCATGGAAATAACTCAATATATATTCAAAATACAATTGTAATTATGATATTTCCTATGAATATGCTCATTACATGAAAAATAAACGAAACATCAAAAATTTATTACAATGGGAAAACCGTGACCCACATAAAAATCAAAATAGAGAGGAATATACCATGAGGAAAAAATTTCAAATCCTTGGTTTCATTGCAAGTTCAACAAGCTCCAAAATTTTGTACTACAGGATCAAAAATGTGGAGGGTTATGGACATATGACAAAATTTAATGACAAATTTTGTTGGAGTAATTATGTGTAAAGTGGAAATAATGGAGGAAGCCAAAGTGATAAGAATGAAATGAATGGTACCTAAAAACGTTTAGTTGTATCTAAAAACTATGATTATAAACTAAAATAAGTGAATATATAGTGACAACACAAGTGTAAATTTTTCCTTTGAATACAAGATTCTATGGGAAAATTAAAATTTTATATTAATGTATATTCAGTCATTTAAGTGTTTAGGAGAGAGGAAAAACTTATTTAGCACATTATAGTTACTACATAATATTTTAGTTGGGATGGGGAGTATTTAGTTAACATGGTAACAATATATTCAATAATTTAAGTTCATATTTAGAGTTTGAATGCTAATGGTGGGAAAAAATATGTCTAGACAATATGCACTCTCATCATCCGTTCAACTAGGGTATCAAGGCAATGTGTAAGGGACACGAAAAAAATAGAACACGATGGATAAAATTCAAAGGGGGTACAGGGACCACTAAGATCACATACCCAAAGGAAGTAACCCTTACACTAGACCAACATAGGGTTTCTAAGGCCCAAGTTCATAAAAGAGAAAGGAACCATATTGAGGTATCATAACCATGGGGATGATTAGGAATAAAATGAACATGCAAATTCTATGCTAACCAAAGTAAAGCATGTAACATAAACTAAAGATATGAATAACAATATGCTAACTTATCATGTGCATAAAATGTTAAGCTAACATAAAGTAATGGTGAAAGAGATAGGAGACTAATCTATGTAAAATGACAAGTTGAGTTAGAGAAATTACCTTTTGGGGGTGTTTGGTGATGAATCTATTTCCCAAAGGACCATACACAAAGAGAGAATATATTTTAGGTGGAGAAGGGGAAACAATCCAATCCTAACTCACTATAGGTGACCCAAGAGTGCAAGAAAACCAATCCAACAAGAAGAAGATCCAATCCAAGAGTCAAGATGCAATAAATCCAAGAGTTGAGTGAGAAGATGCAAGTTGGCGCAAAAGAGTAGATAAAATGGTGAGTTATTGTGTATATTTATGTTATGTCCTATGTTTGAAAATGTTTTTTTGGTATTTATATCGACACCATTTCCTATGGGTAAAGGTGTTAACCAGATTTTGAAAATACACTCGATGCCATCGCTGCATGGGAAATGTTTTTAGCTAGGAGGGAACATGATAAGTGGTGTGTGTAATGTGTCATGAAGAACAAAAGAAATATAGGTAATAAATAATATTTTCATGAGAAAGTAAGGTGTTGGAAGGATGCAAAGAAAAACAAGAAGATAAAGACAAAAGAAGGTGCATAAATAGGACCAAAATCCATTCTCTCTCCATGTATCATCCCTAACCCAATGGTTACATGAATAACCATACCCCTATCTTGGAACAAACCCTTAAGGAACTCATTCCCAGAAATAGATGCATTAGTGACCTCTAACCTGGAAGATAAATTGTTAGTAACATATATGAAAAGATAAAGCGTGAAAAATTAAGTGTATACATATGCCCTAGTTGTTGATTACCACATGTCACAATAGCAAAACATGGGGTAGTCAGCAGAAATAATGATACATAACACCAAAATCAAAAGTAGATGCTAAAAGTAAATAAAGGACTAGATGAAATGAAATATACCCACCAATGCATACTTGATAGTGTCAGTCATCCTACCATGTACGAGTGCAATCCATGTTGCTAGAATCCTGAAGAATAAAAACTAAAAGGAAACACTAGAGGATCATCAAGTAAAATAATACATAAATCACCTAGCTAGGGGCCCATGGGATGGATTTCATGTCATAGGATCATGGAGCTAAGATTTAATTGTGTCTAAGCGGCGGTATCAATGCTGAAAAGTGCAAAAATATATGGTAGAAGCTACAAAGAGGTACTGTCATAAAACCTGAAGGTGTAAATAAATAGATCATGGATGATTAGCCCAAAGGGTGAATAGCAATGCTGAAAAGCACAAAAAAACATGAGGTAGATGTTATAAGAATAAGAGAGGTAAATATATCCAAACAAGACTATGAGCCTAAACGAGGATGCACAAGACCGTGATGATCCCATAAAATTTAAGGCTAGGGAAAAAGAAAAAAATTTTTTTCATTGTTAAATAGAAGGAGAAGGTTTGAAGAAGTTATGAATTTGAAAAATAGAGGCAAGATATGGTAATCGAGTACTAAAACTCTCAATATCCTTCAAGTGTGAAATTTTTTCAGGATTTGAGCATTTGATGATTCTATAAAGATGTCTCCTCCATTGGCTTGAAGGTGATATGTATTAGGGCTGATAATATCTTTGATGAGGTAGGGACCCCACCATTTCTGAGCTTTCTTTCCTTCTTTTTCATGGGTATAATCAAGCTTTATAACAAGGCTACCCACGTCGAAAGTACACGGATGAACAAGTCTATTATGTTGTATGGTCATGAGTTGTTTTTTATTTTGATTATGATTATAAGCATGATCACATCACTTTTATAATATGTCAAGTTAATGAAAGCACACTTCACATATTTCCTAATCTAGAATGATGTTGTGGAGGGATATACAAAGTGAAGGAAGTTCCACCTTGAGTGGAAAGATAGATTCAACTCCATAAGTAAGAGTTTGAAAAGAAACTTTTCCCCGACAAAAATAGATAATCCTTGATGAAAATATCTAATTTCTGAAGACTGATATGCTTTTACATTCTTAATGCTATTTAATTACAAAAAATAAGTCTAAAAATAACTATATTTGATTAATAAACCCGAGAAGAACTTTCAAATCTACGACTATGGATAAAATAAATTAATTAAAGATTTAAACATGATTTAAAATGCATCATGGACCCCATGCTTGTGAAATAACCAAAGGCAAAATAACTTCATGTCTTGATGATTTGCGAAAAAAAGAAAAATACATGTGGAAAAATTTCATCGATAAAGGATATCTAAATTTTGACTTTGCAAAAAAGTATTAAATATGCAAAGTGCTTTACTATTAGTTCACACTTTGCAGTGTAACATACAAGACCAAAGACAAATTAATAGCAAAAATAGTCCATTAAAATGTATATATGTGGAGTCATTTTAATGGCTCAATTTTTGCACTTTGACATGATTATGAAAAAGGAATATAACATGCAAAAGAACATGATTAATCTCTATTGGATCAAATTTTGGCTAACTCCACCAAAGGACTTAATGCAAATCAAATGATTGGTGGTTTAATATTATTGGTTAACAACTATCAAGGTTAATGATAGATCGACAATGTCAAATATGAAGATATTTGGAGCTTTTCTATTGGACCGGGTTTCAAATTAGATAAATAAACAAGTTAAAATAAGTCTGAATTTGTGAAGAGCATGAAGTGATCTCATTGGATCGCACTTGGCAACACTCGAATGACCTAATAGAGTTCTAACACATCGAAACTACATGGATATTTGTGATTGGCTAAAAATTTGCAATGTCATACATCGCAATATAGAACTTCACAATAATATATATTACATTCGGTGTTAGGGAGGACTTAGAAACACCTAATTAACCGTTTACAAGGAAATATTTCAGGTCCACAACATAAAATACATGAAAATAGACAATACTATCTGCGAAAGGTAAAAACATATATAAGCATCCCATAAATGCTAATAAATATCAATATTTTTGTGTAATACTATCAAATATAGAGATCAATTCTTATTATGCATTAATTATACAAGATCTTTTGAAATAACAGACATACATATCCAAAATTACGTATTTCATTAACTTATTCCTATAATTCATTATTCTTGACAAAATAATTGTGTATTTTAATAGTATACATAACAAAATAGACAAAATACATTCACTTTCTCATTTATCAACATAAACAAAAGATTTAACTTCTTTCCATTAGATTTTCAATAGGAATTACATAGCTTTATAGAGAGAACTTATTTGAGACAATGATAAGGAATTCTAATACAAAATTCCAATGAATGTACATAAGTAATAGACACCAAACTATGGTTGCACTATTAAGAGGAAATATTATACACCGATTGTATTTTCCTTGGCCTAGCTAGGAACCATTCAAGGTTGTACTTTTTACCCCTAGTTAGGATACCTCTAGTGCCCCTCTCTCTTTCCCACCACCTATCTATACCTGGTTAACCTTGGAATTTACTTCCATAGACTCAATTCACAAAGTCCTTAAGACTCTTTAACAATTATATCTCTCTAAGAATAAAAAAATAATAATTCATCATGTTCTTTATTCTCTTTTATAATGATTCATGGGTGGTTATGAACCAACATAATTGTTTCCAAAAAAATTCATTTTAATTAAGAAGATTTAATCAAATGCTTGAATATTCATTTCCACTTTCATCAAAATATCTTATTACAACATCTCTAGCTATAAAAAATCTCAAATCAAACTTGTGTTTAATAATCCAACAAGTATTTAATGCTTTAAAAGATTCAGGATTTAGTCACATAACATAGTTAAATGTATTACCTCGGTGACTGCATGGACACTAGTGTGATATGCCAATAGTGTAGGATATAGCTTTGTATGTCAATTTGTACATGGCTCACGAATCATATCTTGAAGAATATTATTCATGATTTTATTTGTAGATTCATCTTATCCGTTGCATTGGGGATTATAAGGTGTTGAGGATCAATGTTTTATATTGAACTTATCACATAGTTAACTCATTTATTTACATTTTAAACTCCCTCCATTATCATATATGATGGTGTGGGGAATTTTGAAGTGGAAAATGATTTGGTCAAGGAAAATTTATGAGATAGTAAGTCCAGGACACATTAGTGAGGGGTATGGATTCAACCCACTTGGTGAAATATTATGTGGCAGTAATGATGAATACATGAACATATTGAGAGGAGAAGAGCTTTCCGATGTAATCTAATCCCCATATGTTGAAGGGTCAGGAAAGGTAATGGATTCCATCTCATCTAGAGAGGAATGAATCAAATAATCATGAAATTGGAAAGGTCTGCACTTCTTGAAAAAGGCATGAGCATTGGATACTAGAGTAAGCCAATAGTATCCCATGTGTAGGAATTCATGTGTAGTAGCATGATTTCTATAGTGTCCACCATAAGTTCCCTCTTGCACTTATTCTAAGACAAGGGGAACCTCATCCTTGTTAACACATCGGGGTAGGGTAGCATTGAAGTTTTAGTAGTATAATATTTCATCTTTGAGTACATATTTGAGATCATTTTTACATATTCATGATCATGTTCATGATTCCATACCATCCGAATAAGTCTAATGCTGGATAAATTGGAAAATGTTTTCATACCAAGGATCGATTGCCAAGGCATTTCATTTAATATGACAGATGTCCTAGACACATTGGTGATGTGAAGTACTAGGAGTTTGATGTATTTGCATTATGCGAGTAATCTCATGAGAACAGAATGTGGCTGGAATTGTGTAGTGATTATGGCCAAAGAGTCAGCCAAGGCATTCTACTCATGTGGAATTGACTCGATGGTAAATGAGGCAAAGCGTGGTATTCACTCTTGAACTAGGTCATAATAGTATTTAAGATTTTCACTACAACATTGATATGTGCCGTAAACCTATTGACACACCAAATAAGAGTCCCCATGGTATGGACATAAGTAATATTCTTAGCAAGGGAAAACTCCATGCCAAGGATAAGAGCTTCATATTCATCCATGTTATTAGTGACCTTAAATTCTAGTCGATATGAAAGGGGGAAATTTTTGTCAAATGGATCAGAGAGCATACAACTTTCCCCATCTCCTTGGAGACATTTTTCCCAATCAAACTATAACATCTGTGTATCCTTGTGTAAATCAATGGTAATGTTTTCTTCACTGATCTTGGTGTTTTTTTAGCCTTATGTGATGGAGGTGGTTCTATCGAAGTGTTCTATGAGGATAAATGTTCGAACCTCATGCAAATCAAATAGGGTTAAACTTCCAATGGAGATGAGAATGTTTCACATAATTATAAAGAGCACGAATCACAAGGAAAATAAATTACAAAAAGAAAATGGTGTGTCGGCATGCTCATAGATCAGAAATAAGGGGTACATATAGGAGTGTTGTGTAACTCCTATGCATGACATGTGTACACAACCTTATGACCTATTCAACTATGACATATTCTCACTAAGTGAGATGACTAACCAACTAGGTGGACAAGATGTTGAATGATGATAAGTCTAGTCATATACACCAACACCCCCTTCATCGAAGTTGAGGTAGAGGTCATGGAAATTTAAAACTAAAAAAATCCCCTAGAAAGCTAAGAAAGATGTGTCAATGGGGCCCAAATACTAAGCATGATAAGGTACCCATGTACAAACAACATCTTCCTAGAAAAGAAGAAGAGAAGAATGGGTCCCAAAAACTAGGCTTGATGAGGTACCCATATATAATAAAGATATCAAGTAATGGAGAAAAAAACCACTTACAAGAGATAAAAGACTCCCTAAACAACCTAAGAAATATGTGTCAAATGATTCTCGAAACTAAAGGCCTAATAAGGTACTCATGTACAAACTATAATCTTTCTAGAAGAAGAAAAGAGAACTAGAAATCCTGAAGAAGATGGGCTACTATAGAAGACCTCACCCCAAGAAGAGATTGCAAGTGAAGATACTTTGCCTTAGTGAAGGGTTTGGTAAAGAAATTTACAACCATATCGATTTATGACAAGATTTAAATCAAATATTTCATGATGGATTAACTCCCAAATGAAATGTATATGTATCTCAATGTGGTTTTTCCTCTAAATTTGAAATGGATTTTAGAAAATTGAGATGGTGTTCATGTTGTTGTAGTAGATGATGGTAGGCCACCGATAGTGAATTCCAAACTCACTAATATACCATATAACCAAACAATTTTTTTGGTAGCATTAATTACTCCTCTATACTCTTTCTTTGTAAAATATATCACAATTATATTATGATTCTTAGTAGATAAACTAAGAGGACCCGAACTAAGAGAAAAACTATAACCCTGAGGTATATTTTCAATGATCAAGATAACTGGTCCAATAAGAGTCATTTTTTCCAACTAAAACAATATCTAATCCTCCTAGATAGTGGATTCCATCAGTTTAGGTGCCATGAACATAGTGAAGGATCTTCTTTCCTACTTTTCAATGTAACTCATGAGGCTAATGCATGAATATGGACATGATCCCAATGATATGTGATATATTCCATATGAGTTCAAATAAGTAAAATCAATCTCCCCACTAGCTGCCGATAGAAATTACCATCAACCAAAGGAGTAAACCAATAAGAAACTAACTTAATCCACGAAAAGGAAAGGAGTAAGAGAAGGCTTACAGTTGGACATATGGAACCAAGAAATAAAATCAATAGAGTACTTAGGTGTGAAATCACAATACCCAAGTTAGATTGTAAAAAATGAATTCAAAGTAAGTAATGATGCAATCCTAAGTCGGTCATGGAAAAATTGTTGGATAAGGAAATCTTCATAGTATCAATGATAGAGGAAGAAATTACCATGATAAACAAGGCATCAAAAAACATAACAAAGATGAATATAGAGTTATCTTGCACATAATGTAAGCATTTAGGTCAGAGTGACACCAAGTGAACCCTGATGTAAGTAAAAAAAGAGTCCATCTTGGCATACCAATCCCAAGGGGCTTGTTTAAGTCCTTAGAGAGACTTATTAATCTTACAAATGAGGGAGGGATCATGGACATAACCCAAAGGTTGTTCCATATAGATCTCTTCCTCTAGGTCCCCTTGAAGGAAGGTGCTCTTAATGTCCATTTGATGGAATTCCCATCTATTAGCCACAATAATGGAAAGGGTCGGTTGAATAGAATTCATCTTCACAACCGAAGCAAAGGTTTCCGTAATCAACCCTAGATACCTAGGAGAATTTGTTAGCTACTAGTTGCAGGTTTAAACTTTTGATGTCTCCATCTTTTCCATACTTTTTTTGCAACACCCACTCACACTAAACAATTTTTCTTCCTTTCTAAAGAGGGGTGAGATCCAGGTATCATTCTTTATGAGTGAGGAATAATCTTCATCCATGGGATAATCTCACTTGGGAATACAAGAATCCTCCTAGAAATACCGAGGGTCGAAGCAGAGGTTAGGGAGTGAGGTCCACAAACACCGAGTGAGTTTGCATTCTTCCTAAAGGATCTCCCATCCACTCTCTAACACTCTACAAAGTTTTCCTATCCCAACGAGGACTAGGAGGATCAGGCTCAAAGTTGGAATATTCTTCACTTGAGTGAGAAGGAACAAGGTTCCACTAAACACTACCATCATAATTGGAGAATATGAAGCATAAGGTTTGGGAGGTGGAGGATTAAGAGGAGGAGGGGCATGCTCAACAACATCATCATCCAAAGAGTCATATTTAGAATCAAAAAGCATAAGAACCTTAGAAGGTAGAGAAGTAGAATTTGAATAAGACTCATCAAATTTCACACTTCTCTCGATATAAATATCATGAGTATTATGGTTCAACAATTGATATACCTTCATGCCATCAGGATACCCAAAAAATATAAAAGGTTTAGATTATGGTTCTAAATCCTTTTGTTTCCTCTTGGGAATTCACACCATATCCTTGGATTTGAAGACTCGAAATTTATCAACATCAGGCTTGCATCAACCCATGCTTCTAAGGGTGTCATCCCTCTTACTTCCTTATGTGGAAAATGATTCTAAATATAACAAGAAAAATTCACTCCTTCACCCTAATATTACAGAGGAGGGGACTTCGAGTGAGCCATACAAGTGGCCATCTCCTTAAGTGTTTAGTTATTTCTTTCTACAACTCCATTTTGTGAAGGGATGCAGGAAACTATATTCTATAAAGAAATCCCTTCATAAGTATATAAATCCTCAAACTTGTTTCTCATATACTTACTTCCATTGTCAGCTCGTAGAACCTTGATAGACCGTCAAATTTTTTTTTAGTAAGAGTTTTAAAGTCTTGAAAGTGCTCAAAAACTTCAAATTTAAGCTTAAGAAAATATACCCAAGTATATCGCAAAAAGTCATCAATGAAGGTTAGTATATAAATATCTCTAGTAAATGAAGGATATGGAAATGGGCCAGAGATGCCAATATGAACAATATTCAAAAGACGAGTAGCTCTCTAGGATTTTCCTTTGTCAAAACTCTTTTCGGGTGCCTCTCAAGGGCACAACTCTCATAAAGACCCTTAGAAAATCTGATGCAAGGTAACCCATTTACCATTTCATTTTAGCTCAATTGTTCAAGTTAACAAAAAATTAAATGCCTGAAATACTCATTCCATAGCTTACTAACCTCATCTACATGAGTGAGTAAGGAAGTGGGCATCAAATCAAAAGTAAATTGGGAAAATGTATACAACCATCAATGGTGATTTGAATTACCCTCACCATTGTAGTGTCATTGTGAAGCTCATGTATAATCACCGAGTTAGGACTAAATTTCACTCACATTCCTTTAAATACATGATTGATTTGGTAAGCTGGTAGGAGATTGGCAGAGAGATCGGTAACACTCAACACTTGGTTAAATTTTCTCCCATCCATCTCTACCAATCCACTATTGACAACCGACACTATCGTGTCATCACCTAACATGATTTGAGACATGCCACAAGTTTCTATATTAGAGAACTCAACATGTGAAGAAGTCATGTGGTGCAAGGCACCAAAATCTATAATACACGTTAATGAAGGATAAATTCAAGATACAAGGGCATTTCCTTTGTTTTTATCGATTTAGATTATTTTGCGGTGGAACACTCATATTTTAGAGCACTTTGTTTGATAGATTCGAGAAAAACATGTATGATTTTTCTCAAGTAAATCAAGAAGGTGATCAATTTATTTTCTTGTAATAAGGAAACTTCCACTTTTCTTTCTTCTCTTTAGGCTCAGAAGTTGGATCGTTCATGTTAGGTTTGGGTTTGGCTTGGTTGGTCTTGGTTTCCTTATTAGGTTGATCCTTTTTCTCTTTCTTCTTTTCAATCTTCTTTCCCTTACCAAGTACTTGTTATAAGGGAATGTGACTTAGACTTGAGAGACGCCATTTGAATTAGTTTATATTTTTATCAAATGATTTGGGATGAAAAACTATCAAATGAGGGAGTATTCTAAGCACTTCTTAGAGAGGATTTCATAGAATGAAAATTTTACGTGAAGATGGATTATTAGGACCTAACTTGGAGAGAATCGATAAGATCAAGCTGGGAATATTTATTCACTACTTTACATTCCTTCAAAAATAATTTATTGTGGATGAAATCCAAGAACAATGCCTATAGGTTTTCAAAGTCACTAGAATTTAATCCTAGTGGTTCATTTTCTAAATCATGTGATCTCATGTCATTTTGTTGTCCAAACATTTGATCTAATGTTTTCCACGCAGAATTAGGTGTTTGAGAAAACTCAATGTAGAAGAGAAAGTCAAGAGACAGACATATAAAGAATACATAAGGATTTGTCACTTTGTAGACACCTAAAATCCACTTACATAGTTTTAATATTTAAACCGCACTTTCTATCTTCTTTTCCTACAATTGATGACACTTCATCAATAAACCACCATTTTCCCTCTATTTGTGTTAATCGATTACATCTTGCTAATTAATTAGCCTTTGTAACAACCTCTTTTAACACTTTAATACAATGAAATTTTATTTTTATTTCCCAATTTAAAATTTTACCTTCAATGATTTAAATGTACAACCAACATTTAAATCCAGCATAATATAATTACAATTCTTTAGATAACAAATCAATAAAGCATGTGCAAGATTATGGGTCAACTATATCCTACTCGATCCCCCATAGAAAACTCTTTCGAGTCAAGTATACAAAGTATACCAGTAGTGCCCTTCTTAGCATTGATTTACAAGTGTTGTTCTAAGTGTCTACCAGGATTTCAATAAATCAAATCCCATCTAGCATCACATACAAATGTTAGAAATAGGTGGATCTTGACAGTGTAATACCCTACACTACTTCATCCAAAGTTTTAGACTCATGTATTCCATGCTCAGTTTCATGATGGCACATTCATCAAGAGAAACATGTCACATCACCATATCACTTGTTCCGGTTATCAGAATTCAATTACTTGTTTAGTTAAACTAATTTAAGTCATGCAACCATACAAAACTTGTGCATCCATTGAGGTGAGAAATTTTTTTCCAACTAGACTAGTTGGATGGGAAAAAATTTCTTCATAACACAACTTATTTCCATGTTGATCATGGCATGCGTAATAAGTTTGTCAAAACTTTTACCTCATTGAATTTGTTTATGATAGATTAAATTTGTTACACAACGATATCCTTCCTATTAATTATTCAATCCTAAGGTCCATATCTTGGTTTCAAATAATAAAATGAAATCAACTTCGACAAGTGGCTTGTGCACATTTCTTAAGCATTGAGTTAATTAGGGCAACAAGATGCATTAATTATGTAGTCCCTAATTATTAAATTATGACCTTGTCATTATATTTTCTTAAGTACACAAATGTAAAACTCATCACTGAATGTATACAATCATAAACATCCATAAGGTTTACATACTTAGGAATAACTATTAAACTTCCTCAATACATATGAGTCAATCATATGTAATTTCAGTTACACATATACCATTCAATATATGAACTATATTCAATTAATAAACACATATGTATATTTATAATCCACTAGATCCATTAATAATGCAAACATGCATATATCATTCTTTAAATACATCATACTTATACACTTAATAATATAAATTATTAATCCACATAAGTTTCCAATCATGTAATCAATTAAGATAAAGAAACCTTACATCTAATTTTCTGATGCAATCAAGACTCCATTAATCAATGAATACATCTTTCTTAATTTCCTTTTGAAATAGATATAAACAAAGTAGGATAAATTATCCTCTTAATCAATTAACAAGACAATGATATTTTACTTAGTTACAAATTCACTATGCAATACAACTCAACTTAAATCAATCTAATTAAACAATTAATTTCTTTCAACATTAATCGCCTTGCATAGTTTAAATACTCCATCCAAAAAATGTTTTTCCCTAAGTAGTTTATGCCCTTTATTATTTACATAAATGAAATGCTGCAATCATCTAAATCAAATAAAGTCTTACATGAACTCAAATCTTATCTATATATCTCAAGATGATACTTTGCATACTCATTAGTATTCACTTCCCTAGAATCTACTTATACATGAATAAAATCATTTAACTTACATTTAGTCATTTATGACACATAACGAGAGAGGACAATAGATATATTGGTACTAATTACTTCTTATAATCAATTTACAATCACTAGAACAATAATCAACTAGAACAATACTACTCAATACTTTATTAAACTAATACATTATCAAATCAAGAATAAACAAGTATCGAATGAAATTAATCACTTGATAATATGAAAACATCATAACTTTTAAAAATATCAATGATATATAATTTTCAAATAACAATCATCTCTCAATAATAACCATATGTTTATGTTAGCATAGGCTTCACCTATCAACAAGTAAATATATCATATAGATACCCTTAATATTTCTTATTACCATATCTTCATATGTCTCATATAATATAGCAACCCAAATTTTGGGATTGAGATATAGTCAACAATACTGTTTTATAATGCCAAGTCTATAAAGGAAAACTTTTTAACTCGCTATGACCATTTCCTCGTGGTCTATACTAATATAGCATATCAATAATTCCTTGTATAGAGTGCACAAAGTTTGACAAGAACATGGTTTTTTTATTTACCTTTACATCCATGAAGTACCAAATCATCAAATGGTTTACCCAACTAATATTAGATTCATATTTCATCAGAAGGATCCTATATGCCCTTTTACAAGGTGTGATAAGAAGGCAAGTATGAGATTTTATACATTAGAGCCTTGAGAGCTCAGTCAAATTCGAAGGTAATACAATATCTTGGCTAAAAGAGGTGACTCCATATCACTACAATCAACCAACACTTCCAACATGTTCCCGTAAAATCTCGAAAAATAAAATTCCATTATTACCTAACAATTCAAAGTTTATTCCCTATAGTTTTCTATCACTAACAACACCCCAATAAGCAACATGATTCAAATATGCAATAATAGGTAACAACCCAGTCCACATATTCATCAACCATTTCTGCCATGGTTTACACAAAACCAAGTTGGGGTCCGAGCTCAAATCATAAAAATCAATTCAAATGCATATATTTATATATGTCAATGACACCCATACCCTTCATGGTTTTAAAAAAGATATAAGCTAAGATAACTTCCAAGGTTTTACAGAGATTATAGAAGCATAACAATAGAGTGAAATGATATAAATCGGGTTATCCATACTCGAATCAAGGATTTGATTTAACACATATGCATATATATTTAAGGCATCCAAAAAATTTAGGTATTTTTTATATAACACAAGTGAAAAATGTAACAAATACATAACATAATCTCTCGAAAAATGATAAGCTGAAAGGAACCCAACATTACTAGTAATCACTATATCATCATCAATAAGAATTCAAAAACCAACTATGCATTCATCTATTACAAACCACATAGGTGGAAATTGTTCAATATTTGAAAAATTCCAAGCATTCCATTCAAACCCTCATCGAATAAAGAAACCAAAAATTATAACAACTAGAAGACAAACAAATACCAACAACCATTTTCCACAAAATCAACAGTGCTTTGAGATTTTATTTATGAAAATAGTAAAAGGATTAAACCATTAAGAGAGGGAGAGAGATATCATCATTCTTGTGAGTGAAGAATTGAGTACCTTCTTCTTCTCCTTCCTTCCCCCTGCAATATTATTAAGCCCAACTTGTAAAAATAAAAAATCATCAAAAAAATCACTCAACCTATTTAAATAAGGTGGGTTCGGCCTTAATGGATCCTTTAATAAATTAGTATAATGACCACAATACTTTTCATGCACAACTCTAATAATGGTGGGCTTTCATGATAAAATTTTCTTCACAAATAACTTAATGCAGAGCTTTATAGCTCAATGAAACCCTATAAAAAAATGAAACTAAAAATCTAACTCATAGTTTTCCCAAATACCACTTCGCATGCCTTGAGATATGTGGGTAAGGATTGAATGAAATTAATGCTTGAGATGACAACAAGAAGTTTCCTCCAAATTCTCATCTTAAACCCCATTCATTTAAATTTAGTAAACCACTTAAAATCACAAGAAAATCTTTGCCAAATAAAAGAGTGATGTTTCCAACTTATCCCTACATCTTATTTGCATGGTCGACGGCGAGGATTTTTAATGTCATTAATTTTTATCGAGTGATTAAAACATACGTAGGGGTTGGATCCCTTTGACTCATTAACCTAAACTTTTTCTAACATAGGTTCCTTAAGCACATTCACATAACTTTAAGGTTTAGATTAAATTTGGATCAAACATTATTCCCACAATGTTAGCCATCATAAAATAATCCTTATTCACATAGCCAATACCTAAGATAAACACCTAATTCCAATAGAATGGTCTTATTACCTTATACATAAAATTTCCAATCTTATACCAGAGTTTGGTAAACAATTGGTGTTACCCACCCATTCAGGCATAATAACCAAAATTTAGACACTATACATGTATGAGTTAGTATCTCGGAAATTTTCTAAGCAAGCCCATCTTCTTAACCACAAATTAAAGAAAATAGAATCGATGAAAACATGATGAGGTCAAATAACATCAACCTTATATTAGCATTATTTTAGGCCCCTTTAATATTTATGCCATATTTATATGATATATGACCAACCTTGGAGAACCTTGCTCCATTTTGTTTGTAGAGTATTGTGTAAATACCCTTGAATGTTCTAAATGGTAAAGAGTTATAATTATGCAAAATAGTAGTATGGAACCCAATAATGCAAACAATTGTTGGCTTAAAGATGGATTTTGTTCATTGCATTGGGCCATAATTTTGTTACACGACATTGTACATATCCAAGCAAAAATTGAACACCAATACCTAGATCTTTGACCCTTAAAGTTGATCATGAAGATGGTTAGCCTTCATGTGATTATCATTAATTAATGAAATAACATGACATAATCTAATATACATTGTTATTAAACCAATAATTCCATAAAGTAAGATGAAATGGAATCATGATAATAGGTACATTCATGTAGCCAATTTATCATTATTGTGAAATCATCATGAATCAATAGCAACATATTCATACGGAAAGTTATAACAACCAATAGTCCAACTATGCGTTGCATCAACATTCTTGACAAGGTAAGTACTAACATTATCAAGATAAAATGAGAGTGTGTCGTAAATGGTTAATGGATTACGAGCATTGAATGATAAGTGTTTTTTCTTGGTTGTATATGCAATCATGTGTTAGTATGCACATGCAACTAGGAAAAAAATTATTATCCAGCCCTCATAACCCACTCATCATTTATGACTAAATCCTTTCTTCCAAAAATACTAAAATTGCATAATGTTACAGCCTTCATATCATTAGGATGTTGATTAATGACCTTTCATTAATTAATATCTTCTTATACTTGAGTTAATTAATTATTATTAATTAATTACGCTCATTTCTGTAAATCAATAAATCACCATTTATTGGAAAAAATTTCCCTCTTACATCCCCTAAAATAATACTAATTTTTCTCTAATTAGCTTCTATCATCTTACCCCTACCTATTAATTAATCACCTTTGATTAATTAGACCCCTTTCAACTCCCACAAAGTGCACATCTTTTATTAAACATACATGTCCTTTGTATTTCCACTTTGCGGTTTATCCCACGTCTATCAAATTGATAGCTTTTCCCAAATTGGAAACCTATATAAAGAACCATTCTCCTTACCTTTCTTCCTACACCTATGTTTTATTAGTGAAAAATATATGAATTTTGATCTTGAGCATTCTCCATTGATTTGGATTAGCCTCTTCATCTTACATCCATTCACTCAAATTTGAGTAGTATGGGAAGATCCAAAAATGGCCTTGTAGCCATTTCTTGGTGAGATTCCATCCTCAATTCTTGAGGCAAAAAATAATACACTTTGATTGCTTAATGATATAACTAGGTTCATTTTTTAGAAATATAAAGAGTGGGAATGGCTTAGTATGTTAGTTTGATGCATTCATGTTTCATGCATTTGAAGAAGTTCATTTCTATAAGCTCTTATCTTCATGGTTTTTTTTTTTCGATTTGGATTAGCTTTAAACTACTATGTGTTATTCTATTCTAATTAGATTTACAAGTTTAACATGAACACATTTGGCACACCCGATGGGACATAATCCATTGTCCTTAGCATTTGATTTCAAGTTTTGTTAGTTTTGTCTCAATTTTGGCTAACCCTTATTATGCACATGTTAAATAACTTGAATTCCTTGATGTATTTTGCTAACTTTACATGTGTTGAGTCTCTCTTATAGGTTTAAAGGATATGGGTTGTTGATTTTGGGATAAGATGACAAAAATTTGACCTTTTTGAGTTTGATGATGTCAAATCTACATGTTTATGATGTCATACCAGAAATTCATGTTGGTTTTAAGCTTCCCCGCACCGTTGTCATAAGTCACACAATGTTGTTAGAAGTTTCACACTAGTGTCACTAGGGCTGTACTATCATTATGATGACTGCACCATTGTGAGGCTTTTGTCTACCAGTTTTCCTCTTTATCACCCCCATGTTGGTGTGACCCCCCAAACCTTGATGCTTCTCTATCCATGCTCCTATCACTCTATGTTGCCATTATGCTTTTGTCATAGATATGCGCTAGTTTCATTAGGGCTGCATATATGTATCTCTATCTGTGTTGTTGATAGTATGTCTATTTCTAGTCCTTGTTTTGTATTAGATCCACATTAATGTGTTTTGGGAGGAAATTTTTTTGGTAGGGGGTTATCCAAAATGTGCCCCTGCTCATTTTTGTGGCTAACTCCTTGTGTTCTTGCCTCTCTTGTGCCTCAGTCTCCATTTTTTGATTTTCAGGCACTCAAATCTTTCTGGAAATAGCTCCATTGGATAGAGCTCTCTCTTAGCTTTCCGAGAAAGGTAAAGTTTTCCTCCCTAACTCCTCATATTTTTCAAGTTATGGCTTTGTGGGAAATTTTCCTTTGGAAGCCTGACCAATAGGAAGTTGCCATGTGTCCCAGGAGGTGGCGGAGAAGAGAAAAAAACTTAGAAAATTTTTCAAGTTTTGGACAAAATTTGAAAAAGGAAATTTTTGCCCGCGGGCCCGCCGAGCCAATCAGGGCGTGACACGTGTCGGGAGAGGAGGCAAAGTGAAAAATTTTGCTAAGTGTTTTGCGCATGAAAATTTTTGAATTTTGGCTGCTGAGCCAATAGGAACTCGCCACATGTCCAGAGGAGGGTCATGGACGTCGGAGGAAAGGTTAGAAAATTTCCAAGTTTTTGCCGAAAAATTCAAAATTAAATTTTTGCCCGCATGGTCCGCGGCGAATTGGGTTGCGCCACGTGTCTTCATCAGTCAGAGTGGCGGGGGAGAAATGGAAAATTGGCTAAGTGTTTTGTAGAGTTTTTCAAAATGAAAATTTTCAATGGAGGGCCCGTGCCCAATGATAGTGAGCCACGTGTCAGGAGGGGCAGGGAAGTTCGGAGCTCGGAGAAGTTTTTAAAATTTTGACTAAGTTCCGCCAAAAAATTCAAAAGGGAAAGATGAGCCCGCGGCCCCTGTCAGGTAATCAGACCGACATGTGTCCGTGAGGGTGGAGCATGGGGAGAAAATGAAATTTTTTTCCCAAAAGTAAAAATGTCAAATTTTCAAAGGTGAAATTGCGCCCCCGGGGCCCGAGCAATAAAGTAGTGCCACGTGTCCATGTGGCAAAAAATTTCTAAGGAAGGGCCCATAAGAAAAATTTCAAGGATGAGCCCATGGCCAATCACATCATGCCACATGGCATCCAAGTGGTGGAGCATGGGGATTTTGAAAAAAATTTCCAAATGCAAAAAAGAGGTAAAATTGAAATTTTTTCCCCGATCCGTTTTGGGCCTGTTTTTGCCCTAAATCTTCAAACGGCCATAACTTTGATCCGAGCTCGATTTTCACGTTCTTTATATCAATGGAAAGCTGGTAAAATTATATACATGATTCCATGGTCAATTTTGAATTTTGGTTTATTTTTGAGGGAGAAAATAAAAAAACACTTCTGGTACGTGCCCATGGATAGAACTGACGTTTCAACAACCAATTTTAATGCAAAATGGGTCGCATTCTTCTCCAGCATGGTCAAAAATGTCGGGGATGGGTCTGTCAGGTCACCCATGTTGTTTTTAATGCATTTTGGTCAATGAGGAATGGCTCCCACATTTTTTCATGTTTTCTCTCTCCTAGGCTCGACCCATGCACTGTAAAAGCCAGATTTGGCTCATTTTTCAAAGGTGGAACACTTTTTTGCACAACAAGCTTCTGTTTTCACCTTCAACAAGTGATTTTGGAAAGTATCAGACCTTCCAGGGATTGTAATAGGTTTTTCTGCCTCTTTGGTGTTGGAATACAAGGATTTTGATGTTGAAAATCACAATGCAGGCTCTGTGAATGCTTTCAGTCCTTTGTATGTGTTGTTTGCTTCATTTCAAACCCTTGATTACAGTTATCAACCTGTGCATGATGTTTTATGTTACAATTTCTGATTTGTGTCAATTTTCATGAGCAAGAAGTGCTCACCACTCCTTTGGTGTATCACCTTTATCAGTTTAGTTTCAATTTTTGCATTTCTTATCCCTGTCTCCTTGCAAATTAGGATAAAATTAGGATCTGAACCTCTGCAGTTGTGCAAATAATAGATCTAATCAGAGGAGTTTGAGGAACTAGCCTCTAATCTGGAGATTCCTCTCTCATTTTACAAGTCCCACACTTGGAGAGAGGTTTCAATGTTGTGCAATCACACTGGATGCCTGAAACATCAACTTAGAAACCTGATTTGCATCCAGGGGTGCTGCTGATTTGCAACAATAGTTTTGGCATGCCCGGTGGGACCTTAGAGGTCTCATTTTCATTGTAGAAAAGTTGATGTGCATCTGCTGCAATTTTCTTGCTTAAAAGAGCTATAAATTGCACATCTGGCGACTCCAAGGGGAAGAATCAGCTGGTTTTAGTAGTGCAGGCCTGAAAACTCATGAGAAGAATCACCACAAGGTCAAGAGCTAGAGAAGAAGAGGTGTTGTTTGAATATCTGTAGTTATCTCCAAGAAGAAGGCAAAGAGGAAGAAGGATTCAAAGGTCTCCATCTCCACCAAACAGAACTCTCTCAACTCCTCCACCTGGTAGGCCTTTCATTCAGTCAACAAGGGTTCTAAGACCAATTAGAATGGCACAAAACAACCCCTATGTCAATTTCACTGGCAGCAGCCCACTTGCTCTCAATGCACAAAATCTAATTCCAATTGCAGCCTTGAAGAACATTCCATACTTCACTGGAGAGAATCAGACTACTCTTGGTGATCATGTTAAAGACATTGCCAACCTTTGTGCAATTCATGAAATCAATGAGATGCAAGTGGCTGTCAAATTGCTGGCATCTTCATTCAAGGGGAAAGCATTGCAATGGTTTAGAAGTCTTGCCTCAGGTTCTATTCAGAATTGGAACCAGCTATGTATAGCACTTCATGAGTAATTTGGAGAGAAGGGAGACAACTTGTCTCTTTTGGAGCAGCTGACAACCATCAAGAGAGCTCCCAATGAGCAGCTGACCGATTTCAACTTCAGATTTCAAAAGACTTGGGAGAGAATTCCAGTGGCAGTCAGGCCAACAGCAGAAGGTGCTTTTCTCTACTACCTCAAAGCTCTAAATTCTGATATTTCTATGTTGATTCAGTCCATGGGAGGCATAACTATCCCTATGGCTTATAGCATTGCCATTAGGGCTGAAAATTGTTTGATCCAAGCTGGCAAACTAGCCCCTAGACCTCCCATGCCATTGTTTCCAAGTTTAGAGAGCCCAAACACTAATCAAGCACCTAATTTGGCTCCTTCTCCCACTCCTAGAAATCAGAGTTCAAATGAAGCTTCTACTTCATCTCCAAGTGCCCCAAATGAGCTTCAAGAAGTCATGAAGCAATTGCAAAACCTAGGCAATGAGCTGGTTACTCTCAAGAGGCAACAAGCCCAAGGTTTTAGACCTTCTTATCAGCCCCAAGCTCAGCCTAACAGGCAGCCATACCAACCACAAAGACCTCCTAATCTAGCTGCAAATATAAATCAAACAAGGCCTCCTGCCAATAGACCATTTCAGCCCTATAATCCTAATGCCATATCTGCCTCTAAGGCATTGGTGCCAACACAAAACAACGTTGCTCAGGAGTATGATTGGTGTTTTCCATGCAATGAACCTCACAACCAATCCATGTGCTTCAATGGTGCTTTGAATCAAGCATTAATGGTGACAACTACTGGTGTGGAGGGTGAGGGCAGTCAAGGAAACAACCAACAACAAGAAACATTCCAACAACAATCAGCCCCAAATGACACCACACTTGTGAACTGGCAGGCAGAGGATTTTTGTGGCATGAATCAGATAGTCTCTCAAGGTGTTGCAGCCAACACAAGGTCAAAAAGAAGGAATTTGGGTGAAGAGCAGCCATTAGCTCCAACCAATCCACAACCTTCCATGGCTCCACAAATGGTTGGCAAACAAAATCCAATTTCAAATGCACAAGGGCAGCCAAGAACAGCTCCTAGACCAACTCAAATACCAGTTGTTGCTGCCCACATGCAAGGAGTGAATGTGCCAACCAAGGGACAACAAAGAGATCCTTCATCACCATTCAGTATCATTGATCAGATGAAGAAGACAAATGTAAATATATCAATGTGGGAATCCCTATCTATCCCAGGCCAAAGAGATTTGCTACAAGCTGCCATGAAGAAGGTGGCCAACTTCGAATCAGCAAGCTCAGATGCAAGAGAAAGTGCTCACAAATGCTGCCCAGCCTGAAGGGAATCATGGAGGACAGCAAGGTAAAATGTTGAAGCCCCCTCCTTTTTATGTCTCATTAATCATTGGAAACCAATTAGTGCACAATTGCATGATAGATTCTGGGGCAAGTAGCTCAGTGATGCCTAAGCAAATAGCTGATCAGCTAGGGCTCTAGTATGAAACCATATCCAAAGGGGTAGTGCAGCTGGATGGGACAGTAGTAACAACAGTTGGAGTGATTAGAAACTTGAGTCTTACCTTGCATGCATGTCCAAATGTTGTTGTCTTACAAGATGTATCAGTTATAGACCTTCCACCACTCTTTGCCCTATGCTTGTCAAGGGACTTCACAGCCAAGATTGGAGGATATTTGTCTGCTGATTGGTCACACATGTTGTTCAGAATGAGGTATGGAACCAAAGCTACAATCAGGTCTGAACCTATTGCAAACTTCCACATTGAGCCCTACACTCCAAGTCAGATCAATGCCAATTGTTCAGCATTTGATCAAGAAGATCACCCAAGCACTGATGAAGCTGACACCAAGGTTGGAAGCATCCCGGATCTAACTCTTGATGAATGGGAAAACAAGGTACATGCTTTTGATCCTTATCAAGAAGTAGAAGAATCTGAGCTAGGGGTCTATTGCATACATGAAGAAGATCAGCCCATTCCTAGCATCACCAAGCCAAACCATAAGGATGACAATGAGGTATGGCAGCTATTTTTTGATGGATCAAGGAGTAGACAAGGTGCAGGAGGTGGAGCCATGCTTGTTTCACCTCAAGGAGTAAAGTACTATTCATCTTTTAGATTTCAGTTTGCATGCTCCAATAACACTGCTGAATATGAAGCCTTGGTGTAAGGGATGCATTGGGCAATAAAGAGAGGAATAAAGAACTTGCAAGTCTTTGGTGACAGTGAATTGATTGTAAATCAGGTCAAGGGACAGCATGCTGCCAAGAATGATCTACTCAAGTGCTACAAGAACAGGGTATGGGACCTCATGGAAGATTTTGAGGGTTTTGGCATCAAATCCATTCCTAGGAAAGAGAACCAAGCTGCTTTGCAGGAGGCTTTGTAGAGGTGGGGCAGCCTTTGACATTGTGGAAAGCATTCAACAAGGACAAGGTATAGCCAAACATCCATGTGATTGTGAGGCCTTCAGTGCTGGATAACAATGTAAGTTGGCAAGTGTTTGAGAATGACCAGCAAATCATCCATTTCTTGCAAGAAGAAGCTGAGTTCTCAGCTAAGAATCAAGAAAAATTGGAACAGCAGTATGGTGACCAAGTGGTACAGCTGAGAACTAACAAGTTACCCAAGGGACTTATCACTTTGGAGTCCATTTTAATCCCAATGATCAGTTTAGGAAGGAGAAAGCAAACATTCAGGTCAAGAGAGAAGATTCAGTATCCATCTTGGTGGAAGAGAACAAACCATTGCAAATTGGAAAGATGACAACTGAACAAGAAAGGTATGAGTTCATGCAGCTGTGTCAAGAGTTCCTGATGTGTTTGCTTGGAGCTATGAAGACTTGAAAGGTTTCAATCCCAACTTAGCTCAGCATACCATTGAATTGGATCCAAATACTAAGCCTGCCAGGAAGAAACAAAGACCAGTCAATCCACACATGGAGCCTCTCATGAGGAAAGAATTGAACAAGTTGATTGAGTCAAGGATCATATTCCCAATCAAGCATTCTAGTTGGGTTGCCAACTTGGTTCTAGTCAGAAAGAAGAGTGGAGAGATCAGATTGTGTGTTGACTTCAGAGACTTGAATAGAGCATCTCTCAAGGACCATTACCCACTCCCTTCCATGGAGCAAATCTTGCAAGTTGTGGCTGGCTCCGAGAGGTTTTCACTACTTGATGGCTACTCAGGCTACAATCAGATTATGGTGAAGGAAGAAGACCAGTTCAAGACAGCCTTCACAACCAAATGGGGAACTTATGCATACAGGAAAATGCCATTTGGGTTGTCCAACGCTGGTGCTACCTTCCAAAGAGCAATGGACATGGCGTTCAAAGGTTTGATTAACAACATGGTGCTGATATACCTTGATGATATCACTATTTTTTCCAAAAATGCAGCAGACCACCTCTCTCATTTGAGACAAGTCTTCATGAGGTGCAGGAGATTTGGAGTGTCTTTGAATCCTAAGAAGTGTATCTTTCTTGCACATGAAGGAAAGCTCCTTGGCCATATTGTCTCCAAAGAAGGATTAGCAATTGATCTAGAGAGGGTTGAAGCCATAAGAGCACTACCATTGCCAAGCCACAGAAAGCCCTTGAGTTTCTTGGGAGGATAAACTTTGTTCGGAGGTTTGTCCCATATTTTGCAGCCCTTGTCAAACCTATCACCAAAATGTTAAAGAAAAGCATGGCTTTCAAGTGGACAGCGAAGAAGCAAGGAGAGTTTTGAAGCAATCAAAGAAGCCATCTCTCAAGCACCAACTCTCATCAACCCGGACTTCTCAAGGATTTCATCCTCTATGCATTTGGAGGTAATGATACTATTTCTGCCATTTTGGTACAGTAGAACAAGGACAATGATGAGCAGCCAATTGCTTTCTTCAGCCAGAGCCTAGATGACTATGAGGTGAGGTATTCTTTTATTGAGAAGCATGTACTTGTAGTAATCAGAAGCTTGAAGAAATTCAAGCATTTAGTCTCAAACAACAAGGTCCAGTTGTTGGTCTCTCATGTTGGGGTTAAAGACTTCCTCCTCAACAAGGATTTGAATGAGAAAAGGGCAGGTTGGATCACTCGTGTCATGGAGTATGACATTGAGATCAAGGTCACCAAGCTGGTAAGAGGAAAAGGATTGTGTGAGCAGCTGATTTTGGGGAAGCAAAAAGAAGTATGCAATGAAGAAGAGGTTGTTTTGATAATTCAAGACAACCATGAGCCAAGTGGCACTCAAGAAGAAAATAATGTTGTCCCCACTCCTTACTGGACCCAAGGTATAATACACTTCCTAAGCACAGGCCTATGCCCTCCGGAGATGAACAAGACCCAAAGAAGACACTTCAGATTGCAGGTTGTCCCATATGCCATTGTTGATGGAGTTTTGTTCAAGAAAGATGTGAATGGAGTGCTTTCTTGAGATGCATTAGCACAAATCAGATTCATAGGGTGTTGGAAGAGTTCCATGGTGGACCATTTGGTGGTCATTTTTGCACCGAGAGTGACAACTCTAAAAATTATGAAGGCTGGTTATTATTGGCCCAAGATTTTCAGTGATTGCTTTGCATGGATCAAGAGGTGTAAGAATTGTGCATTCTTCACAGGAAAAGAGAGACTTGCTGCCCTTCCATTGCATCAATCTCGGTTGACCAGCCATTCATGCAATGGGGTTTGGACTTCATTGGAGTCATTAATCCCAATTCAAGTCAAGGGCACAAATGGATTTTGACAGCCATAGACTACTTCACCAAATGGACTGAAGCAGTAGCACTCAAAGAAGCAAATGAGTCTAGCATCTTAGACTTCTATGAGGGCATAGTAACCAGATTTGGCATACCTGCTATAATAATCTCAGATAATGCATTGGCATTCATTGGATCCAAGGTGACTGAGTGGGCTATCAAGAACGGGATCTACCTAAGTACTTCATCAAACTATTACCCTCAAGGTAATGGCTAGGCTGAGTCTACAAACAAGAACTTGTTGAGGATCATTAGGAGAACTCTTGATGAGAATCAGAGGTCTTGGCATACCAAACTGAAATCAGCCTTATGGGCTGATAGGATAACTCCCAAGAGATCCACAGGTAACTCTCCATTCAGGCTTGTTTATGGAAGAGAGGCAATTTTGCCCATGTCACTTGAGTTGCCAACATTGGAACTCATGAAATAGTTGGAGCTGTTGGAGTTTGAGCCCATGGAGGTGAGATATGCAGAGTTGATGGAGCTTCAAGAGATCAGAGATCAGGCATCCCAAGCAATGGAGAAGGATCAAGCTTTGATCAAGAAGACCTTTGATAGGAAGGCCAAGAGTAGATCTTTCTAGGTTGGAGATCTAGTGTTAAAATGGGATGCAGATAGAGCAAAACCGGGAAGGCATTCAAAATTTGATGCCATTTGGAGTGGCCCATACATGGTCACGAAGTGCAAGAACAACAATGCTTTCCAATTGGCTTCATTGGATGGTGAAGAACTGCAGATTCTAGTCAATGGAATCTATCTAAAGCATTGCTTCTAAAGGGAAATTCTCCACCTTGTAAATATTAGCTTAGGTTTCCATTCCTTCAAGTGCTTGTGCACATTGTTTTTGTTGTAGGTTAGTTTTCTTTCCCTAAGTGCTTTGGCACAACTTGCTGTCCCTGGAGATGTTTTGTAGTCCTTGCTTCCATCAGGTGATATTCCATCTTCCTCCTTGCAACATTCTAAGTTAGTTGGGGTTCCAAACAGAAAATTTGATGACTCCATGCCCAATGGACTGCTTCAGGCAACTGGTATTTTCATCTAGCAGGCAGATGACCCCTCTGAGTCGCCAAAATTGTTATCCAAAATGTGCCCCTGCTCATTTTTGTGGCTAACTCCTTGTGTTCTTACCTCTCTTGTGCCTTAGTCTCCATTTTTGATTTTTAGGCACTCAAATCTTTCTGGAAATGGCACCATTGGATAGAGCTCTCTCTCAGCTTTCCAGAAAGGTAAAGTTTTCCTCCTAACTCCTCATATTTTTCAAGTTATGGCTCGGTGGAGTTTTGTGGGAAATTTTCCCTTGGAAGCCCATAGCCAATAGGAAGCTGCCACGTGTCCCAGGAGGTGGTGGGAGAAAGAAAAAAACTTAGAAATTTTTTCAAGTTTTGGACAAAATTTGAAAAAGGAAATTTTTTGCCCGTGGGCCCGCCGAGCCAATCAGGACGTGACACGTGTCGGGAGAGGAGGCAAAGTGAAAAATTTTGCTAAGTGTTTTGCGCAGGAAAATTTTTGAATTTTGGCCCGCAGCCAATAGGAACTCACCACGTGTCAGAGGAGGGTCGCGGACGTCGGAGGAAAGGTTAGAAAATTTCCAAGTTTTTGCCAAAAAATTCAAAATTAAATTTTTGCCCGCATGGTCCGCGGCGAATTGGGTTGCGCCACGTGTCTTCATCAGTCAGAGAGGTGGGGGAGAAATGGAAAATTGGCTAAGTGTTTTGTAGAGTTTTTCAAAATGAAAATTTTCAATGGAGGGCCCATGCCCAATGATAGTGAGCCACGTGTCAGGAGGGGCAGGGAAGTTCGGAGCTCGGAGAAGTTTTTAAAATTTTGACTAAGTTCCGCCAAAAAATTCAAAAGGGAAAGATGAGCCCAGCCCCTGTCAGGTAATCAGATGCTGAACACGTGTCCCATGAGGGTGGAGCATGGGGGAAAATGAAATTTTTTCCCAAAAGTAAAAATGTCAAATTTTCAAAGGGAAATTGCGCCCCTCAGGCCCGAGCCAATAAAGTAGTGCCACGTGTCCAAGTGGCAAAAATTCTAAGGAAGGGCCCGTAAGAAAAATTTCAAGGATGAGCCCATGGCCAATCACATCATGCCATGTGGCATCCAAGTGGTGGAGTGTGGGGATTTTGAAAAAAATTCCAAATGCAAAAAAGAGGTAAAATTGAAATTTTTTCCCGCCGATCCGTTTTGGGCCTGTTTTTGCCCTAAATCTTCAAACGGCCATAACTTTCGATCCAAAGCTCAGATTTTCACGTTCTTTATATCAATGGAAAGCTGGTAAAATTCTCTATATGATTCCATGGTCAATTTTGAATTTTGGTTTAGTTTGGAGGAGAAAATAAAAAAACACTTCTGTGTACGTGTAATGCCCATGGGAAGGCGATGTTTCAACAACCAATTTTAATGCAAAATGGGTCGCATTCTTCTCCAGCATGGTCAAAAATGTCGAGGATGGGTTTTCAGGTCACCCATGCTGTTTTTAATGCATTTTGGTTAATGAGGAATGGCTCCCATGTTTTTTCATGTTTTCTCTCTCCTGGGCTCGACCCATGCACTGTAAAAGCTAGATTTGGCTCATTTTTCAAAGGTGGAACACTTTTTTACACAACAAGCTTCTGTTTTCACCTTCAACAAGTGATTTTGGCAAGTATCAGACCTTCCAGGGATTGTAACAAGTTTTTTTGCCTCTTTGGTGTTGGAATACAAGGATTTTGATGTTGAAAATCACAATGCAGGCTCTGTGAATGCTTTCAGTCCTTTGTATGTGTTGTTTGCTTCATTTCAAACCCTTGATTACAGATTATCAACCTATGCATGATGTTTTATGTTACAATTTCTGATTTGTGTCAATTTTCATGAGCAAGAAGTGCTCACCACTCCTTTGGTGTATCACCTTTATCAGTTTAGTTTCAATTTTTGCATTTCTTATCCCTGTCTCCTTGCAAATTAGGATAAAATTAGGATCTGAACCTCTACAGTTGTGCAAATAATAGATCTAATCAGAGGATTTTGAGGAACCAGCCTCTAATCTGGAGATTCCTCTCTCATTTTACAAGTTTTTGCTAACTTGTTTGATGATCTTTAATGAATGTCGTGCTTTCATATCTTAGGATGGGGTTGTGTATGCTCTTCCCTTGCACCTTTTAGGTGATCTTAGGAATCAAAAACAACTCTAAGCCTTCTTGCATTTACAAACACTTCATTAAATTCATGGTTAAGGGAATGAACAACAATTGGTTAAAACAAGTTTCTAGTCATTTGATTTGCAAGCTTTTCCATTTTCAATATAGTTGGATTACTTGCTGCATATTCTCTTCTCTTACGTCTTCGAATGATCTTGAGAATCAGAAACAACATGTAACCCTCTTTCATGATATTTTGATCTCATGGAAAATAGTTAATCTTCACGTGCAGGACCAATAGTTATTTGTCAAATAATTAGGATCTAAACCAATACTAATATGGTCTCATTGTGTTAGGAAATTAGTGCTCACATTATTGTTTATAATAGTTAAATGTAATATTCATATATTACATTAGTAAGTTAGTGTGTTAGTATGATATTAATATTGTTATATTAATATCATATTTTTGTCACAAAAATAAAAGTTTGTAATATTATTAATATGAGTTATTAATCAATTCATTATTACTAATATAGGATAATATGTATTAGTTGTGAGTTTGTTGAATAAACAACTCACATAGATATTTGGGAGTTGTGTGAGAGATTGTTGGGTTTGGAAGTGATTATAGGAGAGATATGTGAGGATATTATATGATTAAATATTGGAGTTGAATCCGCATTTTAAGGAGTTCATTCTCCTATATATTGTAAGCTCTCTCATCATGTAATTGCTCAAGTTTTAATCTATCAATTATTTTCTATATTTTATTTGTCTCTGGATTTTTCCTATTTTCATGTGCTAATCTCAAATTGTTGTTGCTAAATTTTATCATCAAATCTGGAGTTTTGTTATCATCTGGTATCAGAGCAGGTTTCCTTCTACAAGTGAAGAAGAAGAAGAAGATGGTTGAAGGAATCTTGTAAGAAAATTTCAGCAGACACATCACAAAAAAAGAATGTAGTTTACTCATATGACATCCGATTGATGTCTCATTTTTTTCTTTGGAAATATAAGAACAAGATGCACAATATTTTAGTTTACATCAGCTTCAGATTTATCTTGTATCTATGCATAAAATTCAAGTGTAAGTTGAGTGAAATTTTTTGTTGTTTTTAAAAACAAACGTTTGATAGATTGAATGTATCTAAAAAACCCAAATTCAAAATATTACAAAATTTATTAGGTTTGTTTAGATAATATCTAGAAAAAAATTGTTAAAATTTTACAAAAACCCAGTTTCTAGTTTAAGAGAAACGTGGAAATAAAAATAGGGATCGAAAATAAAAGAAAAAGTGGTGCGTAATATATTTATGTAATTTTTTAATTGGATGCATTTTCGCTTGCACATGACATCCATAATCAGGGGGTGCATTATCGGTTGAATCGACACTCAGAAAAATTGTGTAATGATCCTAAAAGCTACATTTTCTAACTAAGTAGCATCACGATGGAGGAAGGAGACAACGGATGAAGGAGGTTAATCAATGACCTCTTGCCAGCCGCAAGCGAAGGGGCCACAATGAATTTTTGGCATTATTTTTTTGTGTGTGTTTAATTTTGATTATGTATTATAATAAGAACAAATGATTTATTCCTATTTACTCTTGTAATAAGTGAGCTCCTGTGTGAGTGATATTTCTTATATTTTCCCTTGAATGTAAAAATGGGAGTGGGGAAACATGTATGCTGCTATGAAAGTGGTTGGTGGTCCACTAGAAAACTAATTTGAGAGTTTGTGAATCTCTTAGAAAATCACATACAGAGTGGTTAATGGTTCCACTAGAAAACCTATTGGAGTTGATGGTACTCTTTGAAAACCATCGTATTGTAGAACATGAGTAGGTACTAGAAAGAACTCACCCATGTTCACACTAAGGGGGTGAATGTTAGGAAATTAGTGCTCACATTATTGTTTGTAATAGTTAAATGTAATATTCATATATTACATTAGTAAGTTAGTGTGTTAGTATGATATTAATATTGTTATATTAATATCATATTTGTGTGAGAAAAATAATTTTTTTAATATTATTAATATGAGTTATTAATTAACTCATTATTAATAATATATGATAATATGTATTAGTTGTGAGTTTGTTGAATAAACAACTCACATAGCTATTTGAGAGTTGTGTGAGAGATTGTTGGGTTTGGGAGTGATTATAGGAGAGATATGTGAGGATATTATGGGATTAAATATTGGATTTGAATCCTTGTTTTAAGGAGTTCATTCTCCTATATATTGTAAGCTCTCTCATCATGTAATTGCTCAAGTTTTAATCTATCAATTATTTTCTATATTTTATTTGTCTATGGATTTTTCCTATTTTCATGTACTAATCTCAAATTGTTGTTGATAAATTGAATCATCAAATATGGAGTTTTTTATCATGTTGTAGGTTGCCAATAGTGTACAAAACCATACTAAGATAAAAGATAAAAACACACCACTATTCAAAACACTGTATTTGTAGGTTCGGTTAAGATCTACGGATCATCTACTTAAAACTAGGGAAGTGCCTTGACATAATCCATAGAACTCAATATGAGGATATACCTAGGAACCCTAAAGTAATCCACACCTTGAGGGAACCGGTGGATGAAATGGGAAGCGCTTCACTTATCCACTTGACTAGTATGCCTTTGTGAGATTAGCTTCAAAATTATCTTCATGTGACCCCAGTGAGATACAACTAAACACAATTTATTTCTCATTGTATCAAATGGGGTAAAGGAAAGATAGGATACTCCTTGATTTAGTCAGTGTGAATTTCTTAGAAAACCATGCTCGCAGAGATAGTTTGTGACACTGGAGAGTGAACTAATAGGAAACCATTTTTCACAAGAGAAAACTTAACCAAAACTAATCATGTTTCAAAGATCTCTCACAAAGTGACAAATTTTTCAGATTCAAAACCTTGTTAGTCAAACAAGGTGATAGTCCATCACAATTATATCCATGTGACATTCATGATGAAACTTGTGAAGTGTTAATTTGTCTTAGTTTTAAACTTGTATTAAGATTAAGGTGAAACTCTGCCAAAGCTACACAAAGTATTTTTCACCCCCACTTGGTCTACTCTTTTTTTTCTTATTTCCCTTTTGGGAAAAAATAAAGCATATATACGTAGTGTTACTTAAGATTGTGTCCACCACTTTTGCACCCGCTTACATCCTTCCTTATTATTATTACGATAGTAAGTGTTGAAAGTGTGTTGGTACATCCTCAAATATTGAGTAGCCTTGTCTTGATACCCACATCAAGACATTTCATTGTAGTTAGGATTGCTTCATCATCGATCTTCCCTTGAGGTGTTACTTTTCTCACATCGTCTTGATAAAATTTTGATACTTACATCTTGTTTCTCATAAACTTGATTTAAGTGTCTAGATTGTATTGTTACGTTACTTGTACCTTAACAAATCCTTGGTATAATTTGACCTTGTCTCCTTCCAAACATTTCCTCAACCTTGAAAAGTTTTGTTAAATTATTTTTTCATATCAATATTATTTTGATACTAATATATTTATTTTCCGCAAATCTTGATTAACATATCTAAGTGGTATTGTTACTTTGCTCACATTTTTAACTTTCACTTTTTGGGATTCAGGCCTTGTTTGTATCTAGATTGGTTATAGTATACTTTACATTAGAAGTCACTTCAACCCTTTGTTAATACTTACATCTTGTTTATTTTAAAATTGACTTAAGTGTTGACATCGTGTTGATCATCTTGTGTCAAACTACCATTGAGATACATATTACATAGGGAGTATTTCCTTATAGATTGGATTGGTTTACCAAACTTGTGTGATTGTTCCTTGTGATCTTTCATCTTGTAAACAAATTCTTAGGAAAATCCTTTGGTTACTTATTCTTTGACATTTGACATTCTTTGAACATTGTTGGGCATTTCCTTTGTGACATTTACGGTCATCATGCTATAGGTTTTTACTTAGGTTTGTTGTGTCCTTGGTCACATTTGACGAAACCTTTGTAGACACTCCTTGTTATGCTCCCTATCACAAGAATGGAATCTAAGAGATTAGGGTCTAATCCTTTCATTGGTCATGATTTAGGACCCCTTTTCTCCATAGAAAAATAATTATAAGACCTAGTTGATCATAGTGGTGATGAATTAGGCTTACCTCGAGATGATTTCGAGTTCAATACCACTCACTTAGATGAATTCATTTTCCTTAATAGGGATGAATTACTCACATGAGTTATAGAATTAGGTGTTAAGATTCCACATGAAAGTGAATTTATTGCACCTAATAGCAACCTCAAAGAGGAAGAATAAGAACAACATCCTCCTCTTATTAATATGGATGACATCATAAACCAAGGATATGCTTCTACTTCGGGTCCCAAAAACAAAAAAATGAAAATGAGGTACCTAGACACATGAGTGGTTACCAATTACCACCTCTTAAGATGCATCACAAAGTTAGGGTGCAGAGTGAGCAAAAATAACAACCTCCTTCACATGACAACGAAGAATCCCAAAATGATGAAGTTACTATACAACAACAAATGCAAGTCCTTAGTTGACAAGTAGCTAACTTGGCTTCCCATGTGCCTAGGGATATGAACAAAGAAACACATAAAAAAACATAATGCCAAACATAGTGAAATTTATACGGAAAAACAAAAAGTGAAACATTAAAGTATATGATGAGGCCATAAATTGGCCATAAATTACCATTATTTTGTCCTTCCAAGTTACCTTTGAAAGTGGATTTAAATGTAATCTTGGAACTTATAGTTTTCTTAAGATAGAATATAGGATATATATCTTTTTCATTCTTTATAAATCTTTTGTTATCTAATTTTTTTGACTAATCCTATTGATTATTTAGGAAATATGCAAAGTCTTGTGCATACAGACCATAAAGGAAAGATAATGTTAGTTCTGGTAAAAGTGGAATTGATCATGGATAATATATCTAAAATAAAATATGATTTTATATTTATATTCCTCTCAAAAAATTATGCAATTTCAAAAAAATAATCATCTCAATCCGAGATCATGTGCAAAAGTTATATATGTTTTTAGTTAGCTCCGGAACAATTAGAGTTAGCTCGAAACTTGCAATTTTAGTTCCAGAAATTATAGATTTAGTTCTAGAACTTGCAGATTTAGTTTTAAAATGATTAGAGTTAGCTCTAAAAATTTCATCTAGAAAGTAATGTTAGATCTGAAACCATTGGAGTTAGATCGGAACCGCATCAATAGAGTAATGTTAGCTCTAAAACCATTGGAGTTAGCTCCGAACCTACATCAATAGAGTAATGTTAGCTCTAGAACCATTGGAGTTAGCTCTAGAACCTACATCAACAAAGTAATGTTAGCTCTGGAACCATTGGAGTTAGCTGGAACCGCATCAACAAAGTAATGTTAGCTCCAGAACCATTGGAGTTAGCTCTAGAACCATTGAGTCACTTCGTAACTCCGCATAAATAGAATGAGTGTTTTTGAGGAATTGTGAATAATCAAATAATCTAATGGAAAATATGAGAGAGGTTTTTGTTCATATCAATTTTTTTAATATAAACCTCATTCATATTTTCTACAAGTTTTACCAATAAGGAGAAATCTAACTTTTAGTGAGCTGCAGTCCAAGGAAAAAGCGTATCAGTTGAGCATCAAAAGTTCCACAAACAAACAAAAAAGTCAAATGGAAAATATGAGAGAGTTTTTTGTTCATAGAAATGTTTTTAACAAAAAAATCATTCATATTTTCTACAGGTTTTACCAATAAAGAGAAATCTAACTTTTAGTGAACTATAGTTCAAGGAAAAAGTGTATCATTTGAGCATCAAAAGTTCCACAAACAGAAATAGAAAAGTCAAACGGAAAATATGAGAGAGGTTTTTGTTCATAGAAATATGTTTAACAAAAACCTCATTCAGATTTTACCAATAAGGAGAAATATAATGTTTAGTAAACTACAGTTTGAGGAAAAAGTGTATCAGACAAGCGTCAAAAGTTCCACAATAAAAAAAAACAAAGTCAAATGGAAAATCTGGGAAAGGTATTTGGTCAAAATCATCTTTTGAGGAAAAAAACTCCTTCCAATAATGTAGGATAATAAAATCATTGTGATTCTAGTTAGCAAAAATAAAGGAATAGATTTGGGAGAAAATCTTCCTAAAACAGTGAGATTAGACTTTGACTCTAATAATATATCTCTTTCCATATTTTGTGAAGATAGAGATCTTAGTTGTTAGTATTGGAATAAAGATAAGATTATTTTGTATTTCCTAAAAATATTGAGTTGGTTGGATGCATGAATTATAAATGTAACCTTTCACACTAAGATAGGTAATTTTTCTCCTAAGAAATAAAGATTTATTCTTTCCTCTCAAATATTATGTAGTTTTAAGATCTTAGAAGTATGATTTAAATCCTCTTCCAAGGAATGAGTTGGCCACTCATTTCAAGGAAGATGGATTGGGTTTATTTATGTTTACGTTTTTTCATTTATCTCGTAACTCATTACGTTGTATTGTTTTTCTCTTTGTATTGTGAAAATTTAGTCTATTGTGAACATGCAGGTGTTTCATTTAATTATGTTTATTTCCAATTCAACAATTTCAATTTATGAAGTGTGATTTCCTTCATGCAAGTGTGATTTATTTCATGTAAAATTTATTTCTACAAGTGTGCCTTTATTTATGCAAGTGTGCCTTTAAATTTCTGCAAGTGTGATTTATTTTATGCAAGTTTGGTTTTTGTTTTAAGGAGTTGTTTTCCAAATATCTTCTTATCTTAGTGCATACATCCATCAGACACCAGCCCTAGATTGACATTATTAATGGAAAGGATCAATGACCCTCATCAATATAGCAAGGTATGCATACCAACTTCCCTACTTAAGATCAACTCTTCACACAAGAGTTATGATCCATGAAAAGTATACTCACAAGCCTTTTGGAAAGCAATGTTGGGCATTGTAAAAATACCAGTACAAAGAGCTATTTAATTACCCCATTGATATATCTATGATACACAAACCATTCCCTACAAAATTTGATTGGCCAAAATTTAATAATTACAAAGGTAAAGGTGACCCACGTGATCTCCTCAAATATTTCTACATGACATGTCAAGATGTAGCCTACATTGATAACTACCTTATACACTTATTCCCATGCATTCTAGGGGTTAATATTTGGAATGGTTTCTTCACACACCTAAAGGTTTTATCTTTACATGGCATGAATTATCAAAAATATTTGTATGATGTTTCTCATTCAACTTAGAAAGTGATGTTACCATGTTGGACTTGTGTAGTGCTAAACAAAGACCTAATGAGACCTTTGCTAGTTTCTTACAATGATGGAGAGGGTTAGCTAGCCACTTCCCTTGTTCAATTCCAGAAAAACAATTGGTTATCATTTTCGTACCCAATCTAAATCTAGACATTTCTTTCCATTTACAAATGCATTGTGTCAACAACTTTGAAGAAGTCATAGAAAAAGGAAGCCAGATCAAAAAGGATTTGTTAGCTAAAGGGACACTGAAACCATTTTCAAAAGATAATTAAACATCCAAACCTATAAACAAACCCAAATTCTTCAACAAAAATAAAAGCATCGTAGGAGATGGCATAACTGATTCAAAATGTATCAAAGAAGTTAAAATTGGTCCTCCTTTCAAACTCACTAAGTGACCTATTCAACCCACAATCAAATGTTGAGTGTTCACTCCTCTCATGAATCTTTTCCCACAATCTTATAACATTTGGACATAGTGAACGTGGTCCAGTATCCTAACATAGTACCCTATGTCGATGATGCACCTAAAATACCATGGTAAAAAGATAATGAATACTATGAGTATCATCATGTCAAAGGTCACAAAATAGACAAGTGTCTAAAATTAAAACAGTTTATATAAGATCTTATTAACAATAGAGAAATTGAGGTCGATTCATCTGAAAGTGGCCAAGAACCTAATCAAAAGTTAGGAATTTATAAAGATCCTTTCCTTAAACATGATAAATAGGGAGAGAAGAAGTTGGATCAGGGTCAATCTTCCAAGAACTATAAATCTACCAACTATGTTTATGCCAAAACCAATAATCCATTTGATTCACTTATTGGTTGTGTTCTTTCCTCTAATGAGCATGTAAATACTATAACAATAAAGAAATTGTGAGTGTGTTGTGGCAACATGATGCACTCATCTTGTGATTCCAGAACCTCCTCTACCTACCCCTTAGGATGGTTGTTATGATCTCTTAGAAAACTTAAGAAGACCTCTAACAATATTTTGATCTTATATCTTCTTAAGATATCAAATTTTCATAAAGACATCCTCTATAAAACACTTCAAGGGTTAGGAGTGTCAACAGATATTGAACCTTCACACCTCCAAGTGGTGATCATGCATCTTTCTCCTAGTGACCACATTACTTTTAGCCAAAATTAAGTTCCACATGATAATTACACACAAAACTTACCCCTATACAAATAAGTATTTATTACTCGCAAATAGATAAAATGAGTACTTGTGGAAAATGAGTCTTGTTTGAATATATGTACTTTGAATTTAGTTAAGAAATTGTGACACAAAGAGGTAAACCTAGAGTTCCATATCATTACCATCACAAGTTACGACAATACATAACATGAATCAGTTAGTACTATAATATTGCCTATGGAAGTGGGACCTACATATCACGATACTAAGTTCCATGTCCTAGACTTAGAGCTTCCTATAACATGCTCCTGGGTCACCCATAGATCCATTCCATGTAAGTTATACCATCAACCTTACATCAATGTATAAATTTACACCATGAAGGGAAAACAATTATTATTTAAGGAGATCTTGAGCCATTTGCACATTATTGAGCCTTGCATAGCTTCTCACACACAACCTATAAATGTCCTTCTACTAATATTATTGTGCCACTTTAGTCATAAGATCTCACTTCTTGTGTTAATCTAGACACACTAAAATATTTTGATAAATATTCTTCCACATCTATTTCTCCTTTGCTTCATGGGAGATGAAGGTCATTGAAAATGGCTACGAAGAGTATAACCTTTGGTAGGCCCTAGATGTTTCTAATTTATCCCTATCATCCAAGACAAATGGTAGGCAAAGTTACCAATATAAGCGGTCCTAGGAAAATTGTACTATTGATAAATTTCTTCTTGGTGGCCTCCTAGAAGATGAGAAAATGTTGGATTCTCCCACAAATTAGATCCTTGAAGGCACAAAGGCTTCTTGCTACCAAAATCCAAAATATTCCATACCTAGTAAAATGATGTACACCATGGGCTATATTGGGTACGGGTTTGGTACTAATGAACAAGGTATAAGAGAGCCTATTCCAACCCCACACTTTAAAACATAAAGATACGGTGTCATAATTAGACCTTATAGATCTCATCCTCCCGAGCACGATGCTACCTCTTCCGAATATGAGGATAAACATACTTATTTAGATAGGGACACATATTCTTATCATAAAAAATATGAGGATCTTTACTCTATAAACCTTTTCATTGATATATATGTCCTTACGTTTTCATAATCCATTTCCAAGAAAACCTATTCCATCCCACTCTTATTGATGGGACCAACAACTTCATGTATTATTGATCTCTTTGAAAATTATGAGGTAGATGTCGAATTCATGGGTATCTATGATAGCATTCCAATCGAGTGATCACAAGAAAGGTTTCTTCATTGACTTAGACACATGTGTATATTTTGGGGAGGAGGTTAAGGTGTGTGGTCAAAAAAATTTAAAATAAAGCAAGGGAAATAGTTCTTCTGAAAAGCCTTGAAAAAAATGAAAGTCCAAGACACATAGTGAAAACCTCTTTGAGGTGCTAGCAGATAAACAAGTAAAAAATAAATGGACATACAAAGTGACAACACCAGGTGAAAATCGCATTGAGACTCCCTTAGATGAAGATCTTAATCTCCACCCTGATCCTATGCGCATGGAGTATACATCCAAGATGCTTGTGGAGGATAACATTTATTTCAATATCGAAACAAAAGACAACCCTAAAATGGTCAAGTTGGGAGCTTCACTCTTAGTAAAGGAACATAAGAATTTTGTGATGATTCTACAAGAATTTTTAGACATATTTGTTTGGTCTTATGCAGATATGCCAAACTTGGATCCATCATTGGTGGTGTATAATCTTTTTGTGCATGCAGATGTAAATCCTATCAAACAGAAGCTTAAAAAAATAAATCCATGTGTCGCCCTCTTGGTTAAAGAAGAGTTGGAGAAATTTTTGACAATAGGTTTTATCAGACATATTGATTACTCAGAGTGGATCTACAACATAATACCTATACAAAAATCAATTGGTATCAAAATATGTATAGATTTCAGAGACATAAACAAGGCATTCCCAAAAGATGATTTTCCTCTTCCCAATATAGACATGATTGTCAATTCGAATGTGGGATATGAAATTTTTCCCTTATGGATGGTTTTTATAGCTACAACTAGATCAAAATCACATAACAAGATCAACAAAAGAATTCCTTTACAACCCCTTAGGGGACATTTTGTTACCAAGTTATGCCATTCAGTCTCAAAAATTCTAGAGCAACTTATCATAGGGCTATGACCGTGATCTTCCACGATATGATAAATGACATTATGGAGGACTATGTTGAAGACATTCTAGGAAAGTCCAAAACAAGAGAAGAACATATAGAAATATTGAGGGGCATCTTTCAACACCTTCAAGATTACAAAGTTAGACTAAATCCAAAGAAATGTGTCTTTGGTGTATTTTCAAGAAAGTTGTTAGGTTTCATTGTATCCTGAAGAGGGATTGAGGTTGATCCAACCAAAGTTACAGCTATCACTGAAATTCCTCCACCTAAAAACCTCAAGAAGCTATGTAACTTTTAGGAAAATATTAAAGCAATCCGTCATTTCAGCTCCTATCTTATAGATAAATGCCATCCATTTACCCATTTGCTTAAAAAATATGTTTCCTTTCATTGGGGTCCTGAATGCCAACAAGCCTTTGACCTACTCAAGAAATATTTGGTTAATCCCCTATCCTTATACCACCAACCCCAAGTGAGCCACTTTTTCTATACATATCCATAACCCATATTGCTATTGGTGCACTCCTAGCTCAATAAAATCTCAATCAAAAAGAGAAATTAGTCTATTATCTTATCCACACTTTGATCACTTATGAGATTAATTATCCACATATTGAAAAATATTTTCTAGTTGTTATCTTTTCTTTCCAAAATCTTCACCATTACCTGCTAAATAATAAGACAAAGCTTATATCCAAATTTGACCCTCTGAAAAACCTTTTGTCTAAACCAGCACTTACTGGTAAGATGGATAATTCGATCATCCTAATCAAGTGAGTTTGATATCGAATATACACATCAAAATTCAATAAAAGCACAGGTCTTGCAAACTAATTGCCAAATTACCTTTACATGGAACTAATCCTTTAAGTCTAGATATGCCAAATGCATCAATGTTATACATCAAAGAATCTATCATATGGAAAGTACACTTTTATGGGTCCTTCACTTTCTATGGTTCCAAAGTCGAGTTGTGCTCATCACTCCTTAAGGGGACTTCATTCCTCAAGCTTTCCATCTAAATTTTCCTTATACAAATAACATAGCAGAGTATGAAATTTTGTCATTATAGGGGTGAAACTCACTATCAAATGGAATATTAGATAACTCAAAGTCATTAGAGATTCACAGTTAATCATAAATCAATTCAATGATGAATACAAGGTTAAAGATGAAAATCTCATCCCATATAAGAAAATGGTGGAAACTCTCAAAGAATACTTTGTGTGCATCACTTTTAAGTAGATCCCAAGAGCAAAAAAATGGTCTATAGACACTATTGATATAGTAGGATCCTTGGTTCATATTCTACTAGAGAACAACAATATGTCATTCTTCGTTGAAAATATACGGATATCTTTATACGACATGTTGTAATCATGTTTTTTTGTGAAGTTTTTGGTCCTTTTCCCCTGGTATTAACCCATTTTTAATTACCTCCAAGATGATACCTTCCCTCCAAACATTTCCCATTCTAATAAACGGAACCTAATCTAGAGAATATCTAGTTACACCCTCCTTGTAGGCACCCTCTATCATCTTGGATATGATGGGAACTTGTTACATTGTCTTAATTCAAATGAGTTCGTCTAAGAATAAAATAAGTGCACAAAGGTTTCTATGGAGCTCATACAAGTGGAATGGTGTTAGTGAATAAATTATTAAGAGAAGGTTTTATTGGCCTACCATGGAATCATACTACTGCAAATATGTTAAGAAATGTTCATTGTGTCATAAATATGGAAATCTCATTCATGCACTAGCACAATCCTTGCATCCAATCACAACACCATGGTCATTCTCCAAGTGGGGATTAGATTTCATAGGGAAGCTCACTCTAAATTCCTCAAATGGCCACACCCATATCATTACTACAATGGAATACTTTTTAAAATGGGTAGAGGTTGTGCCTCTTACATATGTTACCAAAGCCCAAATATCCAAGTTCATCATGAATCATCTCATCTATTGTTATAACATCCCAATATCCATTATAGATGACAGGTGGCAAGTCCTTTAAGAATAAAACCATGAAAGCATTGTGCCAATGCTTTTAGATACGCCTAAATTGGTCTACTCCCTATTACCCCCTTGATAATGGACAAGTAGAGGCCTCCAATAAAACCTTTTTCACATCGTGGAGAAAATGGTAAGAAAAATTGGTTGTAATTGGAATCTACAAATTCATCTCACCCTCGGGCTTACAGGACCTCCATTCGTACTCCCCTACCGGGTGCTACACCTTATTTCCTAATATTTGGAATCGAGGCCATGATCCCATTAGAAATTAAGATTTCCTCCCGAGAATATCTCGAGATATTATTTAGACAAAGATGAAGTCTACCGTGTATCCAGACTAACAAAGCTAGAGTTGTTAGATGAAAAACACATTTGTGCACTCAACCACCTGAAAATGTATCAAAATCAAGTGTCTTGGGGCTATAAAAAATGTATCATACCTCACTAATTTGAGGTAGGGGATATCGCTCTTAAATAAACCAATCAATACCATCAAAGAAAGAGAAAATAATGGTAAATTTGAACCAAACTAGTTGGGACCCTATGTTATGGTAGAAAAATATGGATCAGGAGCTTACAAACTTGCCCATCCTACTGGAGATGAGTTGTGTGAACCTATGAATGCCATGCATCTCAAGTGGTTATATGCTTAAGCATGGGGCATTAAAACAAAAATGTTAAAAATCAAAACACCAAAAAAATTACAAAAGATTAATATACAAAAAAATCAAGAAAAAGTTAAGAGAAATCAGTTCATCCAAGTGTGAAAACCATGCTATTGTGGCACTTTGGATAGGTCCTTTTGTGAAAACAGTTTCCAATTCCTTGGAAGGATTTTTGTTTACAAGCATCTCACATCTGGGGGTTCCATTTACTTTATCCAAGTCTATTTTTCACATGCATATGATATTCCCTTTGAGCTTATCCTTTTGAAGCCTTGATCCAGTTGATCCTTCTCTTGTAAATATGTGAAGATTTTTCCTTTATACATTCCCATATAACACTAAGGGCATCTTCACATCTTCTCTTTATTACACATATGTGTGGCATTTTCCCTTGTACCTTCCAATCTAATGTTGGGGGCATCCACATTTCTTTGTTTTCCTAAAAATATCTTCAGAATTTTTTTAGAAAAATCCAAAACATTCGAGATATGTTTATATAATCTTAAAACATTACGAAACCATTTCGTAGAAAAATAAAAAACAATAGAATATTTTTTTTTCAAAACTCCCAAAACAACATAAAAATGTCTCAAAATTATCTCACAAAAACATAGTAGTGCTTTTCTTACTTGTTTGTTTCTTCTTTTTCCTTTCTTTGCTTTCTTGTTTGGACATTTTTGTATAACTCTACTTACTTTCTTATACATTTTGTATAGTGTGTTTCGTAACATAATTCTTGGATTAATCTATTCTTTCATTGATTAGATTCATTCTTTCTTGTTTATATTCAGTGTGTTTTGCATATTTGTATATATTTGTGCACAGTTGTGTTGTCAAGTTGTTTAGTGTGTATATTTGTTAGATTCTTTACCTTTTTATGCGTGCTTGTTTGTTACTTGTACATTGTTTGTTATCACATCATCATCTATATCATCACATCTAACATCTCATACATCATATATCATCAAGAAATGCTAAGCGACATCATCATGAAAATAAACATCCAACATGTATGATACAATACTATCATCATACCATATCATCAATGGGCAATAGGGATCACCTTTTATTCCACCTCACCAATATCAAAAATCATATACATGGAAAATCATAAGTTTCTCATGAAAAACAATGTGATATCATCTAATTTTGTCTCATACATAAAACACATGTGATACAATCCTAAATCACAATAAATTCCATCAACATGTAAATATGACAAATATATCGTGTCCATATATAATGTGTCTTAGTAAATAATCATCGATACAATGTATGCCATCATAGGAAGAGATAGAAAATGTTCCTTGATATCGAGTCATACAAGAACAATAAATATACATCATCTCAAAAATGCACCTTCATATTGAGGCATACATAAAAAATAGATACATCTGTACATATTTCATCATAATAATCAAAGTCAACCATGACTCTCACCGATACTAGGACTATTTGGCCTAGGGGCCTGTGGTGGTGGCATTTTTGTGTAGGAGTTTCTTGGTGAGCTAAAGGTTGTTGTACTAATCTCGTAGACCAAGATGGACTATGTGACCTCTATCTCAAGTGACTTCTACCTAGTTGACTATAATCAATATCCCTCTAACCCATTGGAACATCCTCATGATATAACATCCTATAATATGTGGCCTCCCAAAGGTGATGATGAAAAATCATGAATCAACTCCTAGGTTCCTACCTACTAAAGTGCATCGCACTTTGATCTCATGCTATCTAATTCAACCTAAAATTGTTCCCTTTCTTAAATGAATTACGTCTACATGGAAGTCCATTTTACTCTCTCACTTGCAAGCTGATATCGCATAACACTACCCCGATCTCTCTCTAATACCACGTGGTCCCTATCTCGTGGTAACCTATTGTAATTACTACCTCAGGTAGTCAGATCCCCTTTACCTTGCTAAACCTATCTCAGGGGATATCTTTGTGGTGATCTATAAGGTATTCTCTCGACTATGTGGTGGGGACCCCCATCCATATCCCCCATATTCTTCAGCTCCTCCATCATGAGGTAGATTCGCTATATGAGGTGGTGATGGTGGTGGTTGTATCACCACCTATTGTTGTATCAACTATTTTATTGGTTATCATCATGGTTGTAGAATGAATTTGAGGGGAATACCCTATTGTGGTACCTATATATGTGGACCAAGTACTCCCTAATCCTACACCTTTGGATCTATCTTTGCCTATGCTCATGCATGTGCTTTAAGAGCCCTACCCCTCACGAACCATGTTTTACTTCTACAACACTTGCATTTATGGTTGCCTCGGGTATGGTAAGATGTTGTGGTAGCATTATAGCATACCATGTTACTATTCATTTTTCATCCCTAGATCAACTACCTGGGAAATGCAACCAAGGTTATGGAACTACCGACAAAAAGTTCTCTCGAGCCCGTCATGGTCTAATCCATAGGCCTATGTCAAAAGTATCTCTAGAATGATGACCGTACCACATATTACCACTTGGGATGCCTGTACATGTCTAATTTCTCTTTGATCTCGATCAACTTTGTACCACTCAATAATATAGCCCCTGATACCAATGATAAAGTGTTTTGGATCTATAATACTCAACCCTACAAACATCTTGTGACCATCGATATAATTTGTAGGGATTTCATGTAACCATGTAGAGATGTATATCATTCAATTCCCTCCTTTAATATGTTTTATCCATAGTATGTCCACAAACGTCATCACCCACTCATTCCTAACCCATAAAAAATGGCTTGCCAATATCCCTAACTTACAACACTTCTAGTGGGCACCCGATTGTGATATGGTCCCATGCCCATATTTGTAATAAAGTCACAGGAACCACGATTTTCTAACTGTGGTATGATATCAAATGAAGATCTAAATACAAGTGGGCTAATAAGCACTAGCCCCACCAAGAGACCCCATGTATCACTTTGATCATACCTAAAGAAAAGCATAAACTTGTCTTATCGGGAAGTAGAATGTAATCGATAATATCCAAAGTATACTAGTATCTATGAGATCTAGAGATCACTAAAACATATATAAAATTCAATTTACATGCCCGGTGAGGTATGTTATCTACGCCAAACATATCCACAATGCAATGCAAAATATGGCCCCTATTGCCATTGTAATTAATCAAACTTCCCTGGATGGGCACTCGAGCATACGAAAAACATACTCCAATGTAACACTTGTCTCTTTGGTCACAAATCTAAAGGTATGCATCTCACTCCACCATCTCTCTACTAATTCCATGAGAATATTGTGATCCAATGTAACTGTGGCATCAAGCCACGTATGATAAACATGTGACATCTAGCATCATCTCTAAGTAGATAATATCGCGGCGTGTAAATGTAGCCTTATAGGATCATAGCCAATCGTGCCACTCACGTGTTTCAATATAATTAGTTTGATCTACAAAGATCAAACACACTTTATTAATAACATTTATTCTGGAAAACATCATCTAAATTTCCTCTATTCATCACTAAATTCTTCTACAAATCTCCTAAATTCTTCTAAATCTATCCACAATCGACAATTCAATGCCAACACTGTGTTTTCACACTATAGCATTAGTACACCCTAGAACCAATGCCTTTGTTTTCACACATGTGTACTCATTTTAACATTGGCACACCCTACGCTATGCCCCCATTTTCACACCAAGCACTTGTGTTTTCAAATTTACGTACCTAACTAATCTTAGCCCTAGTTTAATACATATGCCTTTATTTTAATGCTAGTGCCCCCACTCCATGGTCACATGTCCCCTCTACACTCATGCCCCTCGACCATGATCACGCACCCTATGGGCCGCATTGGCATTCCCACACATTTTTCTATGAGCTATAAATGACATTAAATGTACTCAAAAGACAAGATTTTTATTTTGCATACCTACGGGTCATCCCCAAGAATCTCATGTCATCTCACACCTAGTCTACATGGTGTCTACGATTCTAAATTCATGCCATTCCTCTCACAAATCAGATCAAATTCCTCTCCAAAATCAATAAGGGTAAATAGCAAATGAACTAGCTATGATGGATTTTACCCATCCTAGCTTACTATTTATAGCCATTTTGACCCTCCGCATCATTTTTCACTCCCCAATTGGCTAAATGACTTTCTCGATTCTTCTATATTCTTCTAGCACTAATCGAGATGATTATTTTTAATAAATAGTCATATTTTACCCGTTTTCACTATGTTGGGGCATGTTTTTGCTTCCCGATAACCCTTTCTCGCTACAGGGGCATATTTTTATTTCCCAGTTTTTATTGGTAATAAACACATATATTTTCATTCTTATAACTAATATTATTCCTAAAAATCAAAACAATCTAAAAGTTTATAAAAAAATCTAAAAATTGTTAAAAATAATTTTTTTGTAAATTTTTTTTTTTTTCAAAAATTGGTAACAAGCATACACGTAGTTGAATCCCATGTAAAATACATCATACTAAAACATAAAAAATGATCCTACATAACATCTTTCTTTTATTCTTGATTTTTCTTATACACGACTCACGAGATCATCTGGACCTACCCTCCATCAAAAAAATTTTGTTTTCTTGCTATATCTATCTTCCTCGCACGAACGCATTTCTTGGGAAGTTTCATAGTGTATGATTTATTTTTCAGGGGACTTATATTTCCTTCACTTATTCACCTCGCATGTATCCTTTCTTAGGGTGCCATACTTAACCCTTGTCGTTAAATCGCACAAGTCAAAATTGAAGTTTGATAACAAAAACATTTGTGTGACCATATTGAATGTTTTTTGTTTGAGTATGTGTGTTTGTACTTGTTTCCCTATTAGGTTAGCTTGTATACTTTATCGTATTACATTACATTATGTATATTGTATTGAGTTAGTGTTTTGGTAATGAAAAAGTGTTGTATTATGACTTTTCATGTCATATTACACTTTTTTGTATGCGTATATTTTAATAAAGGGTTAATGAAATACATCATTAAGAAAAATGATGAAATAAATTTGTTTCTGAGCTATGCAAGATGAAATCTATTTCCATTCACTTCATCTTCATTTTTCTCCATTTCTCATTTTTTCACACTTTTTCTTCTATATCACTTAGGCAATAGGGATCACATTTTATCCCCTTCCCCTCACATTTATTTTATTTATTTCCTTCATATTTTTTGATCGTCGATTGACCTCTTCCATCACCCTATCAACACTCAAGTGGGCATCCTTCATTATACTAATTTTTCTTCTATCCCTTTAAAATTTACTTTTCTTTCCTTGTCTACTATCTTTGAAGTGGCGACACTTATGTCACCCTAAAGAGGGGCAAACGTAGACATCTAAAATCCAATTACACAATTTTAATATTTAAATTGTACTATCTTATTTCGATAATTGACGATACTTCGTCAATAAAGTATCATTTTCCCTCTATTCCTATTAATTAATTAAATCTTGCTAATTAATTATCCTTCCTATCATTCATGATTCCGATTAATGACCTTTCGTTAATTAATATCCACTTTTTTTTAATCAATTTTTCTTCATCCCTGTCTAGATTAGTGAGCTAGATAACAAAGAAAATCAAACAACCTCAAAGATGTGGGGTTTAAGGTACCATAGAGCTGATGGATGCAAATGGACAAGCATAAATAGAGTGTCCTCATTGTAAGCTAGATAGACCTGGAAAATAGAGGCACTAAGAGGAAAATGGATTAGATTGTATATGTGGTGGTTGCCCAATGAAGTCAGTTCCAAGAAGAATGAGCTTCTTTATGAAGATGTCAAACCCCATTTGATCAAATAAAATGATATAAATGAAAGATAGATGGATAAAATACTTAAAATGATAAATAATAGAACCTGAAAATACCGATGTATAGAGGAGCTACTAATCTAATCAAAGTAAATGTAAAGAAAACCAAACTAAGAGAACCACAAGGGCATGAGGATGGTATTATGGTGATACAAGTGGCATCACAGGGCACTGTGATGATATTATGATAAGTGAGGGGATATAATTTTAGAGGTTTTCTATCACTCTTCTAACTTGTTTGAAAGAGGGGGAAGGCATGTATTTATATATTTGAGATGGGGTTAATCTAGGAGTTATCAGGTAATCTAGGTTTGAAACATTAACTCTTATTAGGTGAGTTGGGGGACATGATTTGAGTGATCAAGTGTAATAATATATTTGATGTGGATTATTTTGTATTATTTAATTCATGAGTGGGGTGCATGATTTGAATGATTTTGGAGTATTTAATTATTAGGTGGGGTGATATGAATTAGTTTAGAATATTTAATTATCAATTGGATATTAGTATATAATGAGGTTTAGGGATTTAAAGGGGATCAAATAACCAATTAAGATTGATTAATTTAATATGTATTTTTAGTGGGAAATGGGTTATTTAAATTTAGGGGGAAGGGATTTGAATGGGTAAGCCTAATAAAGGATAGAAAACGGGGCAAAGGGGAGGCACGATACCAAAAATGGGTGTCTACATTTCCCCTTTTTAATGAGTGGTTTGCATCAAGTGAACCGTGAGACAAAAATGATGAAAATATTATTAATTGATTATTCCCCCTCAAACTTGGGATTGAAAAACTAAGGGATGTTGATCATGAGTTTGTAAAAGATATATGTTGAAGTTTAGGTGGGTGAAGATAAATTAATAAAACAATAAGGCAAGGCAATATGCCCCAAGAAAAAGGATTTCAACAACAATAAATACAATGAATGTGACTTTGATATCACATTGGTAGGAGACAAATGGTGGTCTCAATGGAGACGATGAAAATGCTCTGAGACCAATGAGTGGCCAAAAATCACTTCAAAATGGAGGTAATCCAATTGGAAACCACTCAAATGGATGTGAACCAATAGTACTAATGGGTCATAGGCAAACATTAAACTATGCATAGCTAAATGTGAAAATAATGTGAAATCCTTCATACGTGAGAAATTGAGTAAAAGGTATGCATCCATAAAGGATGGGGATGCAAAATAATGATGCCGCAAAATAGGGCATGAACATGGTAAAAAGGTGAGATGAAAAAAGTGATGATACAAATTTCTATAACAGGAAATAATTATGGTTTCAAATACATGTTTCTTAAGAAATTTTTTCCTTTGACAAGAAATTATTAGATGAAGATTGAAGAAAGTGTTCCTTTTTCTCTATAGGGGAAGAATTCAATCTACTTTTGCAAAGATAAAGGTAGCTCATATGTCTTTTAGGAATACTAGAAGGTGATAATTGATGACCGTTATGGTATCCTCTAAGAAAAAAATACCTTAGGAAGATGTGATGAGGGATATATGTGATGATGCCCCCTCAAGAGGGTAGACGAGAATAGAAGAGACAACACCGCTCCCGAAAGGAAGAGAGGGAAAATTCATAGAGAGGAGGATGAGGATGGGGTGTAATAGAACAGAGAAGCTATTGTCTACAAACAAGGAGGAGTTTGAATCGGTCTTGAATGTGAAGGAAAGAGGAGGAAGAGAATAATAGAGAAGGACGACAAGAGAAGAGAGAAGATATCAGAGTAGAGGGTGAAAGCATAGAAGAGGGAAAAAGATGTGAAATATGAAGGTAGTGGAAAATATAAATGGAGGGAGGTGATGAAGATGAAGGGAGAGAAAACATGGATGAGAGGAGGAAAATGAAGAGCTTAAAGAAGAGGAAAGAGATGATAGAATGGAGAAAATAAATAAATTATAGAATTAGGAGGTGAGGATTACAAGGAATAAATAGGACGTGATGGGTTTGGAGAAAAAGAAAATAGAGAAATATGATAGGAGAAGAAGGTAATGAGGAAGGATGAACAAGAAGGAGAAGACAGGATGCAAAGAGATGAGGGGGGATGATGGAGGAGAAGGAAAAAGTGCGTAGGATGAAGGAAGTGAAATTATGGACAGGGGTGAAGAAAATATGGAGAGGTGGTGAAGAAATGGTGTGGAAGGGTGTTGGATGAGGGAATGGAGGTGAAGAAAGAGAGAATGGAGGATGGATGAATCGACACCACGTAAAGAATGATGTGAGAGATCAACAAATTATGGTTAAGGGAAGGATAATAAGAAAAATGAAGAAAGTGATTAGGGAAATGGGTGATGGAAAAGGCTATGCTAGTTAAGGAATGTGAGGGGAAGACCAACAATAATTAGAAGATGATGATGATGTCGGGTGAAGAGGAAACCAATTATATGGGGATGGAGGAATATAAACAGGAATGAAAAATGGAAAATGGATAAGATGGTAGAAGAATGGAAAGGAGAAGATGGAAAAAGAAAAAGTGATAAGGATGATGGGAGGAAAATTTAAGGGAGGAATGGCACAAAAAAAGGAAAAGTAAAAGGGAAAGAGAAGAGAGAAGATGACAGAGTAGAGGGTGAAAATGGGAGAGAGATGTGTAAAATGAAAGTAGTGGAAACCAAAAAAAAGACAACATGTAGAAGATGATGGAGAGAAATGAAAAAAAGGAGGGAGATGAGTTAGAGGAGGAATGTAAGGAAGACAAAAGAGATGATAGAGCTGAGAAAATAAGGAAACTATGGTGGAGGAGGGAGAGGTGGAGAAGAGTAGACAAAGGAATGGAAACTGGGACATAACGATTGAGAGTGGAAAGATAAAATAGGAATGGACAAGAGTAGTGGTTGATTATGAGAAGAGAAAGAAAAGTCAAAGGTGAAGAAGACAAAGGTATGGGATAGAGTAGATGGAGACAGAGGAGGAGAAAAAGGAATGAAATAGGTAGGAGAGAATATGAGAGAGTGATGATAGGTGAAGAAGGAAAGGATGAGGGGGAAAACAAGAAGAAGACAAGAAAATGACAGGGTAGAGGGTGAAATTATGAAAATGGAGAGATAGATCTAAAATTAAGGGAGTGAAGAAGGTTTAAGGGGATGAAGGGAGAGAAATGATGGAAAATGAAAGACATGATAGAGAGGATAAAGGAATAAACTATGGAAGTAGGAGGTGATGGAGAAAAATAATAGGTGGAAGAGAATAGTAGAGAGGGATGATAGGAGAAGGGAATGAGAAAAGACGAATTAAGAAGACCAAATGAGATTAGGGGGTAAAAGAATAAAAAAGGGAGAGAAGGATGGAAAATGAATGGGATGAGGGTGATGAAGAATGTAAAGAAGATTAAAGAGGAGGTAGAATGGGGAAAAAATAAATGATGAGGGACTAGGAAGATGTGGAGAAGATCATAAAAAAGAAGAGAAACTCGGTATAAAATGAGGGAAAATGTGGAGGTGACAGAGAAAGGAAGGGGAGGGTAATAGGGATATGAAAATGATGCGGGAAGATGATATGATAGAGAGGATATATGGAGAATATTTAAGGGCCCAGATTACCGTGAGGAAAACCAAGGTAAAGAATATGGAAAGACCACATGGAAATGTATGTGGAGGGTGGGATGATAAAAAGATGGGATAATCCTAAAGAGCTAGGTGATCAATGGGGAAGTGTTGGTGAGAAAAATTGTCAAGTAAAAATTGGCGGTTATCTTGCCAACGCTCTAGGAATCTAAGTCCCTCTACTTAACAAGTGCAGCTACCGTATGTGCATGCACGAAAAATGTGGATTTATGTAGTGGCATTTTGACCGGGTATCCAACCAGGGCACTCCACCGACCTGCGGAAAACCCATGAGATACTGCAAGAGAGAACTTTTTTTGAAAGTGGGAAAAGGAGTGAAAAATAGGTAGGAGAACTAATGTTGTAGGTAGGAAATCAGATTCATGCACATGCTATTTAGAAAATTCATCACATGCATTCATGAGAAGAAACAACTTGGTAAATGACAACAAGACCAAATAGAATTTATTGATCACAAATTATCAAGAAACTCCTTAGTCAAATAAAGTTAGAAACTCCTTCCTCTTGTATTGATTTCTTAAAAAAAAATTGTACATAGTGTGGGAATGGAAAAATTTTGAGAGTGGAGGAAAGTAGAAGAAAATGGCTATCTCCTTTGCCTTCTCTAAGTACAATGCACTCTTGAGTTTACAAGATAAATCACCAACCCTTTGAAATGGGAATGGCTTTACAATTTATAGAATAGAATTGGCTCTTTGTCTTCCTCATGACCTTTAAAATACCTTAATATGACTTAAGACTGTTCATATTCCACTTTAAATATTTAAGTCCCTTTTATAATAGAAAAGTGACTTAATTTATATTATGTTTATAAAGTTACTTAAGTCATATTAAAAAGTGTAACCTCAAAGAAAAATATAACATTAAACAAAGAGTGTGTCATATGAGAAGAAAAGAGAGAGAGAAATAAGGGGAAGAAGAAGAAGAAGAAGAAGAAGAAGAAGAAGAAGAAGAAGAAGAATTATGTTGAAGGATGAGTTGTTACAGTGGACTTGGTTCCATTCTCCGACTATTCTCTACTTCATGATCCTGAGAAGGCTTCTGACCCATCCATTTTGGCTTCATGTCTCCCTTAGAAAAAGTAACTTACTATTTTTAGTAAGTGTGAAAAATCAAGTCCACGATCTTCAACTAGATGTTGTGGCTCATTTTTCCTCTTTCTCCCTATGTTCCTCGTCCTTCTGGATCAAATTTATATTTTTAGCAGGTGCTCGAGGGCCCACTTACTATTTTTAGTAAGTGCCAAAAATGTTTGTTCGGTGAATACTCGGTTGTAGTGCACCTCCACCGTCTTCACCTCCTTTGCAGGTTCTCCTATCGATGACTTTCCTAAAATAGCAGTTCTTATCTAGTAGACCTACTATTTTTATAAATTTGTCTTCTAGAGTCGGATTGATGTGAAATGAAGTTTTTGATATGGGTTTTTTCCCAATATCACCCCTTTGAAATTTCAGCCCGCCCGCTTAATAGTCCAAAAGATTTTAAAGTTTTAATTTTCGGACTTGACAATGCTTCTAGGTACGAAACCATTAATGGACCTCAAAATTTTGGCTCTTGGTTTCTCCTCCAGTTGGGAAGAAAATTATATTTTTGATGTATGTTTTTTCTTCGGTGCTTCACGTGCGATCTTACTTCAATCCAAAGAATCGGTTTGATGGGAAATTCCATTTTTATTTCATTGAGCCAAAAATGAGATTTATTCACTATGAATGTTCCTTTTTAGAAATTGGAGGTTTGAATATGATTTTTGAATGGCCTTCAAGAGAGAAAACTCAGTAACAAACGGTTTGTCAATCCGAGCACCGGTTTGCAAGATATGTTCGAATCTTCATTTTATGGCAATGGGGATTTCCACTATTCTTCTTCTTTGTTCTCCATTTCTTCTTCTTATCTTGATGAATTATTATTTTGGGACTTTTGTATCACCATGGAGTAGAGGATTTTATTGTTGTGGTGAAGCTGGTTTGATCTTTGGCAATGGTGGAGTGGTGAACTGGTGTTCTCTGCAGTTTTCTTCTAATAATGGAGAAGCGTAAAGAAGAAGCAACTAACAGATTAGAATTTTTTTTAAATTTTTGAGGTGAAGTTGGGTTATTTTTTTCATGTTTTATTTCCCTAACCTCGGGGATGTAATGGACATAAATTTCCACAATGACCAAGACGGAAACACATGGCGGCGCGATCCGACAAAGAAGGAATGAAGGTGAGAAAAGTTGCTTTAAAGCACTGGGAGTTGAAAGTTAGTCACGTGGGTGTCCAAATGACTCCCCATAGGGGATGGGAACATTTTTATATGTCTCATGTCCCCCACCTTAGGGGCATAATGGACATCAGTTTCCACGGTGGTCCAGAGCCTGGCACGTGGCACCAGATTCGACGACATGGAATGAATGCTCCAAAAATGCACCTAGGAGCTGAGAGTCGGTCACGTGGGTGTCCAAATGAATCCCCATAGTGGATGGGTAAATTTTTCCATGTCTGATGTCCCCCACCTCAGGGAAATCATTTTCCATGGTGGTCCTAGAGTGACACCGGTGTTTCATCCAACAACATGGAGTGGATGCTCCAAAAATGCACCTAGGGGCTGAATCAACTCTAGAGGTCACATGGATGTCTAAACGGCTCCCCCATAAAAGTGGGTGCATTTTTCCATGTATTTTGTTCCTCACCTCGTAACATAAGGGACATCAGTTTCCACGATGGTCCTGGAGCTGACACGTGGTGTTTGATCCGACGACAGAGAGTGGATGCTCCAAAATGCACCTAGGGGCTGAACTATCAAGTCTAGAGGTCACATGAGGGTACAAGAGGTCACATGGGAGCTAGGAGAATTTTTCAATGGTTGGTGTACCTGACCTTAGGGATGTAAAGGACATGAAATCCCACCAAGCTCCTGGTGCTGACACGTGTCCTAAAAAATGACTAAGTCTTGAACTGACTTTGAGAGGGCAACTTAGAAAGAAGATAACTTGAGCTCCCGGTGGAATTTCTAGGTGAAATTTTATATGATCCTAAATAGAAATGGTATTTTTAATCCAATGGTGGGGGATCATGTATTTATTTATTCATATGATCCTTGAAAAAGAAGATTTGTTATTTGAGACTCCAATTGTACCTAATAAAAGCTCGCTCATCAATCCTATACTCCAAGGTGTTATGAAAAATATGATTTCACCACCATGTATGTATTTGAATCCTCTTTCTAAAGGTTTTTTATTCTTCTAACTCCATTTGGAGCTCCCGAAATCATCTTCTGAAGCTCAACGGTTGTTTTAGGCCTATGTACTTCCTAGGTTTGTGAACCCTAATTTTTCCTAAAACTGATCCAAGATTCTCAAAACTTCCCAAAATATTCCAAAATCATTTCCATGATGTTTTAAGGTCTTCAATTCACCTTCATGTTGAATTTTACCCTTGTGTTTTTTTTCAAGGGGTTGATCCGATCTGGGAAGGCCAACAATAACCCTTTCCAATACTACCAGAAGATAGTATCTTTTCAGAAATCCCTAAAACCACCTAGGGGGAATGAATAGATTTCTCTAAATCACCTAGGGGTTAGATAACATTAGTTAGGAGGTCTTTTTTTCGACTGGACAGACCCGAGGTGTCTTGGAATGATGGGACTTGAAAAAATTAATACTGGGGTATCATTTTCGTTCTTGAAAATTATCAATTTCCCAATTGCACATTTGCACGACAACAGCTGGCTCTAGTTTGGGGACATGACATGGACTAAGCATAGTGAAGACATGACATGGGAATCCAGAATCTCAATTTTAGACCATATAGTTTTTTTACCAGTTCCTTATCCATTGGGCCCTGCAGAGTCATGTATAACCTATAACAAGAGAGAAAGAGAGTGAAGAAGGATACACACACACACACACAAAATAACGGAAAGGAAAAAAATGACACATAAAAGGAAGGGAAACACATACAACAAAAATGGAAACACACCTAATAATCACCTATGGTACAGGGTGGGGGACAACCCACTTTCACTGAAGCACTTTCCATTTCTCAAAAGTTACTTGTGAGTGGGAAAAACCTAGTGATGATGTTTTGCAAATCCATTTATGGGTTCTAGAAAGTATCCTCCCTCCTCAATTGCTTATGAAAGCTAGGTGCTTTCACAATTTTCTATGTACTTGGTAGGAGTGAGTCCATGTGAGCTTCTTGATGCCCATGTCCTTGCTTGGAAATTCCACTACCTTCATGTTCTTTGAAATCAATTTCATAGTGCCGTTTCCTTCCATGTTTATCCATATAGTTGATTCTCCATTGAGTGTGCTATCACTTCCCCAGAGCTGATTTTTGTTCCAATTCCTTTGATATTCTAAGTTACTTTCTTTCCGGGTCTATGCTCATTGACATCTTCTCCATGAGAAACATTTGATTCATCCTTTATCTCTACTCCAATGTGAGGTGTTTGAGTATTGACGGGAGGATCAGAGGAAAAATCATACTTGTCTTGTATATCTATGGCATGAGTGAAGAGATAAAGAATAAGCTCTGTGGTCTTCCGCAACTTCTACTTCTTCCAATATTTATTGCATGGAGTTATGCTTTGTCATTTCCTATAGCTCCTATTTATACACCTTTAAAGAATATTTATTTTGGAGCTCAAGGAAACTATGTGGAGGGATTACCTAATCATCTCGGGAACCACCGCATTTTTAATCACTCCTTTGTCAGAGGAGCTTCAACTTCAAAGTCCTCAAAACTTCTTTCTTTAGTTTGTTCATCATGGAAACATTCTTCCTCTTCAAATGGGAAATAAAATATCTCCATTTCGTTATTGCATCCATTAATCATTATCTCAAAAGAGGGATCATACTTCTCAATATGGCCAACCTTCACATTGGTTAAGGCTTTCAAATTAGCTTCAGACTTGTCTTCTAGATTCATGGCTTGCATTAAAAGTTCAAGACTAGTCTCAAGGTCTTCTATTTCTTCCACCGCTCTTAGAAATTCTTGTACAGCTGGTTCTTCCCCACTATTCGAGGGTTCATTATAGACTGGCTTGGTCTCTTCCTAGGTGACATGATCAAGGGAGTCCTCATCTTCAAATGGGAAAGAGAAAATTTCTTCATCACAGATAAACACATAAGCTGATTTTTCTATTTGAAAATCATCAAGAACCATTTCCTCTTATTCATGGTTTACGTCATCCGGCAATTCAAAGCTTCCCTATTCTAACTTGAATCTCCTCAATGCTTCTTCAAAGTCTAAATCTCTCTAGGAAGGAAAGTTTAGACCTATAAAGATGGGAATATCCTCTTCCTACTCACCAAGTGATTCATCTTCCTACTATTGATACAAGATGTTATATTTTAGGCTTCCATAATTTCATACCGTGTACCTCGTCTTCTTCTCGAGAAGAAATTTCTCCATGTATACCTTCACCGGTATGGTTGTAGAAGACCAATTCAACTAAATTCTCCCTCCCAAGTCTTGACAGATATTTCTACTCAAAGAACATTTTGAATGAGGTTAGGACGTCTACTACCAAAATCATCGCTGCAACTTTCTTATCTAGAAATCAGCGAGAGCCACCTGTGCATCTTTGATCTTCCCTACAAGTGAGACCTCTTTTATTCTAAAGAGTAACAAGAGCCACTAGGTGGAGTCATGGTAATTTTGAGATCCTTGGTGACCTTCAAAGGCATCACGTTGTCTTAGGCACCAAAATCTATTATGAAATTGTTCAGTACATATTCTCCAACAAGAAGGGAGACGTGGAAAGGTTCAAATTTATCATTCTTTGATACACTCATAGAAATCCTGTTTTGTGAGGGAGGTGTAGGTGATTTTGGTAGCATGATTTTGGAACTAGATGTTACGACATTAGGTGTTATACTACCACTCCTGATATATCGGACAAACCTCTCAAATTGTTTAGGATGAGTCCGCAAATATTGAGTTTCAAAGTAATCTACACTTTGGCCTTGTTTGCATATTCTATGAATTGAAGGAGTAGATGCAAAAATGGGGGTGAAGGGACTTATTTCAAGTCTAGATAGGCTTGGGAGCAAGATTTGATGTTTAAGGGATGGACGATATTTTTAATGGCACACTAGGAGCTTTCAAGGTATTAGATTTTATAGGAGAAGATTTAGATTTGGGCTTGGAAGAGACATATAAATACTTACTTGGGATTTAGAGCATCTTCTTACTTGCTACAGGTGGTCATGCTCTAATAATGCGTACTTCATGGAAGATGAAAGTAGGGATCCTTGATCGATTAATTTATTTTCATGAGTCACCATAGGAGGATCATCAACCTTCTTTTCTTTTGCAGAAAGTGGAGGAGATGCTCTTTTCTTAGACTGATAATGAGTGAATACTGCACATGAGAAAATGGGTGCATAATCTTCGTCTTCTTCATCACATATAGAATACTCACAGAATCTGATTTGTGTATTTTCTCAAACTCATCATTTTCTAGGAAATCACCTTCTTCACTTTCTTGTTCAATCTCTTCTTCACTTTCTTGAAATCTGCAATTTATGTTCATGGGTGGGGCCTCCAAGGAAAGTCTTTGGGGTGCTCTTACAATCTGATTTATGTTGCTTCTTTGAGAAGATACTCATTTAAATAATTCCCTCTTCAAAGATGCCATCTTATTCACCAAATTTTGCAATGATGGATTGGTTCTCTCATCTCCAGGATTTTGGGCCTTGCCCTTTGATGGATTCTTGATCTTCCTTGAGAGGATGAGATTGTCATCAAGTTCAATGGCTTATATAATGTTCCTTGGTTGGGATCTTCACAAAATAAATCCTACTTTTGACAATTAAGAATTGATGAATAATCTCTTGACATTGTTTTGAGATTGAGAATCCTCTTTGGGTATCCTACAAAACAACCATTCGAAATGAGCCATGAAGTCAGTCATGGTTTCATTTTCTCCTTTCCTCATTTGAGCCAACTACACCAAGAGGTCTTGACAGTCTTCAATTGATTTAAATATTTCCTCGAAGGTATTCTTGATGTCATTCCAACCATGATGATACAATCTCTGCTACTTTTTCTTGGAGGGACTCCACGAGCAGTCTCCTCACAACAACATCTTCATGTTGGACACCAATAATTCCACATGATGTTGTGAAATCAATGATGTGTTCTTCAATATGTTGTGTGTTTTCACCTTTGAACTTTAGAAAGTTCTTCGGGAACCCGTTAGTATATTGTGAAGTGGGGGTTCAAGAGCAAGTGGGCATCTATTCCTTCCCCATGAAACAATGGGTTGAAGTTTTTATTCTTCATCTTCCATTGTCATTTAGGCTTCGATTTAGCTCTTGCTTTGGAAAATCCTTTTTCAAATTCCAGCATTGAAAAACTTTGTAATGGGAATATGAAAAGACAGTGTGGAATGTGAGACACGTGGAGAAATAAGTAGTGTGTCTTTTAGCAATGAATTTTCATGAACTCTATTTTTTTTCAATATTTCATTGTTTGTATTTTGGGACCTTGCGGTCATATTTTAGGTGTAGATGTAGCTAAATCGCCCCACGGTGGATGCTAAAAAACTATTGGCAAGAAAAATTTTTAGGGAAAAATTGGTGGTTATCTTGCCGGTGCTCGGGAATATAAGTCCCTCTACTTAACTAGTGCAGATTCCATATGTGCATGCACAAAAAATGTGGATTTTTGTGGTGACCATTCAACCAGAGATCCAAAAGGGGCACTCCAATGACCTTGCGGAAAAGCTTGTAAATATCTGCAAGAGATAACTTTTTCGAAAGTGGGAAAGGGAGTGAGTGAAAGAGGTAGGAGAACTAATGTTGCAGGAAGGAAATTAGATTCCTGCACACGCTATTTAGAAAATTCATCACATGCATTCATGAGAAGAAACAACTTGGTAAATGACAACAAGACCAAATAGAATTTATTGATCACAAAGTATCAAGAAACTCCTTAGTCAAAGAAAGCTAGAAACTTCTTCTTGTATTGATTGCTTAAACCAAAATTGTACATAGTGTGGGAATGGAAGAATTTTGAGAGTGGAGGAAAGTAGAAGAAAATGGCTATCTCCTTTACCTTCTCTAAGTACAATGCACTCTTGAGTTTACAACATCAATTGCACAACCCTTTGAAATGGGAATGGCTTTACAATTTATAGAATAGAATTGGCTCCTCGTCTTCCGCATGACCTGTTAAAAACCTTAATATGACTTAAGATTGTTCATATTCCAATTTAAATATTTAAGTACCTTTTATAATAGCAAGGTGACTTAATTTACATTATGTTTCTAAAGTTACTTAATTCATATTAAAAATTACAACCCTCAACGTAAAATATAACATTGAAGAGAGAGAGTGTCGTATGAGAAGCGAAGAGAGAGAGAGAAAGAAGGGGAAGAAGAAGAAGAAGAAGAAGAAGAAGAGGAATTATGTTGAAGGATAAGTCATTTCAAAGTGGACTTAGTTCCATTCTCTCGACTATTCTCTACTTCGTGATCCCGAGAAGGATTTTGACCCGTATATTTTGGCTTTATGTCTCCCTTAGAAAAGTAACTTACTATTTTTAGTAAGTGTGCAAAATCAAGTCCATGATCTTCAACTGGATGTTGCAACTTAGTTTTCCTCTTTCTCCCTGCATTCCTCATTCCTTCTAGATGAACTTTCTATTTTTAGCAGGTGCTCGAGGGCCCACTTACTATTTTTAGTAAGTGCCAAAAATATCCATTCTGGTGAATTCTCAATTGTAGTGCACCTCCACTATCTTCACCTCCTTTCGCAGGTTCTCCTATCGATGATTTTCTAAAAATAGTAATTCCTATGTAATAGAGCTACTATTTTTAGAAATTTGGCTTCTAGGAGTCGGATTAACATGGAATGAAGTTTTTTTATATGGGTTTTCTCCCAATATCACCCTCCGATATTTGGAGCCCGCCTACTTAATAGTCCATAATATTTTAAAGTTTAAATTTTCAGACCGACAATGCTTCTAGGTATGAGAACCATTAATGGGCCTCAAAATTGCAGTGCAGGTTTCTCCTCCATTTTAAAATAAAATTATATTTTTATGTGGGTTTTTTTCTTCGGTGCTTCACGTGCGATCTTACTTCAATCCAAAGAACCGGTTTTGAGAAAATTCAATTTATCTTTTGTTGAGCCAAAAATGAGATTTATTCACTGTGAATGTTCTTTAATGGAAATTGGAGTTTTGAATATTATTTTTGAATGGACTTCAAGAGATAAAATTCCAGCAATAAATGGTTTGTCAATCTGAGCACTGGTTTACAAGATATGTTCGAATCTTTGTTTTATGACAATGGGGATTTCCATTGTTTTTCTTCTTTATTCTCTATTTCTTCTTCTTATCTCGATGAATTATTATTTTGAGACTTGTGTATCACCATGGAGTAGAGTATTTTATTTCTGTGGTGAATATGGTTTGATCTTTGGCATTGGTGGAGTGGTAAACTGGTGTTCTCTGTAGTTTCTCTGGTAATGTTTTCTTAGATTTTTAAATGGATTTGGGAAATTTATTTTAGGTTTGATGCCCCTGACCTTAGGGACATGAGGTACATCAATTTCTACAATGAGTAATATGGTGACACGTGGTGGCGATCGACAACGGGGAATGAAGGTGAGAAAAGCTAGTTTACAAAACTCGGAGCTAAAAATCGATCATGTGGGTGTCCAAATTACTCCCCATAGGGGATGGGTACATATTTCCATGTCTCATTTCCCCCACCTTAGGGACATAAGGTACATCAGTTTCAATGCAGTGGTCCTAGAGAGCCGACACGTGGCACCGAGATCGACGACGATAGGGAATGGATGCTCCAAAAATGCACCAGGAGATGAAAGTCGGTCACGTGGGTTTCAAATGACTCCCATAGGGGTTAGGCACATTTTTCCATGTCTTATTTCCCCCAACTTAGGGACATAAGGGAAATCAGTTTCCACAGTGGTCTTGAGCCGACACTTGGCGTTGATTGATTCGGCAGACGGAGTGGATGCTCCAAAAATGCACCTCGGGGTAGAACTATCAAGTTTGGAGGTCACATAGATGTCCAAAAGGCTCCACATAGGGGTTGGGTGCATTTTTCCATGTATGATTTCCCTCACCTTAGGGACATAAGGGACATCAGTTTCCATGGTGGTCCTAGATCTGACACGTGGCGTTTAATCCGATGGCAGGGAGTGGATGCTCCAAAAATGCACCTAGGGGCTAAAGTATCAAACCTTGAGGTCACACGAGACACCAAGAGGTCACATGGGGATGGGTGCATTTTTAATTTTGTGTGTACCTTACCTCGGGAATTCAGGGACATGAAATCCTACCAGGCTCCTAGAGTTAACATGTGTCCTCCCGAAAAATGACTAAGTCCTAAACTACCTTTGAGAGGGAAACTTAAAAAGAAGATAACTTGAGATCCCAGTAGAATTTCTTGGTGAAATTTTATATTATCCTCACTTTAAATTTCCTTTTGAATCAAATGGGGGTCTCATGTCTTGATTCATTCATTTGTTTCGAAAAATCTGATTTTTTATTTTATACTCCACTTATACCGATAAAAACTACCTTCCAATCCTATGTGCTAAGTTTTTGTGAAAAACATGACTTCAACATCATATAGGTATTTGAATCCTCTTCCTATGGTATTTTGTTTCTTCTAACTCCATCTAGAGCTCCCGGAATCATCTTCTGAAGCCCAACAATTTATTTTAGGCCTATGTACTGCCTAGGCTTGTGAACCCTAATTTTTCCTCAAACTACTCCAAGTTTCTCAAAACTTCCCAAAATATTCCAAAATCATTTCCATGATGTTTTAAGGTATTCAATTCACCTCCATGTTTAATTTTACCCTTCTTTTCTACTCCAAGGGGTTGATCCAGTATTGGGAAGGCCAGTAATAACCCTTTCCAATACTGCCAAAAGATAGTATCTTTTCAGAAATCCCTAAAATCACCTAGGGGGAATGAATAAAATTCTCTATATCACCTAAGGGGATGATATAACATTATTTAGGAATTCATTTTTACTGATTGGATAGACCCGGGGTGTCTTAGAATGATTGGACTTGAAAAAATTAATATTGGCGTATTGTTTTCATTCATGGAAATTATCAATTTCCATGTTGCAAATTTACATGACAACAAGAAGTAAGAAGGAAAAATGGGAATAATATGATACAAAGTAAGTAAAACAAGACAAAGAGTGGGAAGGAGGAGAGGAAAATAGAGAAAATGATGCAGAAGGAAGGAAACTCAAGAATGGAGATATTCAGTGAAGAGTGAGCAGATCGGGAATGTAAAGAGAAGATAAAGGGGAGGAATGATACTGATTGGAAAAATTATGGAGATGCATGAGATGAGGATACAAGGATTACGAAATAATAGAAAAAGCATGTACGATGAAGACAATAAAGATATTGAAGAGGGAAAAGGGAAGATGGAGAGGTGGGGAAGAAGTGACAAGAAAGGGTGGGGATGGAGAAAAGGGATGTGAGGGAAGAGAGAATGGGGGATAGAAGAGGCAATGCCAGTGAGGGGATATTAGGAGAAGTCCACCGATAATGATCAGTAGGGAAGGATGGGAGGAAAAGTGAGAAGAGGGAAAAAGTAAATGAGGAATGGAAGAGGAAACACCAATGAAGGGACGTTAGGAGAAGTCCATTGATAATGATCATTGTGTACAGGGGAAGGAAGGAATGAAGATAAAATGGAGGAGGTCAAAATGAGTGAATAAGGCAACACAAAATGGGGAGGAGTGAATTTTAGATAACTCTACCAATAATTATTATCGCATAAATGAAAGATGATGATGAAATAATGTTAGGGAAAGACCATCAATAATGGTGGTTAGACATGGGGATGGATATGTGGGAGAACTTGAGAAGATGGAGTGGAAAGAGTAAAGAAAGGAGGGATAATGATTTGTGCTAAGATGAAGGAAAGGAGATGATACAGTGGATGAGAATGAATGAGGTAAAGATTAAGAAGCAAAACATGAAAAGAATGGAAAGAAAGCATGTATGAAGGATGATGGATCAAGAAGGAGAAAATGGGGGAAAGGAACATGATTACAAGTGGAAGATAGTAGATGCACTCTGTGATATGATAGGTTGAGAAAGGATAATGGTAGGAGGAAAATGTGGTTGGTAAGGAAGACTAGTAGATATAAACAATCAATGGAGGGCATGAAGAATTAGGTAAGGGAAAAGTATAGAATTATGATTTCAACTTAAGGAGGTTCGTTAAGTAAAATTATCATGCGACGAAAGTTGTTTAGTAAGATTACCAAGTGAGTGATGATGGAGACGAAAATTGGGAAAACAATAGGTATTATTTGCGAGAATGAAAGAGGAGGTGAGAGGATGTGATGATAGGGAATAATGAGTAAATGTGGATGGTGAGGATGTGGATTTGTGGGGGAGTGGAATATGAAAAATCATCCTTAAGAGGGACCCTTAAGTAAGATTACCATGCCACACAAATGGTTAAGTAGGATGGTCAAGATGAAGAAGAAGAATAATGATGAGAAGAAGTAATTGATTGTGAGTTGATGAAAATATGGACTGAAGGGGAACCCTCAAGTGAATTTTCCATACTGCGAGAGTGTGTAAGTAATATTACCAAGCAAGAAGATAGATAATAGTAAGGATGAGAAAAGAGTGAGTGGTGTATGTCAGAGTGGAACAAGAGGTGAGAGGAGGTGATAACAAGGAAATAAGGAAAAAAAGGAGTGTAACATGAATGGATGGAGGAATATATGTGGTGTAGGATGGAGAGTGTGAGGGGAATCCTTAATTGGGATTCCATGTGGTGAGAGTGATGAGGTAGAAGTGATAAGTGGAAGAGGTAGAGTGGAAAGATGTGTGTGGTGGTGATTGTTGTCTGATGAAAGAGGAGATGGTGGAGAAGTTTCTACAGTGGGAAGATCTTAGGAAGAGGGTATATCTCAACCAAGATGCCCATGTGGAAGGGGTGATTAAGTAAGATCATCAAGATGAAAGTGGAAGAGTGAAATGGAAGAATACATAGTGGTGAAAGGGGATAGGAATGGTGAGAAGGGTAATGTGGGGATAAGTGGTGGATGAGTAGAAATGAGGAGTGAGGATGAATGGATCAAATACATGGTGACCATGGTGGGGGATGAGGAGTTTCGGATAGTGAATGCTACTTGAGAAATATCCTCAAGTAGGATTCACAAATTGCAATGGAGATCAAGTAGAATTCCCAAACTGAAAAGTGTATTAGTAAGAGCATTCATAGATATTAACAAAATTCATGGAATTATGGATGATTGTAAGATATGTCATCCTTAAAGGTAAACATATAGATATAGAATTCATGGTTTGAAATTTGATATGGAAGAATGCAATTTTGATAAAAGGTGACCTTAAATGATAGATAATCATAGCAAAGGGGCATATAGATAAACCATGTTATTTAAACCGGATTAGAGGTAAATAAGAAAGGGTACCACTCAAGGCATTACACTTGCAGCAACCAATAAGCAGGTGTTAATACATAACCAATGACAATTAGTTATACCAAAATACCATGAGGGAAAAATGGATGCAATAATCTCATAAACCTAATGTCAACACAATAAAGGGGTTTGAGATGTAACTTGTATGTGGGAAGAGGATTCTCCATAGGTGGTTATTCCTAGGACTATGCCCTAGCTCTGGGAAGGGGGAAGATAATACTGAATGAAGAAACTGATCAATGTAGGAAGTCTTCACTACCATGATACAATAGAGTAGCCATCCTTCAAGGGTATGGTCTACTTTTTGCTTTTGCATTTGGGGATTTTATTTTTATTTTTATGGATCTTTATTTTAGACATTTTAGATGGGAAGAGAGATACATGATAGGTGTCCTTCATGGATAAAGCTATTTTTGTTATATGATTTTTATGAGAGTTGTCCTTTAAGGGACCAGTCTGTTGTAAGATAACATGAGATAAAAGAAGCCATAATTATGACTTTTTTTAATTTTTTTAAGGAGAAGAGTTGGGTATATCTAGGTAGACCACTTAAGAGGGGATGATGATTACACAAGTGACATCAATGGTCCCTTAGCATGGTTCCAATAGGTAAACAAGAAGGTGATGGGTGTAATGATCATGGAGTTCTCACCAAAAAGGGAGAACCTATCCATAAGAAAAATTCTATGGGTAGAGCCGTGGTGCCCATATTTAAGGTCATGTCGAGGAAGTGACGATAGACCACATAGTTCCATATCATTACAATGATATATGGAAGGGGATGATGATGGAGGAATGATCTAAAGATATGACTATCTGCTCATGGGTATATATGCTAACAATAGAATGTTTGTAAGTGTAATGCATTAAGAGGTTCAATCTCTAGTTTACCATCAAGGGAAGCTAAACGATAGGCCCTAGACCCATACTTATGCATGATAATGTATGGTCCAATCCAGTTGGGAGAAAAATTTCCCGTTCATTCCTTTCTAGAGTAATGACATTTTGATTTTCTTTTAAGACAAGGTCACTTATTTTAAAGTCATGTTCTTTGAGATGCTTGTTATAAGCATGTTGGATGTGCTCTTGATAAACATGATGATGCTCAAGAGAAAGGAGGTGCTCATCTAATAACTCAAGTTGTGCTAGATGCTCTTGGTGATAATCTTCATCAAAAATGAAGTCATGAAGAGACACACATAAGGATGGAATTTGAACTTTGAGGGGAAGAATGGATTCAGAACCATATATGAGAGAAAAGGGGGTAGTACCTGTGGAGGTACAGACACTAGTTTGGTAATCCCAAAGAGTGAAGGGAAGATAAATATTCCAATCATGACCTACTTTATTGATGGTTTTAGCAAGTAAATTATGTAAGGTCTTGTTAGTCACTTTCACCTGGTCGTTAGCTTGAGGATAATAAGGGGATAAGAAACTAAGCTTGATATTGAATGATTCACATATTTTATTAACAACTTTGTTTTTTAATTACTTCCCATTTTCCATGATGATCTTGTGAGGAGTGCCAAAGCAAAAAAATATGTGTTAGTTGATTAATTTTACAACGATTGGCTTTAGTTGAGGTGTGTGGAATAGGTTCCACACTTGGTGAAATATTTAGTTGCAGTGATAATGGAATGATGATGTTGAGAAGAATGAGAATTGATAGTACCAATGAGATCAAGGCCCCACTACGAAAAAGGGCCAAAGGTCTTGAGATGGTTATAAGGCCTGGCTAGGAATGCGAACAAGATTGGAATGCTGTTGACACTTGACACATTTCTTAACATATTCACAGTAGTCATGATTGAGATAAGGCCATTAATATCCAATGAAAAGAATGTGTTTAGCAATAGAAAATTGACTAAAATGTCCACTGAAAATTCCATTATGGAATTCTTAGATAAGCACGAGTAGATTCATGGGATTTAAGGCATCAAAGGAGAATACCATCGAACCCACATTTGTAGAGGATGCCTCCAAGAATGACATAGTGGTTAACACATTGAAGAAATGACCTTCTACCATTCTTAGATAGGTCTGAGGGAATGATGGATTTGGATAGATAATCAAATATTTGAGAGTACCAAAGATCCGATGAGTCAGGTTCAACACTATTAACATGAGGTAACCCACGGATGTGAGATGGTTGATCACGATGACGAAAAACCACCGAAAGTTTGGATTCATTAGTTTTCCATGGGATGAGAGATGTAAGGGAAGCCATCGTGTCAGAAAAATGATTGGATGAGTAAGGGATGACTTGAATAGTATAAGAATCAAAGGCTTCAAGGAGAAATAGGATGATATCTCGATATTTTTGTAGAACATCATTTTTACATTGATAATTTCCTATAATTTGTTTGATAATGAGCTCGAATCCCCATAGATGTCAAGGATTTGAACACCCAAAAGGACAATAATTTCAAGACCTAAGATAAGGGCTTCATACTCTACCATATTTTTGTGCATTCAAAGTCAAGTTTTTGGGAAATGGGCATGGGAGTTTCCTAAGGAGGAATGAGAATGACACCAGTGCCTCCCCCTTGCCGACATTTAGATCCATCAAAGAAGAGAGTCATGCGAAGAGGAAAAGACTCATAATGAATATTGTTAATGGATTCATTGGGAAATTTCTCATGAGGAAGATGAGTGGTAGGAAGAGGGGCTTCAACTAATTGTTTTGCGATCATTTGGCCTTTAATAGACTTTTGAGAGATGAACTCTAGGTAAAACTTTGTCATGAGCATGAGCCATCGAGTGATGCGATCATTGTGGTAAGGTTTAGAATGTATGGTTTTGAGAAGATGAAAGCTAGTGACTACATACGTTTTTGATTGAGAAGATAATGGTGGAGCTTGGAAGTGGTGAAGAAAAGGGTGCAACACATCTTTTCAACTTCAAGTGTAGTGAGTTTCTACTTTTGTAGGGTCATACTGATGTAATATATGGCCGATATTTTCCTTGTCCATCATAATGTGCCAACATGGAATGTAATGCATGATCAACGGAAAATGACATATATGTAAAACTACTCCCCCTCGCATGGAGGTATAAGAATAGGTGAAGATAAGAGATGTTGTTTAATATCATCGAAGGATTTTTGGTAGTTATCATCCCAATGGAAGTTAACATATTTATGAAGAAGATGATGAAAGGGTTGTGACAAGGGTTTAAAATTTGATAGATGAAGCGGCAGACGGACTGAAGCCATCCTTGAAGACTACAAAGTTGTTTAAGATTGGAAGGAGGATACATCTCAAGGATAGCCTTGATTTTGGTAGGTTCAACCTCAATACCCCGATAGAAATGATGAAGCCAAGGATTTTTCTAGTTAACATGCCAAAAACACACTTGGTGGGATTAAGGTGAAGGAATAAACAAATGAGACACTTGAAAAGGATTTCAAGGAGAGAGGTGATCACATCAATGTTTGGACTTTCCCAAGAGGTCATCAACATAGTCTTCTACAGTCTTATGTATGAGATCATGAAAGATATAAGTCATGGCTCGTTGATAGGTGGCCCCAACATTTTTCAAACTAAAGGGCATGACATGATAGAAAAATGTCCCATGGGGTGATGAAGGAGGTCTTATGTTGATCTTCTAGTGCAATGAGGATCGATTATAGCCAGAAAAACCATCCATAAGAGAAAGCATCTCATGTCTTGTGGTAAGATCTACAAGTTGATCGATGTTGGGAAGAGGAAATTCATTTTTAGGGAAAGTGAGATTAAGATCCCAAAATTCAATGCATATACGAAGCTTTCCCAATGCTTTATTGACATGTACGATGTTAGAAACCCATTGGGGATAGTCAATGGGGATGATGAAATTATAAAAAAGAATATGTTACAACTCCTCTTTAACAAGGAGAGAAACTTGAGGATGCATGGTGAAGCTTCTACCTAATCGGTTTAGCATTGGGGATGGTGACAATGTTATGGAAAATGATGGAGGGGTCAAGACTTGGCATGTCGAAGTATGACCATGCAAAGGCCTGAATATGTGTGGATAAGAAAGAGGTGAAGGCTTCGAGTTCTTACAGCTCTAGAGATTGGCCCACCTTAAGGATGTGAGGCTCTTGAGGAGTCCCGATATTAATGTTGATAGTGGACTCATTTAGAGAGTGGAAGTGTCAGAGGGGAAGGGACTTTTGGATATGAGAATCCTTGACCCCCATGTAAGAAAGAATGGAATTATCATCACCGCACTGAAGAATGTCAATGGTAGGGGAATCTTCCTCTACCATCTCTAGATGCTTAAGAGGAAAGGATTGGGTTTCATTTCCAACCTGATAAGTGACTAGTCCGAGGGAAATGGTGAAATTTAAAAAAAAGTTAGGGGAATAGATTTAATATCATCGGGATCGGTGAGATAGTTAGATGGAGAGGAGGGAGGTGAATCAATGTTGATGGGAGAGGATGCAGAAGTTCCCAAAGGGGGATGGAGGGATCTTTGTATCCCAAGCCAAAATTTTCACATGGTTCATGGGTTTTTTTGAAGACATGGCCATGGTGACCTTGTTCATAACACCCCATACCAAACCCCTTCCATGCACAATGGTGGAGGTATGTGTAGGTGAAGGATGGTTTACCAAGGAAGTTGAAACCACCAACATATGGTTTGTTGTGTGGGTGATCTTTGACATGAGAAGAAGGGTGATCGAGGTCACCGTAGACTAGTGGGTTTGGAGAAAAGAGGGGCCAAATGAGATGATTTCCCAACATTCGATTGATACATAGGGGCCTTATATGGGGGCAGCCAAGGAGGTGGGAGAAGGAAGAGAATTAAGAGTGAGGAGTTGATATTCTCCTAAGGAAAGGTGCTGCATTACAACATCAGAAGATCCATCATGGGGTAATGTAGATGCATGCACAAAAGAACTAGTGGATGCACTAGAAGAAGGGTTAGATTTGGGGACAAGCACATCTTTAGGTTGATAGGTCATACGACATGTCTTGAAAGGAGGAGCAACAGCGGGGAGAGTACAAATGGTCCCTTCATGTTCATATTTAATACAATGGTGGAGGGTAGATGGGACGCAAAGTGCATGGCATGAATCCAAGGACGTCCAAGCAGAAGATTATACTGAAATTCTCCTTCTATAATGTAGAAGAGCTCATGGAGGATTTTATGGCCAACACAAATGGGAAGGACAATTGTACCCAATGGGGGTTACAACATCATTAAAATCATGGAGGATGGTAGGATATTTAATAAAAATGGTGTTAGGTAGTTTGAGTTGGTTGAAGGTGTGAGAAGAAATTATATTGATACTAGCACCATTATCAATCATAGTCCATCAGATGCATGTGTCATTGATGTAGACCATGATGAAGAGAGGAATATCATGTTCTTCGGTAGTGGTATATTGGGGATTTTCAAATCCTTGAAGGACATAGTAGGAGATGTTGTGAGAGCATCAACTAGAGCCACGAGGGGTTGAGGCTCATCAGATGATACTAGGATCCATTGTAGAGATTCAATAAGAGCCTGTTTGTGGTTAGGAGAGATTTGGATAAGCTCATAAAGTGACATTTTAACCAAGGCCTGGTGAATTTTTTTAACAATGGTCTGTTCGATGGAAGTGGGATTAGGAGTGGCCAAAATAGATACCTTGGCCTTAGAGGAAGATGGAGGGGTTGATATGGGATGAGTGGTGGGAGAAAGTGATGACAACTTTAGGTTGTGATGGGGGTGTGGATGAGGTAAGCTCCCTAGGAGGAGGGATAGCAAAAAAGGTATTTGGCTTAGGTTGTGTGGTGGAGTTAGGGTTATGTGGTCTAATGGGTGGTTATCTAAAAAATGTTGATCAAAAGAGGGGGACCATCCCTGGGAACATCCTATTTTGGTGGTGGGTTGGTGATGTCCTTGGATGTATCTTCTTTTGTGAGAGGTTTGTGATGTCCTTGAATGTATCTTCTATTGGTGGTGGCATGTTGACAAGAGTCCTGATGAAAGGGGTGGCTTAGATGTTCTGGAAGATGCATGTTGGGGTGAGGGAGATGATTGGGTTGGTGGAAGATTTGGTTCTCCCTCATCAAGGAAATCATTTTCATTGATAAGGTTGTGTATGATGGTTTTGAAGGGCTCTATAGTGTTCATTTTCATGCCCTAGTACATAGTGGTATGCATAAATAAGGTTAGAGTCAAACCATGAGGGTCTTGGTGCACTTGGTTCGAAGGGTTTAATTAGTGGCATGGTGATTTCGAGGATGGGAGCAATTGGTAAAACATTTTAGTATAATATCCCGAGGGAATAGGTGATGATGTGGCTATAGGTGAAGGGTTTTTGATGAATTTAATGATGGTTTTACGTGAGGTGATGTGATGGGATCCTTTGATATTGTCTTAGATTTAGAAGAGGATGGGTCCGAATGTGTTTGTTTTGGAATATTGGTTGATGATGTGGATGACCTAGACTCAGTTTTGGGAGGTGGTTTAGAAAGAGGTCATGATGTGTTGTTTTATTAGTGGTGAAGGTTTTCAATGAAGGGGATGATCCCAAAATAGAATAATATGATGAAGGGGTGGTCCCAAAATAGAATAATATGATGAAGGGAGGGGTCCCAAAATAGAAGATGATGATGTGGATTTAGAAGTATTGGTCTTAGGGGAAGGAATCTCTACATTTTTGTGAGGACGTTGAGGAAATTTACTAAGGGGTATAGATCTTGTTTGTGAAGAGGAACCCTTGGGAAGGAATGAAAAAAATATCTATTGGAGGGTCCGAAGATGGTATTGTGGTTGGTACAAGAAGAGGTAGCATTCTTTGCATGATGATGTCAAAAGGAAGTGAATATTGGTTTGATGTGATGGCATCTAATGTGTAGAAGAGATGAGAGGATCACTTGAATTTATTGCAAGTTGAAGTGCTTTCAAAAAATCTTCAAGTGATGAAAGTGATGTAGAAGAAGAAGGTGATGTAGATGTGGTCATAATAGTTGATGTAGTGGGTGTGGGTAAGAGTGTGGAAAGAGAATCGGGACTCGATGCTAAGGATGGTACAATGGGTAAAGGCGGAATGGATGTGGATAAGGTAGTCAAACCTAATGAAGTGGATGTGAAAAGTGATGAAGTAGGAGTGATAGATAAATGAGTCGATATGTGTTGGATCAATGGTGGGTGTATAATGAGATGGGGATGGTTGTTTTATAAATGATTCAAGGGGCATCATTGATATACTTGTGAATGGGGAAGATGTGACATGTGTGGAAGTAGGTATGGGTGTGGGAATAGATGCCGAGATAGATGTAGGTATGATTGGTGTGGGTATGGGAATAAGTGTTGATGAACTTGTGGATGTAGGAAAAATGTCTAGAGAGGTGGATGTGATGGTTGATGAAGGTAGTGAATCTGTGGATGAGATAGGATCTTGATCAACAATGTGCAGAGTGTTTATGGTATGAGTGTTAGGTGTTTGGGATGTAGAAGAAGTGGTGGCTTGACTTTTTGGTGCATGGTTGGGGAATGGTTGTTTAAATATGTCAAGTGGTTGGTTAGGGGATGCATTAGGATTTTCCACTTGAAGATTGCCATGATCAATGAGTCTTTGGACTAGATCTTTGAAGGTTTGACACCTCTCTATATCGTGTCCTCGACTTGGTGATATTTACAGTAATGATCTTCATGATACCATGCAGGTTTTGGTCTTGATTCATCAAGTGGCTGGATAGGAGGAAGAGTGATAAGGTTAACTGCCATCATTTTGTCAAATATTGAACTATACAATTCTCCAAGGGAGTATAGTTGGGCATTAGTCTAGGGGCTCTTTGTTGAGGCCACACACTAGAAGTAGGTGTGGAAGATGATTTAATGATCACAACATTGGTCGTTACCTTTGATTTTTCATTTTTCATGGAGGACTTGGTAAATTCATGTTTAGGTTTATTTTATTTTAATTTTAAATGACCCTTCTCAAGGGCATGTGTTTCAAGTTTACGAGCCATGGTGAAGGCTTCGTCAAAGGTTCAAAATGATTGGATTTTTAAATTAGAAGATATATGCTTCACACATGAACATGAGAAGATCTTGATGAGATCAGTTTGCAGAAGAGGGAAGGATAACTAGTTTATAATTCCATGCCATTTCGACAAAAAAATATGCAATGGATTCTTCCTCAAACTATCGAATGGCATATAAATCATTGATAGTTATTTTGTGCATGATGTTAATCAAAAAGTGTTCTAAAAATAGTTGTGTGAGTTGGGTGAATGAGAATATAAAATATTTCAAGATATTATTGTACCATTCTAGCACGGGACCGGACAAGGACATGGGGAAGGTGCAAAACATTAAGTCCTAGATCATGTGAAATAAGGTACCATGCATGTCTGAATGCACAAAGATGATGTTGTGGATCCTCTTTTTGTTAAACTTGACAAATTTTTGCAATTCCCAGTGCAAAGGATATGATTTGATTGGTACAGATGGGTGAATAGGCTCATTACATATTTTTTCATATGATAATGAATTTTTGGATACTAAACAAGTAGCTTTGAGGTTGACTATCCTATTCACAAGAGCATGCATGGGATCATTCAGAAGAGTCATTGGGGAGGAGAGGTGGTGGTTGCATGTAAGAAGTGGTTAGATGAGTTTGTTGTTGGATTTGTGGATGCGTGGGTGTTTGAGGAATTTGATAGGGGTGAGTGTGAATCATGGGTTGTGATTGAAGGGGTGGTTGTTGAAATAATTTGTTGAGAAATGGGGACATGGTATGATTTTTGGGACTGGGTTGGTTGTTTGCAGAAATTGTTGAATGGGGATGTGGGCATAGATAGGTTGATGGAATGGGTGAGACACTGAATAATGCAAAGGACCTATAAAGGGGGTTGGGAAGTAATGACATGCACATGTGATGTGAGAGGAACCTACTATTTGGATAGGGATGTGATGTGTGGGCATGTTGGATGGGGGCACTAGTGATAATTGTGGCCAAAGAGGTGATAGGAATGGTAGTTACAATAGTTTTATTGATTAGAGGGAGATGGGGGAATATGTGTGACTAACTGAGTAGTTTGGTGGGATGGTGGATTGGTAGAAGATGAAGTGAGGTCATGTTGGGATGTAAGAATTTTGTTTACTGATAAGTTGGGTGTTTTGGGATTGGTCTGATAAGAATAAATTTGCTGAAGTGGTGGACCATCTAGAGGAATTTGAGTGGATTTTCTAAGGAGATAGTCTTGGAGAGCCACCGGATTGGCATCAAGAAGTTGTTGGAACTCTACATCATCACGAGGGATGATAGGAATACCAAAAGGCTCTAATCTAATAGATGGTGGGGTGGCTGGCCTAGATGGGATAGATTGATGGTATAAGAAAGAATTGGTCTCATCTAAGGTCGAAGTGTGAACAAGGGGTCCTTGGTGAGAAACGTTGATGAGGGGTTGAGTGCCCATGAAAGAGGTAATCAAGGGCATGATAAGGAAGTTGTTGTGGTGGATGTTTGTTGGGATGAATAACTATTTGAATAAAATTTGTGTTCCATTTTCTTAAGCGGTTGTCAACGATTAATTTTGGGCATGAAACAAAAAAATTGTACACTAACTAAACCAAGTAATTCAATAAAACATTTTTTTTTTTAATTTAGAAAAAAGAAAAAAATAGTAAAGGGATGGATAACAAGGTACCTAGGAAAGGAATTCTATGTTTGGTTTCAGGTAAGTTGTGGCTAGGAAATGTCTGCAATGGTTTCTTGTTGGGTGATCAAATCCCAATTAGTGAACTAGGTGAAAGGAATGTTTTGATGTGTTAATTGGTTTGTGAAGTTTTAGGTTGTGTGTGATAAGATATGTGAGATGTAGAGTATTAAACCCCTATTTAAACTATGTGAGCAAGTAGGATGCAGAAGAGAAAAGTTATTTGTTAACCCAAATCCAAATGTTATCTTTCGATGAGGACACACACAAGAAAAGGAGTTATGATGCAAAAGGAGAAAATAGAGAAAATGAGGAATACATGTATAGTGCTTTTCCTTTTTATCTAGAAGCAAGTTGAGGCAAGCAAAGAGTAGGCTCCAAGCAATATTTTTGCAAGCAATCCATCAATGTAGACTATCTACATAGTTAGCGCACCAAAAATACCAAAGAGAATATGGAGCTATCAATGTGAGTATGTTGATTAAAAAAATGAAAAACTATTATGTGGTCAATGATCCTGTAAAAGGGGTTAGTAGTTCTCTATGATAACGAAAAGAAAATGATGTAGGATACCACAGCTTAATTTTTTTATTCTCAAGATCACTTTTGATAAGCACAAGAGAAGAGCATACATGCGATAGGTTGTGATTAGCTTCTAAAAAAAAGAAAAATAAAATGACAAGAACATGTAGATGAAAGGCACCAAAAAGGGGTTAGATGAAAACATGAGTAAATAATAATGATGTGTTGTAAAGTGATATCACGAAATGGTGAAATACGTGAAAGAAGCACCAATCACGATGAGCGGTATTGTTGAAGATCTTGGCGGAAGGTAGTGGAGTTGTGTAAATATTATAAAAATATGTCTTTGACAACAAAATGAGGTGGGTGTAATCACAGATTGGTCACCTGCAAAAGAAAATAAGACAATTAGTTAACATGATTATAAAAAGTACGTTAAATATAATTAAAATATCTAATGTTCGTGAAAGAAGGTCCTATGAAGAAAAATAAAAATGATTAAACTAAAATAAAAATTGTAGTCCAACGTTTGAATGCAATGATATTAAACAAGTTGTGAAAGCTAAATGATAGACAAGAAAATAATATAAGGAAAGAAAACGCGTTAAGGGAATGGAAATGACAAACTAGTGGTTATAAATTAAGAAAACAACGAAAGCGAAGACTAAAGCTAAAGAAATGAATAGCGACAATAGGGAATGATATACGATATAAATGATAAACTATACACGTTATAGACCAATGAAATGATGTACGATATATACGAGAGGTGATAGAAATGTGAGACTCATATAGACAACACAAATAAGCATGATATAAATAATGTAAACTAATATATAGACTGATATAGACTAATGAAAAGGCTAGACCAATATAGATGAAAGAAATGAATTACGAGATAAATGCAAGACCATCTAAATGTGAGACTATTATAGACAAAATAAATGATGTAGACTAATGGAGATGGATTTAGACTAATATAATTACTAGACAAACATAGACCGAGGAAATGATAGAAATGCAAGACCATATGAATGCAAGACTACGGAATAGTAGAAATCAAAGACTAAAAAAATGTACTCAAAATCTGGTGAGGAAAGTAAAAATTGGTAAATGGGTCAATTGGTTGATATGTCGATGTGATATAGAGGTGAAGCATCCAAATTTGTGGTCAGTAGTGGTGGTCGTATATCGGGATAATTAAACGTTTCTATCACTCATTGAAAATATGTCAAACTAGATTTTTTTGTATGATGTGGATAATTCAAGCAACTCTAGGCAACTATGTGTGAACAAAATTTAGTTTCGTGAACTATGATTACAGGGTATTGCCAACATGGGTATGGGACGAGGCCTTGAAGTTTTTTTCCAAATGCACGCAACAGGACTAAATCCTAATGATTTCACCTTTGGCGTTGTTTTTAGGGCTTGGTGGTGGGAGGGTGAAGTTTAGCAGTAGTTGGGTGATGGATGGGTATGGACTCAATGGTGATCCTATAGAAGGTTAGTGACATGTGTGGAGGTTGTGCTGAGCTAGTGACAATGGGGTGTGGTCTTGGTGGTGAGATAGTAGATGGTTGGTGTAGGTTGTGGGTTAGTCCAAGTGGCCTTAGGGGTGGTTGTTAGTTTTAAGGAGTATGAATGTGTAGAAAAGATGGCTCGGCCGAGGATTCGATTAAGGAGAGGCAGAGGTTGTCGGGATTGTTAGATATAGATCGGCCTAGGGTGTGAGTCAAGAAGGAGAAAGATTCGGTGGGGTGGGTATATGGGTTTTATGGTTGTTGTGTTATGGGAAGCCGTGGGTTAGGGAATAGGGATGGGATTGGGTGAGTAGTGAGGTGGGAGCTCGAGTGGCCGAGTGGCTAACATAGTTAGTTGAGAATGTAGAGGAAGTGTAATGGGTGATGAGGTAGCTAGATCGAGTTGGCCAAGATGGGGGAGAGAAGGGATTAGGGGGTAGTTTAGATAAAAGTTTAGGATAAAATTTTAGTTTTATTTTTTTTTATTTTTATTATTTTTGTTTTTAAATTAAATATATATATATATATATATATAAGTATATTTCTAATAATAATAAAATAAATCTTTATACTAATTACAAACCACAAAGATGAAAAAATGAATTACTATAGACCACAAGATGTAAACAACAAACTAAATTGATTTTAAAAATGACAAACTAAATTACTGAAACCACAAAATGAAGAGAATAGTGCCACCTCCATCGACAATACCAAAAACCTTGCAAACAAGTGTTAATATAATGATGAAAAACTTCAGGATTCCATGATGAAGCAAGCAACGTATCCACCGCTACCATGACCTGCACAAACACCCTAAGACAACACAGAGAAACAATACTTCCCACAACATCAATGTTAAAACAACATACCATATGAAACAGAAAATGAAACTACAACAGAAAACACTAATATGAAAATGATAGATAAAGAATTTTTTTTGAGAAACTACCTATAATAACTCACGCTCAAGTCCCACATGGCATGCGTAATGTTGATCAAGTTTTCTTCATCCCTATCCAAATTAGTGAGCTAGATAAAAATAAAATCAAACAACCTCAAATATATGTGCTTTAAGGTACCTATAGATTAGATGGATGCAAATGGATGGGCGTAAAGTGAATGTCCTCACTACGAGCTGGATAGACCTACAAAATAGAGGCAACTAAGAGGAAAACGGATTAGATGGTATATGCGGGGTTTCCGATGAAGTCAGTTCCAAGAAGTGTGATCTTCCTTATGCGGATGTCAACCCCCATTTGATAAGATAAAATGATATAAATGAAAGATAGATGGATAACATGCATAAACAGATAAATTATAGAATCTAAAAACACCGATGTATAGAGGAGCTACTGATTTGATCAAAGTAAATGTAAATCAAACCAAACTAAGAGAACCATAAGGGCATGAGGATGGTATTATGGTTATACAAGTGGTATAATAAGGGCATTATGATATTATGATAAGTGAGGGGCTATAATGTCAGAGGTTTTCCATCACTCTTCTAACTTGTTTGAAAGAGCGGGAAATGCATGTATTTATAGCCTGGAGATGGGGTTAATTTATGGGTTATTAGGTATTCTGGGTTTGAAAAAGTAACCCGATTAGGTGAGTAGGGGGGTCATGATTTGAGTGATCATGTGCAATAGTGCATTTGATGTGGATTATCTTACATTATTTAATTCATGAGTTGGGTGAATTATTTGAATGATTTTGGAGTATTTAATTGTTATGTGGGGTGATATGAATTATTTTAGAATATTTAATTATCAATTGGATACTAGCATATAACGAGGTTTAGGGATTTAAAGGGGATCAAATAACCAATTAATATTGATTAATTGAATATGTATTTTTAGTAGGAAATGAGAGTTATTCAAATTTAGGGGGAAAGAGATTTGAATGGGTAAGCCTAATAAAGGAGAGAAAACATGGGGTGAAGGGTAGGAATGATAACAAAAACATGTGTCTACACTTCTAGTTGAGTTAATTAATTATTATTAATTAGTTACACTCACCGCTCTAAATAAATAAATCACCATTTATTGGATCAAATTTACCTCTTAAATCCCCTAAAATCATACTAATTTTCCTCTAATTAGCTTCTATAATCTTACCCCTACCTATTAATCTATCACCTTTTATTAATTAGATGTCTTTCAGCTACCAAAAAGTGCACATCCTTTATTAAACATGCATGTCCTTTGTATTTCCTCTTTGGGGTTTATCCCACATCTATCAAATTGCTAGCCTTTCCCAATTTAGCAAGCTATATAAATAACCCTCCTCCTTATCTTCCTTCTTACACATTATTTTCATTAGTGAAAACTATAGGAATTTGATCTTGAGCATTCTCTATTGATTTGGATTAGCCTCTTCATCTTGCATCCTTTCACTCAAATTTGAGTAATATTGGTTAATTATCTAACTAGGTTCATGTTAAGTTCACAATATAAAGAGTAGGAATGGTTTAGTATGTTATTTTGATTCATTCATGTTTCATGCATTTAAAGAAGTTAGTTTCTACAATCTCTTATCTTGATGATTTTTATTTGATTTGGCTTAAATTTAAAATACTAGATGTTAGTATATTTTAATTAGATTTTCAAGTTTAAAATGAACATAGTCACTTCAATTCAACCACTTAGATTTTTCAAGTTAATTCTTAGCTCACATGGTGATGTGAATTAACCCCTTACGCCTTAATTTCATTACCATTTTTTATCTCCATTTGAAGAATTTTAACTGAGTAAGAAAAGGAATTGAAAGTGCATCCATAGTGAAGAGAGAGAGAGAGAGAAGGAATTCATAAAAGAAAAAAAAGCAACACAACCACCCAGGACAATATTATAACCCCCTTATTTTGGCACTTTATAGTTTAGTGCATTGGATACAATCTAGTGTGAGTGTGGATCATGAATTTTTGGCCACTCACCTTCCAATTAGTGTAACAATGCACAAGATAGGAGACCACAATCAAGTTTTGAAAAACATATAAAATCAACACGTAAATAAGCACAAGAAGCTAAAAAAAAGGAAATGGGTGAAATCAAGTCTGTTGTGAGAAAATGTGTCTCACATCACAGAAAAAACCCCTTTTCGTAAGACTTTGATAGAAGCACTCACTAGTTCATAAGAAATAAGAATGGTTATTATAATGCACAAAATGGGTTCACAACAAGTCCCACGGACCACCAAGACGCGTAAAATACTCCCGGAAGAAAAAAATAGCTAGGAATGGCGTTGCACACTATAGCAAACCATTAGAGAAAAAAACATCCAACAACGCTTAAAATTTACCCTTTTTCAACATCCAGTCAAGTAATTTTAGAGCTAAAAGGACTTTTAAAAGATAATAACGCTAGGATAGACTATTTTTTTCACTAATCGATTAAAAAAATGAGTTTAAACTTTTAATTAAATCCTTAGATGATTAAATAAACTCCTAAAGAATATTAATTAAAAAGCTAAAAATAAAATTAGATTACTAAAGTAATGTTAAAGCTCTAAATGATTAATTAATCTAATTTAAAAGAATTAGATTCTAAAAAAGAACCTAACAAAAAAATTAAAATCACCCACTTAACTTATATTAAACATGAGCCTTTTATTTAACCACCCTCCACTTAAAAACACCACCCCACTTCATATATTAAAGCACCCACCACTAATATGTAAAAAGGCACCAAACTATTTTAAAAATAGCCACATTACTATATTTAAGACTGAACCTTAAATTCAAACACCACCCAGGATGAAATATTAAACCACACCAAACTTTATTAAAGCCACCCTTTAATACTATGTGAACCTTATCAAATAAACTCACCTTACTATTAAAACACCCAATCATTATAAAAACCCACCATAGGAAAAAACTCAACTAAGTTTAAAACTTGAAAAAGAGGGCAATTCTAGATTGAGTCAAAACAAATTGGTAGAAAAAGTCATGAGGAGGGAAAGCCTGGGAGGGCTTGAGGAAGGAAAACCAAGTGAATCAGTCAAAGGAATAGGAGGTGCGAATAGGTAGGCAGATGACGAGGAATGGTGAGTAATATCTTGACATGATGAGCAAGGATGGAGGAACAATGCTCAACGATAAGGAAATGGAGTGGGTTTGGCCTCCACAAAGAGCAAGGGAAAATGTAAACCAAGCATAGCCAGATACATGTAAAGATAAGGGTAAGAACACAACAAGCAAGGGAATGTTTGATGTGCAAGGGCCAAATCGAGAGCAACCCAATATGTAGTGCAATAAAATACAGATATGCCAAAGAAAATGTAGCAACCCAGTTCAAATGGGGCAGCCTCGTAATAAAACATGATAAGGAATGCAATGTAAATCTCAAGAAAAGAAAAATCAAGTGGAAACGACCTAATGGTGGATGGACGAACACAAAAACATAGGTTAGAGAACAAGGAAAAGCGGCATCTAACTAAAGAAAGAAACAAATCATTGTCAAAGACAGAACTCATAAGTCAAACCACTAACTCACCAAGGAAAAATACAACAACAATGAGCTAAAACATGCAAGCACTAGTGGAAAAAAGTAAATGTAGGAAAGGGGTTAAAATTTAAAAAATATTGTCAAGATAGAAGCCTGGGGTCAAGGTAGAATATGACCAACCCAAAAAGCACCAAACACTTATGGGAAGAAAAATCACTAACTAGATCACTAGGAGCTCGTTGAGCTCTCCCAGAGCTCGAATGATCTTGGGTGTGGGAGGAAAAATACAAATGGTTACCCAATAAGAAAATCATAAGAGAGAAGATCCAAACATGCATGATTTTCAAAAAAAGTTAACTTTTAATTGAAAAATGCTAAATTAAAACTAGAATTTCTATAAAAAAACACTTGCTTTTCAAAAAAAACTTATTAATAACTAGATTTGCAAAGAAAATACACCTACCTCTAGATTTAGAAATGCCTCCAAATATGACTCTAGCCATCAATATTTAGCTTAAAAATCCCTAAAACTCCAAAATGTACCTACACATGCACCAAAAACACATGCAAACCAACATAAACTACAAAAACCCATATCATCATTTCTGTTAACAATATTTAAAAGAGTAATACAAAATGAGCTACACAAAAAGTAATAAATCCAAAAATAAAGTAATCAACAACTAATTCAAGAGAGTGCACGATACCGAACATCCGCTCTGATACCATATCAGATTGTTTCATGAGGATCAATGTTGGAACCTTGTGCACATCAAAGAGGGTTGCACTTCCAATGGAGATGAGAATGTTTCACGTAATTAGAAAGAACATGAATCACAAGGAAAATCAAGTACATAAAATACAATGGTGTGTTTGACATGCTCATAGATCGAAAGAAGGGGTACATATAGGAGTGTTGTGTAACTCCTGTGCATGACATGTGTACACAACCCTATGACCTATTCTCACTAAGTGAGATGACTAACCAACTAGGTGGACAAGATGTCGAATGATAAGTCTAGTCATATACACCAACAATTTCATTGTTGGCATTGAAATACTATACCTCAAGCCCGACCATGAAGATAAAGCAATACTCTTTGATAGAATGGTGTCATCAATACCCTCAATGAGGAGGATGTCTTCATTACTTAGAGCGTCATGAAAAGGTTGATGAGCAAGATAGGAGAAGATACCAATTGGTATGTAATAACTTGGCCTTTTACCGCTTGATGTGTGATTATTCATAGGTCAAATTCCATAAGAAGAGTCATCTACTTCACAATTCGGTCCATTGGAAGGAAAAAAGTTGAGAATAAGTGTCATAAAGGATTTGTGTGAATAATAACCTAGGTGGTTTAGAAAATCATGTAATGTCATACTTGCATAATAGATGGCTAGGAAAGCCCACTTGATGGAAGTGTATCACATCTCATAATCTAGTAGGGCTTGACTAACGATGTAGATAACGTGATCCTTTCCCTTTTCATCTTCTTGTGCTAACATTGCCCCTATGGACACTGGTGTGGACAAGGTATATAATAACAAAGGTCGATCAGGAGAAGGAGGTTGTAATGTTGGTAATGAAGATAAAGATTGTTTCATGTTATCAAAAGCTTGCTGACAATCCTTGGTCCACTCAAGTTTGGTAGACTTTCAGAGTAGGATATTTATGGCATGTACATTATAGGTGAATTTTTAGAATGGGTACATATAGGATATTTAGATTAATCTAAATATAGAATTTGGTAATCTAAATATGCTATATATAGGATAAAGGATATTTTAGATTTACATTATAGGGTAATCTAAATATCCTATATGTACCTCAAGCTTTCGAGAAATTTTTTTATATCAACTATAGAATTTGGTTGTGGCATGTTGAGAATAGCCTTAATCTTTGCTTGATCCATGTTGATGCCAAGTTTGGATACCTTAACACCTAAAAAATTTCCTCAAGTCACCACAAATAGAAATTTTACAGATTGAGATGAACCTTTTATTTGCAAAAATTCCCTTAGGAGATGTATAGATCATGAGCATGATCATTTGTACATTGATATTTGATGAGTATATTATCTATTGTAGTCTTTATTTTCCACTAGAGCACTATGTGGGATGGCACTTCATTTAGTAGGATTGAATACTCACACAAAGCACACATAGCTAGAAAGTCCCTCCTTTTTTGTGTCTACTAGAATGTTAGCATGCCTAATCATCATAAAAATTCACCATGTAATAACCCTAGTGTTCCTAACCATGTGCATACTCATCTTGGAAACACATGTAATAAGGAAACATAACATATCAAATAATAATTGAGATTAATTGTAATAACACATCTCCATACTCAGATACATCAATGATCATAATCCAACCACAATTATCCATTAATATTCAAAAAAAACTACATAACAAGAAGTTGATACATAATATGTGAACATAGAGCCATGCACATAGATTAACAGTGGCATCATAGTACTAACACATAACACAAAAAATATAATCATGATCAGGATCTCATAACTAGTCTAAAACTAAATATTTATGGGTGTAAGGACTTTCCCTTCACCACACAAGCACCTCGTAATAATATGTGTGCTCAAAATAGCCATGTGTACTAACATGCATGCTTTATTAAACAACTAATAATAGTCCATCCTATAAATACGACTTGTTTTACTCCTATTAATAGTTAATCCATGAATGTGCTTTCTCTAAAAATAACCATTACTTTCTTGCTAAGGTATCCTTCTTTTATCCTTTACGTGATGAACACTCCAAGTATATTTTTGCCTCCTCCTAGAAGATGAATAAGTCCTTACTCATTCATCATGTATGTGTAATCCCGCATAACCATATTCCTTCCCACATGTTCCCTCCTGAACATTATCCAAATCCTCTTGTGTGTGTGCATCCTGTGCATTATTCTTCCTTCACCTAGGTACTTAGTTATTTTTGGAAACCAACATTACCCCACACTAGTTATGTTGTCCATCCTCGATTACACCAACTAACAAATGTTATAAAAAGAAATAAATAATATATTTCATGAATGGAATAATAAAGAATATGGCTTGCACCAAAGAATTAGGAAATCTGCATATGTTCCTTTTGAGGAAGAAGTTTTGGGAATTATCTATCTAAATATTTCTCTAACTCTCTCCATCCCTCCAATTCCTTTCTGGATGTAACTGGCACAATATCCACAATATCAGGTACTTGATCTGGTGTTAGCTCATCAATTTTCTGATTACATGCTCATATCTTCTAAAACATCCATCTTGTGCATTACGTGAGGAAATATTTCCTTCATTTTCTCTTTAAATATGGCCTTCACTTTGTAATCAAGTCCTTCTCCTGTTTTACTTTTGCCAAAGCATTTTTCCCTCTTCGCCCCGTTGTTCTTCATTTTGGCCTACATTTATTTTAGCTCACCTCATCATTGATTGCCAATGTTCTCACCACTTGATCGAATCCTAGAAATTATCAAATATAAATGTTTCCTACGCATGGCATATTTTCTTTAACTTCTAAAGTGCTCGATATTATGTCATATGTTCCTCTATCTTCCTTATTTTTTCGGGCCAATACTTCTTCCACGGATTCTATTACAAGAGTTATATTTTTATGTGTAAAAATGTGCTCCAAGTCCTCTAGAAAATTTAGTATTGTCTCACAAGAATCTTGGACTTGGTCAACAAGATCTAGGAATGTGAGTGTAATAGATTTTGTAACACATTTATCCTTTTTGTATGTTTCCTATGTCTATCCCTTCTCTTATCTTAGCTCTTTTTCAGCTTTACAATTTCTTGATCTTTATAATTGATCTCTTTATCCCTCTCTTATCTCCTTATCCTTTTCCTAGATTCCCTTACGTATATTCTTTATTCAACAACCCTTATAAAAAAATTCCACCCTACTTCTACCAAAAAAATTAAGAGCATTACACACTTGTTCATTTGTTAACACATGTGTGTCAATTATTTGGTATGCTTCTCCCAATGTAGACTTAAGTCGAGTCTCATTAGTGATTATGCACTAACCTCAAACTTTGGCTCTTCTATATGTGATTCAAATTCCCTAGAGATAATATTTATTTTGTGTGTCAAGGATTCTTCCTTCTTAAATAATGATCAACATAAGAGATCTTCTATGGCCACTAGACTTTGGTATCTCATGCACAAAAATTTATTAGATCATCATCATATTACATCATAAGGCCCCAGGGTTATGTGCCTCGGCTTCTTGGTCTTCCCATGGGTCACTTTCAGAAAACTAAGCATAAACGGGTTCTTTGCACCACCTCATTCTTCTTCACCCATATTCTTTTCTTCTTCCTCCTTGCACTCCACTTCAAGTTTAATAATGCACTCTACCTCATGCTCAATAGTGTGCTCAACTTCTGGTTCAATATTTTACTTAGCTCCATGTTCCTCATTAAGATCATGCCTCTCCCCAAAAAGGCACTTCATATCCTCCTACCTCTATGCATTAATGGGATCTCCTCATGATGCGCATAAGACTCCTTCATATCCGACTCCTCAATTTCATGAACCAAGTTATCCTTCTACAATACCTTCTTTTCCTCATTTACGATATCCTTTTCTTCATCACACTTAGTCTCCTCTATATCTTCAATAGACACTATCATTGGTTTCATATTCACCTGGATAATTCTTCGCGGTGGTTGTTTCATGCTCGCACTTGGTTTATACTCCTTACACATTGGTGTCTTCTTCATAGTTATGCTCTTAACAGAATATCCTTAGAATGAGTATCCTCTTCTTCCTCATCGTGATGTGTATCATTGCACCTTATCTTTTGTCCCACCATTTTCTTTCCTATGGGAGCCTCTAGGATCTTCAAGTCATCATGTTCAACATATTTCCGCTCACCCTCATTGGATTTAAATAAATATAAACCTTTGATGCCTCCAAATTAGTAATTTATAAAGTAATAGAATTTTTCATATTGATACCATTTGATATCAATGTCTCTTCATATGTACTCTTCTTGGGATAAACATATGTCTTGTGCAAGGTGTGGTACTCATAGTCTATTTTATCGATGAATAATCTTAGTTTGCACACCTCATAAAATATGTTCACTACAGAAAACTGAAATTAAGGTAATGTGAAAGCAAACGGTATTTTGTAATAAGGAATTTTGGACCCATCCTTCAAATAAAATTGGCCAATGCAAAAGTGCTTGATAAAATGCAAATTTTTCCTTTCCTTCCAATTACATCAGGAAAATCACTAGAATGTGCCATTATTCTCTAAACACCTTGTGCATATTTCTATACCATATATCCTCCCTAACATTATATACATTATGAAAGTTATCACAAGTGTAGTCAGTAAATATTTTCATGGGTGACTTGTACTGTGGGTAATCGCCATATTTTATTGTTCAAACCCATCAAGCACTCCAATTTCGAGAAAATAATCAATAGTCAAACATTACCAAAATTGATCTTGTCCCGTGCATGCCTCCTCAATAATCTCCTCAAGCAATAAACCAATCAAGGCTATATACTGATTACTTCATATTTCTTATTTGTAACATAAAGCCATCATTTTTTCACCCGGCCCCATCTTTCATGTCCATTTAACTTCACAAGTAATGTGTGGCCATTTTGATAATAAGATCATTGATCTTAGTGATATCCATGGCACACCCTCCTCTCTCATACTTTTGTGGTTGTCTTATTCAAATCATCATCATCCTTTAAGTCTACTTGAAGCTCTAGTCATGTGCTTTTAAGACCAATAAATTTACCAATTAATGGTGCCGTAAGACACATTCTCCTTCCGAATAAGTAGAAAAATCTTAATAAACACGTGACATAAGCCATTGATATAATTAATTAGGTTTTTCAAATTATGGGAGCTCATAGAGCTAAAGAACTTCTGTGCTATGCAAAGTTTGATACCACTTATAATCATATATGGGATTTCCATCTGTTGTCATTTTAATCATCTCAATTTCTATTTCACATGCATTCGAATTTGAGTGATGGTTATAATCATTGAGTGTCATCTTGCGTATAAGTGAAACCCAATACTTTCCCAAGAGTACTCCATCTAGGTAATGTATATCTGAGTACCATTTTTTTCAGGCACATATTCAACCACAGGATTCTCCTTTCCCTTGCCTTTTCCTTTTCCCTTGGGTGATACGGTTGCTGATTTCCTAGGAGTGATTATGTTATCTAATACCAAACTTTCTGAAATAACCTTCCACGTAAAATACTTTTCTTTCTCACAAGCTCTAATAATTTTTTTACCTAATTCACTAATTTTAACCCCACAAATGTCTACAAAGCCTAACTTTCACAAACTCTACAAACCCTAGCTTAGAAAACAACTCCATCACCTTCTTTAAGCTTCTAACTTCACTTTGAAGGAGCTCCACTACCGAGCCGTGTGTTTTCTCGATTTGGGTCACTCAATTTTCTAATATTTGCACTCAACTTCATTTGATTTTGCACAAATTATCTCTTACAAATGCATAATTCCTTCACAAGGTAAGGTGAAAATAAAGTTACCTTGATGCCGCTTTTATATGTTTTCAAATTTTTACCACATTTATTTCCCACCTACCACCGTATGAAAACTTTAATTCTATTTTTCATACTTTTTCCATTGCTTTCTTTTTTGCATGTTGTAGTCATAACCTTTTAGCGTGCTCACTAATTTTCAAGCCACAAACCACCTTATGTGCGCTTTCCTATTCCGTAGAACATAATCCACCGTATCATATGCCACGTAGCTCATCATGTCACTACATACCTCACGTTACATTGTGCGATCCTTTTTTCATGAAAGGTCTTTATCTTGAGAAATTTCCTTATTATCACCATCCTTCTCATTTCTTATGACACCTTTTTCCTCTTTTCTCACGTGCATATCCTATAACTCGACACGCCATCCTTCTACCATCATGTGAACTTCTTCATCCACTTCAAAATACTAACAAGGTTTCTTTATCACACATTTATACCTAGTTTAGACACAAAATCATGCACTTACTACTATTTATTATACCACTAAGTATGTTGTTTTATATATGGATCTTTCATAAGAAAAGTATTCATTGGTGACCCATTCCCTAGTCCATCCACTTGTTTTTTTGGTTTCTATTGATTTTATCTTTCACACTTGTCACTCATACACCTAGTTATGGCTAGATCATGGTGATCCATGTCAATTAGTCTCCACTCATTTTTCTTCATTTGTCTCTAGAAACTAGCGCCTATGACTAAACACTAGCACCCATGTACTCCTATCCATCATGGGCGCCTATTCCCTCTTTATGTTTGATCTTATTTTTGACATTTAAGGTTGGTATTTTCAGTTTTCCCACTCATATCCCAAGGTAATAGTCAGCATGTTGGGTCATTAGTGTCGAAATTCAAGAAAGAGAACCCTATATAAACACAACATACGTATCATAATAGGGGCAGGAAATTTCTATCAATGGATATCTATCTACATATAAAAGGGACTACATTGTGGGCACATTATTTTGCATACACACACTCGCATAGGAAGGTGAGTTCATTATATTCCATCCACACATTTGTATTTTCTCTAGCTATTGTATGTTGTCTTTACATCATTGGTGCGAGGGCATCCTAGAGCATTATTACACACATAAGAACATATAACTATAATATGTATGAGATGTAGTGTGACACTCAAGAGTAAGCTCACTAGTTGATAAACTTAAGGACAGTCTAACCCTCATTTTGCATCTTTCATTTTTAGGATTTTAAAAGAGAATAATTTTGTGTAGGTTTATAGGTACCTCAACGATCTAAGTGTGATTTATAGGTGAACAAATGAAAATAAGTGCAAAACCCTAGTGATAATATCGTAACCAGGTTCGACATTTTCTATAGACATTTCTTCTCCCACAGAGGTCTTAGGCACCAAGTAGATGCCCCTGTTCTTTCCTGTGCACTCGTGTCTAAGAATTTTGACCTCCTCTCGTATTTTTTCCGAGGTTCATTACGATGGTCTATATTTTTGTTTCATCACATTCTTCATCCCAGAACACTTCGGGATAAGTGAAATCAAGGTAAGTTCCATATCTCTTCCATTTTCTTTCATAATTAAGATTGGATAAATTTCTAGCATATATATTTCATTGTATGTCATTTATAGCATTCATTTATTTTAGATTTTATTGAATCATTTTGGTGAACCCATAGCTTATAACTCATTTCCCTAAGATCCACTAAAACCCTAATGGCTAAGAGTATCTCTTCTCCTCCTACCTAAGCTATGCCTCATGAGAGTATAAACCCTATCTATGATGAAAACCTATCACTAAAATTCACGATCTCTATCACAATCTTACTCTCCCGGATGACATTCAAAGACATATTTTGGATAATGAATGCAATATTCCTACTAGATTTGATCATTATATAATTAGTATTATTTTTAATCTAGCAAAATTTTATAGTTTTTTTCTTAGCTATCCTATCAGAAATAGGCCTTCTCCACCTTCTTCTATTTTTGTTGTAACTCTAGATGAGGCTATTATTGATTATATACTCAACCTTGATATCGGTAGTAAAAATAAAACACGTAATGACAATGTACGTGTCCATGATATTTCTTCTAATACTAGTCATGATAATTGTATAGCTACATCTCATACTCCTTGTATTTATGAAAATGTTTCAATCAATTCTAAGGTTACATATCATACTAGCTTTTCTTCATTATACATTGATGATACGCTTGATGAAATCCTTTCCTCCGAATCTTTGTTTGATATTTATGAGGCACATGATAGTAATGATTCCACCTCTTTACATACTGTTGAATGTGAATCCCCCACTCTCTTTCATCTCCTTCTGATATTGTGTCTAGCAACATGCATGTTGATTCATCTCCTTCCATTACTTCATCTCCTAATAATTCTTCCAATGATATTCCTAATGAATCTATGAATATTATATTTTCTTCACCACCTATTACTTCTTCTGAATCTACACCTACGGTGCCTATAACATTGGCATCCTCCACTTATTCTTTTGATATTCTTATGATCACTCATAATGAAAGATATAACCTCTCAATACACCATCTACATCTCCTACTATTCCATCACATGATATCTTATCACTCATGCATATTGTTGGTAAATGAAAATCTCAAGTCCAGTTTCTCACTCTTAAAAGTAAGGCCTATTATGCTTCCATTGATAACAATTCTTTACATGGAAATCCTATTCCAAATAAGATTCACAATTCAACATTCCCAAGGATTTCATTATGCCTACATTTTCATGCTTTGATGGTACTGGCAACCCATATTTACATCTCAAGTATTATCATCTAGTTATGGCTTCTTACTCCAATGATCGATTATTTCTTAAAGAATTTATTCATAATCTTCTTGTTGATGTTCTTTTTGGCAAAAATTTTGCTCGGCTAAACATAAAACCTAGGAAGTCATGGGATAAATCCCCTTCATTTAACGGTGAATCTCCCATTTGATTTATTTGTTTATTTTATGGCCTTCTAATCTATATTTGGGGTATTAATTTAGTTGAATAGCTCATGAACCATAACTAAATGACTTTGCAGCAAGTAAGTAACAGCTTGTGTGGTAACATAGTTACTAGGAGAAGTAAGAAGGGAATGTGGAAAGTAGAAATAGATTATGTAGAAGAAATGTGCTTGGAAACAAGTAGATATCAAGTAAAGTTATGACCACACAAAATAAACAAATATTAAGTGATTTTTACAACTTTTAGCAAATGAAAAGAAGCATACTTATATGAAATTTAAAGATAACGCAAAGTTTACCATCATCTTTCACAATTTTCATAGCAAGACTTTATAAAACACAGAGTTCAACCAAAATCATCCTCTATTCTCATTCAATTTTCTAACCATTTACAAAATGAACATCTAATTATTTCAACACAAATTCTGAAACAACCATGTACAATGTAAAACAGCAGTTTTCCAAAAATTCCTAGATTTTTACCCGTAGGTCTCTTCTTATATTTATAGTTATCATAAGTAAAGTACAAGGAGATAATATCCATTATACTACAATAAATGAATAACTAAAAAAGTTAGGAGCTAAGCACTTTTATCCTCAAATATTCATTACATGCCACATATAAATTTGGAATGTTCTAATTTTAAAACTGGAATAACCATCTCAGAAATACCACCAAGTAATTGAATTTATCAAAAAAATTGAAGTAACGGTGATCAACCACTAAATTAATTAAGTCTTACAATGAATATACTTTAGGAGTAAAGAGAAAAAGTAGTAGATGAAGAATGAGAATAAGAAGATTTATTCCAAGTGTATGAATTTTGTTTCGCCTTATTCTTGCCCTTGTCCTTTCTCACGTTTCACCTTCATCTACATCCCTCTTCTTTTCCCGATACTTGGCATATTGATCTATCATGCATTTGATTACATCATTATCTTCCTTCGCATTAGCCTCCATCTCTATTTCCAATGTGAATGATTCCTTTTCCAAAATATTACGAAGCCTCTGACCTTCCCAAGACATGACCCTAAATAATAAACATCTTCTTGAAGTTTTGACAATTTCTCCAGGGATGCACGACTAAAAGGAGTGATGGAATTATTTATTTATTGCTGAAGTAATTGAAGGAATTCCTCAATGTATTTTAGAGGTTTTTCAGTGTCATACTTTGTTAAGTCATAAATTCCATCATCCAATTCATCCAAGGATGGCTCGACCTGTTCTTCCAAGAGCTGCATCTTTTGTATTATATGCTTAAGAATTCTTTTCCTGAATGAGAGAAGAAGATGTTGTTTTTTTCCTTTCTTCACAAATCCTTTTGGTACCATATGTTCTTCAATCAACACATTATCAGGAAGTGATTCTATCTCTTGAAGACTATGAATTTTGCATTCAGCCTCTAACTTTAAATTCTTCAATTTATCCCACTTTTCATGGAACTCTTCTATTTTCACAAGTATCTCCTTATAATAATTTGTGGCCACCTTGGTCATGTTAGCCACCCATTCATCTATAGCCTTTGTTTTATCTCCATTCTCTTCCATTATGGTGATCACCTGAAGATTCACCTACTCTCACGTTAGCATTGGTTGCGTTGAATACCTCACAACCTTCATGATTATGTCATAAAGCTTAGATTTTTATTCCTTAAACTTAGTATTATTTTATTTTTATTCATCCATCTTAATAAAAAGGTTGTTGATTAGCGTCTATCTTTCTTACTTCAAGCCTTCAGTGGTCACTTCCCTAGAGGCACCCTAGTTATCACCAAATCTTCTCTAATCAATTCTTCTTTATTCTTTCCCACTATTGGTGTAGATAATTCAGAAAATTTATTTCCAAAAGGTTCAATTATCATTTTTGAGGTCACCTTGGCTACTTTGTATCTTCTTCCTTTCTTTTCAATACTCTTTAGCAATTGAAGATCCATTTCTTCTAAATTAACCACTTCCTTGGAATTGGGAAGTGTCTATGCAGCTAACCAAGTTGCAAAATCTTTCCCTGAAGAATCTTGGGCACTAGAATGAACAACCATTTCCTGACCAATCACTTCCATATATGGAAGTACAAAGCTATTTCTGGTTTTTCTTAGGCTCTTTAGGATCGTAATCCTATAGCAAAACTTTCTCCAATTCATCCATCTTCTTAATCACCAACTGATCTGCAATTTCCTTCTCTTCTTCAGTCCTTGTATCAACATCACTTTCATCTTCTTTTCCTTTCTCAACATCCTTCTACATTGGAGGTCCTGAACTAAAGATAATTTATCTATTTTCTTATGAAAATATCTTCCACTTTCTTTCTTAATTTTTTTCCTCTTTAACCTCTCGTTGTTTTCTCCAAGTTTTTACCCTTTTCTAATGATTAGGATACCTCATGGAGTGATGATCCTTCCAAAAAGTATATTTTATCTCCTTTGGCTAAGAAATTGATGGTTCTTCTATAGATGGAGGAGGAGAATGTTTAGTGGAGAGTAGGGAGGAGGATGAGGAGATGGAGTTTTTGAAACAACTAAAGGAAACAAGATTGGATCTAGCTTGAATGGTGGTAGAACAACCTATCCCTATGTAGGAGGGTCTTTAATTATAGGAGCAACACTGATGAAGATACCAATAAATGAGAAGTATCACCTAGGAGGCTGCGTAACTAGAGTTTTTGTAGAGATGTTTTCTTTGGAGGCACTTGCTTTGTTCTATACTTCTTGATTGGTTTCAATTTTGTAGCCCCTCCACTGCTCTCCCCTAGGCCTTCCTTTCTCTTCATTCCCTATTGAATTATATCATTCATGATTGATTCTTCTAAATAATAACATTATCTAAGAATATAGTTGGAAGTATAAAGAAACACTATTGATGTTCTCTCCATAATTGTCTTAGATTTATTTCTTACTGTTGGAAATGGGGCATTATCACCTCCTTTATAGTAAGCATCTAAAATTACTTTCCCATCATCTGGGAGCTTCTTTGGAATTTTTCCAATCCCAAGCTTAGGATTTGTTGCACTGTCATTCTACTATAATCTCTTCTTTTGATTTCATATTCATCTCTACAATCAATCTAGAAATCCTCCAGTGCTGGAAAATGTGTGTGATCTAATGAAACTATTTTTTGAGAAATATTTCTATAGTCAAAATTTATTCTATCCTTGTAGTATGCTTGAGTATAGTTGTGGAACATTTATTTGGAAACATTTTTATTTTTGGATGTTTTCACAATGATAACTCCCAATGAAAACTAGAAATTGAACTACTACTCTATGAAGCCCTTGTTACAAATCATGAAGTTCCACTAGTTGTCTACACAGTTCAAGTAAAATCCACCTATCACTAGGATACCTTGGGAGTTTTAGTGGTTTTCCTGAGAAACCAAAAACTCTCAAATATGTGAAATGAGAGAAATGAATAAAGATGTACCCATATTATATAGCTACATTCCATGCAACATCAGTTATCCTCTTTGCTTTTAGCTCAGTATCAAGTTTGCAAATGACTTCATATAAAAAGAAATCATTAACTTGCCTATATTCCTTTAAATACCCATTAAAATACAAATATGGATAATACTAATGGATGGGATTATGATTTGTATTACCTTGCATACTTAATTTATAAAAAGAACCTTGTGTTGCTACAAAGCATACATAAGATAGGAAGTCATCTTGAATTCCAATGTTTGGGTGACATTTTCAGAATCTGGTTGGCAATGTCGTTACTAATAATCTCATCCTAGTTGATCAAATTACTAGGCTTGCCATTCTCAATCATTCTAATGAAGTAATACATCCATGTAGAAAATCATTTGGTATTTTTCTCTCCATTTATTCTACACAAAAGATGAGTAATATCATGTACTTTTTGGACTAGATCGAGACCTCACAATATTCCTAGGAAATAATTATGCCTTCTTTATTTCCTTCAAATAACTCATGTTCGTAATCCAAATGAAATCGCCTCTATTGTTATTTTAGTAATATTCATACTTACCTTATAAGATATATGATAATTATAAGAGCAAGTGACTCCATCCCAAAAAAATCACCTAAGTATAACAAAAATGTTGGAAATCCTTATCATGGAAGAATTTAGTAAATATTTTATTGAGGCATCCTCTACTCCTGTCGATTTCCTAGCCACCATTTTCCCAAAGTAGTGCAAGACCATTTCATAGGAAAGGACAGGGGTGTGGGTAGGGATTTTAGGGATTGAGACTCATTGGAACCAATCTAAAAAGGATACCAAGGGGTCCTAGATTAGCTATAATAACTAGACAATCGGCACTTTCCAGCTGCTCACATGGGCCCAACCTTTCTACATACCTTATGGACTTTACTCACCATTCTATATGCTTCTCTATGAATTGTTTGACTAAATTTCTTGAGAGTAGATGTGCGTCGATTTAGGACTTTTGTGGTGTTCTCATTAGGAGTTCATATGAACTTCTTGACAAAATTTCTGAGCTCATCTAGACCTGTTTGTTCTATAATAGTTTCAACCATGCCTAATGATGGTCATAATGGTGAAAGAGATCCTGACACCCACACAATTACCAACAAGCTTGGTCAAATGGAAATTATCATCCATATACTTGAAAAATCATGCAAGAACTCACTACAACAAAGTGATATAACAAAACAAAATTATTAAGGAACAAGCATCAAATCTTGAGAAACAAACAAACCAAATTACCATATAGGGAGATCACATCTTAGAACTAGAAATAGATCTCAAGCTAAAATAAACTCGAGTTTGTTTCCCATCTAGCTCAAGAAACACTAGAGGTCATTGTAAACCTTCGAGAATAATTCCAATAAACTAAGGAATACCATAAGAGGCTTGCTTACATGACTTGAGAGCATAACCATAGATCAACCACAAAAACAAGTAGTTTTCGGTAAATGTAAAACCCCACAAATTATTGAAGCAATAATCCAAGAAAGATTTTCAGAGCAAAAACAAAGAAATTTTAAGGTTTTAAACATTAGAGTTAGAAGTCTCACCAAAGAAGAAGTCCCTTTAACAACCTAAGAACTTTCTCCAACATATAACATACCAATTGAAAAGGCATGGTATCTACTAGATAATTCTCGACCATCAAATTCCACAACATATAGGATAAGCTCAGTGCCTTGAAATTGAAAAGTTTCCTCTTCAACCTTGACCAAAAGGTGCCCTTGATGAAGACGTGACAAGGCTACAATATGTGGAATTCAAGAATGAAAGGCCCAAAATGATTGAAGTTAGAAAATGTGGAAAGTGGGATATTATGAGGAGTGGTAAGGCTATAATACAGGATAATCCACCTCATTGGTGGGACAATCCATGGCCTACTAAAACATCTTGACTCTATAGGGTGGATATTTTCCCTCATACATCCATCTCACTCTCATTGTGGAATTTTGGCGGATCTCTTTTCTTATCTCAATGGTCCTCAAATTATGTTATCCAAGGAAAAGATGTTATTTTCTTTACGAAACCCATGAATAAAGATACAAATCCCTACCTCTTTTCTTTGGGTTCACTTGGCTCTTCAATTACAGGAAAAAATCCATCATGTTTCTATTATCCAAATTCACCCCTGTGGTTAGTTTGATAACATGCATCAGAATTCTCAAGTCTCAGGCAAATGGATTGATTTAGGGAAAAATCATGTTTCTAGGGTCCCCTCAGTTTTTTTTCTAACTCCCCTGGCCGAAGAAGGAAAGAGCAAGCTCTGAGAAAATGCGAAAAGGTTGCAAAAACAAGCTTGGGCCAGAAAAAATTGTGAAAATTGGCTAAGTCCTCGTCCTCGCAACGGTCGGGACATGAGGGACATCGGGGCGCGAATCGGCCGAAAGGCCACCAGGCAGTCTACAGGGCAAAGGAACATTCGGGCCATCAGGACGTGTGGGACATGGAAAGCCGGTTGACCAAGGGGAAGAAAATTGACTAACTTCTCTGGGACAAGAGGGACAAGAAGACGCGAAGGACGCGAACCGCCCGGATCGGCCAAAAAGGAGAACTTTGCACTAAACATTCGGGACATTTGGGCCGTGAGGACGCGAACCGGCCAAATCGGGTGAATCGGAAGAATTTGTCCTAGATTACGGGACAGTTAGAACAAATGTACGTGAAGGACGAAACCGGTTGGTTCGGCCAAACGGGAACTTCAACACTGGGATAGTTGGGACAAAGGGACGCGTGGGACGTGGATAGCCGAAGGAGCCGAAAGCCAATCAAGCAACGCCACGTGTCATCGGCTGAATGAGGAACAAGGAAGCCCATTTTAGGTGGATCAGAAGTTTTTGTCCCAGACAGCACTGGGACATCTGGGACAAATGGACGCGGTGGACGCGAAAGAGCGGCAGACCCACGGACCAATCAAATCACGACACGTGTCACAAGGGAAAAGGTCCAAAAGTCAAAGGGTGAGTTTTGAAGGGTCAGCCTGAGCCAATCAGAAGAGGACACGTGTCCTATGGAGCAAGGAATGTGGAGTAGGGAAGGAGAGAGAATTACGCATCCAATCAGCGCTTGACACGTGTCATCCAGGTGGCAGAGCGGGAAAGATTTTCAAAACACGTTTTCACTGTTTTGTGCCCTAAATCTTCAGATCGACATATCTTTCGATCCAGAGCTCGGATTTGCACGTTCTTTATATCAACGGAAAGCTTATGAAATTCTCTACATGATTATGGGGTTAATCTTGAATTTTGGTGTAGTCTGGAGAGAGAAAATTGAGAAATGCCTCTGGCACGTAATAATAGACAGAAGTAACGCTTCAACAACCAGCTTTAATTAAGCAAAGAAGCAGATTCACCATTTTTCGTTAGACAGCCCACCATTTTGCTAAGATCTGCCACTTTTGCCATAATGAGATGATTTTAAATGTGACCTAGAAGTGGTTGGGGTAGATTCTGGATTTCCTCTCTCTTCCCTCTCTCATTCTTTCTATATATTGTAAAGAGGGGCTTCTTAAAAAAGGTCGAACATTTTCTATTTTGCTCCTCCCTTTTTCTCCTATCAGGTGAATTTGTGGAGTTCGAACCTCTCATTTGAACTGTAATATGAATCTGCCTCTTGGCATTCTGTAGTGTATTGTATCAATCTTTGGAGCAAGTAATACATGTCTGTGGATGATTCTCACCCCTCTCTATGTTCATTTTGCATCCTCCTGGTCTTTCACTACAAGTTATGTTATCTGTGCATGATCTTATATCACATTCAATGGTCTGTGTTTACTGGCAAGATAGGTGTTCTTCATTCCTCTGCATCACCACCTTTAGTTAGTTTCATATTTTTTTGCATTTCTATCCCCGTCTCCTCGGCAATTTAGAGTAGGATTAGGATCTCGAACCTCGTAGTTTTGTAAAATATAGATCTAAATCGAGGAGTTTGAGGAACCAGCCTCTAACTGGAGATTCCTCTCTCGTTTCACAAGTCCCCACACTTGGAGAGAGGTTTCCATGTTGTGCAATCACACTGGATGCTAGAGTGATCAACCTAGAAGCCCGATCTGCATCCAGGGGTGTTGTGAGTCTGCAACAATAGTTTTGGCACGCCCGGTGGGACTAGAGGTCTCATTTTTATCAGAAGTAGGTTGATGTGCATCTCGCTGCAATTTTTTTTCTTAAAAGAGCTATTATTTGCATATCTGGCGACTCCCAGGGGAAGAATCGATTGGTTCCAAGCACAGGCCTGAAAACTCATGAGAAGAATCACCACAAGGTCAAGAGTTGGAGAAGAAGAAGTGTTGTTTGAATACCTACAATTATCTCCAAGAAGAAGGCAAAGAGGAAGAAGGATTCAAAGGTCTCCATCTCCACCAAACAGAAACTCTCTCAACTCCTCCACTGGTAGACCTTTCATTCATTCAACAAGGGTTTTAAGACCAATCGAATGGCTCTCGTAACAACCCCTACGCTCAACTTCACAGCAAAGCAGCCCACTTGCTCTCAATGCACAACATCCAGTTCCTATTGCAGCCTTGAAGAACATTCCCTACTTCACTGGAGAAAATCAGACTACTCCAGGTGATCATGTTAAAGATATTGCTAACCTTTGTGCAATCCATGAAATCAATGAAATGCAAGTGGCTGTCAAGTTACTGGCATCTTCATTCAAGGGTAAAGCATTGCAATGGTTTAGGAGCCTTGGAGCTGGTTCTATCACAAACTGGAATCAGTTGTGTATTGCACTTCATGAGAAATTTGGAGAGAAGGGAGACAACTTGTCTCTTTTGGAGCAGCTGACAACCATCAAGAGAGCTCCCAATGAGCAGCTGACCGATTTCAACTTCAGATTTCAAAAACTTGGGAGAGGATTCCAGTGGCAGTCAGGCCAACAGCAGAAGGTGCTTTTCTCTACTATCTCAAAGCTTTAAATTCTGATATTTCTATGTTGATTCAGTCTATGGGAGGCACAACTATCCCTATGGCATATAGCATTGCCATTAGGGCTGAAAATTGTTTGATCCAAGCTGGCAAACTTGCCCCTAGACCTCCCATGCCACTGTTTCCAAGTTTAGAGAATCCAAACACCAGTCAAGCACCTAATTTGGCTCCTTCTCCCACTCCTAGAAATCAGAGTTCGAATGAAGCTTCCACTTCATCCCCAAGTGCCCCAAATGAGCTTCAAGAAGTCATGAAGCAATTGCAAAACCTAGGCAATGAGCTAGTTACTCTCAAGAGGCAACAAGCCCAAGGTTTCAGACCTTCTTATCAACCCCAAGCTCAACCTAATAGGCAGCCATACCAACCACAAAGACCACCTAATCCAGCTGCAAATATGAATCAAACAAGGCCTCCTACCAATAGACCATTCCAGCCCTATAATCCAAATGCCATATCTGCCTCTAAGGCATTAGTGCCAACACAGAACAACATTGCTCAGGAATATGATTGGTGTTTTCCATGCAATGAGCCTCATAACCAATCCATGTGCTTCAATGGTGCTCTCAATCAAGCATTGATGGTGACAACTACTGGTGTGGAGGGTGAGGGCAGTCAAGGAAACAACCAACAACAAGAAACATTCCAACAGCAATCAGCCCCAAATGACACCACATTGGTGAACTGGCAAGCAGAAGATTTCTGTGGCATGAATCAAGTAGTTTCTCAAAGTGTTGCAGCCAACACAAGGTCAAAGAGGAGAAATTTGGGTGAAGAACAGCCATTAGCCCCAGCCAATCCACAACCTCCCATGGTTCCACAAGTGGTTGGCAAGCAAAATCCAATTTCAAATGCACAAGGGCAGCCAAGAACAGCCCCTAGGCCAACTCAAATGCCAGTTGTTGCTGCCCACGTGCAAGGGGTGAATGTGCAAACCAAGGGACAACAAAAGGATACTTCATCCCCATTCAGTATCATTGAACAGATGAAGAAGACTAACGTCAATATATCAATGTGGGAATCCCTATCCATCCCAGGACAAAGAGATCTGCTGCAAGCTGCCATGAAGGACTGGCCAATTTCAAATCAGCGGGTTCAGATGCAAGACAAAGTGCTTACAAATGCTGCCCAGCCTGGGGGAAATCATGGAGGACAGCAAGGTAAGACGTTGAAGCCCCCTCCTTTCTATGTTTCGTTGATCATTGGAAATCAGCTAGTACACAATTGCATGATTGATTCCGGGGCAAGTAGTTCTGTCATGCCCAAACAAATAGCTGATCAGCTAGGGCTCCAGTATGAAATAACATCCAAAGGGGTAGTGCAGTTAGATGGAACAGCAGTAGCAACAGTTGGAGTGATTAGAAACTTGAGTCTTACCTTGCATGCATGTCCAAATGTTGTTGTTTTACAAGATGTATCAATCATAGACCTTCCACCACTCTTTTCCCTTTGCTTGTCAAGGGACTTCACAGCCAAGATTGGGGGGTATTTGTCTGCTGATTGGTCACACATGCTATTCAGAACAAGATATGGAACTAAGGCCACAATCAGATCCGAACCTATTGCAAACTTCCATATTGAGCCTTACACTCCAAGTCAGATTAATGCCAATTGCTCAGCATTTGATCAAGAAGATCACCCTAGCACTGATGAGGCTGACACCAAGATTGGAAGCATCCCGGATCTAACTCTTGATGAATGGGCAAACAAGATACATGCTTTTGATCCCTATCAAGAAGTAGAAGAATCTGCGCTAGGAGTTTATTGTTTACATGAAGAGAATCAACCTCTCCCCAGCATCACCAAGCCAGATCATAAAGACAAGAATGAAGTATGGCAATTGTTCTTTGATGGGTCAAGGAGTAGACAAGGTGTAGGAGGAGGAGCTATGCTCATTTCACCACAAGATATAAGGTATTACTCAGCCTTCCGTTTCCAGTTTTCCTGTTCAAACAACACAGCTGAGTATGAAGCCTTAATTCATGGACTGCACTGGGAAATGAAGAAAGGCATCAGGAATTTACAAGTATTTGGTGATAGTGAGCTGATTGTAAACCAAGTCAAAGGGAAAAATGCTGCCAAAAATGATCTTTTGAAGAACTACAAAAATCGGGTATGGGATCTTATTGAAGATTTTGAAGCTTTTAGCATCAATTCCATCCCAAGAAAAAAGAATGAAGCCACTGATAGACTGGCAGCAATTGGGGCTGCATTTGACGTTGTAGAAAATATCAAAAGTGAAAAACCTCAGCCTCATATCAAAGTGGTTGTGAGACCAGCTGTTTGCCGATAACAATACAAGTTGGCAAGTCTTTGAGAATGATCAGCAAATTGTTAATTTCCTACAAGAAGAAGCTGAGTTCTCGCCAAGAATCAAGACAAGCTGCATCAAGTATGGTGACCAAGTGGTGCAGTTGAGAACTAACAAATTACCAAAAGGCCTCATAACCTTGGAGTCAATCTTCAACCCGAATGATCAGTTCCCGAAGGAGAAAGCGAACATTCAAGTAAAGGGTGAAGATTCAGAGCCTATTTTAGTGGAAGAAGGCAAAACATTGCAGATTGGCAAAGTAAGTACCTCACAAGAGAAATCTGATTTTGTTCAGCTTTGTCAAGAGTTCCCAGATGTCTTTGCTTGGACTTACAAAGATCTAAGAGGTTTCAACCCAAAGTTGGCACAACATACTATTGAGCTGGATCCGGAATCCAAGCCTGTCAGGCAAAAGCAAAGGCCAGTGAATCCCCATATTGAACCTCTCATGAGAAAAGAGTTAAGCAAGCTTATTGAGGCCAGTATCATCTTCCCCATCAAACACTCAAGTTGGGTCGCCAACTTAGTCCCAGTCAGAAAGAAGAATGGAGAGATCAGGTTGTGTGTCGACTTCAGAGACTTGAATAGAGCCTCTCTCAAGGATCATTATCCACTCCCTTCCATGGAGCAAATATTGCAAGTTGTAGCTGGTTTAGAAAGGTTTTCACTACTTGATGGCTACTCAGGCTACAATCAGATTATGGTGAGGGAGGAAGATCAGTTCAAGATAGCCTTCACAACCAAATGGGGAACATATGCCTACAAGAAGATGCCATTTGGCCTATCAAATGCTGGAGCCACTTTCCAAAGGGCAATGGATATGGCATTCAAGGGGTTGATCAATGAAATAGTTTTGATATATCTTGATGACATCACTATATTCTCCAAAAATGCAGTGGATCACCTTTTTCATCTGAGGCAGGTATTTCAGAGGTGTAGAAGATTTGGGGTATCATTGAATCCCAAAAAATGCATATTCCTGGCTCATGAGGGGAAACTTCTAGGCCATATTGTCTCGAAAGAGGGATTAGCAATTGATCCAGAGAGGGTTGAAGCCATAAGAGCACTACCATTGCCAAGCCACAAGAAAGCCCTTCAGAGCTTCTTGGGAAGGATCAATTTTGTCCGCAGGTTTGTCCCAGATTTTGCAGCCCTTGTCAAGCCCATCACCAAAATGTTAAAGAAGAGCATGGATTTTAAGTGGACAACAGAAGGCAAGGAGAGTTTTGAAGCAATCAAAGAAGCTATCTCTCAAGCACCAACTCTCATCAACCCAGACTTCTCCAAGGATTTCATCCTCTATGCATTTGGAGGTGATGACACTATTTCTGCCATTCTGGTGCAGCAGAACAAAGATAATGATGAGCAGCCGGTTGCCTTCTTCAGCCAGAGCCTAGATGACTGCGTGAGGTGAGGTACTCTTTTATTGAAAAGCATGTACTTGCAGTAATCAGAAGCTTGAAGAAATTCAAGCATTTAGTCTCAAACAACAAGGTCCAGTTTGCTGGTCTCACATGCTGGAGTTAAGGACTTCCTCCTCAACAAGGATTTGAATGAGAAAAGGGCAGGTTGGATCACCCGTGTCATGGAGTATGACATTGAGATCAAGATCACCAAGCTGGTAAGAGGGAAAGGATTGTGTGAGCAGCTGGTTTTGGGGAAGCAAAAAGAAGTATGCAACAAAGAAGAAACTGTTTTGACAGTCCAGGACAGCCATGAGCCAAGTGGCAATCATGAAGAAGACAATGCTTCCCCCACTCCTTGTTGGACCCAAGGTATTATGCACTTCCTAGGCACAGGCCTATGCCCTCCAGAGATGAACAAGACCCAAAGGAGACACTTCAGATTGCAGGCTGTCCCGTATGCCATTGTTGATGGAGTTTTGTTCAAGAAAGATGTGAATGGAGTGCTGCTGAGATGCATTAGCACAAATCAGATTCAAAGGGTGTTGGAAGAGTTTCATGGTGGACCAGCTGGTGGTCATTTTGCACCAAGAGTGACAGCTCTAAAAATCATGAAGGCTGGTTATTATTGGCCTAAAATCTTCAGTGATTGCTATGCATGGATCAAGAGGTGTAAGAATTGTGCATTCTTCACAGGAAAAGAGAAGTTTGCTGCCCTTCCATTGCATCCAATCTCAGTTGACCAGCCATTCATGCAATGGGGTTTGGACTTCATCGGAGTCATTAATCCCATTTCAAGCCAAGGGCACAAATGGATTTGATAAACCCATGAGATACTTCACCAAATGGAAGTGAGAAGCACTCAAAGAGGCGAATGAGTCTAGCATCTTAGACTTTTATGAGGGGATAACAACCAGATTTGGTGTACCTACCACAATAATCTCTGATAATGCATTGGCATTCATTGGATCCAAGGTGACTGAGTGGGCTGTCAAGAATGGTATTTACCTAAGCACTTCATCGAACTATTACCCTCAGGGTAATGGCCAGGCCGAGTCTACAAACAAGAACTTGTTGAGGATCATTAGGAGGACTCTTGATGAGAATCAGAGGTCTTGGCATACCAAACTGAAATCAGCCTTATGGGCTGATAGGATAACTCCCAAAAGATCCACAGGTAACTCTCCATTCAAAGCTTGTCTATGGAAGAGAGGCAATCTTGCCCATGTCACTTGAGTTGCCAACGTTGGAACTCATGAAGCAGCTGGAGTTGCTTGAATTTGAGCCCATGGAGGTGAGGTATGCAGAGTTGATGGAGCTACAAGAGATCAGAAATTAGGCATCCCAAGCAATGGAAAAGGATCAAGCTTTGATCAAGAAGACCTTTGATAGAAAGGCCAAGGATAGATCTTTTCAAGTTGGAGATCTAGTGTTGAAATGGGATGTGGACAGAGCAAAACTAGGAAGGCATTCAAAATTTGATGCCATTTGGAGTGGCCCATACATGGTCACAAAGTGCAAGAACAAGCAATGCTTTCCAATTAGCCTCACTGGAGGGTGAAGAACTGCAGATTCCAGTCAATGGAATCTATCTCAAGCATTGCTTCTAGAGGGAAGTTCACTACCTCTGTAAATATTAGATTAGATTTTCTTTCCTCCAAGTGCTTGTGCACATTGTTTTGTTGTAGGTTAGTCTTGTTTTCCCTAAGTGCTTTGGCACAGCTTGCTATCCATGGAGATGTTTAGCAGTCCTTGCCTTCATCAGGTGACATTCCATCTTCCTCCTTGCACATTCTGAGTCAGTTGAGGTTCTAAACAGAATATTTGATGACTCCATGCCCAATGGACTGCTTCAGGCAACTGGTATCTTCTACCTAGCAGGTAGGTAACCCCGCTGAGTCACCAATTGTTATCCAAATTCACCCCCAGGTTAATTTGATAACATGCATCAGAATTCTCAAGTCTCAGGCAAATGGATTGATTCAGGGCAAAAATCATGTTTCTAGGGTCCCCTCAGATTTTTTCTAACTCCCCTGGCCAGAAGAAGGAAAGAGCAAGCTCTGAGAAAATGTGAAAAAGTTGCAGAAAACAAGCTTGGGCCAGAAAAAATCATGAAAATTGGCTAAGTCCTCATCCTCGCAATGTCGGGACATGAGGGACATCGGGGCGTGAATCGGCCGAAAGGCGCAGCAGTCTGGCAGGCAAAGGAACATCCAGGCCGTCGAGACGTGTGGGACGCGGAAAGGTGGTTCATCCAAGGAGAAGAAAATTGACTAACTGCTCTGGGACAAGTGGGACAAGAAGACGCGAAGGACGCGAACCACCCGGATCGGCCGAAAAGGAGAACTTTCACACTAAACATTCGGGACATTTGGGCCGTGAGGACGCGAACCGGCCGAATCGGGTGAATCGGAAGAATTTGTCCCAGACAGTCCGGGATAGTTGGAACAAATGTACGTGAAGGACGCGAACCGGCCGGTTTGGCTGAAATGGGGAACTTCAACACGGGACAGTTGGGACAAAGGGACGCGATGGGACGCGGATAGCCGAAGGAGCCGAAAGCCAATCAAGCAACGCCACGTGTCATCGGTGAATGAGGAGCAAGGAAGCCCATTTCGGGTGGATCGAATTTTTTTGTCCCAGCATAAAGACTGGGACATCTAGGACAAATGGACGCGGTGGACGCGAAAGAGCCAGCAGACCCGCGGACCAATCAAATCACGACACGTGTCACAAGGGAAAAGGTCCAAAAGTCAAAGGGTGAGTTTTGAAGGGTCAGCCCGAGCCAATCAGAAGAGGACACATGTCCTATGGAGCAAGGAATGTGGAGTAGGGAAGGAGAGAGAATTACACATCCAATCAGCGCTTGACACGTGTCATCTAGGTGGCAGAGCATGGGAAAGATTTTAAAAACACGTTTTCACCTGTTTTGTGCCCTAAATCTTCAGATCGACATATCTTTCGATCCAGAGCTCAGATTTGCACGTTCTTTATATCACAGGAAAGCTTATGAAATTCTCTACATGATTCTAGGGTTAATCTTGAATTTTGGTGTAGTATAGAGAGAAAATTGAGAAATACCTCTGGCACGTAATAATAGACATGAAGTAACGCTTCAACAACCAGCTTTAATGCAGCAGACAGTTCACCATTTCTGTTAGACAGCCCACCATTTTGCCAGGATCCACCACTTCTGCCATAATGAGATGATTTTAAATGTGACCTAGAAGTGGTTGGGGTAGATTTTGGATTTCCTCTCTCTTCCCTCTCTCATTCTTTCTATATATTGTAAAGAGGGGCTTCTTAAAAAAGGTCGAACATTTTCTATTTTGCTCCTCCCTTTTTCTCCTATCAGGTGAATTTGTGGAGTTCGAACCTCTCATTTGAACTGTAATATGACTCTGCCTCTTGGCATTCTGTAGTGTATTGTATCAATCTTTGGAGCAAGTAATACATGTCTGTGGATGATTCTCACCCCTCTCTGTGTTCATTTTGCATCCTCCTGGTCTTTCACTGCAAGTTATGTTATCTGTGCATGATCTTATATCACATTTGAATGGTCTGTGTTTACTGGCAAGATAGGTGTTCTTCATTCCTTGGTGCATCACCATCTTCAGTTAGTTTCAATTTTTGCATTTCTATCCCTGCCCCCTGGCAATTTAGAGTAGGATTAGGATCTGAACCTCTGTAGTTTTGCAAAATATAGATCTAAATCAGAGGAGTTTGAGGAACCAACCTCTAATCTGGAGATTCCTCTCTCAGTTTCACAAGTCCCCACACTTGGAGAGAGGTTTCCATGTTGTGCAATCACACTGGATGCTAGAGTGATCAACCTAGAAGCCTGATCTACATCCAGTGGTGCTGTGAGTCTGCAACAACAATTTCTAGAGGCTCAAGTGGTATTGCTTGCTTTACAAGTGACAATCTAGCCTCTAAACTTCAAATTGAAGAATATGATACACATGATAGATATATGTGGGTATCAATTGATAGAGGAACTTCACAATATAGATTTTTATCATAGTATGTTACTTCCTCCAATATACTCACCATATACTATGATAGGGGTGATGAATCCCAATTCATTGATCTATATCCTCCGACCTCCAAGTTCCCGGAAATGGGGGATGTGCTCTATGGGATACTTCAATGCCTATACAAGTAATAAACAATTCTCCCAATATGATCATATATCATATCCTTCAAGACTACATGAGCTCGGAGGAGATATGGATAGTTATAGCAATTAGGTGATCATTCCATTTCACCTTATGGAATATATTTAATTATATTGGGGGAACATCACAACTTGATAGTGTTGAATGGGCTTTCCTATTTTCCGGGTATGGGGATTTTACTTGCTATCCTCATGCTTTGTTGGAGCTAGTGTGGTGGACTATGTCATGAGTAACATTACTTTACATTCATCCATTTTCAATCTTTGTGTGGAACCTCTCCCACCCCCTCACAAAACATGCACCTATTTCATTTAAGGTCTTACTCCCCACTCTTGGGGATGCACAAATTACCTCTTATACTTAACATTCTTCCACCTATATCTCCTTTGACCATGATTTTGATGATATTTATACTAAAAATTGGTAGCTAACCTCCAAGATATAAATTCTATCCAATTCTCAAAGGAAAGATCTGAGTATCTTTCAAAGATACAATTTAGAATACAACTCTTCAATCCCTTCCCCATTCAACTCGTAATCATCCCACCAATGTCCCACTTAGTCATTACACTGAAATGTTTTTTTGATAGTATTTGTAGATCCCTCCACAAGCTTGTGGCTCACATCATTCACCAACACCCTTATAGGAAGAATTAATTCCAAAAATATATTGTTGGCTCCTACTGAGAAAAATAAGAGGTTATATATTCACAAGAAAGAAAGGGACACACTCAACATGTTAAGGTTTAAATCAAAGACTTTTTGGCAAACCTTACTCCCAAGGAAATCCTCATGTGTCATACAGACATTGATACATGGTTCAAGTATGCATCCTCTCTCTACAACATCCCCAATCAAGTTCCAATTTCAGAGAGAACAAGTGGAAGGGTAAAAACTCTTCATGACCATATGGTGTTACGGGCTATCTTCAAACTTTGGGTAGGGAAATCAGTAGACCTAGAGAAGTTGAGAGTTGATTTTCTTCACCAAATTCTAAAACTCTTAACAACACACATTATTGATCTCTTTAATCTAATGGATTCCCATGAATTCCCACTAGCATGGACATCTCACATCATCTTCCCCATATTTAAATCAGGGAATCAACATGATCCAAATAATTATAGAACCATAATGATTGGGCATACTCGAGAAAGTAATTTTCTAAGTGTTAGATGATTTGATTTCCATATTTGTTGAATCAAATAAAATTCATGCAAGATGAAAAGCAGGATTGAGATGGGATCATCGAACAATATACCATGTCTTAACACTTAGATCCATAATTAAAGAAGTAAGGGTCATCAATCGTAAGGTTTATTTCTATTTTGTTAACTTTCAAAAGGCATTTGATACCATACCTAGACACCTTCTAATTCAATGGCTTCGTGAACTTAAAATTCTAGAGCATTTGATTCTACTTGTGATGACACTCTATGAAAGAGTGGTTGGCCAAGTCCAAACTCCTACTAGTTATACAGGTGATATGAATAGAACCATCGGTGTTAAACAAGGTTGTCCACTTTCTCCTACTCTATTTGGTATTTACAGTGATGAACTGGAGAACATCATTCCAAATTCTGGTCTTAGATATGATGGTTGTCTTTTATATGATATCATCTTTTCTATTTTATTATTTTTCAGATGATATCATCCTCATGTCACATACTATTGTAAGCCTACAACGACAACTTAACATCTTAATATCTTTTTGTGATACTCATGGTTTACAAGTGAACTTGAGGAAAACTAAGGTTGTGGTATTTAATATAACCAAGAGGGTTACCCATGCAACTAACCTCATGAAAAATGAAACTTGGTGTAATTTGTCTCCTCTTACACTTATCTTAGAGTGACTTTCACAAGACCTCCTTTGAACATGTTTCATGTAGTAGAAGAGATATTATGTAAAGGTTATGCAACTCTCAATACACTTGAGAGATAATGTTTCACTTCAATTTCAAGATGCCAAATAAAAATTATGCATTTTCCAAACTCTAGTGACACCAACAAAGGTGTTGTATGGTTGTGATATTTGTGGGCTTGATCTTTGGCTAATTGGTTGGTCTCATGTTGATAAAGTAATCATATCCATGTTATCCAAGACTCTCTGGGCTAAATGTTGAGTTCCACATGCAATCATCTTGGCTGAATTTCACACACACCCTCTTTGTATCTCAACTATATTTCATCTTGTAATGCTACTTCATATACTAATATGTATGGCAAATACACCAACTAGGAAGAATATATATCCCTTCAAGGATCTCCAATCATCCATGAGGCTATGTGAATTAGGAATCCAAACACTTGGTATGCACATTGTAAAACTTTCCTCCGAAGCATCGGATTGGATATTAATCATCTCCCCCTCTCAAATTCTCTATTAATTCTCCCCACATGTTAAGAAGGAAAATTCATAGAGGAATTAGAGAGGAGATCTACAAAGCTTACATAAAATAAAATTGGATTGAACCAATAGATCCATTTCCAACAAAAATGTGCCACTATTTGGAGCAAGATCTCCAAATTGAAGATGAATGTATCATTCCCCCAAATACATCAAGCTTCAACTTGGTTTTAGATTACCCTTGGGCCAACTAAAATTTTTTCTCACCAGCTTTTCATGGAGATAAAAGAATTACATTCCTAGAGACCAACATACTTACACACTTTGAAAAAATAAACCTGAATCAGAGGAGCACTTTATATTTCATTGTCCTATGTACTACGAGAACTATATCAGTACTATTATCTCTTCCAATAAACTCAAGGCTCATTATGAGCCCTTATCCATTATGAATACCAAAGTTTTGTAGCTTTATTTATCAGGAGATGACCCAACATATATATGGCCTCCTCAAACATCATAAATAGCATCCTTGGGTATCATACTATTGATTCATTCCTTTATCCTTCTACACAACATTGGTGGCATAAACGATCTCATGACTCCACACACTAGTCACGATCTACCAAGCATTGAACCTCGTAAGCATGGCACATAGACTTGTTGTATCTTATCTCTTTCTTGTTTCTTCTTGTATTTATTTTGTCTTTTTTTTTTTTTTCCTACATTTTCTTATTCTCTTTTCTCCTCTTGTAGTCCCATTAACCTTTTTGGTTACTTCTGGACATTAATCTTTAAATTTAAATTTAAATTCTACCTTTTCCATACTAACACCCAATGTTTTAGGTGTAGTAGGAATTTTCAAGAAAAAGTTAAAGAAATGAGCATCAAGTCTCACCACTAGATTACCTAAAGCATCCTTTATTGTCCTTGTCTGAGAATCATAATGTTTAACACATTCCGATACAAATTTAGGAAATTGAGCAATACTGGGAAAAGTAGCTACTTGTATCAACCCAATCCTAGTTAATTCCTTGCATGAGGGTGTTTGAACTTTAGCCTTGGATCTCTCAATCAATTCAGTGATGGAGACATGCCCCATATCTGTATCACTAATTTTTATGATATTGGACATAATACAATACTCCACTGGATAGCCTTTATATTCATACTTCATTTTTCTTCCTTTGGCTTCACCAGATGATTTAGCTTTCCCTTTTCCCTTCTCGGCTTTGGAATTTTCCTCAACAGTAAGATTATGATCCTCTCTAATCACAAAAACTTCTTCTACCACTAAATTATCACTTACTTCAATTGATTCTTCTCTTGCCTTATACATTTTCTCTCCTTCAAGTAACTAGCATTTTCCAACAAACTAAAGATTTGTAGTTGTCCCTGATTTAAATATAGAACTTAATTCAAGACACATTATTTCAATTGCATGCATCTATTCAAATTCATTTTTGTCATGAAATAGAATTAAAATTCTTTTATAAGTGAAGTTCAAGGTTTGCTAGAAGTGATGAAGTGAAACAGTTCACTTTACAATTCATTGTGGATTTTCAAGGTGCTACTACTTGAGACTTGGAGTTAACAAGAAGAAGTAATTCAATTTTTGTGTAATATAGGAGAATTAACAGCTCTTTAAAACAATGCAATATATGAGAAGTAATTGGCCCTAGGTTTAGTGCAAAGCATATGAAGTAGTGACCTATTGGTTTAGCACAAAATTTGTGAGAAGTAATGAGTACTTAGTTTTGCATAAATTATAAGGAAGTAGAATAAGTAGTTTGTATAGTGCAAATCAAGTAAAAGCATAAGTAGTTATAACCACTGTAATACATGGAAGTTTTAAGTAATTAGTTTAGCACAAAACATAGACTTAGGAGTAAAATCAATTCTAAACCATACAATGAATAAGAAGTAACAAGCAATTAGTTTAGCAAAAGTAAAAGTAGTTCCAGATAGTGCATTACATATGAAGTAGAAGACATTCATATCTTCACAAAAAATGAACAAAGGTAATGCAGTGTTTGAGGGGATGATTACTTCAGGAATGTTACTTCTCAAAATTCCAAGTAAACGTAAGGTAAAAATCTATAATACAAGATGAAACTACAATGTTTTACGTGGTAATTTGAGACTACTTGGCTTTTACTAAACACAGGAGAATAAGAAGCAAACCGAGACACTGCAATATGAAGAAAGGGATCACTCAAAACCCCAGAAAAAATGAACAAGGAAAAAATGAGGGTTTTAAAACAATGAAATTATGAAGACATTTTATTGAAGGTAGCAGTGGGTTCATAATTCCAAATAAAACCCTAATCCCAATAAAAATGCCCTAATTTCAAACCGTTTCTCAAAACACAGAAGAACAAGCAACTGAAGGAAGAAAAACACACTAAATGAAACCAAAACAAAAAGAAGGAAGAAAAAACAATGCACCAACCTCCTCTACAAATGGGTTGAAGATGAAATGCAAAAATTCTCCTTTAATCGAGTCAGGACAAATATCACTCGGGGTTCAAAAGGTGAAAATGTTCTCTCTTTGAGTATGCAAATGCATGGATCTGACATGGAATTACTTTATATTTTATATATTCCATGTCATTAAATGTGAGTTGTATAATTTCCACATCATCATTCCTTATATGTGGCTTTTGGAGATAAATTTTCTTCATTATTTTTAAAAGAAGTAAAGTAGTCCCCAAACACCGATAACTTAAATGACTAGTTATGTGGTCTTTGAGACTTACTTTACTTGTCTTATTTTTATGAAGTAAAGTTGTTTGGTTTTAGCACAAATAAGACAAGTAAGAGGGTGTCAATTTAGCACAATGAATAGGCTTACTTTGGCAGAATTTAGGAACAACTTTACTTGCTTAATAATAAGAAATAGAAGCATATCGATTAAGCGCAAAGCTAAAAGTAAAAGCACTTGATTTTAGTGCTAAATGAGGAAATCTAAGCCAATTATGTGGTGTTCTGGGACTACTTGTATTATTGAATTTTAACAAGAAAAATTACTTATAATTAGCGTAAAGAAGAGAATTTTATCCAAATCAAAACCTGATAGCCTAAGAGAGCAAGTAATTTATTTTCCTAGGGATTTTAGGAATTTTGAGTAGACGGGTATTTCATAAATCAACCCCAAGCAACCTCCTACAGCTTCTTGAAGAATTATAAATCACTCCTACAACCTAAATGAGTTAAGGCAACAACCTATAAATACTAAACAACCTAAAGATCTACGAATAACATGAACACAATGTTATCCAATTTTGTGGACATGGAAAAATTGGACAACAGGGTCCCATTTCGATCAAATCATGACATTTATCCCAAGGACTCACTTCTGATCATCATAGAGATTAAAAATTAAAACAATTATTAAATTGATATTGGTGAGCTCACCTAGCATTGAACGGGCTCAAATTGAGCTCAACTCGGTGAAAAATCGGTGTTAGCTTGATTAAGAACTCAGTCCTTTATCATTGGTGCTCAACTCATCAGTCGGTCGAACCCAAAATTGAAAAGAGCCAATTGAGTCATGTAAATGTGGGGAATGTCGAGGAATGGCGCGGTGGGTTTTCAGTGATGGAAATCCAACACAATATTTCCACTTTACAAGGATCATGAGAAGCATTTCCAAAAGGGAATAATCACTTGGAAATCCACGGGAGAGGTTCCAAAAATCAAACATGCAACTTCGAGCCTAAGTCAATGGTGAGTTATCCGTCAAGTTGTTAGGGAGGCTACGGTGAGATGGCAAGTTAGTCACCAAGTTATTAGCATGGAAGGTGGATCTATTCTTGTAAGCAAGCTAATGACTTAGTCAAGATAGGTCTCTACGAGCATGAAATTTCCTCATCAAGTCAAGGTAACAACTCAAGGGTAATTGTTCAGTTATGTGTACATGGATCTTGGCATTAATGAAGAAAATTACAATTTATCTCTTCAAGTTAGGTACTAAACACAAAGTAGAGGAGAGCTCATGGAACAACTTGGAAAAAAAAAAATCATGGTGAAGTAAACCAAACCACGGTTAGCTATGAAGTTGGATCAATGTTGTTAATTGAAGCTCAAGGCTAGGTTAGATGGTGAAGGCTTGAATACAAGATGTAAAGATCAACACACGGACATGTTGGATGAGGTAATTTATAGAAAGCCATCTGGTGAAGCATTAAATAACCCAATTAGAAGAAGTAAGACTCGAGTTGCAAGGTCATCGTAGCATTGAGGGATTGTTGAGTTGATTTTGAGACACTAAAGCTGTGGGTGAGAAATCGGGGTGAATCCACAGTAAAGAATAGAATGGATTTATCAAAGCTTCGTAAGCCAACTTTGAAGACAAAATCATTTTGAAGTATTCCACATAGTTGTAGTATTGAGAGGGGATGGAAAACTTGAAATGATACACAGTGTTATTGAAACCAAGGTCAAAGTTCATTTGGGTGGTAATATTGAACTTGATAAGGGCTGAGTAGTCTCATTTAAATTATAGAAAACTAGGGCTCCCGAGGTGATATAGAGAGGTCAAATCTCCTTAGGGACTAGTCGGGCTCATGATCTAGAAAAACTATAGATGTAACTTGATAGGATGAAATGATGTCAAGTCAAAGAATTTTTGAGTATTGGATAGCTTGAAATAATTAGTGCATGGCTCGAATTGGCCACAAGGGTCATCCAACTTCATAATGGTGAGGATCTTGTGAGAATGAGAAAGAATATAGTGAATGGAAAGGCAGAGATGGCATGTATGATCCCAAAGGATCATGCAAGAGGGCTTGGTGGTTCAAGGAATCAACGAAGCTCATTCAATCATGAATGGGTGAGATACTTATTTTATGGGATTACGATATGGTTGGCTAATTCAAGGTATATTACATTGGCATTGAGTTAGAATCACATAAATCGAGACATATGGTTGAGGAGTCGAATAAGTGGCTCTACAGGTGTGAGCAAGTTATGTAAAAGAATACATCGGCAGGAGATGTTTCAGGCGGGCTCATACATGGCGAGCTCAAAAAGGAGAAACTCACAACATCAGATGGAACATAGTTGAGAGGCCAAGCCATTGGAGAACATGTGTCTCAACTTTGATGGAGCAGATCAAGCTATTTGGAGATCTTGGATGGCAGGGTCAAGAAAGACAACACATAGGTGAGCTTGAGATTGGAGAGTATAGCTTAGATGAGAGCTGGTGTGTACAATGGATTCATCATGTTAGAGATACGTGGAATCAACGTCAAACCTTGGTAGATGGGTATCAAAAGAAGATTGATCAAGCTTATAAGACTGATTTGAGATAGATCGAGATAGCCTAGGTATGATGGAATTGGGCTCGATAAAACAATGGTAAAGGTGAACTTATTCAAGGGTGGTCTACATGTGATCTAAGTTATCGGGAAAGAAATTGTAGAGCCCAAGTTTAATTTGAAGGTTTGGGGAAGAATAGCTCATATTCGATCTTAGAAAGATGGAAGTTCCACACTCGTGGAATCATGGAGATTAAGAACTAGATAACCAAGTTAGTGTTTGGAAAATTGTATGTCGATTCTCGCGAAGATCTTTGAATGTTTTTTCATGGGGACATATGATGCATTCAAGCCATGCCATTCGAAACCTCAAGTCTACCAACGAGGTTTATTGATGATGTGGGGAATTGAGGTAAATGAGCCAAGTCCAGAGGAGAGTTCGAGTGTATTACTTGATTGGTCAAGTAACACATTAGTAGTGAGGTAGAATACAATCGTGTGACGAGTTAGCCGAGTTAGTGAAGAGGAAGCGAAGGATCCTAGTGAATGTGTGAAATGTTGAAGTAGTCACACCGAGTTAATAGGTTCCGGTTAGAGATTTCTGAGGAACCTAGTAGTTAAGTCATTGTGGAAGAGTTAATAAGTCAATACGAAGTGTTCAAGATGTTTACAAAAATATTGGTTGACAACCAATGATAGCGGGGAGGGCTTGCTAGTTTGACGTCATGGGTGGTGAGTTATCATGAAGTAATGGAGAGTTTGAAGTAACATATTGCCACGTAACTTGGTTAATAATAAATGGATTGGTGGACCTTTTGGTGTTGGTCAATGCATCATAAGGAAATACCAAATTAGATTCTGAGTTACTCAAATAATCCATGGAGATAAAAATCAGCCAAGTTATAGCCAATAACCAATGGTGCAAAGCTACGTGTAAAATGGTTGAGATGCATTTTAATGAAAGTAAGTTGTGGAGAATTTGTAGAATTAATTAATGGACATGTTGAACAAGTCAACCCATACCATAAACTAACGAGTTGGTCATGAAAAAACTAGGCGGTGGAGCTGTATGATTATTTCACTATGGATGTTAAATGGAGTAGCTCGCCACCATCACGATGAGCTAAGCTGCAAGCTATTTTTCCAAAATAAGAAAAACCTCATTCAAGACAATACCAAAGGAATATATTTTTTTATTAAAATATTTTATTTAAAATATTATTTTTATTAAAATATTTTATTAAAAATATTATTTTTAATTAAAATTTGATAAATTCAAAATTGTGAGTTATGAAGACATGATGTAATGTTTGCAAGTGGTGTAATTATATGATGTAATTGTCATAAAGGCCATCATGTGCTATTATTGGGCCCAAAATTTAGGATTTCTCCCTTTTTCTCTTTTGTAGAATTTTCTATAAATGTAAGTTGGAAGATAATTCAAGTGGGTTGGATAGTTAGACATCTTAGGAAAGTGTTTGTTATTCAAGAATCCTCCTACTTCTGCAAGTTGTCCTTATATGTTGAGGGAACTTTCAAGCCTTTTCCAAGATTGTAATGGCAACCATTTCCTCTTTTGAATGTATGATGCATTTTGCATGTTGTTGAAGTAATAAAAGTGTGTGTTTTGTGACTAATCTGGTCCTTTCATCCTTTTATACTTCTTTGTGCCTTTCTCATGTTTCCGGGTATATTGTGCAAGTTCAAGTTTCTATTGCAAGTTCTTGGAAATTTGTGCTTATCAAATGGTGGAGCATTACATGTAATTGATTTTGTGGTGCTTTTTCACCCTTCTCAATTTCATCCTTCTTCACTAGAAGACTGATAAATTTTTGTTTGATCGAGTTTAACAAAGGGAACATGTGCTTCCTATTTTGTGGTATTTTGTACCCTCTCTAAGTTGCAGTAAGTGAAGTTGACTTTTGGTGCACACACCCTCTTCAAATTAACCCTTCTTGAGTCTAGAAACACCCTTTTATTTGGTGCATCACCATCCCTAGTATAGTTTTATTTTTGCAAATCTCTTCCCTAAAACCCATGAAAATGTTAGTATAGGTCTATATAACCATTTTATTTCACTAAGAGTAGTAAAACACTTAGTTTAGGAAGAGTAAGTCATCCTTCTACTATGGAGGTTCACCTCAAACCCAAGTCCCACAACTTGAGAGGTGATCCCATATTTCCCAATCACACCGAACGTCATGTTCACATTCTAGCCATTCGAGGGTGTAGTGATTTGGCGATAACATTTTGGTACATCCGATGGGACCAAAGTTGGTACTTCTCTTCTCACTTGCACAAATCAAAGTACCTGACAACTCTATATCTCTAGATTCCAAGTTTGAGTGTGTTAACTTATGCCAAGAATTCAAACAAGAGCTTCTTCACAAAGCAAGAAAATTATTAGCATATCGAATTATCCATTTCCCTCAAAAGAGAAGGAGAATAAACATTTTAACATCAGTAGTTATAACTTTACCACATATGGGTCATTCAAATCCTCCGTATGGAATTTTTTTCTCCACCAAGAACAATAAACCTCTTGTTGTTATGGCATGAAACCAATTTTTTCCCCTTTCAATGCAAGCAGTCCTCTCCCATTGGCTCAACGTGACCCTATACCTATTGTGGCACTCAAAAGTTTACCCTTTTACATGGGGGAAACTCACATTACTCCAATGGAACATATTATTTATGTTTCTAGCATTTTTGCAGTACATAATATCATGAAGGACAACGTTGTGGTTAGACTTCTTGCTACCTCTTTCAAGGAAAATCACTTCAATGGTTTTGAGGGTTAAGTGTTGGCACTATAACCACTCGGGATGAGTTAGAAGAAAATATCTGTAAATAGTTTGAAGACAAGAGTGATCACCTATCACTTTTGGAATAGCTCACTACCATGAAGAGATCTCCCCAAGAATACATGAGTGATTTCAACTTCGATTCCACAGGACCTAGAATAGGATTCTAACACTCATAAATCCTTCTCTAAATAATGCATTCTTGTACTATTGGCAAGTCTTGAATAATGATGTAGCAGTTATGATCCATCCCATGGGAGGGATTACATTACCCGATGCCTAAGAAAGCTACCATAAGAGTGAAAATTCCTTGATTCAAAGCTACAAAGATATCTCCACGATCGCCAATGTCATTATCTCTAAATCTTATAAACAATCATCCTATCATTTATCCTATTCCAATAGCCTCTAATCAACCAACTAAGTTTTCCCCTACCTTTCAAATGATCTATTTAAAGTCAAGTCACTACTACAAACTTTTGGAAACAAGCTTGGTTCACTCAAGAGACAACTATTTCAATATAATCATCCATATCAAACACAAAATCAGTAGTATCGGGATAACCATCCTCCATTTTCAAGGGAATAAACAAGTCGAAAATCAAGTTGTGAATGTCAGGCCTTTGAAATTTCAGAACCCTCTTGTTGTTAGCTCATCTAGAGCCATAGTACATGTCCATAATAATCTAGTTCAAGACTATGAATGGTGTTATCCTTGTTCTCAACCCCACAGTAAAAATATTTATCCCAATGGAGTTCTTAGCCAGGACCTTATGGTTCAAAGTGTATCTACCCCTTTAGAGCTAACAGAAAATTCATCTACGCAAGAAACATCATATCAACCACATGCACCTGAAGAAACCACTTTGCTAAACTGGAAAGTAAAATATTTTTACAGGTTGAATAAATATTCCTCATCGGTGGTGAAAAACACTCATTCAAGAAGAGAGAAATGGAACCTCAACCTTCCAAATCTAATCAAGCATCCACTTCACAGCCTCAGCCACAAGTGGTGGTTGATAAATATGTGGGAAAGAAACCGCCAAAAACACCTGCTAGCCAAGTTGCGAGGAAAGAAGGTTCTTCAGGAATCATAGTACCCAATAAGAACTTTCTAAAAGAGGATCCACGACACCTAAATAAGTGTTAGCAAATTTAGATAAATTACCTTTATTATAGTAGAACAGATGAAGAAGACCAATCTGATCATTACAATGTGGGATGCACTCTCAATTCCTTCTCAAAGAAATTTGTTACGAGAGGCTCTAAATAGTTTTGTGCAACCAGCGGATCGTTAGGTCCTAGAACAACTGCTAATATTTTTGTCAACCAGAAGGGAAAATTATTCCTAAATCCAACAAACCACCACCATTCTATATTTCCCTAATCATTGGCAACCACCTAGTGCATAATTGCATGATCGATTTTGGTGCCAGTAACTCAGTCATGCCCAAGCAAATTTCAAATGTACTAGGCATACAATATGCACGAGGTTGTAAGAGGAGTTATTCATCTAGATGGCACAGCTATTAAGACTACTAGAGTTATTAAGGGACTTTAACTTACCATCTATGCATACCCAAGTTTTTCATTCACCCAAGACATATCAATCATTGATCTCCCTCCTTTATTCACTATCTACCTATCATGAGATTTCACTGCCAAAATGGGTGGTTATTTATCAACCGATTGGTCACATATGATTCTCAGGACTCAATACGGAACCAAAGTGAATATAAGGATGGAACTAATATGTCATAACCATGTAGAACCCTATACTACTAGTCATATAAATGGGAATTACACCATCAGAGATCTAGAAGAAGAAGAAGTTTATCATGAACTGAAAACTCTTGTTAAAGAAGTCCACGATACTGTGCTAGATAAAGTAAGTAGAGATCATTAGTACGATCCCTATGTTGATGTGTTGGTAGAAGAATAAGTCATTTTTCTACTTTTGGAAGAAATGGGATTAGGTACCGACTATATTCATGAAGAAGATACAATCGTACTACAACTTGTCAAAACACCAAGCAATTCAGAAGGACTATGGTAATTGTTTTTCGATGGATCAAGAAGTAATAATAGATCTTGTGTTGGTGTTATGTTAATTTCTCCAGAGGGAGATAAGTACTTCTCATCTTTCTGGTTGTAATTCAGTTACACTAACAATGTTGTTGAATATGAAGCCCTTGTGCAAGGAATTTAGTTAGCCCAAAAGAGGGGAATCAAGGATTTGACTATTTTTTGAGATAGTGAGTTAGTTATTCATCAAGTGATGGCATGAAGTGCATCCAAGAACAATCTTTTATGATCATACAATAACCGAAGTCCGGGACTTGATTAATATTTCCAAGATTTTTCGATCCATGCATTTCCTAGAAATCAAAATCAAGATGTTGATAGGCTTTCTATAATTGGCTCACAATATGACATACCTGTTGATATCATGAAATAAGGGTAGAAATTTGTCAAAATGGTGGTTCAACCTGTAGTTCTTGATAATGTGAGTAGTTGGCAAGTTTTTTATAGTGATAAACAAATTGTCCTTTTCGTATAACAAGAGGTAGAGTTTGCTACGAAAAATCAAAATAAGTTGCAAGAATTGTATGGTGATCAAATCATACAATTGAAAAAAAAAACTACCAAAAGGCTTAGTCACTCTGGAATCCATATTCTATTCAGATGATCAAGCCAAAATAAAAATCTCTAACATGGTGGTTAAAGAAGAAGATTTTGAGGAAGTCGAGGTAGCACATGAAAAGTTTTGAATATCTCGTAAAGTGTGTACTTCCGAAGAGAAAATATTTCATAAAAAAATTTAAGAGTATCATGAAATTTTTTCTTAGAGCTATAAAGACCTATGTGGTTTTGATCCAGGTCTAGCACAACATACCATCTAACTAGATCTTAACTCCAATCCATTTCATTACAAATAGAGGCTAATTAATCCTAAAATTGAGGCACTAATGAGAAAGGAGCTAGCCAAACTCATCGAGGCATGTATATTTTTCCCATTAAGAACTCCTCTTCGGTATCTCTGGTGCACATAAGGAAGAAGAATGGAGAGATTTGGTTGTCACGTAGATTTTAGGGATTTTAACCATGCCTCATTGAAATACCATTATCATCTACCATCAATGGAGAAAAATATCAAATGGTGGCAAGATCTCAAATATTTACTTTTCTCGATGGATATTCAGGTTACAATCATATTCTAGTCCAAGAATTTGATCAATTTAAAACAGATTTCAATACCAAGTGGGGCACATATGCCTATAACAAAATTTCATTTGGATTATCCAATGTCGGGGATACTTTCCAAAGAGCCATAGACATGGCATTTAAGGGACTAATCAATGATATCATTTTGATTTACCTTAAAGATATAATTCTATTCTCTAAGCATGAAGAATATCACACCACGCATCTAAGGAAGGTTTTCTAAAGGTGTAGGGAATTTGGGGTTTCACTTAATCCCAAGAAGTGTATTTTTGTAGTGCACGAGGGAAATTTGTTGGGGCATGTTGTTTTAGTGGAAGGAATGCCAATCGAACGAGCCAGGATTTGTTTAATTATGTCCTTATCTCTCTCAAGTCATAAGAAGGGTCTCCATAGTTTTCTAGGAAATGTAAATTTCGTGCGGAGATTCATCCCTCAATTCGCAACATTGGCTAAACCACTAACATCCATGCTAAAGAAAAACATATCATTCTCATGTACAAAGGAAGGATGAGAGAGCTTTGAAGCCATCAAAATGGCCATTTCTCAATATCCCATGCTAGTGAACCCTAGGTTTGATAAAGACTTTATCCTGTATGCTTTTATAGGTCAAGAGAGCATTTCAGGTATCCTCACCCAACAAAACAATGATCTGATGGAGCAGCCAATTACTTTCTTCAGTCAATCCCTCAAATACTTTGAGATCAAATACTCATTCATTGAAAAACAAGTATTTGCATTTATTCAAGCTTTGAAGAAATTTAAGCACATATTTTCCAACAATAGAATTCATCTGATGGTGTCTCATACATGTGTCAAGGAATTTTTACTGAAAAAAGAGATGGACAAAAAGTGTATTGGATGGATCACGAAGGTGATGAAGTATGACGTACATATCAAAGAGACCAAAATTTTTAGAGGTAAAGTTTTATGTCAACAACTTACTGAAGACATGGAATCAAAAGGCAATGAGGATGTTATGCTTCTAAACACTGATGAGAGTGATGATCAAGTTGACTAGTTATCCAAAATGAAGAATTTCCTTTTCTCAGGAATATATCCTATAAACATGGATAAAAATCAAAGATGGACTTTCCATCTTCATTATATTCCATATGTTCTTGTAAATAATGTTATCTTTCAAAACTATTTGAACAGTGTTCTCCTTTGGTGCATGGAACCGAAACAGGTAAGTAAGATACTAGAAGAGTTTCACAATGGCCTATCTAGAGGACATTTTTCTGCACAAACAAATGCTACCAATATCATACGAGCCAACTCCTATTTTTCAAATTTGGTCAAATATTCCCATCTTTGGGTAAGGAATTGTAAGGAATGTGCCTTTTTCACAAGCAAGTAGAAGTTGGCAGCTCTTCCACTGCATCCAATTCAAGTAGATCAACCCTTTTTCAATGGGGTTGGACTTCATTGGAATGATTAATCCTCCATCTAGTGATAAACATAAATGGGTCCTTACTACAATAGACTATTTTACTCGATGGAAAGAGGTGGTAGCATTGAAGGAGAGAAATGAGAAGGTAGTTCTAGATTTCTTAGAAGGTATAATGACAAGGTTCGGTGTTTTGTTTACAGTCATTTTAGACAACGCACTAGATTTTCTTGGTATGAAGTTGAATGAATGAGTTGTTAAAAATGGGGTATACCTCAATACTTTATCTAATTACTATCTGTAAGGAAACAAATTGGCTGAGTCTAGCAACAAAAACCTCATAAGGATTATTAAGCACATAATGGAGACTAACAAGAGGACTTGGCATACACAACTTAAGACCGCCTTATGGGCAAATCAGATCACACCTAAAAGGTCCATCGAAATTCTCCTTTTGTTCTTATATATAGAAGATAAGAAAAACTTCCACTCTCCTTGTAAGTACCTTCTCTAGAGTTGGCCCATCAGCTTGAGGCCATGGAAAATGATTCCTTGTCAGTAAGGTTTGTTGAACTCATGGATTTAGGGAATTGTGAAACAAGGCTATAAGACTTTGGAGCAACATCAAGCTCAGATTAAGATATATTTTGACAAGAAAGTGTTTGAAAGACATTTTCAAGAGAGATATTTAGTTCTCAAATGGGACGAAGATAGAGCCAAACTAGGCAGGCATGCCAAGTTTGATGCTCTCTGGAGCATGTCATACATCATCATGAGATCCAAAGAGGAAAATTCATTATATCTATCTAGGATTAATGGAGAAGAATTTCCCCTTCATGTGAATGGGAAACATCTCAAAGCTTATTTTTGAGAAGCATTCAACCCCCTGTATAATTTAGTTAGGTGTTTTTCTCTAAGTGTGTATGCACATTATTGTGTGTTGTTGTTCTTTTGCTTTCATTATTGTTTTTTTGTTATTCTTACACATTTGTATAATCCTTGGAATTTTCTCAAGGGAAGGAAGGTTCAAATTTTCCATAAGAGTTTCATAATATTGTTTCATTCAGCATTTCACAAAGTGTGCCATAGATGTCAAGTATTCATCAAATTCAGTATACCTCATTTTTAGCATTCCGGGAGGTCCAAGATTACCTATACCAAGGAGACTCGGGATATATCACAGAAGATCAAATCACTTTCAAGATTCCAACATTGACTCCATGCCTAATGGATGACTTAAGGCTACTGGAATCATGCTTAGCAGGAAATCATCCAAGATTCATTTTAAGACCCCCTCTGAAAAATTAGTTTAGAATGGGTGGCGAATCTCCAAAATCAACTTTTGAATCGATGGAAAATTTCTGAAAAACATTTCGTGGTAAAGGTGATTTGGTAGGGCACAATTTTATTGGATGAGGTACAATGATAAGAAACATTGGTGAAATACATGCATAAGTTAATTTAACATATAAATAGTAGGTGAATTCACCCATATAAATGACTTATCGGTGGAAATTTTAGGTGAATTAGGTGGGAGACAACTGTTGAAAATTAGCCATTTCCAATTTCCAAAATCCCTAATATTCACGAGTTTATGAAAATTCACCACTAAAATTTTCCCGCAATCATCCCCAAGAGGTCACCAAAAATGTTATCCAATTTTGTGAACATGGAAAAATTGGACAACAGGGAAATATTTTGATCAAATCACAACACACCCTGGGACTCGCTTCCAATCATCACAGAGATAAAACAATTAAAATAATTAATAAATTGCATAGGTAAGATCACCTAACATTGAACCATATTAAATTGATCTCAACTTGGTGACAACTTGGTGTTAGCTCAATTGAGAACTCATCCTTTAACATTGGTGATCAATTCAATGGGTTAGTTGAGCCTAACATTGAAAAGAGTCGGTTGAGTCACGTAAATGTGGGAGAATGTCGAGGCATTAGCGGTGGGTTTTTCAATGATGGAAATCCAACACAAGATTTCCACTTTACAAGGAACATGAGAAGCATTGCCAAATGGGAATAATCACTTAGAAAGCCAAGGGAGAGGTTCCACAAATCAAATGTGCAACTTGGAGCCCGAGTCAATGATTGAGTTATCCATCGAGTTGTTAGGGAGGATATAAGTGAGAAGGATAGTTAGTCACCAAGTTATTAGCATGGAAGGTGGAGCTATTCTCGGAAGAAAGCTAATGACTTAGTCAAGATAGGGCTCTGCGTACACAAAATTACATCATCAAGTCAAGGTAACAACTCAAAGCATAAGTGTTTTATTTTGCGTACATGGATCTCATAATTAATTAAGAACAACACGATCTATCTCATCAAGTTAGGCACTAAAAATGACCTAGAGGAGAGATCATGGAATAACTTGGAAAAAATACTCTTGGTGAAGTAAACCAAACTTGGTTGGCTACGTAATTCGGATCGGTGTTGTTAAGTCAAGCTCGAGTCCGGGTTAGATGGTGAAGGCTTGGATACATGTTGGTGACATAATGAATGGAAAGTTGTTTGGTGAAGTATTTAAGAACCTGCTTTCGGTAGAAGTAGGACTCGAGTTGCAAGGTCGGCATAGCATTGAGGGCTCATCAAGTTAATTTCAAGACACTAAACCGTGGGTGAGCAATCGGGGTGAATCCACAAAAACATAGAATAGATTTATTGAAAGCTTCGCAGCCAACTTGGAAGACAAAATCAATTTGAAGTATTCCACATAGTTGAAGTATTGAGAGGGGTAGGAAACTCAAAATGATACAAAAAGTCATTCAAACCAAGGTGAAAGTTCATCCAGGGCAATAATATTGAACTTGATAAGGGCCGAGTAGTCTCATTTAAATTACAAGAAACTAGGGCTTGCAAGGTGAGATAGAGAATTTGAATCTCCTTAAGATCTAGTCAAGCTCATAGTTTCGACAAACTAAAGATGTAACTCGACAGGATGAAATGATGCCGAGTCAAAGAAGTTCTTGAGTGCGGGCTAACTTGAAATACTGAGTGCATGGCTCGAACGGGCCACAAGGGTCGCCAACTTCATAATGATGAGGAGCTCATGAGAATGAGGTAGAATGTAACGAATGGAAAGGTAGAGATAGCATGTATGATCCCAAAATATCATGCAAGAGGGCTTGGAGGTTTGGGGAATCAATGGAGCTCATCCAATTATGAATGGGTGAGCTTATTCGATGGGATTCTGTGATGGCTAGCTAATTCATGGTTATCTTACATTTTTGTTGAGTTAGAATCACAAAACTTAGACATATGGTTGAGGAGTCGACTAAGTGGCTACAGGTGTGGGCAAGTTAGATAAAATAATGCATCGGTGGGGAGATTTTTCAAGGTGGCTTAGATTATATGGCGAGCTCACAAAGGAGCAACTCGCAACCTTGGGATGAGAACATAGTTGAGAGGCCAAGCCATTGGAGAACATGTTTCTAAAATTTTATGGAGAAAATCAAGCTATTTGGATATTTTGGATGGCGGGGTCAAGAAGGATAACACATAGGTGAGCTTGAGATGGGAGAGTATAGCTAGAATGAGAGCTAATGTGTACAATGGATTCATCATGTTGGAGATACATGGAATTCATGTCAAACTCGGTAGATGGGTATCAAAATAAGATCAATCAAGCTTGTAAGAATAATATGAGATAGATCGGATAGCCCATGTATGATGGAATAGGCTCGGCTAAATAGTGGTAAAGTCAAGCTTATTCAAGGGTGGTCTACACGTGATCCAAGTTACCGGGAAAGACATTGAGAGCCTAAGTTCAGTTTGAAGGTGCTGGGGAAAAATAGCTCATATTTGATCTTAGAAAGATGGAAGTTCCACACTCATGGAATCGTGGAGATTAAGAACCAAACAACCAAGTTGGTGTTTGGAAAATTGTATGTCAAGTCCCGTGAAGATCTTTGAACATTTTTTATGGGGACATATGATGCATTCGCATGCCATGCCATTCGAAACCTTAGGTTTGCCAATGAGGTTTGTCGATGATGTGGGGAATTGAGGTAAACGAGCCAAGTCCAGAGGATATTTTGAGTCTATTACCGAGTAGTTGGGTGATGCATTAGTTGTGAGGTAGAATATGATCATGTAACGAGTTAGCCAAGTCGGTGAAGAGCCGGTGAAGGATCCGAGTGAATGCATGAAATGTCGAATTAGTCACCAAGTTAATAGGTGACTGTTGGAGCTCACGTGAGGCACCTAGCAGTTAATTCATTGTGGAAGAGTTAATAAGTCAATACGAAGTGTTCGAGATGCTTTCGAAAATATTGGTTGACAACCAATGATAGTGAGAGGGCTTGTCAATTTGACATCATGGGTGGTGAGTTATTTTGAATTAATGAGAGAGTACGAAGTAACATATTACCATGTAACCTAGTTAATAATAAATGGCTTGGTGGACCTTTTATTTTCATTCGATGCGTCATTAGGAAAGACCGAATTAGATTCTAAGTTTCTCACTAATTCACGGAGATAAAAATCAGCCTGATTTATAGCCAATAACCAATGGTGTAGCTACATGAAAAACCATTTAGATGCATTTCAATGCAAGTACATGGTGTAGAACTTGTAAAATTAATTAATGGCCATGTTCAACAAGTCAGCCCATACCATAAAATAAAAAGTTGTTCACTAAACAAAGTAGGAGGTAGAAAAGTATGAGGAGTTCACTATGGATGTTAAATGGAGTAGTTCGCCAGCTAGCTCGGCAAGCTAACGGGTAAGCCATTTTTCCAAACTAAGAAAATTTCTCATTTGAGACAATACCAAAGGAATATATTTTGTTTTTATTAAAATATTTTATTTAAAATATTATTTTTAATTCAAATTTGATAAATTCAAAATTGTGAGTTATGAAGACATGATGTAATGTTTGCAAGTGTTGTAATTATATGCTGTAATTATCATAAAGGCCATCATGTGCTATTAGTGGGCCCAAAATTTAGGATTTCTCCCTTTTTATCTTTTATATAATTTTCTATAAATGTAAGTTGGAAGATCATTCAAAGATGTTGGACAGTTAGACATCTTAGGCAAGTGTGTGTTATTCAAGAATATTCCATCTTCTCCAAGTTGTCATTTTATGTTGAGGGAACTTTCAAACATTTTCCAAGATTATAATGGTAACCATTACCTCTTATGAATGTATTATTCATTGTGCATGTTATTGAAGTAATAAAAAAGTTTTTTTGTGACTAATCTTGGTCCTTTCATCCTTCGTAATTATTTGTGCCTTTCTCATGCTTCGGGTATACTTTATGCAAGTTCAAGTTTCTATTCAGAGGTTTTGGAGCTCTATGATTATCAAGTGGTGGAGCATTGCATGCAGTTGAGTTTTGGTTCTTGTTCACCCTTCTCAAGTTCATCCTTCTTCACTAGAAGACTGATAACTTGTTTGTCTGATCAAGTTTAACAAAGGGAACGCATGCTTCCTAGTTTGTGGTATTTTGTACCCTCTCTAAGTTGTAGTAGGTGAAGTTGACTTGTGGTGCACACACCCTCTTCAAATTAACCCTTCCTGATTCTAGAAACACCCTTTATTTGGTGCATCACCATCCCTAGTATAGTTTTATTTTTGTAAATATCTTTCCCTAAAACCCATGAAAATGTTAGTATATGTCTAGATAACCATTTTATTGCACTAGGAGTAGTACAACACTTAGTTTAGGAAGAGGAAGTCATCCTTCTCCGGAGGTTCACCTCGAGCCTAAGTCCCACAACTTGAGAGGTGATCCCATGTTTCCCAATCACACCAAATGTCTTGTTCACATTTTGGTCATTCAGAGGGTGCAGTGATTTGGTGATAACACATAATGCATCACAAGTCTTGAAAACTCAAAATTTCAAAGTGTTACCCCAAAAATTATAAGAAAAATTTTTGGGACACAAACTCTCCAATGTTACACACATTTACCTTTCAGATATATTAGTACCTATTATGAGATGGAAGAGGTATTTCTTCATTGCTTCATACTTAACAATGGCCCTAAAGTCATGCATGACCACTTACATGGATTATATCAAGGCAAGATAGAACATATCCTTGATTAAATTTTATGTTTCAATGCTTGCATGCATAAATTAGTATTTCATCTCATTGACTTATAAAATCAATTCATATTTTATCCTTTCTTGATTCTTGCTTTAAAAGAGTGACTTGCAATATGACACATGTGAATCATTCACACTCTTATGTTATAAGGTCATTGATTTAGAACAAGATCTCATTGCTACACATGTTATAGATCCTCCTCCTATCGTTCTGCTACTATTACATCATCTAGTTATTCTCTTCTTCCATTTGTTGAGCATCCTCCATGGTCTCCATCTCCTCCACCTCGCAAGCAAGTTCAGTCTTCTCCATTGCATAAACATCCTTCATCTCCTCCACCACGTAGGGATCCACCTTAGACTTTTGCATATCCTTCACAAGATCCATTACAATTTTCTCATCACACTAGACTTCATAATGTGCTATGTGCCTTACTTGATAAGTGCTTGATTCATTTACCTTATAATTTCCATCATCCACCTCATCAATTGTAGCACTAGTGTGATCAAAATTATTCTAGTTGTCATCATATCAATGGCCATCATGACAATGACTATTACACCCTTCATGATAGATTAAAAAAATTAGAAGATAAGAGTGTTATTTCCTTTCGCTCTCACTCTCATGGGTGTTTTATGTCTCTAATTCCGTGCAAGTGTTTTTTTACTCCAGTTGACTTATCTCCTTCATCTAGTTCTAAGGTCATTATTTATCTACCATCATAGGTCATTATTCATATGCACTCTCTATCTCATTCATCCATTGTTGCACCATCTCATCCACCACACAATGCTACTTCTACACATTGGCTTCCTAAGCCATCAGCATCTACACTTCCCACCATTACATCTCCCATCATTGGCACCATTTCATCAAGCATTCAGTTTGGTTCATATGCTCATGTTGCCTCCATTCCACATGTTACTACCGGTCCATGCCCATTTTGTATTTGGAAGGTGATTTTCTTCACCTTACTCCCGATGACGTACTCATGTTCTTACAGTTCTTACATGACTATTGAGGGATTTATTACAATAAGAACCTCACCATATCTTTGTGCTACACATTATATCGATATATTTATCTATCATGCACTATCATATCACTTATTGACGACACACTCTTGCTTTATGGTTCATTATTTATTGTTGATGGGTATTAGATAAATGAACATTATCATCTACACATTGGGGCCCTCACTATTCTCCTTCCCCCTCTTCATCATACTAACATGATCTTAAGTACACTATTGTGACCATCACATTCACATACGCTTTTACAACATTCATTTTATAAATACTTCTACATACAATACACTTTTTCATCATTTATATATCACATGGAACAATCACACTATATACACTATCTATTATCACATACACTATCTCATCATGATAACATTAATCATCATTATCCATTAGTCAACATCAAAAACTATGTGATGCAAATCAAATCACCAAATACAAATAATCCTCTAAACATCACACATCAAAAATAACAACAATAATCAACACATCATACGAATACCAATCATCACATCACATATCAATAAACAACATGTACAATGAACATATGCCAATTGTGTGTGTGTGTGTGTGTGTGTGTGTGTGTGTGTGTGTGTGTGTGTGTGTGTGTGTGTGTGTGTGTGTGTCTGTATGTATATATGTATGTATGTATATATATATATATATGTATATATATCTATATGTATATATATATATATATATATCGTTCAAAATATTAGTTCCAAAAATTCCAAAATTAGGGGAAACCCCCACACATCACTATATTGATATATATCATATCTCATCATCAATATCACACTCTACAACTACAGGAGATCTAGAACTAGATGCTTCACCACTCAATCTATGACGGTGATCATGACCCCTATATCTCTCTATATTTTGATGCAATAACATAACCTCGGTCATCGGCTCCACAAAATGACCTGTAGCTCCATGAGCCTTGAAAATGCATCCTATGCTAAGGGAAATCCACCCATATGCTCTCTAGATTTTTGAGTATCCTCTCATGCCTCATCCCTCGCGATAATAATATAATACACATAACAGCCACTAGCTCCACTAGATCAAATAAGTTTACATGTTCACCCGTAATATCATCCACGCACTCTAGCATACCACCACATATGAGTACATCAGTGGGAACATTCCACATCAATGTGTAGATGGATGTGTCCATAATCAACAACTAATATACATCACCTACATCATAGATCAACACATTAGATAACAACAAAAATTAAACAACCAATCACAAACATCATTATACAAATACTCACACTCTACTATCACTATTGCTACACTATCAAGGGCATGTGTTTACCCCTCTACTCCTCCCCTAGTATTGTTCACACCACATGCACAAAAATGGAAAAAATATACCCACCAATGTGACACCCACCATACATGGTATGCCTCTCGTACACCCTACATCATCCACATATATCAACTTTATTTTCGCATCTACCTAGTACGGGCCGGGGGAGGTACTAGTTGTGCTCATATGGGCCCTAGTATAACTATAGCACTCCTTGGTGCCCTTATGGCCCTTACCCATATATATGGCTCTAATGGTACACCATAGGCAAAATGAAATTTTTTTGAAACATGTCCCTCCCGGAATAGCTTAGTCACCCCTGGAAATTGATCCTCTAGACATATAGTCCACCGAATACATCATATCTCTACTTTGTCCTCCTGCCACCCTCCATAGTCTTCATGTAGCCTCCATATCATGACCTCTCGGCCCCATACAATCTAACTTTTCCCTGTAGGTATCATTTTCCATCCTCCTACTATGGACACCTAGAAATCTCCCAACAAATATATCTCACCTCTCACACTTTGCATGCATTCCACCAACCAGCCTCAATATCATAATATGCCCATAGTCCTATACATGTAATAATGTGGTAGCTCCAATCCCACCCTCATTATTCTCCTACATAAATTTGTATATATCTCTTTACAAGTGGGCCAATACATATTATACCCAAACATATCCATCCCATCTTCCACTATCTAACGGAAAATATCATGCATCTTATATAATATTCTTACACCACCGCCCTCCACTACAACCAACGAAGCAATCACAACAGCAATAAACTTCCAATTATGGAACCCCTAACCTTATAATAGCATCCATAATGATATGGACCTCGATATGAACTTAGGACCTTGTAAAGTATCACCTAGTAGCTCTCATATACCTCTGAGCATCATCTATATCCATCACTTGAACCCTCTCACTAATAATAGGTAATTTTAATATGTGATATACATCCTCCAAAGTCACGGTCATCTCTCCGGTAGGAAACCAAAATGTGCAAGTATCTACACACCATCTCTCACACAATGCGGTGATCATTGGCATATTATGGGGCACATCCCCATCCTCATTATGTGTCATAGGCCGGAACAATCCAATACATCTCACTCATCATCTGAAAAACCTAGCCCTAGCAACATACTCAAATGACAACCACCACAAAACTCCCGTGAATGAATATCACTCTACAAAACACAAAATGACAACAAATAGGACATTAGAACCTCATATATATACAAATACATCTACCAATAACATCAACAAACATCAACTTCCACATTTATTAAACTTTGGGATAAGAATAATCCTTCCGGATTGTCGGCACCTAAGAGAAGAATGTGGGCACTCATGAGCAGGTCCTCGGTGCCTATATCTTAGCATCTGGAATCTTGAAGGTCATTAGCACCTTCACCACTCTTTCCTAGGTCTAAAATGCCTAGAAAATCACAAACAAAATTTTACAAAAATTCATCAGAAATGACTAATTTCAACATAATTTTTGAATAAAATCACACTTACTAGATCAATTGTTGTATGTGATGCCACAACTTCTACCACCATCTCAAATTGAATCAATCATGGTTCTCTCACTTAAGGCATCTTCACACACCTAGAGCCCAAAAATCTCACTTGTGCAATAATCAAATGAATTTCTTATTCACTTTTTCATATTACTATTTATAGTAACTTTCCATTACCTACTACGCTATAATCATTATTTACACCTATCCTTCAAACTAATCAACATCACATGGTTTCAATCATATCTGGAGCATCCCTACTCTAATTCCTATCTCATTTGTGTCATTATCTTGAGAATACTACCTACTATCATATCGTACACATTACTTAAACACTATATTCCTCGACATTTTTACAACCCAATATACACACACTTTTGTGATATCTATCATACATTCACTATTACATAATTATGTGGTTAATTTTATCTCGGTGTTCATTCTCATCATCACTCCCCTTTCACCAAAATGAGGGGCATACAATCAGGGCATCCCATAATCCCCTCACATTGTTATGTGATCATTTTACATTTTCTAACTTCTCATTATCAAAAAATTTCTCATACATTACATGAAATTTCACACCACTTTATAGTGACCCCCTAATGACCTAATCTGGGGGCAACAGTGTAAAATATCTCCATGAGTAATCAATAAATCAATCACACACATTCAAATCTTGACAACACAAACCTTCTACTATTCAAAATAAATCAATCAATTGACACAACACAGTGTATTTATCCTCCCAAATGACCTAACTTGGGAGTTACATCACCACTTTCCTAGATGAACTAACACCGGAAGTTATTCTACATTTTCTACTACTTCTAGATGACCTAACACCGGAAGTTATTCTACATTTTATACTACTTCCAGATGACCTAAAATATAAGCCACCTCATATACATTATGGTGACACCCTTGGATTGGGGAAATGAGATGTCATTTCCTTTTCTATAATACTTCTATATGGGTTATTCATGTTTGATCGAAATAAATAAAAATGGATCCAAATGAACAAAATCTAGGTTTTTTTCTTTCTATAGGGGCACCTTTAGAGGATGTAGTTAAAGTTGAAGAGTAAAACTAGAACTCTCTCCCTACACTCTTCCTCTAGCGGCAGGACGCCCAAATCCTTAGTTTTTCACACACATAAAATTAGGTTGGGAACTGATCACTCCCTACCCTAACACATCTCTATCAGTGATAAAAATAGAAATCTCCAATCACTCAATATTGAAATCATCAATATCTCATTTATTTCTTCGTATAACGGTCCCATGTCTCTCATTACACCGCATGGATTGACACGTTGATCTATGGTTCACCACGCTACATGTTCTTATTCTATGCATACTTATACAACATGGGATTCTCCGGACTTCTCATGGTATGTTCCTTACTTCCTTTACACTAATTAATTTCATTCAAATAGCATAACAAAGTGAACATGTAGACACAAAACCACACACTTACTACTATTTACTATACCTCCAAGTCTAGTATTTTATATATGGATCTTGAGTAATAAAAGTATTCACTAGTGACCCATTCCCTATTCCATCTGTTTGTCTTGTTGGTTTCTATTGTTTTATCTTTCACACTTGTCACTCATACACCTAGTTCTAGTCAAATCACATGGATCCATATCAGTTAGTATCCACTCATTTTTCATCATTTATCTCTAGACAATAGCTACCCATGACTAGACACTAACACCACTGGAACTCATGTCCATCCTAGGTGTTTGTGCCCTCTTTATGTTTGATCTTATTTTTGACATTTGAGGTCATTATTTTTTAGTTTTCCCACTCATATCCCAAGGTATTATTTGGCATGTTGGGTCATTAGTGTCAAAATTCAAGCAAGATATCCCTATATAAACACAACATGCATATCATAATAGTGGGAGGAAATTTCTACTAAGGGCTATCTATCTACATATAAAGGGACGTACCTTGGGCTCATTATTATGCATACACATTTCATGGGAAGGGGATTTCATTTTATTCCATCCACGCATTTACATTTTATCTAGATATCACCCACTATCTTGGCATAATTGGCGTGAGGGTGACCTAGGAAAATTATTGCACACACAAACACATAGAACTATATTATGTCTAAGATGTAGTGAAATTATTGGTTGTAACTTCACTAGTTAACAGTGAGGATAGTTTGACCCTTCATTTTACATCTTTATTTTTAGGATTTGATGTCTTTTTTAGGGTTTTATAGGAGGATATTTGTGTCGGGGTTTAGGGTACTTTAGTGATCTAAGTGTGACACACAAGCAAACAAAGGTGAATAAGTGAAAAACCTTATCAACAATATTGGAACCAGTTCGACATTTTTACAGACTCCAATGTCCCTATAGAGGTATTGGGTGCACGCAAGTGCTTCTATTATTTCCTAGGTTCCCATGTCTAAGCATTTCCACCTCCTTTGCATTTTTTGAGGTTCTTTGTAATGGTCTGTATTTCTATTTCATCACATTCTTCATCCCAAACACACTTCAGGATAAGAGAAATCAAGGTAAGTTCCCTATCTCTTCCATTTTCTTTCATAATTAAGATTGGATAAATTTCCTAGCATATATATTTCATTATATGTCATTTATAGAAGTCATTGCTTTCATATTTTAATAAAATAAATTCATATTTTATTAATCTTTTGGTTTACCCCACACTAAAACTATGTGTAGTCCTCTATACATGAACTCAAATGTAGTAATCAACTTACCGTGCACAAGTGTGCTTATTACAACAAAATAAGGAAAAAGAACAAAAAAATAAAAGCAACGATGGAAAGAAAAACATGAAAAGGAAACCTAATCTAAGTGGCAATATTGCCTTATTACAAACACCAAGAATCTTTATTTATAGTAGGGATTCATCCTACTCCCATTGAAGTAACCAGAAACATAGTGTCATCCATCACCCGAATTGACATGTGCCGATTCAAGTATCTCGATTACTATAAAATGTCCCAACTAATGAGCTTTTAATTTCCTATATGACACACAAAATTAGAGACATAGAGAAGGACCATATTTCCAACTACAAATGTGTTGTTCTTTATGTGTCTATCATGTCGGGACTTCTATTGCACCTTCTTAGTATTTTTTCTCCAATGTGCAAAGGTTTTTGCTCATGTAGTTGCGTTAGTTTGCTAATGTACTCCTAAACTTCTTGTTCATCATAGAATCCACATACACATGCAATATGTAGGGATGGTAACATGAATTCTACTAGGAGTATTGCTTCCACACCAAACACTAATTGAAAAGGTGTAGCCTTATTCAACCTTTTATAAGTGGTCATGGAAGCCCAAATTACAACTGACACTTTATCATCCAAGTCTATTCTTCCAACATCACAAATCTTTGTAAGAGTCTATCCCAAAATCTTGTTGAAAGCCTCTGCATTACCATTATCTTGAGGGTGATAAGGATTAGTTTTATGGTGTGCTACCATAAACTTTTCCAACAAGATTATGATTGTCTTATTCAGGAAAATACTTTCCTCTATCATTGTCAAGCTTAATAGGCGAGACATACCTCCTAATAATATTTTCTCATAAAAAACTTGATGTTATGGTGGTAGTGCAATTTTTATAGGTGAAACCTCTACCTACCTTGTCATATAGTCTGTGGAAGTAATACTATAACACACATCAGTCATACACGTGGGTGGTGCATTAGGTCCTACAAAGTCAATATCCCACTTCTCAAAAGGTTCATGCTCACAATCATTCTAAGTGGCATCTCATCTCTATTTCCATGCTTTCCAATGTGGTGATGATGATTGCATGCCTTCACATAAGCCTTAACATCCTTGTACAAAGTCTCCCACCAAATTCTAGCCATAAGTATCTTGTGCATAGTTGCATCACTTGCATAATTTCCTCCTGTTATTCCACCATGAGCCTCTTCCATAATGGTGTCACGCTCATACTTGAAAACACACTAGCACAAGAAATCATCTTGGAACATCTTGTATAAGTCTCCTCCAATCAATTGATAAGGTGTTGCATGTATAACAAGATAATTTTTCTCTAATGCCTTCATTCCTTTAGGTGCTTAACCCAATGTGTAAAAAAATTCTATATCCTCCTAATCTATGGACATGTAGTTCAACCTAAACAATTTTTCATCATACATTGTGTCCTCAAGAATCTACACATCCTCTCTAGAATTGATTCTTGAAAAATGATAAGGCCCCAAATTACTCTTCCTAGCTTTACCAAGACTGTGTAGTAAAATTCTTGATATAGAAGAATCCATCTGCAGATTTTCCCTTGTAAAATAGACTTGTTGACCAAATATTTTAATGTCATATGATTTATATAAAAGATAAACCGAGTAGCCAAAAATATTGTCTAAAATTAAGCAACACGTAGATCATAGAAAATGCCTCGCGCTCAGTGGTAGTGTAATTATGCTCTTTAGGTGTCAACTTCCTACTTACAAATCATATGGGATGATCCATGTTTCCATCTCTAGGATGTGCCAAGACTACTCCAATTTCCATGCTAGAGTCATCAACGTGTACACCAAATGGTTTTTCCCATACATGGAAACGTAAAATTGGTGTAGTGGTAAATCTCTATTTTAATGTATCAAATGCATACTTTTGCACATCACCCCAATAAAACTTTCCTTTTTCCTTGAGTGACTCTTTCAAGCGTGCATTAATCTTCCCATATCCCTTAATAAATTTTCTATAGTAACCAGTATGTCCTAAAAATCCATGCACCTCACTCGATTGTAGGATCTTCTAATCCCAAGATCACAACTATCGTGGTAGACTCTACAGAATCCTTCTTTGCAAATGATATGCCCAAGTAGACCTCTAGAGGTGTAGTAAAAATATACTTCTTAATATTAAGAGAAATGCTTAAATTTCTGCATCTCTCAAACATGAGCCTAAAGTTATCATAGTGATCTTTAAATAACTCATACATAGTCCAATCATCTCAATACACCTATAAGAACTTGTGAACAAAATCCTCAAAAGCATGTACAACAATGTATGAAAATACCTCTGGTGCATTTTTAGGTCAAAAGGCATAACTATATATGTGAAGCTTCCCCACTTAGTAGTGAAAGTGGTCTTTTCCTAGTCTTTTAGTGTAATATAGACCTGATGATAGCATGAAAATCCATCTATAAAATAATAAATCTTGTGCCCAAAAACTCCTTCAAGTATTTATTCTATGAATGGGGTGAGAAAAGGATCAATAACACATACAACATTAAGTTCTTTGTAGTATGCATAGATCTTGATCTTTCCATCCTTATTGATTCTTCTATGGGGCTAAAACACTCGAGACTCCTCGGTTGGTTCAATGATTCCATACTTAAGCATTTTATCAATTTCCTCTTTTAATTTTATGTGTAGGTTCACATTCATCTAATAAGGCCTCTTCTGAAACAGGTGTGCACATCCCTTCATCTTAATTTTCATTTCTCCCAATGAGGGGTGTACTCCTTAAACTCATGATATCCTCATGGAAATAGATCCTAGAAGTCACGCAGAAGAGCTCAATGATCTTTGCTACCTCTTGTTCTAACCAATAATCACCAATGATGGCCTCCTTAGGCGTATATCCTTAGTACCAATGTTTACCTTCTTTGTCTTCATGGATGCATGGTATGCATGGGCCTTTTCATCTATTATATCCATTACTTCATGCACACCTTTTGTATGAATAACTTCCAAATTCTCAACCTCTTCATCATCAATGAGGTAAACAATTTTACCATTTTCTTTCTCTTTCCAGGCAAGACCCAATTGTAAATATTTCATTTCCTCATCATCCAGGCGTGCCTCGGGATCAAGTTCTCCAAGTAACTCAAGCATGATCTCATCTACCTTTACATCATCCCCAATGTGATGCACCTCATAATCTATAATGCTTTACGTATTTGAGGTTTTTATAAAACTAATAAAAAATTGAACCATACCTTTAATCATATCCCGTTAGTTTGCATTTTCTTATTTGAGCTCAGCATCGACATACCATGCATGTGTGCAACCTCATAGAGTGGAATAGAAATTATGTACCCATAGAGATGGTAGCAAGGCCTCCTAGCCTTACACTCATATTCTCTCACAATATGTATGTATCCCAAGGTATGAGTCTTCCCATGATATTCACATATATTTGTAGGTGTATTTCTTCGTGTGAACCTTGTTGAAAAGGTGATTCTTGTTTCTCGTCATCCCAACAAGTTATTTATATTTTCTCCCACCAGTGTGTTTTTGTACCCCATGGGTTATAAACTAACATGTTTCTTCGATTAACATCATTCTTCCAAAGTATTCCTCCATAAAGCATGCGGGAAAGAGTCGGGATTTTCTTCTTTGGTGAATTATGGTATTTGAACTTTTCCCATATGCCTAACCATGTACAAAGCTTGATCATTATAGTTAATTTTCCCTTCATCTTGTTCCCGACCATTTCATATGATCCATGGGCCCAATTATCACAAGCAACACTCATGGTGTTGCTAATCGATCGCATATCCCCATTACAACATGTCTTCCTTGGATGGTTCCATAGTTTTAGGATAATGTATTTTACACACATAAATCCTATTCAATATTCTTCACTTAGAGCCTCAACATATGGTTTAGCTTTTTCTTAATTTAAAGATATAATGACGTGCTCATTCCTATTTTCAAAAATTATGTACCCCTTATTGAAGTGCAAGTCTACATTATTTTCATAACACCATGGTCACCCAAGTAATGTTAGAAATTTTCTGCTTCAGCAAGCTCTAATACCTCAAAATCTCTAGTAAACTTGGATCCCTAAATTGTAATAGAAGCATCCTTCAACACCCCAATAGGCATAGCCCTTATCTTGTTTGCCATATAATGTACATTAGAATCTGGTTATAATGTAGGTCTCCCCATTTGATTCCATGCATCTAGAGTGAGCACGTTCACTTCAACACCTATACCTATCAAGATATTTCTTACCAACCATCTATCAATGACTACATCCAAAGTGATTTCCTTATCATACTCATGGTTCTGATATGGTAATTTTTAATGTAGTATCTCATCACTCATGCTCAACTCAAGTGTGTGGTACCTTTTCTCATGACCACTCCCTAGTAGAGGAATGTTATAATTTTGGTGTAACATCCTACACACATCTTTGGATCATCCATGTCCTTCTATGGGAGCTCAACATTCTTTGTGCTTTCTCTCTCACTTTCCTTCTCCTTCAAGCACTATATCTCAACTTGTAACTCTTTGATGACTCATGTAGTCTCTTGATATAATTCTTTCGATGTGCAACATCGGATAACTGGAATACATGGCTTCTTCTCTTGTGATGAGTGGTTTGGCCTTAATAGGTTCATGTATATGCTGCTTTGTTTCAATGTGAGTAGTGACCAACAGAGGATATAACTCGAGGATCATATTTCTTTAGTGTCCATTGATCACCCTTCCCGCGTTATACCTTAATCATCCCCATGCACTTTTCCTTCTTATTATTCTTATGAATGTGCTTATATAGGTCTAGGAAATCTTCTATCTTATATTGATTTTCACTCCATGAGCATACTATATTCTAGGGATAATCACACCGATAATGATTATGGAACCCATGTGGGAATCTTGAAATCTACTTCTACTTTTGTGACCTCTACTCATACATCCTTTAAGGAATCCTCCTCCACAATTTCTATGCTCTTGAGAAAGTTGTGCACTCTACCCCTAAGAGCCACCTTCCACTATGGTCTACCTTAATCCAGTCTCTCATGCCTCATGAATATGATCTATTAGTTGACAATCCTTTGTATCATGAGTATGTGTTCTAAAAATATTAAATTACATAGCTTCACTCTTCATAGTCATGTGCTTCAAGAGAGGACAATTATGGACGTCATGGTCCAACTATAAAAATTCACAATACTAAAAAAACAAATGCACGACCTGACCTACGTAAGGAAGATATTCTTAGTGTGTCCCTCAACTTCATAATTTGTGTACCATAAGTCACTTTTAGTCTCATGCACAAAATCGATAGAGAGCTTCTCCAACTATTTCACCATAGCTTTTATCTAAAATTCTAGAAAAGGGATAACTCCCATGTCCACACTTCTGAATTCTTCAACACACATAACTACTTCCAATGCCTCACGTGGAATGGTATATGTCTTATGAGATAATTCCCTTCAGAATGGAGTAAGAAACCCTCAAAAAACCACTTTGTGCATGATGGATTTGATGAATATCATAAGAAAACTTGAACAATAGAGTTTTAAAACATTCATAATACTCCCTTATGATTTAAGATACATCTTTCTTGATATCCTTGAGCGCACATTGATGCTCTTTGCTCAAAATATAGGATGTGAAACTCAGCCAAAAACTTCATGCATAAATCATTATAGTCCACCATAGTTTAATTTGAGTCATATTGCATGTAAAAACTATGTGTGTGCCCTTATAGTGTAGTATAAAATTGAATTTCCTTCTGTTTGAAGATATGATCCCCTTCACATTCCATGGTAATTCACACTTATGCACATGCTCTGCTCATGCAACCTTAATACCTCTATACTCTGGAAAGTGGAGTGACATCTCAAAATACACCCGAGGTGGTGTTTGTTAAGGCTAATTTGGTATTTATTTTTGAGGTTGATGTGTTGGTGGTTGTGGTTCCTATCCACCAGATCAAGAAATAGAACCTCCTCCCCCATGTGGTGGTTGACCTGATCCTCCTAATCCTCCCATGTCCATGGCTACGGATTTGCGGTCTAGTCGATGAACTCCTTTGTGTCCCAATTTTAGTACTAAACTAGACACCTATTGTCTACAAAATCATAGTTCCCACTAAATTTCCTCGAATGGTCTATGCACCAATATCCTATGTTGATTATGTGCCTAAAAATAATCCTACATATGTACTCCCAAACATTGGAACTTGCTTTGTTACCATCGGTGTATTTATAGTCTAATGTACTTAATGATTCAACAGAAAATGATATCTACCCATACCTTTCTAATTACCTCCACTACTTTTCCTTTCATAACTATCTCTAGATCTAGAACACCATGTGTCAAGGCTAGGTGGCTAGGTGAGATCGGATGCACACCTGCAGTCCTCATTCTTTCCTCTAATGCACTCTCATCTGAATCTGAAGGGGACTCTCTATTGCGCTTTCCTAAGGTTTGAAGGACATGATGTTTTATTTCCTCCTCTTCCATGAGAGCTTCAAAACCTTCATGAGCCATCATTATCCTCAAATCCATTGACTCTACAATCTCCCTCGCCACGTCCCTCTTTCAAGATTCATTAAAATTATGCCATCTTTCCTCTCTCTTTCTTTCTTCCACCTAGTTTTTGTCACCTTTATCCACACTTGCTGCTTCCCCTACATGTGGTGGGGGTTTAGCTATCCAGAGGTAATCTCTCCAAGTTCAACTCTACAAGTAAGATCTTGATCACCAAAGGAATAGCATGAAAAATATGATCCCTTGGGCTCACGTAAAAACCTAAACTCAACTTCCTCTAGGAAACAATGTGTGTAATTATGTACTCCAACATACAATTGCACAACATGCCAGCCCACCAAAGAGTCTATAGCTCTAGTTCATGTTTTATCTACATCAAAAGCGTTGTCTAATAATTTTCTTGTGTATAAACACTTAACCTACGATACCAAGATTTTTTTGATTTATATGTTGTTAGCCATTGATACAACTCTCTCTGGGAATAAATTAAAGAATGTGTCATATAACTCATGATAAAGGTTAATTTATACCCACTACCACACATTAAATCTAAGTCCAATGCTATATGCACAGGCATAAAATTATCATTTCCATCTTCTACCAAGATTTTAATACTTTGTAGAGAGTTGATATGTCATCTACAAGAAAAATCCTGATAGCCAAATTGAAAAGAGGTCCCAGAAACAGAACTAAAATGTAGTCCTTCTTTTCCACTAGAGCGTTATGTGCATTGGCACTTCATTCAGCATGAATAAATGTTCGAGACAAAGTGCATGTAGCTACAGTCCCTATTTTTTATGTCTACCATAACTTTAGCATGCCTAACCATAATAATATTTCACCAAGTAATCACCCTAGTGTTCCTAATCATGCACATACTCATCTTAGAAACACATATAGTAAGGAAACATAACATCTCAAATAATAATTAAGGTCAATTAAAATAATACATCTTCATACTCAGATACATCAATGGTCATAATAGCCATAATTATCCATTAATCTTCAAGGACAACTACATAACAAGAATGTGATACATAATATGTGAGCACAAATCCATAACACTAACGTAAAACACAATGGACATAATCATGATCAAGATCCCATAACCATTTTGAAACAAAGTATTCATAAGGGTGGCAACTTGACCTTCACCGCCCATGCACCTCCTAATAATAGGTGTGCTCAAAATATCCATGTGTCTAGCATGCATGCTTTACAAAACAACTAATAATATTCTATCATATAAATAAGACTTGCTTTAATCCACGGGGCACTTAGTAAAAGTATGGTATAACACGTGCGTTCGAAGGGTATTAAATAATACCCTTAATTCTAGTTTATACCTCTAATTATTCAATTGATAATACCCCCTCATGTTATATTATTAGAATGAAAATACCCCCTATTTTTTCCATGTACCTTACCCATTTTTCAATTACAATTTTATTTACCCCTTTTTATTTTTACCCTAATATATTAAACAAAAATATATTATATTTCTCACTCAATTTTTTTAATATGCATTTCCTCTTGAAATATAGTTTGAAGCCATTGAATACCTATTACAAATCACCTTATAAATGTCAAGTTTTAATCATTTATCAATAGTTCTTCAAATAATTAAGATGGTGAAATAATATCACTTTTGTTGAAAAACATACTCAATCCTAGTTTTATACCATCTTATTATTTCTTGGTTAAGAATCTCTTAATTGAGATTTACTTATTAAAAAGATATTATAATTTAATTTATGACCACACTCCTTTTGTAATTTTAAGGTATTTACTTTTAAAAACTAGGGTTCAAATGTTTTAGTTTTATATTAAAATTAAACCTCTCTTTCCTTTGGCCCACCTCTCTAACCTACCCCCAATACTTGATTCAAAACATTAATAAATTAAACCCTTTCACCCCCTTATGTATACCGATATATTGAATTTAATTTTGTTAATTTTAATTACCTCAATATGAACCCACGTGCTAGGATATTGCCTACCTAATAAACCCCATGTGCTTTAATCCTATTAATAACTAATCCATGTATGTGCTTTAATCCTTGGTTTACATGTGATTTCTCCAAAAATAAGCATTACTTTCTCAAAGGTAGCCTTATTTTATACTTTGCATGATGAACACTCCAAGTATATTTTTTTTCTACTCTTAGAAAATGGTTAAGTCCTTACTCATTCTTCTTATATGCACGGTCTCATGCGTAACCCTATTCCTTCCCATGCACTCCTTCCTGCACATTATCCAGCTCATCTTATATGCGTGCATCCATGTGCATCAATATTCCTTCACTTATGTACTTAGTTAATTTTGGTGACCAACATCCACATAAAATTTGATTATTTTGTGTATAAGGTTGTGAAATATGTGATTCATTATGCATTAATACATTGTGCAAGAAATTTTAAGCCCGAAAGGAATTTTGAAACAATAATTAGTACCCCATTATGTTGTAAAAGTGGTCTTATGTTGATCTTCGGGAGTGATTTGGATTTGGTTATATCCCGAGAACCCATCCATGAGAGAAAATTTTGTATCCTGATGGAGTCGCAGTGCATGCTCGATGGAGGGTAAAGGAAAGTTATCCTTAGGAAAAGAAAGGTTAAGATTTCTGAAATCGATGCAAATACGGATGGCGAGAGTATCCTTCTTCCTAATTGGGATGATATTATAAACCTATTCAAAAGCAGTCCATTTTACGGATGAATTTTGCATCTAAAAGTTTAATGATTTCTTTATTGAAAAGATCATTGATTTGAGGAAAATATTTATGTATCTTACGTTGAAAAGGTGCGGTAGGATAAGTGATGATGTTATGAAAGACAATCTTGAGATTAATGCTTTTCATGTTGGCATATCCCCATGTGATTACTTCCTTTTGTTTTCTTAATATTTCAATGTGACACTCACATAGATGGGGAAAACAATCTTGAGCAAGACTACATGCGAGGGATCATCATCTAACAAGACATCGATGGTTTATTCAGCTAACATAGCATTTCTATCCTAGAAATGGTATGGAGCTTCAGGTAATTTAGCCACCTTTTCTGAAAAGGATCAATAGTAATGACATAGTCATCAAAGCACATGGGTGTTTTGGGGAAATTATCTAATTTATGATGGCTTTGAGGAAGTCTATAGTCTTATGTGTATAATATTTCTAGGATAGCCTCATCATTATCTAAAGTGGGGAGAGGGTCATGATATTCCACATCAATTTATAGGCCTACATATCATTTTTTCATCTCGGTGTTATATAGAACTAGTTTGTCATACATCCAACACCCTAGCATCCAAAGTGACCTCTTTGGTCATAGGATCCACAATGTCCATGGTAGTAAAACTAGGACCATCATCAACTACATAGGTTGGCTCGAAGTTGATGTGGGTGGTGGAGTTATTGTAGGAGCTGAAGTTTCTTTAGAAGGGTAATGAGACACATAATCATGGAGCTGCTCCAATACCCAAGGGGTGTTCAAAAGCAAAGGATTGGCGGGAGGCACATAAAAAGTATTTCTTCATCCTCACTATCACTAGTGTTGTAAGCAATAGGTCCATAAGATTCATTAATGGTGTTAGATTGGACTCGTAAGGTTTGTATTTGTGCCAAGGAATGTTGGTAGTGTAATACTTCCAAGTGTTTGGACTCAACATGTGAAATGACGTAGTCTTCATCTTCAAAGGGAAAATAAGAAACATCTTCTTTTGGAACCTCCTCTTTAGTCATGACACCAATCTTGTTGAAAGATCAGGGTGAGAAGGGAGGGTGATCAGAAAAGATTTGTGTAATTCCTAATTCATTACATTCTAACTAGTTGGAAGTCAAGGTGTGATAAATAGGCACTTACGGCTCTAGTTGTTGTATTCATTTTTATACCCACCAAATAATAAGGGAATCCCATGTGCGCTAGCCTATCACCCAGTGGGTGCTTGATGCTCACCCGAGGTATGTGTGGGTGTCGAGTCTCTCTTTTATGTGATTTGAGTGGGAAAACATCATCTATGATCCAAACTTTAAAGAAAGTGAGTGGGAATGAGACATGCAAACATCATAGAGCTCAGAATGGCTCTAGATCATTGCAGTCATTATAGATAGATATTTTAATAGACTTAAAGAACTAAATCAAAATAGAAAGGAAAATGCATAGGGATTCATATTCATCTATTAAACATACATGAAAAATAACTATGAAGAATCATGTATGAATCCGAACCAAGAAAGATCATATTCAAGTAAGTTGGTAACCTCATTACATTCATTAGATTCATTACAGAACATCGTAGTATGGCAGACCAAAGTCATGCATCATAACTAGATCCATATCCTTTAGCTCTCAAAAAGAAATTTCATAACCCCAAACCCTTGATACATCCTTCTCCTATATTTCATCTACCCAACCCAATATGACTCCTTGCGGAATTTCTGCAGAGCTCCACTCTCTATTGATCTCTCTATTAATTCCACTTTGTGGATGCTTGTATTATAAGCCTCTTAAACTACCAACTCTTCTTTCTAAGGTTTCAGATCCATCACCAAGTGTCCAAATGTGGTCCTCCATGGGATCATGCTCCTCTAGGCCTAAGCTCTCCACTCTTTTCTATGATGGTCTTATAGAAACTTCCATCGCAGGGTATATTCCTTCCTAGGACAACTTGTCACTAGGCTAGCACCTTATTCCCTCCGCATGTGTAGTCAGGTCATGCTTTTCTCATGTCCTACCCGATATACCAAATACGGATAAGTCCCAAGACCTTTTCACATAGCTGCATAACACTGACCCCTCTAAAACCCTCCTAGAACCATGCCTTGTGTGCCTTCTTCTTATGCGCCCATCCTTCAACCTAGGCCTTGTGCGCCCATGTGCCTTTTTGTACTTAGCCAATATTTTAGGGGCCCAACATCACCCCACACTTTACTTGTTCTCCACCCATGGGAAAACTTATTCAAAGAAATAATTACAATAGGCTTAACGCCTTGGAAAAGAATAAGGGAATGAATAATTAGGAGAAAAGAATGAAAGAATGGGGAAGTGTTGTCATTATTGCAACAAGATAGGAAAATATCTTTGTAAGTTGGCCTCCAACTTGTTCTCAGGCATCAAATTCATTTTGTGCTCTTTGTCACACAGTCATTGAATATGGTGCTTACTTCCCCAAAACCTAGTCCATTTCCTCGAGTGTTCAATGTCTCAACCATTCCTTCCAATTCCTTGCCCATGTCCTCAAGTGCATCCATCCTTCTTGTAATCTATGGGTATAACTCCTTCAGCTGGTTTTTAATTGAACCTCGTAAGGTTTCAATAGCTTTTGAATTTTTCTTGACCTCGGCCAAGATCCTTTCCCCGCTCTCTGTTCCCTTTATTCTTCTCTTAGAATTCCTTGAGCTCTACCTCATGAGTGGTGACTAGAATGCTCACCACTTTATCTCTGTCTACGTAACTATCATATGCGGCCTCGTAGTATGGGTAGCAATTTTCACATCAGCAAGAACCTTGTTGTACTCGGTAATGATTTCTACAACCTTTAATTTTTCCTCCTTCTCTAGGTGCGCTGCTACTTCTTCCACGGATTCTAAGGCTAGAGGTTTCCTTTCCATGGTGAGGATGTGCGTTAAGTCTTCAAGGCACTCAAGGGAAGATCCATACTTTTGTGTGGGTGGTGCCAGGTCTGGATGCTTCAAAACAATGGCATCTGTGATGGATTCTACCTTCTTATATACCTCACACACCCTTGCCTTTTCTTCCCTAAGTTCACGCTTTAGCTGCACACTAATTAGTTCCTCTTGCTTCAAGTTCTTGGTTCTCTCTTCTAGCTCTTCTTCCTTCTTTTCTAGCTCTGCCTCTAGAAATTTTACCCTGTCATTCCTTCCAAATAACCTGGCTTCTAGCTCAACCGAGACCTTATTTAAAGCATTGAGACTTGTTCATCCGAAAGCTTCTTAAGCACTCACCAAGGGGTTGTCTCCTTTTGACTCAAGCATCTTCATTAGTGCTCCTTGGCTTACCTCAAACTCTGGCTCGTCAATGTGGGACTCAATTTCCCACGAAAGAATTTTCCTCATCCGAGGGTATGCACCTTCTTCATCAAATGAATTCATTGCCAAGAGTTGATTTGTTGGGACTGTGCTTTGGAAGCACACGTGCAACACCTTGTTGTGATCATCAATGTAGTCCATTCTTGGTCTTTTCATCTCCATGCACTTTCCTCTTATACACGTGCCTTTAGGAATAGTTACTATTTGTTAAGTGGGGCCTCCCGCACTGCCTTGATCTTTCCCTACGCTTTCTTCCTTATCTTCCTTCATCACTATATTAGCGTTGCACTCCAATTCTTGTTCTACCAAGGCTTCAATGATTTTCATTGCTTCTCTTTCTGTTACCTTGTTTAATTCATCCTGCGTGAGGTTTGGAGTCCTCTAACTCTTTGTGCTAACCTCTTCACCTCCTTCCATGTCCTGGGTGCCCTCCTCCTCCTGGTTTCCCTTCCTTCGCACAAAGTGATAGTCATTCTTCTCCTCTTTTCCTTCTTCTTCTGAATCATGCATGCTAAAAATAAGTGGTTCTTGGTCCCCTTTAGGATCATCTTCTTCATTTTCATCCCTCTCACCTATGTATTTCTCCAAGCTCTCTGTTTCCTCCGATTCATCCTCCTCCTTCACTTTCTATTTCTTCCTAACTAGTCTAATATAGGGGATTCTACTTTCTCTTCCTCCTCCTCTAGTGATTTCTCCTCTGTGATAATCTTTCCTTACTCTAACACCTCCTCTCTAACTAGAGACCTCTTCATGCATGTGTAATAACTTGTTCCTAGAGCACCCACCACTTGAGTATCTTGGACACTAGGTGCCTTCTTCTTTATTTCTTCCATCTCCTTTTTCTTGGGTGCATTCTTCTTCCTACCTATTAGGTCCTCAGGTATAGCTATCTTATTTTCAAGATAAGTGCCCTTCTCAAACTTGGGCCTTATGCAAAGGTATACATGCATTGTGGACCCCCTACAATAGGTAGATTCATGGGTTTTATCATCTAAACTTCATGCGATACATACTTTTCTACATATGCATGCTTGTTGGGGTAGACCAATGTCACGCACATCTCCCTGTGGTCCCGATCAAAACTTCCAAGGTCAAACTTCAGCTTCTTGGATTCCTTGAATTTTTACCCCTACCGGAAGTACTGAGTGGTGAAAGAAAATGGAAGTTTACACCAAGGGCTCATGTTTTCATCCACCAACTGAAATCTACCAATGCATAAGTGTTGGTATACTGTGAATTCAGCTTCTCCTTCTGTGAGCTTGCGGATTGTTCTGGGATCCTCCACTCTACCCCGAATGCATTCCTCAAGTGCATATACCATTTCTCAAGATGCACCTTATGAATGGCCGTCATGCTATCACAAGTATATTTCTCAAATCTCTTTGCGGGTGAGGGGTCTTCCTCTGGGTACTCCCACATGAACTTATCTACCGCATCTAGAACTCCGATATTTGAAAATACAATAGTTAAGAGGACATTTCGAAAAGTATCTTGTCACCCTCCTATGTGCTAATGATCTCATCCACGATGTACACAGACAAGTTGTAGATGACGCCCTTTGATATCCTTCTGCAGACATTGAGCCATGACTTGTTTACTTGCATCCACCTCTCTTGGTCATTAAGTTTTGTTACCAGGCACGTGGCCATTCTCATCACCGGGTCTTGGATATCTACAATATCAAAGTACCTTGACCCTTTCTTGTATGCATATGTGGCGATAATTTATTTGATGGCTTCTTTGTCACATAGGTCGTCCTCTATACTTTCTCCTTCACATATGAGACTTGTGAATTTTGAAATCAGCTAAGGAGTTATGCACATTTTGCACCCCGCAAAGTGAAATTGATCTTCATGTATGTGTAACATCAGCCACTAATAGAGGCAATTAGGCTTTCCAAAGTAGGGAAACTCATAGAGTTGCAATAATCCCACCTTTTCCAACTTCACTTTTACTTCATCGCTATAAATGGGTAACCCTTCTGGTGTCCTCTTGTTTGTCGGGCACACTAACTCTCAGTGCCATTTATTTTTTAGTCATGTTTGTGTGATGGTTATAATCACTTATTGTCATGTTTCTTAAATGGGAATCCCACTCCTTTCCTAGAAAAACCCCATCTGGGTACTACATTTCTGCATACCATTCTTCATTAGTACTTGCGGTAGTTTCTTTTTGTTTTCCCTTGCCCTTTCCTTTCTTAGGTGTTACAGCTGGTTTCTTGGGTGCCATTGTGTAGGTTATCTTTACACTTCAATTTCTCTTGCTCTGCTTCTCTACCCTTTCCAAGTTTAGATCTCAAACTTTTGAAGAAACTCCTTACCAACCCGTGCCCTAGCTACCAAACCCTCGCTGGAATATCCCCTTCACAAGATGGTGGTTCTCCACAACTCTCTCTATGCTGTGAACTATCTCCCTCCTAGTATGGAGATCCAAACTAGTCACTCACGGTTAAATTTTTCCAATTTTTCTTCACATGGATCAACTCTCGAAACCATAGATCACAAAATATCTTCCTTATTCATATTCACAATGTAAATAATGAAGTGTCCAACCTTCTATTTATAGTTTTTCCTACTTTTAACATTAAATGGTACCTTACCTACCACCATAGTTTAACACTTAATGCATATTTTTCAACAAAGTCTGACTTTAGCACTTTCACTCACATGCCCAATCCTGCATGGAAAATTCCCCAACCTTCCAGTAGGCAACCAATCCATCTTGATAGGAGAATCTTGTGTGCACATCACCAGTGCCGAAGGTACTTTTGTCATGATTTTTTCTCTCGCCTACCTCGTGTTGCTTTTTTGCTTCTTCCAATCTTGTACGTGGATCCACAATGTAGCCTTACCCTAACACCAACCATCCTTTTTCACCTTTCCTCTCATGCATTTCCTTTCCCAAGGCCATCCAACCAGATTTCCAATGAAATCCCTCCTAGCACTTCACACTTTGAAATTTCTTCCAACTTACTGCACCCCACACTAAAATGATGCGTGGTCCTTTGAGTAATTACAACCTTCAAAAAGTAATGAGATTACTGGTGCCCAAGGCGCAACACAAAACATCAATGAGAAAGGGAAACATAAGAAAATAAAATTTACTAAAGGGAATCCTAAACTAACTAGCAATACTACCTTATTACAAACACCAAGAAGACTTATTTATAGTAGGGCTTCAGCATACTCCCATTGAAGTGTCTTAGCAATCTCGTCCCATCCAACACTTACAAATGGCACGTGCCTAAATCAAGGATGTACAAGATGATGTAGGGGCCCAACCAATGGACTTTCAACTTCCCAGGATGGCGTAAAACTTTGAATCATATAGTAAGACCATCTGCCTAACCTCAAACTTTTTGTTCTTAATGTAACGATCATGTCATGCTTTTTGTTTTGATTTTTCCATCTTCTTGCTTCACCTGATGAGTGATCATATTTCATCCAATTACATTAACTTGTCAATTCTTTCTTTCAGTGCTTGTTCATCATCTAGCCCTCCTACTCGTGCTATACACAGTGAAGGTAACATAAATTCAACCAAAATTACAGCTTCCACACCAAACACTAGTTAAAACAAGGTGTGGCCTTGTTCAACCTCTTGTAGGTTATCGATATGCTTGAATAATGGTTTATACTTTGTCATCCCAATCCTATCTACCAACATCAAGATCTTAGTCAATGTGTGACAAATTATTATGTTAAATGCCTTATGCAGTTCCATTTTCTTAAGGGTGATAGGGGGTACTTTTGTGATGGGCCACCATGAATTCGATAACATAATCCCGACCATTTCATTTAGGAAGTGAGTACCTCTATCTCTTGTCAAACTCAATTGGCTTCCATACCTACGATTATGTTTTCCCATAAATATCTAGAATGTGGTAGCCATTGTACAATCCTTTGTAGGCACTTCCTCTGCCCACCTTGTCAATAATCAATGTAAGTGAGAATATACTACAAACCAATCCTTCGTGCCACTAGTGATATTTCTCCAACAAAGTTGATAGCCCACTTCTCAAATGGTTTTGTGCTAGCTATTGGTCGCAAGGGAATTTCATCTCTTTTTATAGGTTTTCCAAGGCATTGGCAATGGTCACAGGCCTTGCAAAACTCAATGTAATCTTGATAAATGGTCTTCCACCAAATCCCTACGAGTAGTATCTTCCATGCAATTTCATTTCTTGCATAGTTTCCTCTTGCAATCCCACCATGCGCCTCTTCCATAATTGCAATGCGCTCATGTTCTAGCACGCAATGGTGTAGAACCTCATCACAACCCATTTTGTATAGATCTCCACTAATTAGCATGTAGGGTATGGCACATATGGCCAACTTCTTCTTCTCCAAGGCCTTCATTTTGTCTAGTGCCACACCTGTTTTAAGGAATACCGCAATGTCCTCCAAATATGAGGGCACGTGCTTATAACCTAAAAGCATTGTGCATCTGGCATAATCTCTTCAATGCTCTCTGTGTCCTCTCCTAAATCAATCCTAGATAAATGATCAGGTCCAAAATTACTTTTTCCTAGTTTGAAAACCACCGTGAACTCAAATTCTTGGAACAATAGTACCCATCGACATATGTGCCCTTGTAGAATAGGCTTGTTCACCAAGTATTTCAATGTTATATGATCAGTGTAAAATATAAAGGGGTTTCAGCAAATACTTCCTAAACTTGTGAAGCACATAGATCATTGATAATGCCTCACGCTTAGTTCTAGTGTTATTCTACTCGATGGTGTCAATTTCCTACTTGTAAAGCACAAAGGATGATCAACAATCCCTTCACCAGGTTATGCAAGTATTGCTCCAATGGTAGTTCCTAAGGCATCCACATGAACATGGAAAGGCTTATCCCAAGAAGGGAAACATAGGATGGGCGTGGTGACAAGCCTATCCTTTAAAGTGTCAAATGCCTTTTGTTGTGCCTCTCACCAATGAAAGGAACTTTTATGTCTAAGAAGCTCTTTTAAAGGCATGGTGATCTTGGCATGCCCTTTGATGAATTTTCTATAGTACCCCATATGCCCAAGAAATCCATGCACTGTGCTTTAACTAGTAGGCTCCCCCAATCCCACAATTACTGCAACTTTTATAGAATCTACTAGTAGGCCCTCCTTACATATGATGTTCCCAATAATGTTCCAAATGGGGTACAAAAGACACATTTGTTAATGTTGAGGGATATCCTTAATGCGACACCTTTTAAACATCATCCTTAACTTGTCACAATGGTCCTTCACTAACCCATATATTGTCCAATAATTCAGGTAGACTTGATGAAACTTATGGATGAAGTCCTGGAAAGCTTGTACCACAATGTGCGAGAACATAGCATGCACATTCTTCAACCCAAATGGCATGACTATATAGGAAAAAATTCCCCACTCAATGGAGAAATTCATCTTCCTTTGGTCCTCCTTTGTGATCCTTACCTAGTGATAGCTCGAGAATCCATCTGTCAAATAATAGACCTCACGCCCTACCACTCCCTCTAAAATTTCTTCAATAAAAGGGGTTAGAAAAGGATCAATGATACACACTACATTCAAGTCCCTGTAATCAACAAAAATCCTTATCCTTTCGTCCTTCTTGATATTAATTACCATTGGACTTATCCATTATGACTCTTCAATAGCTTTAATAATGCCCGATGCTATCATGTTGTCTATTTCTTCCTTGACCTTCATGCGCAGGTTAGGATTCATTCAATATGGTCTTTTTCGGACCGAGCATGCACCCTCCTTTAACTTAATTATCATTTCTCCCAAGGATTGGTGAATGCCTTTTAGTTCATGATACCCGTGTGAGAATAAATCAATAAATTCACGTAAAATATCAATGATCTTAGAGACTTCCTTCTCCGACCAATAGTGTCTGATGATAGCCTCTTTAGGCTCTTATTCCAAGCCCATGTTAACTTTCTTTGTCCTTAAAGTTTTGTGATAGGCGTGCGCCCATTCATCAAAACTATCTAACACCTCACGCATCCCCACGAAATGGTCAACATCCAAGTTTTCTACTTCTTCCCCATCAATAACATACACCATATTCTATTTTCTCTTTCCAAACACATGCACTCAAGTTGTATCTCTTTTGTTTCTTCTTCCTCAAAGCACGCCTCCAGGCTAGGTTCACCTAGCAACTCTAGTAGCCTATCTTCTATCATGGCACTATCCCCAATGGTAAGGCACTTAACAACCTACAATGCCTTATCCACCAAGGGTTTTGTACTTCGATACTCGAATGCTTGAATGAGATCGGATCGTTAACTCTTGCTGATTCCCTATCGATGATGTGTCTCAAAATTAATATACCATGTGCGCACATAACTTTGTAGGGTGGAATACAACTTGTGAACCCATAATGAAGGTGGAAATGCTTTTGTGCTTCCCATCCAGGTTGTCTCACATGCTTGGATATGGAAGGAAGTGGTCTCTTTACCATGGTAGTCTTTTATAGCCGTGGGTGCGTTGCTTCTGCAAAACCTTACAAAGAAGGAAATTCTCACCTCATGCCATTCCAAGAGGTTCTCCCAATGTGTCACCCACCAACATGTAGTAGTTCTAAGTAGGACATAGCTTAACATCCCTCTTCGTTCATTTTCCTTCTTCCACTAAGCTTCCATCTCCTACAAAAATATCTCAAGGAAGGCTCCTCCTGAATACTTAGGTAGTTTCTTTCCTCCTAGGCGTCATACCATATGCACCTTTGTCACCTTTATTACCGATCCCCTCAAATGCCATCTAATTAACTCATAGGTTCTATGCACCTAATTACCACATGTTATACTAGTGGTGTCACTTAGGGACTGAGCATCCTCAAACTAGATAACTCCTTCTGTGGGATGAATTATCTCTGGATCCCTGATTAAGTGCACATATATTCTATCCAGGACCTCTTATCTAAAAGGTTCAATATAGGGTGTGTATTTTTAATCAACTAGGGGTATGATGAGTCGTTCCTCCTCATTTTCAAATCTTATGTATCCCTTGTTGAACCGAAGATCTGCATTGTTCTTATAGCACCATTGGTTCCCAAGTAATGTTGGGAAATTTTCTACCTTGGAGAGCACCAAGACTTCAAAGTCCCTAGTAAACTTAGCCCCTTGAATGGTGATAGTTGCATCCTTTAAGACACTCGATGGGCATTGCCTTTTTTTTATTTTCCATATATAACACATTCGAAGATGGTTGTAATGCAGGTCTTCCCATCTAATGTCATGCATCCAAGGTGAGAACATTGACCTCTGCACTTTTTCAATGAGGATATTACTAAGGAGATATTCATCCACGACCGCATTTAACGTGATCTCCCTATCATAGTAAAGTTTGTGAGGGGGAAGGTTTGCATGCAAGACCTACCTCTCACGCTCTTCTCTAACACGTGGTACCTTCTCTCTCAACCATGCTCCTAGAAAGGGAATAATATTCTCTTGCCTTAGCATTTTACATACTTCCTTGACCTCATCTAGGTAATATTTTGGCACCTCGACCTTCCTTCTTTGCTCCTCCCTCCTAGACTGTTCCTTTAGACACTAAATTTCTCCTTGTAAACTCTAAATGACATCCATGGTTTCTTGATATACCTCCTTTTGATGTGCAAGATCTGGGTACTTCCCATGTACCACTTCTTCCCTTAAAACTAGGTTCTTTTTCCTTGGTATTTCCTTTACGTGCATGACCTCTAATTTTTGTTACCATAATAGGTTCCAAGCCTACATCACATGTCACCCATGGCATCCATTGTGTGTCATCCTTCTTAATACTTATTGTTGTAGTTCCATTGCCTTCCGGTCTTTGCTTTGATTCATATGCTCAAACAACTTAGGGAACTCCTCATACTTGTGCTTCTTCCTACACCATGAGCACTGCAAAAAATATGGGCACTCATGCTTGTAGTGGTCTATAGATCCACAATTAAAATAGGTTCCATGTGGGAACTCACTTCTTCCTCCTTTGCAGTTACTATGACCATGAAATCAACTTCCGTGTGTGACTACATATGCGCGCTCCTCATAACGGTGGTCATCATTCTTAGAACTACTAACAATATTGGTGCCTGCACACTCCATGATCAATGTCCTAATGGATCGATCAATAAGCCTATAATCCTTAGTGTCATGGGTTATAGAGATGAAGATCTTACAGAGTGCAAGACACATTCTTTTGAATTGTGCATTGTAATAAGGGACATCTACTCGCATCATGGTCCCCATGAAAAATCTCACAGTCTACTACTACGACGTGTACTATCTTCTACGGGGAAACTATCCTTGGCATGCCCCTCTACCTCACAATCTATACACCACATTCCACTGTGAGTCTCATGAGCTGAGTTCGCAAATAAATTTTCTAGCTGCTTAGCCATAGCAGCGATTTGAGCTTCCAGAAATGGGCTAACACTAGTGTCAATGCTCCCAATAGCTTTAGCGCATAGGGTAGCTTCCAACGCCTCATGTGGGTCTGTGAAAGTCTTATGAGATAAATCCCTTCTAAATGGGGTTATCAACCCTCCAAAAAACCATTGAGCATGTTGTGAAGGGTGAATTTCATATGACAATTTTGACAGGAGAGTATTAAACCATGCGTCATACTCCCACACACTCTCCGCCATTCCCTGTTGAATTTCCTTAAGGGCATTGATGATATTCTATTCAAACTCAAGGATGTGGAATTATTCTAAGAAATCATTTTTAAATGTAGTGAAATATACCATCGTTTGATTGGGGTCATACTTCCTATACCGATTATGTGCATCCTTACAATGTCATTATAAATCGATCGCCTTTTGCTCCGAGGTTGTGATCCCCTTTGCATGCCATAATAACTCACACTTGTGAACAGCTCTGCAACATTGTCAATAACCCCTGTAATCTATTAAATGTAAAGACATCTCAAGGAAGACTTGAGGAGGTGGTTGAGGCCCTTTTCCTCCTGATCCAGTTCCTTGACTTCCTCTCGGTGTTTCCTCCTCCACCAAATCCACTAGATCCACCAGGTCCTATACCTCTAGATCCACCAATTCCACCTCCAGATCCACTAGTAGCTAGTAATGGGCCTGAAGCGGTCACACCTAGGGTCCCCAATGTCCCACTAAATTACGTGCCAACCATCTGTGAGATTTTACCACTACCAAATGTGTGTCTTGTGCCACTCCCCGATGTGTTACCCAAGCCTTGTATATTTACTCCTTGTCCAAAAATTCCTCCGAATACCGGAATAGTATGCATAGCCATAGAAGTGGGAAATGAAAATTATATCTCCTAGGTGCATATTTATCACTTTCACTGATACCAACTGGGTTAACGATACTCCTTCCTTGATCTGGAAAACCAAACACCATGGTTTGGTCACTAGGTGGGTTTAGATGCACGCCAACGACTCTTCTCTCTCCATGCAATGAAATCTCATCAGAATCAAGGGGTCTCTCTTATGCGCTTTCCAAGATGGGGTAGCATAGACTACTCAGGTTCCACATCCTCTACGTGAACCTCAAATCCTTCCTACAACATCTGCCTCCATATATCCATCACACTTACAACCTCGTGTTGTCTAGAAATATCCCTTTCACGTGCTTCACTATACTTGAGTTACATCTCCTCCCTTTCTTTTCGTGTCACGGTGTCTTCCATTTTCCTCCACCTTAGCTTCCTCATCTAGCACTCAGAACGGTTTAGCCGGCCATCAGAAATGCCTCTAAACTCAAGGTAGTAGTCAAGATCTTTATTGCTAGAGGAATAACACATAGAAATGATCCTCTGGGATCCCACAAAAACTCAAATTCAACAACTTCCAGACAAGAATATATAGAAATAGCATACTCCAGAGTATAGCTAGCCAATACTCCTTTCCACCAATGATCCACAGCATGATTCCAATTCAAATTTGCATTTTTAGCCTCTATTACTCTTCTTGGGTCCACGAGCATGATCTAGAATACCAGCTTGATCTAGATGCATATGTAGAGAGCCATTCATAAAGTTCTAGTGGGAAGTAACAAAAAAAAAATTCATACAAATCATGGTAGAGGTTATCTTCTACCCATCTATGTGTATCAAACTCAAGTCCAGTGTTGAATCTCTGAGAAAATTCATCCTTCATGTTTTTAAACCATGTTTCAACACTTTCCAAGGTTAAAAACTTTGTCATCACTCATTACACAGATCATGATGTATGGCTTTTCCCACTATAAATTCAAAAATAGGTCTCGGTAATGGAACTAAGATGTAGTCATTTTTATACCCACCAAATAATAATGGAATCCCATGAGCATCGTCCTATCACCCAATAGGTGTTGGGCACTCACCCGAGGCACGCGTGGGTGCCGAGTCTCTATTTTATGTGAGTTGAGTGGGAAAACATCATCTATGATCCAAACTTTAAAGAAAGTTAGTGGGAATGAGACATGTAAACATCATAGAGCTCAGAATGGCTCTAGATCATTACAGTCATTACAAACAAAGATACTTTAACAGACTTAAAGAGATGAATCAAAACAGAAAGGAAAATGCATATGGATTCATATTCATCTATTAAATATACATGAAAAATAACTATGAAGAATCATGTATGAATCTGAACCAAGAAAGATCGCATTCAAGTAAGTTGGTAACCTCATTACATTCATTAGATTTATCACAAAAATCACAGTATGGTAGATTGAAGTCGTGCATCATAACTAGATCCATATCCTTTAGCTCTCAAAAAGAAATTTCATAACCCCAAACCCTTGATACATCCTTCTCCTATATTTCATCTACCCAAACCAATATGACTCCTTGTAGCATTTCGCAGAGCTCCACTCTCTATTGATTTCTCTATTAATTCCGATATGGTCGCTTGTATTTATAGGCCTCTTGAACTACCAACTCTTCTTTTTGAGGTTTCAGATCCATTGCCAAGTGTCCAGATGTGGTCCTCCATGGGAGCATGCTCCTCTGCCTGAGTCCTCCACTCTTTTCTATGATTTTCTTCTAGAAACTTCCATCGCAGGGAATATTCCCTCTTAGGCCAACTGACACGCCGCCGAGTCGGCACCTTATCCGCTCCACATGCGCATTCGAGTCATGATTTTCTCATATCTTTCTGATATGCCAAATATGGCTAAGTCCCGAGACCTTGTCTTCTAGCACGTAACACATCCCCTCTAAAACCCTCCTAGAACATTTCCTTACGCACCTTCTTCTTGTGCGCCCATCCTTCAACCTAGGCCTTGCGCACCCATGTGCCTTATTATACTTAACCAATATTTGGGGGCCCAATAGTTGTAGTGGATATCGATCATAAGTTAGGAGTACTTGTGGTAACCATTACATAATGTTGTCAAGTAATCTATTCTTTTTTACCTTTTTTAAGTTCATTAGGTTCTTCTTCATCCGAATATGCTAATGTGACCTAAATTTCAGACTTGAGATCAAATAATTCCATATATGGAATGTCTTGGATCTCAAGATAAGTGGGCATTAGGAGGGGAGCATTAGGAAATGGTATCATGACATCCCAAGCATTGGAATCAATATCATGCTTAAAGTGTTGGTTGTTCTGAATGAATTTAATACATTGACACCCAGACGATGAAAGCTGTGTGTATGCGATACATCAAAGGGAAACCTAATAGGATATTATAAGAGAGAGGATGATCTAGAACCATATGCTTTGTTCAAACCATTTTGGTTTAACTATTACGGGAAACTAGATGCATCGTATGTGTTTTTCTTAGTTTTTTGGAATCCATGACAAATTAAGCGAGTAGGTTTGAGGTTTTCAACGAGAAAATATGAGTTTTTTTATTAGATAATAAGAAAGCAAGTTAAATCCAGACCCTTCATCCATAAGTACTCTACGCACTTGAGCATCGTGGATAAAAATGCTAATGAGTAGGGGTGGGTCATTTGCATAAAATAAGACTTCATTGGTAATCATGTCATCCTCCAAATATTCCAAGGATAAAAATCCCAGCTTGAACTTTGTGAAAGTCATCCCATAGTTTCTATGTGATGAATTTCTAGGGTTGTAGATTTGGAGGAGATTTAGGAACCTCGTTATGGGAATTCTCAGAGATATATATCTTTTGAAGAAGTATTTTATTATGTGAAGTTGAATTATGGATGATTTCCATAAAGGGAATTTTACATGTAAGATATTTAAGTTCATCTTAAAAGTTCCATTGCGGCTTGGAGTAACTCCCATAATGATATCGTGGTAGTGGCATGATAGAAGATGTGTCCAAGCCTGATGGAATTTTTGTGTTTGTTGGAGCTATCTTGTCATAAAGAGGAATGTTATCCTTTCTTGGTAACATTGTTGACGTTGTAGATGGAGGCTCAACTATGGGAGTAGGCTTCGACGTTGGCATGCCTTAAGAAGTGTCAGTACATATGGGTTATCAACAAGTTTCTTCGGTTTAATAACATGATCCTTGTGGGTTGGATTATTCCTATAGTTAGTTTTGGAAGTATTGACATATTCAGAATCCAAGAAAATTTGATTATATGAGGATTTTATGGTACCCACGACATTCTTCATGGGATTTTTATGGTTTTGATTTTGACAACTCGAGCGAGATATCTCGAAGATTAATATTTTTCATAACATTATTATATGGTGGCGAGTAATAGAAAGAGGTACCATGGAAGAATTCAAGAGCTACCTTATTAATTTCTTTGCAATAATTATGCGATTGTCCTATGGTTACATGCCACCAACAAGAACAATCACCCCTGAAAGTGGGTAGAGCTTGTTTTGAAGGAGGGAAATTCATGGAGTGGGAAGCATTCAAATAAGTTCAGCATGAGATAAGGGAACATGGTGGATAAAGTGAGAAGGTTCTCGAATTTCACTCTCTCCAATTTCTCTCAAGAAATTTGAAGATCCGATTATATGTGTTGTGATTTCAATCTTGGGCGGTGAGTTGGAAGTGCATCGAACTCGTGTGTAACGTGATCTTGTCTTTTATCTTGTTCGAGGGCTTCCTCCAGGTGTGTTATGGGATAAATACATGACCTTGTGTTGGAGGGTTGGCATGGGGCCCTTAAGGAATATTTAAGATAAGCTTTTAGTATCAAGATTATAGTTATCTTATATGGAAAAATGTAGTAATATACTTATATATCTATAAATTTTTCAAATTGAAAATAAATTTTATCAATGAGTATGTTAATACATAAGAAATAATAGATATTAACAAAAAGGAATACAATACAATAAGGCCATTAAAGACATATATTCATAAATAAATTTCTAAACTGAAGTTGTAGATATCCCTGTGTTCAAAAATTAAGGAGTTGATAAGCCATTGTGAGACCAAATACCCACAAGTTCTGCACATGGTCACTCAGAAACTTCATACGTTTGAACTCAAAAAAAAAATCAAATCTATTATCAAGGGGAATATTTTCCGGGTTAATGTCACATTGTATGATTTTCTCACATCATCCATAATAGATAAAATTGGGTCCGTGATAGTGCCCAATGTAATATTACAAAGTTGCTCCTCTCATTTAAGAAATGGGTAATGTAATAAACATAAAGGATATTATCAATTAACATATAAATAGAGGGAAATTAATTGGTATGTGCACTAGAAACACTAACATCATTACCAAACTCTATTTCATATGTAGTATTGGGCTCATAGTCACTACTCCACCCCTCAAGACTATCCTTAGGGTCTTCACAAGTAAAAAAAGGTGGAAAAAGAGTGGGGTCATCCGAAAGGTATCTCGAGGAGTATTGGTAGGAGGTGATGTGCAAAATGGGGAGGATGATCGGTGATTGGTTGAAAAGAAAGATCTAAAGTCAACATCAAATACTACATCATCTCTAAGGGAATGTGAAAATGGAGTAACATGCTCATCATTCACATAATTTATATGGACTTGATTATAGAGATAATAACCACATTGTCCCTACAAATCCTGAAAACAAGCCATGATCACACACAAGCAAAAATACACACAAACCAAACACTTTTGCACCCTAAGACAACACTAGGGTTTTGGGATCAACATGCCTATCTTATGGAAACTTTGGCATAGAAACAAAATGTATCAACACTAATTGAATTTAATAAATCTACAAGTTGATGACATAGAAACAAAATAGTAATAAATATATATGTAATGATGTTTCGGATCAAAAATTTATTCATATTTCCATAACAACCATTTCAAGCAAGTGATACAAGCTATTGAAAGTGAAATAGGGATATAAAGAGTCACTTAGTTAATTCAAATGATCTTCAGACTATGTCGTTGAGTGATTTGGGATAGAAATAGAGCCTAGGAATTGGAGTAACCTTCTATTATATTATTGGAACCTCTTGGTGAATACTGTATAATAAGATAAGACTGTATAGCACAAAGCGACCCTATTGTATAGTTTTGGACTGTTAAAATTTTGAATATGAAAACTTTAATATCACTATATTTCACTCTTTTTCACCTTCTAGAATCTTCAATGTTGCATCAAACCCTGGATTTTACACTTGTACCTACAAAATTACCCTAGCTATCCTACAACACACTTAATCACACGTTAGATGAAAAATAAATGAAAATTATTGGGTCAAACTAATCTCGACAGTCACCCTATATGTGAATCATTTATTATTGCACTACATCTCGAGACTTCATATGGTTCTCCTAGTGTTTTGTGTCATTTTTCATGTAATGAATCCCTTTCCCTAGTGTTTCTCTTGTGTTTCCACACCAATAGCGAATTAATTTATTTGATCCCATTCAAACCCTTATGTGTTGATGAATGAAATCAAAATTATGCCATCCTATGTTGTGATATCTAGATGTGTAAAAATTTTCCTTGCTCTTTCAGTTTAGTATGTGGTAGATAGTTAAGTGATTGCTAGATAGTAAATTCTCACATTAGACCTTGTATATATATATATGAGTTCATTCTATTTATTTTTTTGAACTTTTTGGTGGGAAAATTACAGCCCAAACATATAAAAATTCATAAAAAGGGGATGAATAAGTGACCCACAAACAAAATTTAATTTAAAACCAGTCTTGAGGAGAATTTCATAAAAGGAAAAGTACATAGGTTACGTATGACATGACATAAAATCATGAAATCAAAGTAAAATAGTCATCAAAAACAATCAAATCAAGAAATGAATATCCGGAGGAGAGTAGGTTATGCCACTAAGGTCTAGTTCCAAGGTCTTGAACTCGTGTACTAACAATTCTAACAAAATCATGATGTAATGATGATTTCATGATAATTTAGTGTCCACAACATTACAAAATCAAGAAAATAAGGGATTGGGTCACTACAAAATTTAGTAAATCTTCCAATTGAAAGGGTTAAAAATAGATCAAAACATAAAAATAAGGGGACTATCAAGTTCATAAAATAGACACAAATTATCAAATCCAGTGATTGCTTGCGATTACTTGAAGAACAAGAAGCACAAAGGAACTTGAGGAGTTAAAAGAGGGGAAATGGAATTTTGAGGAGAGAAAGGGGAAAAATCACCTAATAACAAAGAAGGAAGAAAGCAAACTTGAAAGAGAGCTAAAATAAAAAAGGGAGGAAATGGAGAATATAAAACAATAACAAGAAAAGGAGAAAATCAAGTAACATAAGATGCTTCAATAGGATAAAGGGAGGATTGAAAAGGATATGGAAATGTAACGATGTTTACGTAGTCTATTAAATCATATTCCTTCACAACACCCAATTATGATGGATTTCTACAACATTTACACTCCATATTTTCCAAATTTGGTCAATTATCAAGTCTATAACACCTCTTATCCTATAAATCAAATGAAATTTTCTTTAACATCAATAATGTAGCTTCCTTCATTTCAAATTCATTTCGCTCATGTAGGTAATATACAATTTCCTTCAAGCAAGCACAACAAACATTTCATGTCGTACTTTAAGCCAACTAAAATGTAAGAATGCAAGTAACATGAAAATTCCTTCACGAGAATAATAAACATGTCATGTACACCCCAAATGGAGAATTAAACAACAAAAACAATGAAATAAGTGAGATAGTAGATGGTCTGAATAAGAATTCAACTTTCATACAATATAGATTCATTTTGCATGTGGTAAGTTGAATTCATTCATAAAAACTAGTATGATAGGTAATGTAATGGTTCAATGTAAGAAACATTTTTGTATGTAAATCATCTCGTAGAGCGTAAGGAATTAATGTTATGCAAATTTTTATCTATTATAACCATTCATAAATGTAATAAAATATATCATTATTGTGAAAGAGAAAACACATAACTATTTATTGGAAAATGAAAATCCGAACTTAGATTTTATTGACTTCATCCATTCAATATATAATCTAAAGTTTTGTTAATGTCTACATATATCTAATATCATGTTTCAAATGTGTTTTTTAATGTGTACAAATGTTTCAATAATGATGAGAATAATGAAAAATGGGTCACTACCTAAGTAAGGCCATAAATGACCTTACGAGAAGAAAGAAGACTTTTTATTTCTTATAAATGTATGTTGTCAAAAGACATGCTTTGAATATTGTCACTAATGCTTTGAGAAGCAAACTCCCTCATAATCCACTAATGTATATAAATTTGAAGAAACAAAAACCCAATTGTAAAGAACACATTTGCAAGAAAGTATTTCAAGAAATGTTATTTTTCTTGAAAAATGCAAAAATGCACTTCTCTATTAAATGTATGTGTAATAATTTGAATCTATATTCAAATAATTACTATAATATTAACCATGCATACTCGGATATTAACTTCCTAAAAATATGTTACTTATGTATGCTCGGTTATTCTTTAGTTGTTATGTTAATTGATACTAAATGAATATACTGAGATAGTCAAAGTATATTTAGACATTTAAAGTATATTCATACATTCCTTTTATATTTATATAGTTTTTAGTTGTTGAGGTAATTGAATTACAATTGTATATTCATTCATTTCATTGTTTATTCCAATATTAGAGGCCATGCATTTTGTAGGAAATGGTTTAGCCTATATTCTTGAAAAGGCCAATCAATATACATTGAAGTAACTTAATATACAATAAAATGACTCAATAGACATGGAAAATATAGTTTGCAATTCGGTATTTCCTGTGAATATGCTCATTGCATGAAAAAAAAGAAAAACATCAAAAATTTATTACAATATTGGAAAACCATAGTGCCCCCACATGGAAAATTGAAATAAAAGTAATATAACACGAGAAACAAATTTGAAACCCTTGGTGCCAGCATTGCAAGTTCAACGAGCTCTAAAGCGTTTTACTACATGCTCTAAAATGTAGAGGGTTATGGATAAATGTGAAGTTAATGAAAATTTTCAATGGAGTAATCATGCATAGTTGGAAATGATGGAGGAGGAAGGAAAAGTGATTAGAATGAAATGAATGATGCCTAACTATGTTTAGGTGCATCTACAAACTATGATTATACATTGAAATTACTGAATATATGTATATATAGTGACAACACAAGTGTAAATTTTTCCTTTGAATACATTGTATTCCATGGAAAAATTACAGTTTGTACATTCAATCATTTAAGTGTCTAGTGGAGAGGCAACATTTTTTTAGCACATTGCAGTTACTTACAAAATTTTTAGTTAGGGCGAGGTGTATTTAGTTAACATAGTAAAGGTATATTCAAGTAATTTCAAAGTGCATGTTCGAGTTTGAATGCAAAGTAGAAAATGAGAAACTTAGAATCGTATATTCAATGTATGTTTAGTAATTTCATTGAATATTAAGCTAGTTAGTATAAAAATGACAAACTTACGAGTCATATACTCAATGATGTTAAGTAATTCCAATGTATATTTAATGCATGTTCATAAATTCTAGTGTAAATTCAATGAGTTAATATAAATTTAAGCTGTGCATATTCATATATTAACTACATTATTAAAATGCAACACTTATGTATATTTAAATATTCATCAGTTGTTATGGTATTTGACACTCAATGTATATTCACATATTCAATATATATTCACACAGTCTTTACATGTACAAATGTTTGTTAGTTTTTATGGTAAATGAATTTCAAAGTATATACAATAAAACATAAATTTAAGCGTGCGTATTCATTTATTAACTCGCCTTATTAAAACGCAACACTTATGTATATTTAAATATTCATTAGTTGTTATGGTAGTTGACACTCAATGTATATTCACACATTCAATAAATATTCACATAGTCTTTACATGTGCAAATGTTTTTAGTTGTTATGGTAAATGAAATTCAAAGTATATACAATAAAATATAAATTTAACTATGCATATTCATTTATTAATTGCCTTATTAAAACACAACACTTACGTATATTTAAATATTCATTAGTTGTTATGGTAGTTGACACTTAATGTATATTCACATATTCAATATATATTCACATAGTCTTTACATATGCAACTACTTGTTAGTTGTTATGGTAAATGAAATTCAAAGTATATACAATAATATTATTATATATTCATAACATGCACTCAAATAACTCAATAAAGACTAAAAGTAAGAACATGCACTAGAATAACTCAATAGATATTTAAATATAAGAGGCCATGCATTTTGTATCTAATAGTTCTATGTGCATGCATGGAAAACTCTTTGAAGACATTGAATACACCATTTCAATTAATTTTTTGGTGAATGGGAGATCAAATAAGAAGATGCATTGAATAATATGATATATACTGAAAATATGTTTTTAATTAAGTATTGTTTGTGAATGTGCTCATTTTGTGAACTCGTAGGAAATTATTTAAAAACTTATGAATTTTGAGCTCACTTGATTATTTGAAACAGGAGAGATTTAGGATGAGAAAAAACCTCAAAAATGTTGGAGACACTACATTTTTTTGTAGAAAAATGTTATGGTAGGCTTGATGATCTCTAACATATTCACTTACATGCTGAGAATGTGGATGAATATGGTTAGATGATCCATAAGGATTCAGAAAAACACTACTTCATCATAACTACCAGGATCACAAGGAAAAATGAGAAGAAGTAGGAGAAAATGGTTAAGTGACAAAAGCATCTCTTTCTAGAGAGCATTGGTTGTGTAACCATCCCAGGGTTACATAACCATCCCTCTATGGTTATCAACAATTGTGTAACCACCTCTCTATGTCCACAGATGGTCTTTTCACGATGTAAAACAAAAAAAGAACCCACGAATGGTCATAGATTTTTAACGTTTGGGTTATGTCTCTTCCTTGAATGTCTCTTCCTATCCTCCCGGTGCATGGGAGGACGTAGCGAGCTAGCTATAAATACAAAAAGAGCATGTGGAATTCATCAATATTGAATGGGATAAGTGAGCAAGAAACCATTGGTGCTGGAATTGTTTTGTAGAAACAAGGTGTATGAGCAGAGAAAAAAGTAAAGAGAGTGGAAGTAACATTGTTGTCTTCCTTCAGCCTTCTTTTTATTTTGTATCTTCGTAATTTGCCAATATATTAATATAATACCAGGAAGAAAGAGAAATTTCCCTTCTTGGATGGTTTTACCTCAATTTGGGGGTTTTAAGATAAATTATGGTGTTGTGTGCTTAATTATTCACTTTGTTATTAAATTTTAGAAATTTCATTTTTGAATAAATTAGAAGTATGAAAAAAGTTATGTGGTTTTGTAAGTTTCCAAAGTAGAATTTTACATATCAATAGATGATGAGAGAATTAAATGGAATAATAGTGTGCACATGGATATGATAGAAGAGGAAGGATAATTGATAGGGACAAAATGAATTAGGATTGAATGTGTTTAGGTTTACCTACGTAGACACTAGCATGTTTGTGCACCACATTAAGCCACACAATATTTTTGGTGGAAGAATTAAGTTATCGGTTCACCGTCTCGAAATTGACTTTTTCAATTTCTTTGAAGTTTGGGTCTAACACATGGTAAATGATATGGCGTTAAGATAGGATATCCACCTTTTTAAATTGTAAGACAATTTATGACATGACATTTCAATTTAGTGTTCCCTCCAATCTAGACCCGTAAAATTAAGGTGTTCACCCATTGGTGTCCATCTTCTAGAGAAATTAATCATCTAATAAATACATGTGGACCATTATTTATTATACCAAAAGGTGTATTCCAAATGGTAAAGAGGCCTTTCACATTTGATAATGGATAATGGGATACACAGTGGACAGGAGGTCACAGACGATGTTGAATTATGAACGTCTTTGGGCCATTAATCTGGAGTGTTTGTGTTTTTCAGTAGGTAATTGTAGGGGCTTGGTGTCGGGAAGGTTAATGCCTATGCCTTGGCAAGAGAGGAAACTGAAATTTAGTTTTATATATAAATTGGCATAGCCTCTCCCCATGATATTGTTGTCATGCGAGATAGTAGCCAATGATACACATAACCATTTTCGACATTGTTCTTCAAAATTGATCTCACACCCCTTTTTCGAGGGAAAATCATAGTACAAATGTTTCAAATATGCACCGACTCTCATTGCTTTTGAAGTTTTTGACAAAATGTCTCAAAGTGCATTGAGGTAAACAGAGGACTTTTTTAGCAATATTAATACACTATATGAAGATCAAGTATGTGTTATTATGAACTACTTGTACAAGAATTGCAAAATGTTTACATAATAGCCTCATTCATAAGCTCCCTGATAGTAGACACAAATCATTCTTAGATTGTTTCATTGTAAAACATTAAATTTCATCAGCAATCATGGAAGAGAATGCAGAATCCCAGGACACACATAAGCACATGGCAGACACATAATTTTTAAAAAGAAAACAAAGATCATTACACAGCTCAGGAAGAAGTAGAATTAAAATCACTAACTGTGTACTCTCAAAGACAGGGGTAGACTCAAATCAAACTGAGGGACTCAGGGGAAAAGCTGACATACGTGAATGTAAAATAGTACAAAAGAATATTACAACGTAGACAAGTAAAAATTGCAAGAAAGATTAAGCAGCTGGGAAGCAAAAAAATTGTGGCAATCCTTCCAAAGACATCCAACAACATCCTCAGTATAGATGGCCAGCTAAAGACAATAAACTACTAGCACATGGAAAAGAAACAACACGAGGACATAATACAACAAGAGGGAAACATAAAGGATGAAGAGGGGAATCAAGAACCACAAGAGGTTTATAGCCCAATGTCAATGCCTTTAACATGGTCATCACAGCTTTATGTCAAGGAATTACTGATCTGAAGGGGAGAATGGATAGTTTGGAGACGAAGGAACAACTGAAAGATACCAAGCTTTAGGAAGTAACCGAAACTTGCTGACACTTGAAACAAGAAAACACGGTGCTCAAAGCGCAAATTGACAGTCTGAACCACATCATGGTAGTAAGGGCAGCAAGAGATTATAGCACTGAAACTTGAGATAAAGAAAAGAAAGAATGGTAACATGGATTCAACAGGAAGTGAAAAGGTCATCCCACAAATCAAGGATATTCAATCAACGTTAGCATGACATGGAAATTAAAGAAACTAAATTATTGGAAAAACTTGAAGAGGCCAAGTCATGGGCACATGTCGTAAATGAGCCAATAGAATCACAGAAGGAGTTAATAAATAAACATGTCAAGATGCAAATATGGGAAGAAAAAGACCGCCAAGAAAGGGCAGCAAACATCATCATCAAAGGGTTGAAAGAGCATGGAGAAAGAGAAATCACCAACAAATTAGTTGGAGACTTCCTTCGAGACCAAATTCAGTGGACAAGGCTATATTCATCAAGCCAATAGAATTGGTAAAGTGGCAGGAGGGGATAGAGCAAGAAATATAAAAGTTACTGAGGAATGTGGAAGAGAAGAACAAAATTCTAAGAAATAAGAAGTTTCTCAAAGGTACCCAGTTCTTTATAGATGAAGATCTAACTCCGATACAACTAGAAGAAAGAAGGAAAGAATGGGAAAAGGTGGTGGCAGCAAGAAAGGAAGGAAAAGAATCATGGCTATATAGAGGGAAATCCCAATTTGGCATAAGAAATGCACATAATAAATAGGAGTTGGGGCCCCCAAGACTATCTTACGTTGGTTAGTTGGAATTGTAGAGGCTATCCTTGGAGGAGGGGTCCTGGGTTGGGGCCCATAGCGGAGGGTAGAGACATCATTGTACTTGTAGAGACACATGAACATGATGGCTGCAAAGTACCAAAATTACAAGGTATGAGAAGGTCTCGTTTGGAATGAGTTGGTAAAGGGCATGGCAGAGTGACAGTGTTAGTTAGGGAAGCATGGAAAGGCATCATCAAGGAAGAAAAGAAGGATCTCGAATAATCAATACTTATGGTTGAAATTGACCGTAAAGGAAACCACTTTCTTTCTCGCAGCTTGTTACTTCACTCCATATGGATCTAAAACCTACAAGAAGAGGAACATGGATAGAGAGGACCCTTTTAGAGCCTTGAAAAGGGACATAGCTGAGTTTTGCAACAAAGGAGAGGTCATTCTATTAGGTGACTTTAATGCTAGGACAACTAATAACCAATCCCTTTACTTTGGGAAAGAAGAAGAATGGAATAACAATCCTCTATGGCTAGAAGAAGACAAACAACAGAAATGGGAATGGATCTCGCAAGACATTAAAGGTGGTGTTTCCCATTTTGGGGCTGAATTATTAGGTCTATGCAGCTTACATGATTTGATCATATGTAATGGTATAAAGACATGGCCAAATTCAGAAACATCACATGTCAAACATACAATGGTCAAAGTGTCGTAGACTATGCCATATGCTCGCAAAACATTATGTCTGGGATATTGGAGGTTGAGGTAGGAAGTTGTCCTATAGAAATGAAATCGGATCATAATCCAATTCATATGAAGATTAGCATGCAAAACAAGGACCAACAAAAAGAGAGCCTTCATCGAACAAAAAGTAGTGTATCAAAGCAAAATCCTTGTGAATCAGGAGAATCACGCCATCTTTAAGGGTATGATAGCAAAACAGATACAGGAAATGTAGGATATTGTCAACTCCAACAAGGGAAAATACATGCTCAATAGTGAGAAGTTAATGACTATAATACACAATGCGCTAAGGGAGTGCAAACATGCTAGAACCAGGAGAAGTGCTAAAATAGTTTTCCGAAGAAATCCATGGTTTGATGAGGAATGCAAGGCTGTGAAAAGAAGGTTAAATGCTTCCAAAAGAGAAAACAGATACAAAGGTATATAGAAAGTTAGTGAGAAACAAAAAGGAAGAGTACATGAGAGGTAGGAGGGAGGAGCTGATTTTCATGGGGAAGAATAATCCGAGAGGTTTTTGGAGAGAGCTTCAATAGCAGACTAGAACTACAGTGGAGAATAACATCATAGACACTCAGTGGCTTGAATATGCAAAAATGTTGTATGAAAGAAGTAATGACTTGCCGCTTCTTCCTTATGTTATTGAAAATAGGGACAAACTCTTCTCCATGAAAGACATCAAGGAAGGGATCAAAAGATTAGCAGGGGGCAAGGCTCAAGACATAGATGGGCTGCAAGCAGAATTCTTAAATTGGGGTGTAGAAGATCTTGCTCCACACATTAAAAATATCTTTAATAGAGTTATCCAGTTCGGTTTTCCAAAAAACTGGACAACTAGCATTGTCATCCCTCTCCACAAAAGCGGTGATGTCAACAACCCAGCAAACTACCACACCATTATGATTAATCCACTTTTTGGAAAGCTATTTGGCAGCATGGTGGAGCGTAGAATTAGTCTTTGGTCTGAAAAGGAAGGTAAGAGAGCAAAAGGGCAGGTTGGTTTTAGACCAAAGCACTCTACTATTGATCATTGTGTCACTCTTAGACACTTGATTGAAAAGGTTTGGGACAAGAAGGGTGAAGAGGTTTATTGTTGTTTCATATGGATTTTTATATGAAATCAAAGATATGACATGTGATGTGTGTCAAATTTTTCTCCTTTTGTAGCATCAAAGATATGGGATGTGATCTAACTTGACAGGGATGTGATCTTTTGGAGATTTTTGGAGAAATGGATAGCACCTTGAAAGGATCTGATCTGACCCTCACTATTTTAGGTTGTGCCTTTCAACCAAGGTAAGAGAACCTATATTGTAACCCCCAAATGGTGAAGGAGATGAAGATATCCCTAAATTTATGAAAGTAGTATGAAAAGGCCTTGGGAAAATATGATCAACACTCCAAATATGACTTTCACAAGTTGTCACTCCCAGATTATGGAGATATTTTCAATGCAAGGCAAGGGTTACTGAAGACATTATATGATCCTAATTTGCTTTGTGCATTTTTGTAAATGGATTGTATTATTTTGTTGACACACAATGCAAATAGGGGTAGTATGGGTAGGATTAGTTTGTTTGAATGAATTTTTGGTGGGGTGTTGACAAGACAAACTGGGATATATCAGATCTTTGACAACCTCTACAATACTTGAAACAACTATCAGATAAAATGCTTCAAATAATCAAGATATTATTTCAACCAGAAGAGGCATAAATGGAATCCCAGTTGCACTCTTCACACAATCTTTGAGAACTCACCACAAAATCTTGAAGTAAAGAACTCAATTAAACACAAAAATCCTTGATCAAACCATGCCTAAGGTACCCCCAAAGGCTTACAAGCAATCTTTGCAGTCAAGGAAGGTAAAGTGATTTTAAATTTGTTTATCTCTTTATCAGATGAAGGCTCTTCTGAACATGAGATTGCAAATGCCACTAAACTATCAACAAGAAATGGAGATTCTGTGTGATTTCTAAAGACTTTCAATGCAAGATTGCAACAAGAACAATGAAAACTATTTGCAGGCATTTAAAAATGATAACAGACATCATATTGCCCAGAAAAACACAGATTAACTCAAAATCTTGTTAGATTCATCAAGAGGGAGAGTTTCATGAACAATCTTAGAGCTATGTGATGGCTATACACTTGTAACCAACTCACATACATGAAGATCCAACACATAAGAAATTATCTGGTTCTTTGGTGGGTTTCAAAAATGAGCTTTCTCTCAGAATTTTCTCATGATTTTCAATTTTTCCCAACCCTTTTACAATTTCTCCAAAATGCATTATATATCTCATGCCACATTGGAGCCTTCTTTCCCAAGAAAATAATATGCCATGGGATCAATTTTGTTACAAAACAATCCTCATGATTCAATGAAAATGACATCAAACAAAAAAATGAGAGTTGCCAGTGTGCCTAAAAAGATTAAATCATTACAAATATCTGGATCATTATCCATCCTGGAGGCATGTTTTTCATCATTGAGGCATGAAAACACCTTTCCTCTCATCATTTCACCTTTTACCTTTTAAAATTACCTCTCGCATAATTTTTGATTTTGACATTCCACGTGTTTTCTCGGGCTGAGTAAAAATTATTACAAAAACACCTCAAATCAAAGAATTAAGCCATGAAAGTGATGCCAATGATCCTAGAAGGCCAAGATGACACAAAATCACTATAAATTTGATGAATTTTGATGCAAAAATCATGATTCCAAGCTTCCTGAGCTCCCATGGTCAAAACAAATGGATGCACAACAACCATCGATCTTATCCATCTTTTAATCCTGGCCCTCCACATGGAAGATGCGGACTTAGAAATAAGCTTGAGTTACCTTTTTAATTTTTGGATAAGGCCGGACACGTGGCAAAAAAATGATTGGAAATCAATTCGGGTTCATTTTTGACTTTTTGACATTTTTGAAAAAATGGAAAAATTTGACTTTTTTCCTCACCCCTCCGCCTTTGAATTTTGGAGCTGACACGTGGCACATGGTGGGTCCCATTGGGATCATGCTTCAATTCTACACATTTTGACCTTTTTTGGAAAATTGGAAAATTTTCACTTTTTGCCCCACATGGGCCCGCACCTCCGATTTTTCCCTCGCCACTGTGTCTCCTTGTGATTCGCTAGTGGCCGCGCTTCAAATTTTGATTTTGAGTCTTTTTTGCAAAAGGGAAAAATTCCTTCCTACCTCCCACCATCCCCGACCCGCCTTGCCCTCCGCCACATGTCCATCGATGATTTTCATGGGGCATGCTAATTTTTTTATTTTGAACTCTTTTGAAAAAGGGAAAAATCCCCTTTTACCTCCTCCGTGGACACCCTCCTCTCACACCCGCCATGCCGCCACGTGTCCTCCTCTGATTGGAGTGGGGGAAAAACTGATTTTGAAACTTTATAGAATTAGAGCCAAAAACTCTAAGTCCCCCTCGGCCCGCACTTCCATTTTGAAACTTTTAGGACACGTGTCCTCTCCCGATTGGCTATGGGGTTTCGGGCCAATTTTTGACTTTAAAATTTTTTACAAAATAAAGTCAAAATTTTCAAAGGGAATCTGACCACCCACCATCCCCCCTACCAATCAGAACATGCCACATAGGAAAATTTGGAAAAAATGGGTCCCTGGGCCCGAAAATGCCCCATTTGTCAAAAAATCAAAAAATGACAAGTTAGAACACTTCCCCACCAATCCTAGCCCAAAAACCGCCACATTGCCAATACATTTCGAGGATGAATTTGATGGGAAAATGATGCCCATATGATCATCAAAAACAAAAATTCAAAGGATGCCCTAGAATTCAATTTTTTTTCACCAAGGATGGAAAAATTTTTTTGATTTAAATCAAAAAGCATGATTTTTTCAACATTTTCGACCTGGGATTGAATTTTCAAATACAAACAAGTATGATTTGATCAATTTTGATTTTTCCATGATTTGGCAAAGGGAAAAATGACATAGCCCACAAAATTGGAAAAACTAGGGCACAAAAAAGGGCAAACTTGGATTATTCTTTCAAATTAGGGAAAAACAACAAGTTTGTGAGCATTTTAAAGCATTCAACTAGAGGGGAAGAATTTTAGACCATCAATTCAAAGGGTAAAATTTTTTGAGAAAATATAGATTTGGAAAATTAGGGCAACATGGTGCAAGCTCAAAAATGGCACCAACATCGGCTCTTGCTTGGGGATGGGCACTCCCAGTGAGTGCCACAAGGACAAAACGTAGACCAAGTGCCAAAATATCCATTGGGAAAAGGAGTCACGAGCCAAAATCACCAAAAACTAGCTGAGAACCCGACAAAAATGGCTACACACAGCAAGGCAAACCACAAACCGACAAAACACCAAAAACAGAGTGAAAAACCAAACACTATACACTATACAAGTTGTGCATACCTCAAATTTGGGGATTAATCCAAGAAATGCTTCAAATGCCTACCATTAATTAACAAGAAATTCAAGCAATTCCCATCTAAATCTTTGAGAAAAAGGTATGTTCACCAATTCTGATATCAATGGCATAAGGGCCCATCCATAATGCATCAAATTTTCCATGCTTGCCCTTGTCTTCATGCCTACTATCCCACAACAAAACCAGATCTCCAACATTGAAGGCTCTAGGAGTGACCTTCTTGTCAAACAATCTCTTCAATTTTTCCCTAAATCTGACATGCCTTTGATGGGATGCTCTTCTCTCCTCATCAAGCTCAATAATCTGATTGATCCTTGATTCATATGGGCCAAGCTCTTGATCTTCCAACTGTTGGGAAAACTGAAATGAAGATAATTACAGGTGCAAGGGTAGAAAATCCTGAGTTCCATACACCAATTCAAATGGGCTTTTACCAGTAGCTCTTTTAGGAGTTATCCTATCAGCCCAAACTACAAATTTCAATTGTTCACCCCATTTCTTCTTGTTTTGCTCCAAGGTTCTTCTAATGATCTTCAACAAATTCTTATTACTAGACTCAACTTGTCCATTCCCTTGGGGGTTATAGTTTGAAGAATAAGTTAGATTGATTCCATATTCATTGCACATTGCCATTAAAGGTTTGGCTCTAAAGCACATGGCATTATCAGCTACAATCTTGACTGGGACTCCAAATCTGCATATGATTTGATTCAACAAGAAGTCCATAACTATTTGGTGTGTTGCTTTCTTGGTGGGGATTGCCTCTACCCACTTTGTAAAATAATCAGTGGCTACAAGGATCCACTTATGGCCAAGCACTAGAAGGATCTGAAATCTCACCAATGAAGTCCATCCCCCATTGCTTGAAAGGAGCTTCAATTGATACAAGCTGCAAAGGAAGGGAGCCTGAAGCTTTTAGTCTTCCAGAGAAATGTTGGCAACTATCACATTTTCTAACCAATTGGGTTGCATCTTTGAAGAGAGTAGGCCACCAATAACCAGCTCTCAAAATCTTATGTGTTGTTACTCTTCCAAGCAAAGTGTCCTCCACAAACTCCCCCATGGAAATCAGCAACTATCTTGGGAGCTTCATCTTTAATTATGCATTTCAAGAGGACACCTTCAGGGTTCTTCCAAGCCAGCCCAAGGTCTGTGATGATATATTTTTGAGAAGCCAGCTTGAGGGATCTTTTCTGATTTTTATTTAAATGATCAAGATAGAAAATGTGTCTGAGGTAAAATATTATATCCTTGTACCACTCATAACTTACCAATTTCCCAAGAACATCTACCCTTTCTTCTTCTACTTCATTCACTTCCACATTCTGTAAGTTGCTCTCAGCCATGAGCTTAGCAAGACCCAAACCTCTTACTAGCTTTGTGGTTTGGATGTCCATATCATACTCCTACATTTTTTTCACCCATCTACATCTTTTACTTGAGATCTCCATCTCTGATAAGATGTCTTTTACCATGGTGTGGGGAACATAAGCAACAACTTTTGAACTTAAAATATAAGGCCAAAACCTTTGTTGCTTTCACCAAGGAAAATGCTTGTTTTTCCATGATTGTATACTTTAACTCAGCTAGCTTGTAAAGCCTTACTAAAGAAGGCAATAGGCCTCTCAGCCCCATCTTCATCCTTTTGGAGAAAAACAGAAGCAATGGTATTTAGAAGCAAAGGAAAATTTGGAAAGGCCTCTTATAGTTTGGGGCTGCTAAAATAGGTGCATGTTTAAGTGCATCCTTAATTCCTTCAAAAGCTTGAATGATAGCCTCCTCCCACCTGATAACTTGGTCCTTCTTTAGCATGCTTGTGATTGGAAGAGTCAACTCAGCAAAGTTGGAAACAAACCTTCTAATAAAATTAATTTGACCAAAGAAAGATTGGATGCCTTTCTTGGTTCTTGGGATAGGTACTTTGTTGATTGCTTCCACTCTCTCAGGGTCTATCATAACACCATCTTTTGACACAATGTGACCAAGAATCTTGGCCTTTTACATGCCAAAATGACACTTCTTTGGATTAAGAGAAATGCCATACTCCCTACATCTGATCAACATCTTCTCCAAGTGCTGCAAATGATCACCTCTCTACCTTGAAAACACAATCACATCATCTTGGTAAACTGCAATGAACTCATTGATGTAACCAGCAAAAGCAACATCCATTGCTCTTTGAAAAGTGGCACCAACATTCATCAAACCAAAGGGCATCCTAACAAAAACATATGTTCCCAAGGAGTAGTGAATGTTGTCTTAAGTCTTTTTGATTCTTTGACAACCACTTGATTGTATCCAGAGAAACCATCCAATGTAGAAAGCAACTTAGACCCTGTCACAAGCTGCAACATATTTTCCATATTTGGCAAGGGATAGTTGTCCTTCATGGATGCTTTGTTTAGATTTCTAAAATCCACACAAATTTTGATGTCTCCATTCTTCTTTCTGACTAGCACAAGGTTTGCAACCCAAGATGAATATCTAGTGGGCTGAATAATACCTCCATCTCTCAACTTCTTTAATTCCTCTTGCATTTTCATGGAGAGAAGTGGATTAATTGGCCTTTTCTTTTGTCTGAATGGTTTGGCATTTGTTTCAAGAGGGATCTCATGCTGAAATAAGTCTTCTCTATATGCTTTCAGCTCTGAATATGACCATGCAAGATAGTCTTGATATTTTTTCAACAATTGAACATAGACTATGTTTTTCTTCTTGCTTAACTGCTGCCCAACCAAAATTTTCTTGGTTTTTCCTTTGTTCCCAAGTCATGCTCTTCCACATCCCTTGAGGTAGACATGTTTCTATTTATGATGCAATCAGCATTGTTAAAATTTGACTCAAGTGCAACAAGACCTCTAGGAATGGTGTTTGTTTTCAATTGGATGATATCTTTTCCAAACAAAGTCTCTCTTCCTTCAGTCATACACACCATTGGTTCCCAATCAATATGCTGATCTACAAACTCACCTTGATTTTCAAGAACCTTTGCACTTGAGAATCATCATCAAACACTTTCCAATGCTTGATGTTGTCAGGGACAACTGGCCTAGTCAACACTTCAACATTGTACTCACAATAAGGTGAAATGGTGCAAACTCCAAATCTTGACCCCAACACTGCCAACTTTTCAGCAGCAACATTCAAACTTTTGTCATGGTGCATAATATTGAAGGAATCAAACATCTCAACTAGATCCCAAACTGCATGCTTATACTGCTTCATCCGCTGATTTTTTGTAGCATACAATTTTCTTATTTGTTTGACAACTAGCTCTGAATCTCCCTTTGCAATGATGTCCTTGACACCATACTTCCATGCAATTCTTAGACCCAACAACAAGGCTTCATACTCAGCAATGTTGTTAGTACATTCAAAATTAAGCTTGAAGGAAAAAACAAATTCTTCCAAGCTAGGAGAAATCAGAATTACACCAGCACCATTTCCAAATTTGGAGCAAGCTCCATCAAATAGCAAGGTCCAAGGAGAACATACCTGTTCAAGGCACTTTGACTGATCCATTTTGTGTTCTTTTCCATCAGCAAAACCAATAAAATTATCAGCATCAACATCAAGCAAACAACACTTCATAGGAAGCATTATTTGGATCCTCAATTAGATGCAACATTTTCTTTTCTCCATAGAGCTTGACAAGGCTGCCCTCAATGGGAATGGTGGAAAAAGACATATCCATTTGGACACTCCCTCCAACACTTGCAGCCCACTTTCTTGACAAAAGCATACCCCATTTGGCAGGCAATCAACAATCACAACATCCAATTTTAAATTCCTCCTCGGGATAAGATGCAAGCTGCACAACCAAACCTTTTACACAACCAACTACCAACACTTCTCTTGAGTCCATGGTAGTACACTTTCCATAGGTTGCTGTCACTTTGATATCCAACTCATTCATGACTTCTAGAGGCATGACATTACATGATGCACCGGAATCAAACATACAATTGTGAAGTAGCCTATCCTTTATAATCAAAGTTGTGAAAAATGGATCAACATTCAATTGGGAATCAACCAAAGATGTCCCCAAATATACCTCAGGTGTCTCTCCAAATCTTCTACTACTGGTGGTGTTTCAAGGTCAACAATGATTTGAGGAGGAGTTTCAACAACATTTACATTTCTACCTGGAGTATTCTTCTCTTCCTTCAACCCCAAGTACTCAAATGCTCTCTTCTTATGCTCAGAATTCTAAGTAACTCAATGATTGGAACACTCACTTTAATTTGGCTCAATACTTGGGCTATGTCATAGGGAACACTTTGGTAAAAAACAACATTGGAAGGGAGACAAGAAGATTCATTAGATGGCAATGGATTCTTGGCAGCTTGGGCATGAGGAGGACTGTAATTTTTGCTTGGGACAAGTAGAGATTTTAGCAAGTGTTTCTTTCCTAGGAGCTTCTTTTGGAATGCTTGTGAGCAAGGGTGTTTTAGGTTTGGCTTGAGGCCCACTTCCTTTAACAACTTTTCTTCTAGTGTTATAATCTTTCTCTTGAGCTACAACAACATTCATCAACAATTGTCTATCTTCCTCCAAAGGGATACCACCATCATACTTCTTAATCATCAAAGCTCTTAAGTATTCAAAGTCATTGTTAGGAATTTCAAAATCTTACACTACATCAACTTCAAGAGTATGGGGGAAGAAAAACTTGTACCCATTTGATGCAATCCCAAAAGGTAGCAAAGCAGTCCTAGCACTTATTACTTCAGTAGATGTTGCTCCTCCTTGTGAGCTTGAAGAACAACCCATCATGCAAATATCATCATCAGTACCATCATCATTATTAGCTTCACCTTCTTTGGTCCACTTCACATGGAGGATGGGGTAGAAAACACCTATCACACCAATCAATATCAGCAACTTCTTCAACAATAACAACCCTAGTAGTTAAGGGATCAGGAAACACTCTTCCTTCACGTGCTTGAGGATGTCTATTTGCAGATCCAATAGGCCCTTTACCTTTGTCATCAAACCTCTTCTCATTCCTATGGTGATTTCCAAATCTATCTTGTGCTTGCTTGCCTAGGTTGACCTTGTGAAGTCTACCCAATTCCCTTCTCAGCTCTTGCCAACTTGTATGAGATTTCTTTGATAGCCCTACCAAAGTTTTCACAACCTCTTCTAAATCAACACCTTTGCTAGCTTGAGGTTTTTAGGGTTTATCAATTTTACACCATCTCTCTTGAGAGGTTTCCCAACAGCCTTGATATTGTTTTCAATTTGAAGTGCCATGGTGAAAGCTTGTCTTAGATTGGTAGGGTTCTTGTCTCTTAGGTAATAGGCTGCCTTTTTATCAAATGCATCTGCATATTTGATTAAACAAGATTCATCACAAGGCCTCAAACCAATAGGAAGCCTTCTCAAAGTTTTGTTAAACCTTGTGTTGAAGTCATGGACTGATTCATTAGGGTTCTTCTTGATATTCTCAAACTCAGACAAAAGAAATCTAGGATCAGTCTTGTCACCATATTGCAACCTAAATGCATTTTTCATTTCAGTCCAAGAATCAATAGAATTATCAGGTAGAGCCTTGTACCAATCCCTAGCATCCTCTTCTAGTGTATGAATAAACAATTTGACATACACATCCTCAAACTCTATCTCAAAATCTTCCATCATATTATCAAAAAGTTTGAGATGTTGATCACCAGTAATAACATTGTTACCTTGGAATTTTGGCAACCTATTTCTCACATCTTGTGGGACAACATTTGGGTAACCATCCATTCCTCTAAAATTTATAGGACCAAAGGTGTTAACAACAAATGGAGGTCTAGGATGAGCCATGTTATTTTGTGGTGGTGATCTTGGAGGAGAAACAAAATGATGAGGAGTGAGAGGTCTTTGGGGAATGGGAATGAAATATTCAAAATAGATCTCTCTTAAGGGCTCTCCTTCTTGATGATCTCTAGAAAATTTAGAAAATATAGGAGAAGATTTAGGAGCAAGCCTTTCAAATGCACAAGAAGGTCCCTCACCTGATGGGGAATTCAAATCAGCAATAGGATTGTCTGAATCAGATCCACTTGAAGAAGAATTACAGTCCTCAATAATAGGCTGCTCACTTTCAAACTCAACAATAGGGATCTCCTTTCTTACAGTCAAGTCTCCAACAACCTTCCACACCTTTCTCCCCTCTAGCTCTGAGTTTCTTGAATCTATAAACAACTTCTTAGCAGAGTCCTTGATGAAGAGAGATCTTCTTCCTTCCATTTTTACAGATTTGAGCAACAAATTATAAATGACAAAAAGGTAAGACAACTAGTATTTTCAAGATCAAATCAGCATGGAGTCACCACTAAGGAATTTCACCTTAGTTGTGAAAGAATGCACTAAAATAATCTATCAAATGTTTTCTAGTACTAAAACCTTTGCAAGGATTTATAAATCAGACCTTCTTCTTCTTAAATCAATCAATCACAATGCACCCAAAGTGTATGAACTACTAGGAAATGGAAAAAGGGCAGACAAAACTTGAAACCCTTGTTTAAAACTTACAGATCTGAAGCATAGAATGATATTTTAACAATGTAGCTCAAATACTTGAATACACAAATGCTCAAACTCTTCAAACACTCCACAAACACCAAGAAATTCCAAGAAGTCCCCGGAAATGTGCACTAGAAAAGGTGTTGGTACCCAAATTTGTTCTCCTTTTTTCTGTCTGAGAAGCATCAGAGATATGGCATGAAGCTTGAAGTCAGATAGATCTTGATGTGTGTCATTTTGTAGCAGGGATGTGATCTAACTGACACTTAGATTTGTGGAGAGATGGATAGCACCTTGAAAGGATCTGATCTGACCCTCACTATTTTAGGTTGTGCCTTTCAACCAAGGTAAGAGAACCTATATTGTAACCCCCAAATGGTGAAGGAGATGAAGATATCCCTCAATTTATGCAAGTAGTATGAAAAGGCCTTGGGAAAATATGATCAACACTCCAAATATGACTTTCACAAGTTGTCACTCCCAGATTATGGAGATATTTTCAATGCAAGGCAAGGGTTACTGAAGACATTATATGATCCTGATTTGCTTGTGCATTTTTGTAAATGGATTGTATTATTTTGTTGACACACAATGCAATGTAGGGGTAGTATGGGTAGGATTAGTTTGTTTGAATGATTTTTTGGTGGGGTATTGATGAGACAAACTGGGATATATCAGATCTTTGACAACCTCTACAATACTTGAAACAACTATCAGATAAAATGCTTCAAATAATCAAGATATTCTTTCAACCAGAAGAGGCATAAATGGAAGCCCAGGTTGCACTCTTCACACAATATTTGAGAACTCACCACAAAATCTTGAAGTAAAGAACTCAATTAAACACAAAAATCCTTGATCAAACCATGCCTAAGGTGCCCCCAAAGGCTTACAAGCAATCTCTACAGTCAAGGAAGGTAAAGTGATTTTAAATTTGTTTATCTCTTTATCAGATGAAGGCTCTTTTGAACATGAGATTGCAAATGCCACTAAACTATCAACAAGAAATGGAGATCTATGTGTGATTTCTAAAGACTTTCAATGCAAGATTGCAACAAGAACAATGAAAACTATTTGTAGGCATTTAAAAATGATAACATACATCATATTGCCTAAAAAAACATAGATTAACTCAAAATCTTGTTAGATTCATCAGCAGGGGAGAGTTTCATGAACAATCTCAGAGCTGTGTGATGGCTATACACTTGTAACCAACTCACATACATGAAGATCCAACACAGAAGAAATTATCCTGGTTCTTTGGTGGGTTTCTTAGAAAATGAGCTTTTCTCTAGAATTTGCTCATGATTTTCAATTTTTCCCAACCCCTTTACAATTTCTCCAAAATGCATTATATATCTCTTGCCACATTTGATCCTTCTTTCCCAAGAAAAGAATATGCCATGGGATCAATTTTGTTACAAAACAATCCTCATGATTCAATGAAAATGACATCAAACAAAAAACATTCACAGGTTGTCAAGTGTGCCAAAAAGATTAAATCATTACAAATATCTGGATCATTATCCATCCTGGAGGCATGTTTTTTTCATCATTGAGGCATGCAAACACCTTTTACTCATCATTTTCACCTTTTTACCTTTTAAAATTACCTCTAACTTTTGATTTTGACATTTCACGTGTTTTCTCGGGTTGAGTAAAAAATTATTACAAAAACACCTCAAATCAAAGAATTAAGCCATGAAAGTGATGCCAATGATCCTAGAAGGCCAAGATGACACAAAATCACTATAAATTTGATGAATTTTGATGCAAAAATCATGATTCCAAGCTTCCTGGAGCTCCCATGGTGGTCAAAACAAATGGATGCACAACAACCATCGATCTTATCCATCTTTTAATCCTGGCCCTCCACGTGGAAGATGCAGACTTAGAAATAAGCTTGAGTTACCTTTTTAATTTTTTGGATAAGGTCGGACACGTGGCAAAAAATGATTGGAAATCAATTCGGGTTCATTTTTGACTTTTTGACATTTTTGAAAAAATGGAAAAATTTGACTTTTTTCTCCGCCCCTCCGCCTTTGAATTTTGGAGCTGACACGTGGCACATGGTGGGTCCCATTGGGATCACGCTTCAATTCTACACATTTTGACCTTTTTGGAAATTGGGAAAATTTTCACTTTTTGCCCCATGGGCCCGCACCTCCGATTTTTTCCCTCGCCACGTGTCTCCTTGTGATTTGCTAGCTAAGCTAGCGCTTCAAATTTTGATTTTGAGTCTTTTTTTGCAAAAGGGAAAAATTCCTCCTCCCTCGCCACCACCCTGCCCACCAACCCGCCTTTCCCCTCACATGTGTCCATCTTTGATTTGCTCAGGGGGCATTCTAAAAATTTTTATTTTAACTCTTTTGTGAAAAAGGGAAAAAATCCCCTTTTACCTCCGCGAACCCGCCGACCACCCCTCGCCTCCCACTGTGCTGCCACGTGTCCTCCTTTGATTGGAGTGGGGGTGAAATTGATTTTGAAACTTTATAGAATTAGAGCCAAAAACTCTAAGTCCCCCTCAATGGCCCGCACTTCCATTTTGAAACTTTTAGGACACGTGTCCTCTCCGATTGGCTGCGGGGTTTCGGGCCAATTTTTGACTTTAAAATTTTTACAAAATAAAGGTCTAAAAATTTTTAAAGGAATCGACCACCCGCCATCCCCCTACCAATCAAAACATGCCACATAGGAAAATTTTGAAAAAAATGGGTCCCCGGGCCCAAAAATGCCCCCATTTTGTCAAAAAAATCAAAAAATGAAAGTTAGAACACTTCCACTCGATCCTCAGCCAATGAAAACCCACATGTTGCCAATACCTTGAGGATGAATTTGATGGGAAAATGATGCCATATGACCATCAAAATGCAAAAATTCAAAGGATGCCCTAGAATTCAATTTTTCACCAAGGATGGTAGATTTTTTGATTTTGAATCAACTGAAGCATGATTTCTAAACATTTTCAATCTAGGATTGGATTTTCAAATACAAACAAGTATGATTTGATCAATTTCAATTTTTCCATGATCTGGCAAAGGGAAAAATGACATAGCCCACAAAATTGGAAAAACTAGGGCACAGAAAAGGGCAAACTTGGATTATTCTTTCAAAAAAAAATAACCAAGGACAATCTATCCGAGTGTTTTGGGAGCGATATTGGGGTCAAACAAGGTTGTTTGTTGTCACCCACCTTGTTTGGGTTATATATAGACAAGCTAGAGGAATGGATTGACAGGAAGGGTGGAGGTGGGATTCATTTAGCTTCCTATGTAGTAAAAATGTTGCTCTATGTGGATGACCTTATCCTAATGGCTAAAATAGCGGGGTTTATAGGAGCATTTGAGAGCTTTAGAACTATTTTTCCAAGAGGTGGGAATGCAAGTGAACATTGGTAAAACCAAAATCATGATCTTTACCTTAAAAAAAAAAAGGAACAAGTAAGCTTTGAGTTTGACGGAGACTCCTTGCAAGTTGTCAAGGAATACAAATACTTGGGACTGGACTTTCACACTAATCTCAGTTGGGAAACTTGTAGAGCTAAGAGGATTCAGGGAGGGTGGAAAGCTCTATATATGCTCTAAAATAGATGCAGAACATCAGAATTATGGGATTAGAAGACCAGATTGAACCTTTTTTCATCGGTAATCTCGGTAGTGCTTTATAGATGTGAGATTTGGGGAAGTAGCACATACGTGGGGAAATGGAAACAAATAAAAAGAATTAAAAAGCATCTAATTACAAGTAGTTTCAAAATAAAAACCATGGTTCCATGCGCAATCATCCTAGCTGGAAGTGGAGCCTTTCCAGTGGAAGCGGTGGCGATGACCCGGATATTAGGATACTTCAAAAAATGGAAAACATGGAGGATTCCTGTGGCCTAAAATAATAATAGAGGAAAAGTTAAATAGGAGGAAGAAAACTTGGATGAAGTAAAATGGTGAGTGGATGAGAAAATGGGCATTTGCATATAGGAGTGTCCTAGCACTAATGAAGAAATAAAAATTATGTGAGAGAGAATTCAGAAATATCATATGGAATAAGCACGTTGGTCAAAAATAATAATACTATGTCAAGAATTTTAATCCCACTTGTGATCATGGACAAAAACACTACATTGGAGCGATGATAAAGTGGAAGGCTAAAATGTTAATTGTGCAACTAAAAACTAGTTCACATCATCTTAGGTGTGAAACCGGGAGATGGAAAATACCCAAAGAGGAGTGGTCGAAAGGGTTTGTCAGTTTTGCATGTCAGGCGCGGTGGAATCAGAATGGCATTTTGTCATGGAATGTGTTGCTTACGGGGACATACAGAGAAATTACATAGATATTTTAAAAGTGGCTGATCTTACAACCTTGTTTGAAGAGGAAAGGGTGACAAAAATAGTAGATTTCTTGATCAAAATTCACAGCAGAAGAAGCAAGCTTAGGAACAAGTTGGAAGAAAGGAAGAAGTATAGGGCATTGGTTTGTGTTTACACTTCGGGTCCCATAGACTTATCGGTCTCGTGGAAGTCATTAAAAACTTGCATTTCATTTCAAATGAAAATGGAAAAAAAGATCGAGATGCCTCACAAATAAATGTAGATAAGTCTCTAAATGTATGGTGAATAGGATGGAAGGTTATCGTCAACAAAACAACAATTCCTAAAGCACCCATCAAACCTGTTGTAGGCCTATTCAAATCCAGATCGATCTCCATATAATTCATAAAATTAATCTGCTCAAATTCATATAATCCACATATTTATCATTCACATCTTGAAGTAGAACACATAATGGCCAAATCTAATGAATCGGTCATCACCGACTTTACTGCTTTGTTATGCCATGTAAATGTCGGTTCCTACAAAAGTCAAGTATTTCTTCTTTTTAATATGAGTGCTAAATAATTTTATTTCTTATTTATCAATATTTCCACCTATAAATACATCATTCTATGTTTTCTATACCCATGTGTAAAGTCATTCATGAAATATCAATTATTAAAAAAAAAAAAAATTAAATAGTGATTCTTGTACTTGTTTGCATATGTTTACTAGAAAATTATATTTTAAATGGTGTTATTAGGTCTAAAATTTGGTTTGTTGGAAAGTAACATGTGTCTATTAATAAGACATTAATTAAAGAAGAAGCTTCATAGTGTACCTAACCGATATTTATATATGATTTTAGAAAATTAAATTTTATTTTATAAGCTTAAATAGAGAGAGTTTATTTATTTATATTAAAAATAATTATATGGTACATTTCCACTTTCATTACTAAACCAAAAATAATACGGGTGGTCAAGGAAATTTGATATATCGATGGGGTAGGTACTCAATTATGGATTCTCTCATGGGATAATATGATATAATAGATAGTCAATTAAGTGTACATATGATGAGCATAGGGGATTCTTCGACCATGTTCTCATTCCTATAATGAATGCTCCCTCTCCTATAATATTATGGTTCATGAACCCTTCTTTTTCGACTTTATAGGTTAGGGTTTCGAGTTTCAAATATCATGATATCTCCCTAGATCAATAAAGGAACATGTGACATTAAAATTGATCTTAAATTCAATTCCCTAGAATCTATATTCATGTTTTAATCAGTATGGTAGACGTTAATGACATTATTTATAGTTGTGCATGGACCCAATGGGCCCAACACATCTTCCCAAATCGAGCATTTGTCGATACTTGCAACTATTAAAAAGATGTTCAATCTGAAATCTAAATTATAGATGAACATTGAACCCATTGTATTTTTTCCATTTTTTTATTTTGGCCCATTTAAGTGTGCCCGTGTTATAAAAAAATAAAAAAGGAAAGTCCACTTTCTTCATATTTTCTTGAAAATTATTGTTTCTTTCTATTGTAAAAGGGTTTGTTGTTGGAACCATAAAACTAACGGAAAATTTAATAGTGTTAATAGAGTGACCCACCATATAGCTAAATTCTTCCAAATTAAACTGATGTACACAAAATTTGACAACCGAGATAGATAAATTATAATCTTCAAATGGAAAAAACCATATGTAAGTTTCCATTAGAAATATTTATCATCCAACATGTCGTCAAAGGATAACATATGTTGCCCATGAAATGCCTATGTAAGATAAATATCTCTCAAACCTTAATAATAATTACACCTAATGCATTCTTTTCACTCACTTTGTGTTTGATATTCATATGGTTACTACATTAATGTGTGATGATGGAAAAAAAAATCCATCAAATGAGAAAATAAGGTGTCATGCCACTAAACATGAGTGTCATGCCACTAAACACAAGTGTCATGCCACTAAACACGAATGTCATGTGAGTTCATGTTCAAACCCAAACGCAACTAAAATATCCCCATCACTTGCCTTTCTTTCACTAACAACCTATGAAGATGTAATGGGAACAAAGATTGTTAGAAAATATAATTATTTTTATAAGTTTCCAACGATCACTATGTTGGATTGTCCACATGGCATGGCAATGAGAATACAAGGCTACTAACTTGAGGTTCATCTATCATATCATTATAAGTTGTTTAATTACATGGTAGGTGTCCTAGTATTTCCCCTTCCAAAGCTAACCTTATTCACTTCTCATAAGGAGACTCATTTTTTGTGGCTAACTCCTTGTGTTCTTTCCTCTCTTGTGCCTCAGTCCACATTTTTGATTTTAAGGAACTCAAGGCTTTCTCGGAAATGGCACCATCAGATAGATCTCTCTCTCAGCTTTCCAAAAGGTAAAGTTTGCCTCCTAACTCCTTATATTTTTCAAGTTATGGCTCGGCGGAGTTTTTGTGGAAAATTTTCCCATTTGAGGCCCCGCACCAATAGGAAGCTACCACGTGGCGTAGAGGAGTTCGGGGGTGGGAGGCAAATTGGAAATTTTTCCAATTTTTGGTCGAAGGTTCAAGTGGAAAATTTTCCGCGGGGCCTACGGACCAATCACAGTGTGACACGTGTCACAAGGGGAGGCGCAATAAAAAATTTGGCTAAGTGTTTTCCATGGGTGAATTTTTGAATTTTGGCCCGCGGCCAATAGGAACTCGACACGTGTCGAGGGAGGCTCACGGGCGTCGGGGGCGAAATGGAAATTTTTGCTAAGTTTTTGTAAAAGTTTCAAAGGCCAAAACCAGCCCGCATAGCCCGCGTCCAATGGCAGTGAGCCACGTGTCTTCATGGATCAAAGCGGTGGAGGAGAGGGTGGAAATTTCGACTAAGTGTTTTTGGCGAATTTTTTAAAAGGGCGAGTTGGAGGGTTGGCCCGAGCCAACCGGAGGAGGACACGTGTCCTAAGGAGAAGGGGAGTGCGGAGCTCGGGGAGGACTTAGAAAATTTAGCAAAAGTTTTGGCCAAAAAACTAAAAGGTAAAGGTTCTCCCCATGCCCCTGTCGACGAACCAAATGATGCCACGTGTCCCAAGTGGTGGGGCGCGGGGAGAAAATGGGAAATTTTCCCAAAGTATAAAAAGGTCAAATTTTCAAAGAAAAACCACAGAGAAGAAAGGAGAGAGAATTGTGCGATGAATCAGAGCTTGCCACGTGGCATCGACCAGCGAGTGATAAGGAATTTTGAAAAATTTTTCCAAAGACAAAAAGAGGTAAAATTTGAAAAATTTTCCCGCCGATCCATTTTGGGCCGTTTTTTCCCTAAATCTTCAAACGATCATATCTTTTGATCCAGAGCTTGGATTTTCACGTTCTTTATATCATTGGAAAGATGTTAAAATTCTCTACATGATTCCATGGTCAATTTATAATTTTGGTTCAGTTTGGAGAGAGAAAATTCAAAAACGGTTCTGGTACGTGTCCATGGCCAGAAATGACATTTCAACAACCAAATTTAATACAGAATGGGTCGCATTCTTCTCCAATATGGTCAAAAATGATAGGGTATGGGTTTGTAAGGTCCTCCATGTTGTTTTAATGCATTTTCCATCAATGAGGAATGGGCTCCCACGTTTTTTATGTTTTCTCTCTCCTGGGCTCGACCCATGCATTGTAAAAGCCAGATTTGGCTCATTTCTTGAGGGTTGAACACTTTTTGGCATTGAAAACTTCTTCTTTCACCTCCAGCAAGTGATAGTTGTAAGAATCAGACCTTTTTCATAGTTTGTAACAGGTTTATACCTCTTTGATGGTGGAATGCAAGAGATTTTTTCATGAAATTGACAGTGTAAACTCTGTGAATGCTTTCAGTCCTCTGTTTGTATTGTTTTACTTCATTTCAAGACCTCTAATTACATCTATCAGCTTGTGTATGTTTTCCCTTGTTGCATTTCATGAATTTGTGTCTATTTATATGGCAAGAAATGTTTCACCACTCCTTTTGGTGCATCACCATCTTTAGTTTAGTTTCATTTTTGCATTTTTATCCCTGTCTCCTTGCAATCTAGGGTAGAATTAGGATTAGAACCTCTGTAGTTGTGCAAAATATAGATATAAATCAGAGGAGTTTGAGGAACCAGCCTCTAATCTGGAGATTCCTCTCTCATTTTCACAAGTCCCACACTTGGAGAGAGGTTTCCATGTTGTGCAATCACACTGGATGCTCTAGAATCAACTTAGAAACCTGATTTGCATCCAGGGGTGCTGCTGATTTGCAACAACAGTTTTGGCACGCCGGTGGGACCTTAGAGGTCTCATTTTTATTGCAGCAAAGTTGATGTGCATCTGCTGCAATTTTCTTGCTTGAAAAGAGCTATAATTTGCATATCTGGCGACTCCAAAGGGAAGAATCAACTGGTTTTAGTAGTGCAGGCCTGAAAACTCATGAGAAGAATCACCACAAGGTCAAGAGTTGGAGAAGAAGAAGTGTTGTTTGAATACCTGCAGTTATCTCCAAGAAGAAGGAAAAGAGGAAGAAGGATTCAAAGGTCTCCATCTCCACCAAACAAAACTCTCTCAACTCCTCCACCTGGTAGGCCTTTCATTCAGTCAACAAGGGTTTTAAGACCAATTAGAATGGCACAAAACAACCCCTATGTCAACTTCATAGGTAGCAGCCCACTTGCCCTCAATGCACAACATCCAATTCCTATTGCAGCCTTGAAGAACATTCCATACTTCACTGGAGAAAATCAGACTACTCCAGGTGATCATGTTAAGGATATTGCTAACCTTTGTGCAATTCATGAAATCAATGAGATGCAAGTGGCTGTCAAGTTGCTGGCATCTTCATTCAAGGGGAAAGCATTGCAATGGTTTAGAAGCCTTGGAGCTGGTTCTATCACAAATTGGAATCAGCTGTGTATAGCACTTCATGAGCAATTTGGAGAGAAGGGAGACAACTTGTCTCTTTTGGAGCAGCTGACAACCATCAAGAGAGCTCCCAATGAATAGCTGACCGATTTCAACTTCAGATTTCAAAAGACTTGGGAGAGAATTCCAGTGGCAGTCAGGCCAATCAGAAGGTGCTTTTCTCTATTATCTCAAAGCTCTAAATTCTGATATTTCTATGTTGATTCAGTCCATGGGAGGCATAACTATCCCTATGGCTTATAGCATTGCCATTAGGGCTGAAAATTATTTGATCCAAGCTGGCAAACTAGCCCCTAGACCTCCCATGCCATTGTTTCCAAGTTTAGAGAGTCCAAATACCAATCAAGCACCTAATTTGGCTCCTTCTCCCACTCCTAGAAATCAGAGTTCAAATGAAGCTTCTACTTCATCTCCAAGTGCCCCAAATGAGCTTCAAGAAGTCATGAAGCAATTGCAAAACCTAGGCAATGAGCTGGTTACTCTCAAAAGGCAACAAGCCCAAGGTTTTAGACCTTCTTACCAGCCCCAAGCTCAGCCTAACAGGCAGCCATACCAACCACAAAGACCTCCTAATCCAGCTGCAAATGTAAATCAAACAAGGCCTCCTGCCAATAGACCATTTCAGCCCTATAATCCTAATGCCATATCTGCCTCTAAGGCATTGGTGCCAACACAAAACAACGTTGCTCAAGAGTATGATTGGTGTTTTCCATGCAATGAACCTCATAACCAATCTATGTGCTTCAATGGTGCTTTGAATCAAGCATTAATGGTGACAACTACTGGTGTGGAGGGTGAAGGTAGTCAAGGAAACAACCAACAACAAGAAACATTCCAACAAGCAATCAGCCCCAAATGACACCACATTGGTAAACTGGCAAGCAGAAGATTTCTGTGGCATGAATCAAGTAGTTTCTCAAGGTGTTGCAGCCAACACAAGGTCAAAAAGAAGGAATTTGGGTGAAGAACAGCCATTAGCTCCAACCAATCCACAACCTTCCATGGCTCCACAAATGGTTGGCAAGCAAAATCCAATTTCAAATGCACAAGGGCAGCCAAGAACAGCTCCTAGACCAACTCAAATACCAGTTATTGCTGCCCACGTGCAAGGAGTGAATGTACAAGCAAAGGGACAGCAAAGAGATCCTTCATCACCATTCAGTATCATTGATCAGATGAAGAAGACAAATGTTAATATATCAATGTGGGAATCCCTATCTATCCCAGGCCAAAGAGACTTGTTACAAGCTGCCATGAAGGACTGGCCAACTTCGAATCAGCAAGTTCAGATGTAAGAGAAAGTGCTCACAAATGCTGCCTAGCCTGAGGGAAATCATGGAGGACAGCAAGGTAAAATGTTGAAGCCCCCTCCTTTCTATGTTTCATTAATCATTGGAAATCAGTTAGTGCACAATTGCATGATAGATTCGGGGCAAGTAGCTCAGTGATGCCTAAACAAATAGCTGATCAGCTAGGGCTCCAGTATGAAACCATATCCAAAGGGGTAGTGTAGCTGGATGGGACAGCAAGTAACAACTGTTGGGGTGATTAGAAACTTGAGTCTTACCTTGCATGCATGTCCAAATGTTGTTGTTTTACAAGATGTATTAGTCATAGACCTTCCACCACTCTTTTCCCTATGCTTGTCAAGGGACTTCACAGCCAAGATTGGGGGATATTTGTCTGCTGATTGGTCACACATGCTATTCAGAATGAGGTATGGAACTAAGGCTACAATCAGGTCTGAACCTATTGCAAACTTCCACATTGAGCCTTACACTCCAAGTCAGATCAACGCCAATTGTTCAGCATTTGATCAAGAAGACCACCCAAGCACCGATGAAGCTGACACCAAGGTTGGAAGCATCCCAGATCTAACTCTTGATGAATGGGCAAACAAGGTACATGCTTTTGATCCTTATCAAGAAGTGGAAGAATCTGAGCTAGGGGTCTATTGCATACACGAAGAAAATCAGCCTATTCCTAGCATCACCAAGCCAAACCATGAAGATGACAATGAGGTATGGCAGCTGTTTTTTGATGGATCAAGGAGTAGACAAGGTGCAGGAGGTGGAGCCATGCTTGTTTCACCTCAAGGAGTAAAGTACTATTCAGCTTTTAGATTTCAGTTTGCATGCTCCAATAACACTGCTGAATATGAAGCCTTGGTGCAAGGGATGCATTGGGAAATCAAGAAGAAAATAAAGAACTTGCAAGTCTTTGGTGATAGTGAATTGATTGTAAATCAGGTCAAGGGACAACATGCTGCCAAGAATGATCTACTCAAGTGCTATAAGAATAGGGTGTGGGACCTCATGGAAGATTTTGAGGGTTTTGGCATCAAATCCATTCCTAGGAAAGAGAATCAAGCTGCTGACAGGCTTGCAGCAGTAGGGGCAGCCTTTGACATTGTGGAAAGCATTCAACAAGACAAGGTACAGCCAAACATCCATGTGATTGTGAGGCCTTCAGTGCCGGATAACAATGTCAGTTGGCAAGTGTTTGAGAATGACCAGCAAATCATCCATTTCTTGTAAGAAGAAGCTGAGTTCTCAGCTAAGAATCAAGAAAAGTTGGAACAGCAGTATGGTGACCAAGTGGTACAGCTGAGAACTAACAAGCTGCCCAAGGGACTTATCACTTTGGAGTCCATTTTTAATCCCAATGATCAGTTTAGAAAGGAGAAAGCAAACATTTAGGTCAAGAGAGAGGATTCAGTATCCATCTTGGTAGAAGAGAACAAACCATTGCAAATTGGAAAGATGACAACTGAACAAGAAAGGTATGAATTCATGCAGTTGTGTCAAGAATTCCCAGATGTGTTTGCTTGGAGCTACGAAGATTTGAAAGGTTTCAATCCCAACTTAGCTCAGCATACCATTGAATTGGATCCAAATACTAAGCCTGTCAGGCAGAAACAAAGACCAGTCAATCCACACATGGAGCCTCTCATGAGGAAAGAATTGGACAAGTTGATTGAGTCAAGAATCATATTCCCAATCAAGCATTCTAGTTGGGTTGCCAACTTGGTTCTAGTCAGAAAGAAGAGTGGGGAGATCAGATTGTGTGTTGATTTTAGAGACTTAAATAGAGCATCTCTCAAGGACCATTACCCACTCCCTTCCATGGAGCAAATCTTGCAAGTTGTGGCTGGCTCGAGAGGTTTTCACTACTTGATGGCTACTCAGGCTACAATCAGATTATGGTGAAGGAGGAAGACCAGTTCAAGACAGCCTTCACAACCAAATGGGGAACTTTTGCATACAGGAAAATGCCATTTGGGCTGTCCAACACTGGTGCTACCTTCCAAAGGGCAATGGACATGGCGTTCAAAGGTTTGATTAACAACGTGGTGCTGATTTACCTTGATGATATCACTGTTTTTTCAAAAATGCAGCAGACCACCTCTCTCATTTGAGACAAGTTTTCACGAGGTGCAGGAGATTTGGAGTGTCTTTAAATCCTAGAAAGTGTATCTTTCTTGCACATGAAGGAAAGCTCCTTGGCCATATTGTCTCCAAAGAAGGATTAGCAATTGATCCAGAGAGGGTTGAAGCCATAAGAGCACTACCATTGCCAAGCCACAAGAAAGCCCTTCAGAGTTTCTTGGGGAGGATAAACTTTGTTCGGAGGTTTGTCCCAGATTTTGCAGCCCTTGTCAAGCCCATCACCAAAATGTTAAAGAAGAGCATGGCTTTCAAGTGGACAGCAGAAGGCAAGGAGAGTTTTGAAGCAATCAAAGAAGCCATTTCTCAAGCACCAACTCTCATCAACCCGGACTTCTCCAAGGATTTCATCCTCTATGCATTTGGAGGTAATGACACTATTTTATGCCATTTTGGTACAGCAGAACAAGGATAATGATGAGCAACCAATTGCCTTCTTCAGCCGAGCCTAGATGACTATGAGGTGAAGTACTCTTTTATTGAGAAGCATGTCTTTGGCAAGAATCGAAGCTTGAAGAAATTCAAGCATTTAGTCTCAAACAACAAGGTCCAGTTGCTGGTCTCACATGCTGGGGTTAAGGACTTCCTCCTCAACAAAGATTTGAATGAGAAAAGGGTAGGTTGGATCACCCGTGTCATGGAGTATGACATTGAGATCAAGATCACCAAGCTGGTAAGAGGGAAAGGATTGTGTGAGCAGCTGGTTTTGGGGAAGCAAAAAGAAGTATGCAATGAAGAAGAGGCTGTTTTGACAGTCCAGGACAGCCATGAGCCAAGTGGCAATCAAGAAGAAGACAATGCTGCCCCCACTCCTTGCTGGACCCAAGGTATTATACACTTCCTAAGCATAGGCCTATGCCCCCGGAGATGAACAAGACCCAAAGAAGACACTTCAGATTGCAGGTTGTCCCATATGCCATTGTTGATGGAGTTTTGTTCAAGAAAGATGTGAATGGAGTGTTCTTTGAGATGCATTAGCACAAATCAGATTCATAGGGTGTTGGAAGAGTTCCATGGTGGACCAGCTGGTGGTCATTTTGCACCAAGAGTGACAGCTCTAAAAATCATGAAGGCTGGTTATTATTGGCCTAAAATTTTCAAAGTGATTGCTATGCATGGATTAAGAGGTGTAAGAATTGTGCATTCTTCACGGGAAAGAGAGACTTGCTGCCCTTCCATTGCATCCAATCTCGGTTGACCAGCCATTCATGCAATGGGGTTTGGACTTCATTGGAGTCATTAATCCCAATTCAAGTCAAGGGCACAAATGGATTTTGATAGACCACGGACTACTTCACCAAATGGATCAAGCAAAGTAGCACTCAAAGAAGCAAATGAGTCCAAGCATCTTAGACTTTTATGAGGGGATAGCGACCAGATTTGGTATACCTGCTACAATAATCTCGAGATAATGCATTGGCATTCATTGGATCCAAGGTGGTGAGTGGGCTGTCAAGAACGGGATCTACCTAAGCACTTCATCAAACTATTACCCTCAAGGTAATGGCCAGGCCGAGTCTACAAACAAGAACTTGTTGAGGATCATTAGGAGGACTCTTGATGAGAATCAGAGGTCTTGGCATACCAAACTGAAATCAGCCTTATGGGCTGATAGGATAACTCCCAAGAGATCCACAGGTAACTCTCCATTCAAACTTGTCTATGGAAGAGAGGCAATCTTGCCCATGTCACTTGAGTTGCCAACATTGGAACTCATGAAGCAATTAGAGTTGCTAGAGTTTGAGCCCATGGAGGTGAGATATGCAGAGTTGATGGAGCTGCAGGAGGTCAGAAATCAGGCATCCCAAGCAATGGAAAAGGATCAAGCTTTGATCAAAAAGACCTTTGATAGGAAGGCCAAGGATAGATCTTTTCAAGTTGGAGATCTAGTGTTGAAATGGGATGTGGATAGAGAAAAACCGGGAAGGCATTCAAAATTTGATGCCATTTGGAGTGGCCCATACATGGTCACGAAGTGCAAGAACAACAATGCTTTCCAATTGGCCTCATTGGATGGTGAAGAACTGCAGATTCCAGTCAATGGAATCTATCTCAAGCATTGCTTCTAGAGGGAAATTTACCACCTTGTAAATATTAGATTAGATTTTCATTCCTCCAAGTGCTTTGCACATTGTTTTGTTGTAGGTTAGTTTTGCTTTCCCTAAGTGCTTTGGCATAACTTGCTGTCCCTGGAGATGTTTTGTAGTCCTTGCTTCCATCATGTGATATTCCATCTTCCTCCTTGCACATTCTAAGTCAGTTGGGGTTCTAAACAGAATATTTGATGGCTCCATGCCCAATGGACTGCTTCAAGCTACTGGTACTTTCATCTAGCAGGCAGATGACCCCTCTGAGTCGCCAAAATTGTTATCCAAAATGTGCCCCAGCTCATTTTTGTGGCTAACTCCTTGTGTTCTTGCCTCTCTTGTGCCTCAGTCCACATTTTTTGATTTTAAGGCACTCAAGGCTTTTTGGAAATGGCACCATCAGATAGAGCTCTCTCTCAGCTTTCCAGAAAGGTAAAGTTTGCCTCCTAACTCCTTATATTTTTCAAGTTATGGCTCGGCGGAGTTTTTGTGGAAAATTTTCCCATTTGAGGCCCGCAGCCAATAGGAAGCTGCCACGTGGCAGAGGAGTTCGGGGGTCGGAGGCAAATTGGAAATTTTTCCAAGTTTTGGTCGAAGGTTCAAGTGGAAAATTTTTCCCGTGGGCCCGCGGACCAATCACAGTGTGACACGTGTCACAAGGGGAGGCGCAATAAAAATTTGGCTAAGTGTTTTCCATGGGAAAATTTTTGAATTTTGGCCCATGGCCAATAGGAACTCGACACGTGTCGAGGGAGGCTCATGGGTGTCGGGGGCGAAATGGAAATTTTTGCTAAGTTTTTGTAAAAGTTTCAAAGGCCAAAACCAGCCCGCATAGCCCACGTCCAAAGTGAGCCACGTGTCTTCGTGGATCAAAGCGGCGGAGGAGAGGGTGGAAATTTTGACTAAGTGTTTTTTGGCCGAGTTTTTTAAAAGGGGCGAGTTGGAGGGTTGGCCCGAGCCAACCGGAGGAGGACACGTGTCCTAAGGAGAAGGGGAGTGCGGAGCTCGGGGAGGACTTAGAAAATTTAGCAAAAGTTTTGGCTGAAAAACTAAAAGGTAAAGGTTCTCCCCGTGCCCCTGTCGATGAACCAAATGATGCCACGTGTCCCAAGTGGCGGGCACGGGGAGAAAATGGGAAATTTTCCCAAAGTATAAAAAGGTCAAATTTTCAAAGAAAACCCCGCGGAGAAGAAAGGAGAGAGAATTGTGCATGACGAATCAGAGCTTGCCATGTGGCATCGACCAACGGAGCATGGGGAATTTTTGAAAAATTTTCCAAAGACAAAAAAGAGGTAAAATTTGAAATTTTTTCCCGCCGATCCGTTTTTGGGCCATTTTTGCCTAAATCTTCAAACGATCATATCTTTTGATCCAGAGCTCAGATTTTCACGTTCTTTATATCATTGGAAAGCTATTAAAATTATCTACATGATTCCATGGTCAATTTATAATTTTGGTTCAGTTTGGAGAGAAAATTCAAAAACGGTTCTGGTACGTGTCCATGGCCAGAAATGACATTTCAACAACCAAATTTAATACAGAATGGGTCGCATTCTTCTCCAATATGGTCAAAAATGATAGGGTATGGGTTTGTAAGGTCCTCCATGCTGTTTTAATGCATTTTCCATCAATGAGGAATGGGCTCCCACATTTTTATGTTTTCTCTCTCCTAGGCTCGACCCATGCATTGTAAAAGCCAGATTTGGCTCATTTCTTGAGGGTTGAACACTTTTGGCATGGAAAAACTTCTTCTTTCACCTCCAGCAGTGATAGTTGTAAGAATCAGACCTTTTTCACAGTTTGTAACAGGTTTATACCTCTTTGATGGTGGAATGCAAGAGATTTTTTCATGAAATTTGATAAAGTGCAAACTCGTGAATGCTTTGAGTCCTCTGTTTGTATTGTTTTACTTCATTTCAAGACCTCTAATTACATCTATCAACTTGTGTATGTTTTCCCTTGTTGCATTTCATGAATTTGTGTCTATTTATATGGCAAGAAATGTTTCACCACTCCTTTTGGTGCATCACCATCTTTAGTTTAGTTTCATTTTTGCATTTTTATCCCTGTCTCCTTGCAATCTAGGGTAGAATTAGGATTAGAACCTCTGTAGTTGTGCAAAATATAGATATAAATCAGAGGATTTTGAGGAACCAGCCTCTAATCTGGAGATTCCTCTCTCATTTTCACAAGTCCCACACTTGGAGAGAGGTTTCCATGTTGTGCAATCACACTGGATGCTCTAGAATCAACTTAGAAACCTGATTTGCATCCGGGAGTCGCTGATTGCAACAATAGTTGGTTGTCAAAATTGCACCGTATCTCGTGTCCGGTAGAGTCAAGTCATTTGATTCAACAATGGGACTATCTCCAAGTTGTGGGACCTTACACACTTGAGATAGACCTCCGAAAAGGTCAGCCTTCCTCTACCTATTTCTCTCTGCTCTTTGCTACTCCTAATGCTTTGAAAGGGAAAACTAAGATAATAATGCCAAGGGACCATGGATAGAAGGATAACATGAAAATGGAAAAATATATTAAAGGATTTTATATTACCATAAAAAAGTGTCAAACACTATTTGTTTTGAGTGAAAATTAAGGAAAATGCATCGAGGGAGGCTAGGCACATGTAACACAAAATAGGGGCATTCATATGATCGGTTTCATGAGACATAACCAAAAAAATGGATCTGCAAGGACACAAAATGACACAACAAGCACACAATACAAGAGGGAGTCAAGAAAGAATAATACAAACATGTCAAGGTAGATAATAGCCATAAAATGATGCTTATATTACTTCAAATGATGCACATTATTCTGATGGTGAATGAGGCTAATATCTACATGAAAAATGCATATCTAGAGGTCTGCAACTCAAAATATAAAGATATTGAGTCCTTAGAAAATACTACAAGATCCAAAATTTCCGACCCTTTCCAATGAGCCAAGATCTTACATTTATAGATGGATCAATGAGATAAGTAGAAGAGGAGGAAAACTCATATTTTGAATCACAACAACCAATAGAAAGCATTAAATGCCCGAAAATCTATCGTAATCTATCAAATGTACTTCTCTAGGTATGCATAACGTGTAGGAGAAGGAAAGGGGAAATATCCATATCAAAACAAGTGGTTGGAGCAATCAGATCTGCTCATTAATGGCCAAAAAGATGTTTTCCAACTTCTCACCTACCAAAGCCCTGCTGAAATTTGAATTTGAATCCTCTGGATTGTATCCCATGCTAAGCAACTTTAAAATGAGACCAACACGCAAGGATTTGATCACCGGAGTAGAAGTTATGACCGTTAGAAGATCCGCGATGCAAAATTGACATATGCAAGACACATGGCGCAAGCTGATTAGTTGGAGGATTGGCCAACTATTGATCAGTTTTGTCATTTCTACCACATGTCACACATCTTCTGAATAGTATTTCATGATTTGGTACCCTATTGGAGTGCTTTAATTGGTTTCATGTAGCATACTCATCCTTATTAGATGATGACATAGCACATGATGGCGTAGAAGAAGGCACAAATGAAGGTGCATGGGAGAATGAGGCATGGAAAGAAAATAGAAGGAAGGTGTGTGTAAATATAAAACGTGCATGAGGAATGGGACAAAACCCATCGGAAGAACATATGGTCAAGGCACAATTATTACAAGATAATGTGTGGCATGTGAGGAAAAGCGCACGAGAATGCAAGGACTTAAAATGTTGATAATCAAGGTCAAGGCACATGCGAAGGGTGCTTGTAATGTTGATAAGAAGGTGAATTCACAAGGATTGTGCACTAGGGGAGAATGGAACAAAGAGGAAAATGAAAGAGAAGAGGAAGAAGGCATAAGAGGAAGGAGCTCATGAGGCATGCGGGAATCTGCAACCATGGAGATGTGCCAAAAGAGGCAAGTGAAGTGCGTGCAACCTACAATATGAAACCATAGATCCAGAATGGGGATATAAGTTATCCAAATAACTAGGGAGTTATTTTAGATAACAATTTGGTGAATTTTAGGGCCATGTTTCTACTACATGAAGGAGATCAGTATCCTGGAGCATCCATTGGGCATGGATTCTACTTTAGAAACATGAATTTATGATTTACAACTCTGAAGAACTACCCTAAAAGCCACTTTGAAACATATTATGAACTTTTTCTAAATCTGTTGAAATGTTGAAGACTATTGGAAGATGAGTGTCATTGTGGAAGCAACAAAAGAGCATGTGTAAGAAGCATGCAGGGAGAAATAACTATGTACAAACAAAACAATGTGTGTGCATCTCCCTTAGAGGAATTAAAACTACTCTAATATATACAAGACGATACAACAACAAAGCTTAATGGAAGGGTTTAAGATAGATCCCATTGACTAGGATTGAAAGTGTGCCACTATCAAGATGAGATAACACAAAAGACTTATCCTCCTTGTAGGAACTCGGTAAGATATGGGCCACTCCAAAGTGCATCAAACTTTGAATGGCATCATGGTTTAGCTTTGTCAGCATCCCATTTTAAGACCAAGTCCCCAGCTTTGAAAGATTAAGGCCTAGCCTTCCTATCAAACTACATCTTTGTTGATCATTTATGTTGTTCCATCTTGATCATTGCATAGTTACTTGATTCCTCAAGTTCAACAAGTTCTACCATTCTGATTTCTCTCTGTGCATGACCTCAAACTCTAGCGATGAGAAAAGTCTAATAAATGAAACCTAAAAGATAATGGAATTCTAGCTTCCTTACCATACACAATCTTTTACGGTGAATTACCTATTACTTTTTTACCATGATTTTATCGCCCAAAGTGCATGCGAGACATTTGTATGCCACTATCTTTGGTTGATATTCATTGTCATCTTCATGATTATGATCAGGTTCTTATTTTTTGACTCTACCAAACCATTACCCTTAGGGTAATAAGTGGAGGAAGTCTTCAAGTATATACCTAGATTAAGAGCCCAATCAATGATTTTAGTACCAAGGAATGATTTTGCATTATCGATTTTTTTAGGAACACCAAACCTTGTTATAATCCCTCGAGAAACTTGAGGATGGTGACTCGATTGATTCCTTGAGTGCAACACTTCTGTTCATCTTTTGAAGTAGTCTAAAGTTGTCAAAACCCACTTAAGTCTGACGCTTGAAGGAGGATTGATCATGCCTATGAAGTCAATACCCCATTGTGTAAAAGGTTGATCCACTTGGATTGGTTAGAGGGGAAGCACTGCCAATTTCTTCTTTCCTGCAAATAAATCACATTCTTTGCATTTCATGACCCACTTATGTGTATCTACAAATAGATTAGGCCAAAAGAGTCTTGCCATTATGATCTTCAATGTTGTAGTCTTGGAAGAGAAGTTTCCACCAGAGAATCCATCATGAAATTATGATAACATTTTTCCAATATGGGTGTTGTTAATGCATCTCAACATCACAACATTAATATTCCTCTTGAAGAGAAGACAATCAATCAGAACATATGGAATAGATTGCAGCCTTAGATGTCTTATCTTTGCTTTGTTCAGACCATGAGGGTATGTGCCCTCAGAAAGGAATGTATTCATGTCCTTAATCTAATTGTGCGTAGCAAGGACTTCATTCTGTTGAGGTTTTTCATGAGGGAGATCTTTATCTATAAACAATGAAGTCTCAAATTCATATCGTGCATCCTTAGCAAGTTATTTACGAGAGCGTGCTACCTCTAACCAGCTTCGTGAATTTTAAAATCACATCATACTCCATGATTTTGGTCACCCATCATGCTCTCTTCTCATTGATCTATGCTCCCATGATGAAGTCCCTAACACCAAAGTTAGAAACTAATACCTTGATATGGTTTATGGAAAGCATGCTCTTGAATTTCTTGAGCGCGTGCATGATGGCATAGACCTATTTTACCATGTGATTACATTTTAAGTCATAATCCTTCAATGTTTGGCTGAAGAAAGCCACTTGATGCTCCAACTGTTGTTCATTTTCTTATGTCGGGACAAGAATACAACACGTGTATCAGCACCAGTAAGCATAAAGGATGAAATCCTTTGAGTCATCTGGGTTAATGAGTGTTGGTGCACAAGCAATTTCTTGCTTGATCTTCTTAAAGATCTCTTTTCCTTCTACTATCCATTTTAAGGTTGTGTCCTTTTTGAGCATGAGGGTGATGGGCCTTACCAGTCCTGCAAAGTTAGGAATGAAAATATTAGCAAATTTGATTTTTTCCGAGGAAAGATTGTAAGGCTTTCTTGTGCACCTGCAAGGAGAAAGAGCCAGGATGGCTAAAACACATTCATGATTGATTATGATGTCATCCTTTGAGACCACATGGCCCAAAATATTTCCCTGTGTCACAAAAAAATCACACTTCTTGGTGTTAAGACATACCCCAAACTTTATACATTTCTTAAAGGCCTTTTCCAAATGTGTCATGTGATCCACGCTATGCTTTGAGAAGATAGTGATGTCATCAAGGTAAACCAAGATGAACTCATTGGTGTATCCTTTGAAGGAAATATACATGGCACGTTAAAAGTTTCTTTGTGTTTAATAAACCAAATGGAATATTCTAATATGCATGTGTTCCCCACATGGTTGTAAAATTTGTTTTCTATTGATCCTCTTCCTTGAACAGGATCGATTGAAACCAAAACAACCATCGAGCATAGAGAATCTCATGTGTGCCACCCACGTCTACTATAGAATCTACTCCATAGAAGGCAAAGGATAATGATCCTTGGGGTATGCCTTGTTTAGATCTCTGAAATCAACTTAGAGCCTGATTTCACCATTCTTCTTATGCATTGCAACAAGATTCACGACCAGTAGATTACTTGATTGTAAATATGATCTTTTCCTCAATGAGTTTAGACAAGTCTTTCCTCATGAAGGGATCTATCCTTGGATTTAATATTCTCTAATTTCTTCTAATGGGTTTGATACTAGGATCAAGGTCAATAGAGTGTTGAGAAATACTTGGATCAAATCCTTTTAGGTCTTCATATTCCCATGAAAATATATCACTCTATTTCTAACAGAGAGAGATAAAGGATTTTTTCATCTTGAGTGCAAGCTTTACTAGCAAATAACTCCTTTTCACGCACAATAATGACTAGGAGGATCTTCTTACATCATGCACATATTATTTTCTTCACCCTTGAACTCATCATTGGTGAAAATATTTTTCTAAGGTGACCATCCCTTTAGGAAACTTGTTTTTTTGAGTTGTATCACTTGGTCACCATAGTTGTCATGCAAATCAGCTTGCATGCTTGAAAATAAATTTGCTTCATTCTGTATGAACTAGACAATCAAAATGTATGTCACTTGTAGGACACTTTCCAACTAGTATTTTTGTCTAGAATAGATGGCCTAATCACCATTTTGATTGTTATGTGTTTCCTTTTACAAATTCCTCTACAAGAGAGAACTATGAGCCAAGTGTGGCCATCTGATTAGCTTCTTTGTTCAACTTGTGTGGCACCACCTGCAGATTCAGAGCATCAAATCCCTCAAGAAGGTCCCAAAATTTTTGTTTATAAGCTTTTAGAATCTTATTCTTTTTAGTGTACTTGTTTATGACCTGGTGGATAACCAATTATATGTCCCCAAAAATATGCAGTGCCTTGACCTTTTTCTTTTCAGCAATAAGCATACCATATACCAACGCTTCATACTCGCCACATTATTGGAACATGTAAACTGTAACCTATGGATGAAGAATAATTTATCATCCTTAGGGGAAATGAGAACAACACCCATACCCATGGTTCCTACTTCAAGATCTCATTAATGTATAATTTCCATAGACCTACGTTTTCTTTATTCTATTTGAGTGTGCACGACAACACAACTTCTTCTTCAAGGATGCAATATGTCCCAAGCCTTGTTTCAAATGCTTCAAGTTCCTCAACATATGGATCAAACTTATGGTTCCTTTCCACCCATTCATCTAGCACTAGGTCAAGTAGAGGAGGTGGAAGAGGTTGTTCTTTATAAACTTGTTATTGGATTTCCTTGATTAGGTAGTTAGCTTAAAGATGGAATGCATCATATGACTCAACATGATAGGAAAATATTGGCTCAGCTTGTATGGTAAACCGGGTACCATACCTTGTCTTGAGTAACATATGGGACCAATCAGAAGACAATTAACCACCCAATTTAGCAAAAGAAATTGCTTGAAAAACATAGGGCAAACAAAGGAGGTAGGTCAATGATTGACACATCTTGAGTTATAATTAGGCTTGGACATGTATGGAGGGTTAACTCAAGATCCTTGATGATTCCTAGAGTTGTAACAATTGAGCCATCAAGTTACAGGACTCCTTTGGACAAAGGGTTATACTTAAGACCTAGGACATCAACTATTTTCTTAGGCATGACAAATTACTAACGCTTGAGTCAATCATACAATTATGGACAAGGTGTTTTCCTATGATCAAGGACATATAGAAGGGTGGGGTTTTGACAACCTTACTTACTTGCTTCTCCTCTTCTTGGAAGATACTAATAGAATCATGTGGTTTTTGAACAATTGGATTAACGTGTGGGAGTTACGTCAGAGAGATTCATGCAATAGGTCGCACTGAGATGGAATGGCAGGGCATCCCACATTATGACATTTACATTTGTCTTCTTCATTTGGTCCACAATGTTGAATGGAAGACCTACTTGAATTTTTCTTTTGGGGCACAACATAATCCTTTTTTAATTGTTTAGGCACACGAGTGGAGTTTTAGTTGGCGCATAGGCTTGACCTACCAAAGGAGGAGTGCACCACTAAAAGGAGCTTTATGAGAAATTGCATGCTCACAAACTTGTGAGCCTTTACTATTGGATGCCTTAGCTACATCCTTTTTCTTTTGAGGATCACCCTCTATTATGGGCATTGAGACTTGAGTTCGGACTCGATAATTCTCCTCTTATACCTTGTGTTGTTAGCAACTTGGGCACGTGGTCTATATGTGTCATTTATAGCTTAATTGACTGCACAAAAGTCTTTAGTGCCAAAGAATGTCAGATTTTCCTCTAGATGAGTTTCTAGCTTTTCTTGATTCTCTGGTTCATCCACACTTGTTAAAGGCTCACAGATAGCAGTAGCATGAATCGAGTTAAGCTTGTGTGTGGGTAGCATTAGCATAGTGATATTGACTATGAGTAATGTTGCAAGGAAAGCACCATTTTGACTCTTGAGCCATATTGTTCTGATCTAGAACAAGTGCTTGACTAGTGCTAAGCACTAGAAGAGGTTGTGCTTGTTGGTCGTCGAGATAGGACTTTTAGAAGAGCAACAGTCAGGGGACAAGAAGTCCCTCCTCTTTAATGGGAGAGGTTCCCTTATTCAGAAACGAACTTATTTACAAATGTACAGAACATTGTTTTATGGTCAAACTTGGATTTTATGAAAGTGTTTTCCACAAGGATCATCAATTACACAAGGACTGAGGAAAGGGAATAAGAAGATGAGTAGAATAGCAACATTCAGAATTATAGATAGCAGAATAATTCTTCGTGTATGCGAAGCTTCAAAGAATTTAAGACAAGATCATTTGCGTTGGCTGAATGAGATTAAATTTAAAGACACAAAGTTCCATAAATAACCTTCTTCAGATTTATTAATCAAGGACACAAAGTTCCTTCTTGGTTGTACAAGATCACTGTATTTGCAAAACTAAACAGTATGCAATCAGAGAGACTAATGAGTTAGGAACAAAATGATCTCCACAATATTAAAGGAAAACACAGAGATAACAAGAATTAGATAGACAAAGAATGAAAAGCCCTTTTGTATTGATTTCTTTAAGATCTATTTACACTTTCAGCAAATATTCCAAGTTCTTCCTCCTCCGCAAAATGGCGTGGAAAGGCCATTATATAGCTTACAAGTCAGTTACTCTTCGTAACCGTTTCTTTTAACTAAAGAATAGTTAAGGACCGCCCTGCAATACTGATACCTTAGCGATTACAAAGAATACGAAAAGAATGGGAAGAAGAGGAAAGAAAGGAGGAAGGAGAGGGTGGCGATTCTTGGGAGGGACCCACTGTCTTCAGAATCCGCTGCCTGAATTTCTTCAATGACTCAGCTATATCTCTGCCACGAGGGACTGACGTGTTGGCTGCAGACTGAGTCCAAAATCCCAGACATTTCTCCATCTCTTTATCAAACTCGACGTGAGTATGATAATCTTTGTTTGCTTCTTCAATGGCGGTAGAAGAGAACAAATTTCCTTCATCTTTTCCTTAGAGATGGAGCTTTCCTTGAATAGATGATCTTTGACAAAAGCTCGAATCGAGCTTTGATTTCTTGCAAGAGGATAAGGAAGCACGAGTTTTCATCTTGAAGATGACAATGTATATCTTTGAAAGCAAGAATCGCCGGTGTCTTGAAAGCTTCTCCCTTCGCCAATCTGTTCTTCATTTCTCCTGACTTCCTCCAGGACTTTGATTTTCCACTCTATCTTTGTAGACCCAGGATTTTGATAGATTGTCTTTGGCATCATCGAAAATCTTATTCGCGATAAGATGTTCTCATCTGTCTTGTCCCATGAGGCGAAGGTCTACAATGCAAGCTGCTCAGAGTTTAAGCTCTTTATCCATAACCCCAATAGCGAGAGGATAGCTTACATTTGCAAATTGTCTACCTTTCCATGTAGTTTAAAAGCTTCATCGATGAAGTTTAGCCCAACAACAAGCATGTCATCCACCATGGCTTCAATAGCTCTGCCATAGACAGAATACTTGTGCATATCTTTTATACTTTGCACTTCATCTTGGCTTAGAATTACAGAGGCGGTAGAGCGATCAAGGGTAGGGTCCAAAACTTTTCCTTAGACAAGAGTGACTTGATAAAACTTGTGAGAACTTGGGCTTGTTCTTGGTGTTCAATAGTCTGCTGCCCTTTCTCTACCCTTCCAATGACTCTTGTACTGTTTCTGGAGGTTGTGAATTTCACCTTCGAGGAGTAGACTCTCCATAGGGATCTTGAAAACTCTAAGTCGGATGTCAGCAAGTCGATTTCGATTTTTCTTTGTAGGTTTAGCGATCTCCAAGAATTGCTGACCTTGGGCATCGGACACAGTCGGAGGTGGTTACGGCTTTCTTGGCACGAGAAGGAGTGGTGCCCAACAAGGCTCTTCTGACATCAAAATTTGGTCCCAAGCTTTGAGAGGAGGATTTCCTCTTCCTTTTGTCAACCAGTGTTACACCCAAGCAAAAGAGGAAGAAGAATCTGTAGGAGGGGCAAGGGGACCAAGAGACAGGGAGCTCATGACACTCAGGGTCTGCGCAGCTGTTGACTCAAGCTGAGATGTGAGTAGAGCACTGGAGGTAATGGCAGTAGAAGAATCAATAGCACCCGGAAGTTCAGTGCTCTGGACCTCTTTGTCCTTATCTGCTGGATCTTCAGGAACATTTGCAGGAGTTGGCATCTCGCTTTCTTCACTTTCACTGAGAACAATGATGTTCTCTGGCCCTATAGGCAACTCTGCCTGTTTTCTTGGAGGGTCATTCTCTGCAGGCTCCTTCTTTACCTCTTTGAGTTTCTTCTTGTATACCTGGGTAGATGGAGAAGGAGTAGATTCATGAGTCCCCTGATTCTTTGAGGCAGGAGGGGTTTTCACTGGTGTTCCAGACTCTGGAACTGATGCCTCTCTTATGGGTGTCGAATCATCCTTGGAGCTAGATTCTCCTGAGTGCCTCTTGAATTCTCGGATCTTCTTACTGAACCAGACCCTAGTCCTGATTAAGACTGGAGCAAGAATCTCAGCCTGAGATCATCTCTCTCTTTCTGTTCCAATCCGAGTCCTCCAGCAGGGTGTGCTTAATCACATTTTCATACTCATAAGAGTATAGATCAATTGTCATCTGGAGACCTTGGGAACTTGAGGCAGAGACTAAGTTCTTGGATCGGTGCGGAGGAGAACCTACCACAATGCCTTCTTCGGCTTCAAAATCATCTGCACGATCGGCCCGGTAGTCTTTTGTATACGCCTATGATGATAGACTATCTTGATGTTACATTCAATGAACTTCTTCAAGTCAAAAGCGAGGTTCTTGGCTTGAAGAAATGAACAGTGATAGGGACCAGGGCTCTTTTTATGTTCTGAGCATCCAGAGCTGTTTTGCATGTGTAGTTTCCCAGAGAGATGGGAAAGTGCAAGCAAGAAATCTTCTTGTCTCTGCAAGTTCTGTGCAACTTGTCTAGTTGCCTGCATATTTCAATCAAAGCCATTTTGTCATTGCGAGAACATGGGAAGGCTGAGAGGAGTGCTTTCATAGCCAAGAAGCTCCGATATAGGAAAATTTCTGAATTGAATGAAATAGGCTCCATCTTTGCGATATCAGGTTCATTGCTTCATCGAAAACCTCTACAGCGATATCACCTTCGAGCAATCCGACCACGTACATGGTGAAAGCATCATGACCCTTCGAAATTGTGGTCTGCTGGTCTCAAGGTGGCTGTGGGCAATAGGCATACACTGGATCATCTTTGTGTGCATCTATATAGGAGAAACCAAACCACTACTGGATCTTGCTAGGGTATACATCGAGATATGAAGTCATATAGAACTTCTTTGTTTCTTTGAACGTTGGATAGTTTCTCTACCAAATTCATAATGATGATCTCTTCGATTGATGTTTTGTGTTCCTCGCACACCATGCGATGAGCGGGCACATCAGAAATGAAACTCATTGGTGGAGGGAAAACCCATAACCGAGCAGCCAGGATTATGAAGTCGTGATTCCTCATTGAAATCGCTCGGAAGAGGGTTTTGGTTAGGCGAGAAGCACCTTTCTTAGGGTTCTTCAACCAAGACTTCGCCACTCGCGCCTTGTATTTGTCACTGTCTTGGTCGAACATAGCCTGTGCTTGATCCCGGGAGACGACTATAGCATTGTCCATCTCCGGAATCCTCAGAGCAGCGCCAATGGTGGCAGCGTCCAGCTTGGCAATGAGTTCCCCATGTACATTTGTCAATTCGCTCGAAGCGGGGTCGAAGTGAGCTCCACATGAAAGCACTGTATCAGCACACTGTACTGAGATTGGGAATCCTCTGGCAAAAGCTAAACCACTATCATTAATCATCTGTGCCATTGGTGTAGGGTTTGCATCTGTCATTCTTGCCCAAAAATCACCGAAGTCGAGATGACGAGCTTCGCTGTCCCCTATATTGCTAATGGCAGACTCAAGCGGAGAAATTGCTGCTCCTATCCTGGAACTTGATCTTCATATTGATAGCCTCGGAGCTGCAACCTAGACTTGGAAGGAATTTGCAAATGGAGGGGAATTACGCAGGTTTTCAAATTGCGAGGGTTCGAGCAAAAGATAGCATGGAAGCAATGCGAAAAATGCAAAGGGAATGCTCTTATATAGCCGTTTGAGAGAGGAATGACTTTAATGTGCATTGAATACACAACCACCAATTTGAAAAGCATCATACTCGGAGTGAGCGGGAAAAACTAAGTGTGAATGACACTTGGTACGCTTGGAACATTTGAGACGCGAATGCGCTTGAAACACACGGCTCGGCCGGGTTAGGGCGAAAAATAGGAAGAGGACGCACAAATGCATTTGGGACAAATGGGACGAAAATGTGCGAAGTACGTGATTCGGGTGTTTCGGCCGAAAATGGGAAAGCTCGCACTTTTTAAAATGGGGGCGGTTGGGACAAAATTGCACGAAGGACGCGGTTCGGGAAAATCGGCCGAAAATGGGAAAGCTCGCACTTTTTAACTTTGGGACATTTGGGACGGGGAAAGTGCGAAAAGCACGCGGGAAGGATGATTCGGCCGAAATTGGAACAACATGCAAAATAAGTTTTGGGACACTTGGGACAAAACTCTCCGACGGGCCGAAAATGGGACAGCTTCGGGGATTTCGGCGGTCGGGTAACAGAATGCACTTTCGTACTTGGAACAGATGGGACAAAAAGTTCCGACAGGCCCGAAAATCACACAAAATGACCCAAAACACAGATTTTTTTCAATTTCACGACTTAGGCATTTCAGAGAACAACACTTAAACTCAAAATTTTGAAAATTTTACTCTTATCAGAGCGGGGAATTTTGAGTGGACAACAGCTGGCTCCTTCTGGGGATGACTTGGTATAAATTCATGGAATGAGACAAGGCAAGAACTTAGATAACTCGGTGAAGCAGACCAGTGCCTTATCCATTGGGCAAAGGAGTCAAAAACAAACCAACACAGAGGGCAACACACACAACAATGAAGGGGAAACACACCGAAAGCAGAAAAGCAAAAACACTGTACAGAATATACAAAGGGACTCCCTAGTCACCTACGACTTGAACAACTTCAAATACTGCCCACTATAATGAAGTGGGAGAGGGGAACCATCCATGTAATCAAGATAGAAAGAGTTCTTACCAGCAAAGTGTCTTATCTTGAATGGTCCGAGCCACAAGGAATCAAATTTTCCATGGCTGCCATGAGGTTCATGTCTTTTGTCCCATAACAACATGGTATCTCCAACTTGGAACTCTCTGAACCTAGCTTTCTTATCAAACAGAGCTTTTACCTTGTGGTGAACAGATATCCTGTCAGCCGCAACCTCAATCTGTCCTCATTCGGTTTGTGCAGTGTACATGATTCTTTTATCGAGCATCATCGAAACTAGTATCCTCAATGGCCTTCATCAGGTGCAAGGCTGGCAGTTCCACTGTCACTGGAAATTGAGCTTCTACTCCATACACCACTTGAAAAGGAGACATTCCAATGGCTCTTTTGGGTGTGACCCTGTCTGCCCAAAGAGCATCATAAAGCTTCTTATGCCAGTTTCGCTGAGATTCATTGACCAACTTCCTTATGATAGTCACCAGATTTTTGTTGGTGGATTCTGCTTGTCCATTTCCCTGGGGGTAATAATCTGAAGAATGAGCTAGAGAGATGCCATACCCATAGCAGAAATCCATTATCTCAGTTGAGGAAAAGTTCGAAGCATTATCTGTTACAATCTTGTTAGGTACACCATACCTTACCAAGATGTTCTCTTTGATGAAGTTGCATACAACTTCAGAAGTAGTGCTCTTGACTGGAATAGCTTCCACCCATTTGGTGAAGTAGTCAGTGGCAGTTAGCACATGCGTGTGACCAGCACTAGAAACAGGGTTCAGTGCACCAATGAAGTCTAGACCCCACTGCTGAAATGGTTCCTCAATCACAACTGGCTTGAGAGGTAAAGATGCCAATTTAGGTCTTCCCACAAAGGTCTGACAAGCTTCACATTTATCCACCCACTTGGATGCATCTCTGAACAAGGAAGGCCAGTAATATCCTCCCCGGAGTATCTTGTGAGCTGTGACTGTTGATGAATAGTGCCCTCCACATGCCTGATCATGGAAAGCTGAGAGCAACTTTCTCTGCTGCTCCTTGTCCACACACTTCAGAAATCTCCCATCTAAACCACGCTTGAACAAGGCATTTTCCCATAGTACATATTGTGTTGATCTCAATTTATGATCCTCTTTTCCTTGGCGATTAAATGAGAGGGGCATTCCCCATAGGTGAGAAAATGGGCAATGTCAGAATACCATTCATCGACTGAACTAAGGAATAGGACAGTAGGAATGTCAGCTTTCTCCTCCAGCAACTCATGTTTGGCTCCTTCAGCAATGAGCTCACAAAGACCCTTTCCACGAACCAGCTTGGTCGGTTTGATATCAATGTCATACTCCTGGACTTTAGCCACCCAGTTTCCTCTCTTGGACCCAAATTCTTGCTGTGTAAGAATTGACTTAACTGTCGTATAGATCTCTGGAACCAAAGACCATAGAGTGAGAGTTGAGGATATAAAGCAGGCCGCTTGACAGCTTTGACTACTGCAAAAGCATGCTTCTCCATCATGGTGTATTTCAGCTCATGATTCTTCAGGATATAGCTCATGAAGGCAATTGGTAGCTCATGTCCATCAGAGTCTTCTTGGGTTAAGACAACAGCCAGGGTATTATCTGTAGCATAGCAATAGATGATGAAATCTTTGCTGAAGTCAGGACAGGCCAAAACTGGAGTTTTAGCAATGGCTTTCTTGATACCCTCAAAGGATTCCTTTCCTTCAGAAGACCAACCAAATGTTTGCTTCCCTTTCATCATCTGAGAAATGTTCAAAGTCAACTCTGCAAAATCAGGGATGAATCTTCTTAAAAAATTGATCTTACCGAAGAAGGAATGCACGCCTTTTTTACTGGTTGGGAGAGGAATTTGCTGGATGGCCTGAACTCGTTCAGGATCAATCTTAATACCATCCTTGGAGACAATGTGCCCTAATAGTTTTTCGTAATACGAGAGCCAGCATTTTTTAGGATTTAAAGAAATCCCATGCTCTTGGCATCTCAGCGACTGCATTTCAAGGTGATCAAAATGATCTGCTCTTGTCTTTGAAAACTTTGTCGAAGTCATCAAGGTATATGACGATACATTTCCCTTTCAAGCTTCCAAAAGCCAAATCCATAGCTCTCGGAAAGTGGCACCAAGCATTAACCAGCCCAAAAGGCATTCTCTTGTAGGCAAAGGTACCCTGGGGAGTGGTGAAGGCTGTCTTGTGTTGATCTCGCGTGATCAACCTCTACGATTGTATCCGAGAATCCATCAAGCATAGATAACATTTCAGATCCTGCATTCGCTTGCGATATTTGATCCATCATAGACAGAGGGTAGTTATCTTTGAGAGAAGCTTCGATTCGAGTTTCTAAAATCAACACGAGATGCGGATCTCACCATTCTTCTTCCTAATGAGCACAATGTTTGCAATCCATGTCGAATGGTGAATGGGAAAAATGATTTTAGCCTTCAACAATTTCTGAATCTCCTGAAATATAGTGTCAGCTATTTTGGGATTATACTGCCTTTGTTTCTGCTTGAAAGGCTTGATTCCTGGTTTGAGAGGGATAGAGTGCTGCATGTCTTTTGGCTTGAAGGCTTTTAGATCCTCATAAGAATATGCAAGAACATCCTTATACTTCCTTAGAAGATCAATTGCTTTTCTCCTCTCGTCGGTTGTGCAACATTTCCCAATATTTACTAGCTTGGGGTCGTATAACTCCTATATCAATCTTATCATACTCGGTGATTCTTTGAGGTCCGATCCAGAAGCCTTAGATTTTACATATCTATCATGTTTATCAAACAACTCCTCCAAACTCACCAAACCTTTGGGAATCTTGTTTCCTTTGAGTTTAATGCATCCTTCCGATCTGTTTCTTCTCCTTGGGTGTCGAACAGTGGTCGAGGACACACTCTCACGAGTGGTAAGTTGTCACTTCCCTCAAAATATAGTTGTTCGAAATTCCCCTTGAGTTCCGGGAAGGAAAGAAAATGCTGGTCATCATTGAAAACTTTCGCTTATTGGTATTGTCGGTACACTGGGCGGTGGACCATTTCAATAGTGAACTTATCTGAGAGAACTCAGGATGGGGAATCGATAATGACCCAGAGACGGCCGGTGAATCAGCCCTATTTGTTATTTTCTCTAGTATTGCTTCAATAGAGAAGGCATCAAGGAATTCAATTGAATCCCAAACCGATTCGATAATGCTTGACCTCCCATTTTTACCTGAAAAGACTTGACTTGCTTCACAATCGACTCTCGCATCACCACGAGCCGAAGATTTTTACACCTCGTTCTTTGGCCACTTACGGTCAAGAATGAGAGCCTCATACTCTACTTTGTATTGTTAGTGTTTTCAAACTGCAACTTAAATGAAAAAGGGTGTAGGCAGCCTTCGGGTGACACTAGCAGACACTAGCTCCAACAGTAGAGGAACAACTTCCATCAAATTCTAAAATCCAAACACCATTGGGATCTTTGGGTGATACTTTGGAGGGTTGGATTTCATTAGGACGAGAATCATGTAATTACCATGACCTATGTCTTCATAGAGTATTTGTGCCTTAGGATCATCCGTTTTCTGCACAATATACTCAGATTGTTTCTCAGGCAGTAGCTTCTTCATGTGTCCATTGACAGGTATAAGTGCATGTGACCAATCCATTTGAATCTCTCCACCCACATCTTTACAGAAGTTCCTACTTAGCAACATTCCATAAGAAGGAGGAATGTCTGCTACTAGGATGGTAGCCAAGACTTTCTTTTCAGGTAAAGCAGCAAAAGCCACTTGTGCATCTTTAATCCTTCCAACCAAAGGCACTTCCTTACTTTCCATGGAGTAGCAAGATCCATAAGTACGAGTAAGGGTCAGGCCTAAAGCATGAGCTACTTTAGAGCATCACGTTATCTGAGGCTCCGAATCTATGACACATGATTACTAAGCCTATGGCCGGCTATAAGAAGTGTTACATAAAAGGCTTGATTTTGTCACAGTGAGGTGACAAAGCAGCCATTTCTGAGACTAGGCTGTGGTATAGAAGGAGGAGTGGGCAAAAGGCCTTTAGAGGTGGTCTTGGAATGGGAATTTACAAATTGGATCATCTTGGCAAAAGCTTTGGGATGGGTTTGGTAGTATTCAGCTTCTGAAATTTGAACCTTAGTCCTTTTTAGATGATCAACAATGTCAAAGGATCCAGAGGTGGATGGGCCATCATCATTTGGAATTCTAGGCTTATCAACTTTAGGAGAAAAAGAAGAAGAAGCAACTTTGGTAGCAGGATTGATGGGACTTACCTTTGGTGCAAGAAGAGGTAGGGATAGGAGATCCCCTTTGGCAATTACAGGAATAGTTGTTGGTTGCTCCTTAGATTTCTTCATGGGTTGTGTTACTTTCTCCTTCTGCCTTGTCTGTTCTCAAGTCATGACAGCAAATGATTCACTGTTCATATCTGCTACCACTTCATCATAGTCATCTCCATCATCAGTGCCTTCGGTGGTAAAGAAATTAACCCGAGATCCTTCGAGTTCTTCCGCCTCATCATCAAATTCCTCCAGGAACTCCTCACGAGCTTCATCGTCCACATCATCATCTGGCTCTTCAACTTCACAGGTTGCATTCACAGGAACTTTGACAGGAGGACCTTCAAGTGCTAGTCTTGTGTGAGGAGCAGGCAAACGATTTCTGGGCTGGAAATTTCTTCTTGGAACATCTGCATACGGGGCATGCTGAGCCAATTGTTTCTTTATAGCTACTAGATCATTTGCAAGTTTCTGGACTAATGGATCAGTATTGGGTCCAGAGGTGGAGGAGGAAGAAGCAGCAGATTTAGATTTGGGAGGATCTCTCTTCAACTTCCCTGACATGATCAGGTCATCCTCGACACTAACAGCCAGTTCTTGATCCAGAATTAACGTTCCAAGATTAGCCCTTCTTAGAGCATAACTGACTTTGGGCGTTTGAGCATTTAGAAAGAAACATTTTTGAATTTGATCAACCGGTCGAGTATTTACAGGAATTTTGTTGATCAGTCTGTTGAACCGAGCCACAAATTCTCTCATGGGTTCTGATGGATCTTTCTTTATCTGAGAAATTTGGGCAAGCAGGGCATGCACATCTTCTACCGGCTTGAAACGGCTTTCGAACTGAGTTCTCATTGTATTCCAGTCGGTGATGGCACCAGCCGGAAGGTGATAGAACCAGTCAGCAGCATTATCCTGTAACGTCTCAACGAACAGCCTTACTGAGACGTCTTCATGTTCAACTCCCAAGACTCCACATGCAACTATGAAGGCTGCAATGTGTTCATCAGGGTGTACTTTGCCATCTCCTCTAAACTTGGGGAAGTTCTTTCGGTTACCTCTAGGTAACTCATGCAAAGGCTGAGTAAGGGCCAGGGGCCCAACACGTTGACCCCATGGCAATTGTGCCGCCATTCTTGGAAATACGGCTTGGAAGGGAACTGTAGCACCAGCTAGGATCAAAGCTCGTAGATTGGGACTAGCAGGTTCTGAAGGAATACCACCCGTAGGACTTCTATCTTGAACAGGCGGAGTGCTCGTTGAGCGAGTTCTTCTATTTGAAGGAAAGGAAAACCTGTTGCTTCAAAAGTGGCGAGAATCTTTGATACCAAGGGTCCTTCTCCCTCGAGTGAAACGCGGAGTCGCATGATCAAAGGATGATAGAAAAATTACGATCTTGGAATGCGGTTTTCCCAGTGGAGTCGCCAAAAGCGGTGGTCGTCCGATAGGACTTTTTAGAAGAGCAACACTGTCGGGGGACAAGAAGTCCCTCCTCTTTAATGGGAGAGGTTCCTTATTCAAGAAACGAACTTATTTACAAATGTACAATGAACATTGTTTTATGGTCAAACTTGGATTTTATGAAAGTGTTTTCCACAAGGATCATCAATTACACAAGGACCGAGGAAAGGGAATAAGAAGATGAGTAGAATAGCAACATTGAGAATTATAGATAGCGAGAATAATTCTTCGTGTATGCGAAGCTTCAAAGAATTTAAGACAAGATCATTTGCGATGGTGAATGAGATTAAATTTAAAGACACAAAGTTCCATAAATAACCTTCTTGATTTATTAATCAAGGACACAAAGTTCCTTCTTGGTTGTACAAGATCACCTGTATTCAAAGTGAATAGTAATAGTATGATGGAGAGACTAACGAGTTAGGAACAAAATGATCTCCACAATATTAAAGGAAAACACGAGATAACAAGAATTAGATAGACAAAGAATGAAAAGCCCTTTTGTATTGATTTCTTCAAGATCTATTTACACTTTCAAGAAATATTCCAAGTTCTTCCTCCTCCGCAAAATGGCGTGGAAAGGCCATTATATAGCTTACAAGTCGGTTACTCTTCGTAATCGCTTTTAACTAAAGAATAGTTAAGGACCGCCGGTTACTGCAATACCTTAAGCGATTACAAAGAATACGAAAAGAATGGGAAGAAGAGGAAAGAAAGGAGAAGGAGAAGTGGCGATTCTTGGGAGGGACTCACTTTCTTGAATCCATTTGCTGAATTTCTTCAATGACTCGGCTATATCTACGCCACGAGGCACCGTGTTAGCTACGGATCGAGTCCAAAATCCCAGACATTTCTCCATCTCTTTATCAAACTCGACGTGAGTATGATAATCTTTGTTTGCTTCTTCAATGGCAGACTGAAGAGAACAAATTTCCTTCATCTTTTCCTTAGAGATGGAGCTTTCCTTGAATAGATGATCTTTGACAAAAGCTCTGAACTGAGCTTTGATTTCTTGCAAGGACAAGGAAGCACCAGAGTTTTCATCTTGAAGATGACAATGTATATCTTTGAAAGCAGCAGCTGCCAGTGTCTTGAAAGCTTCTCCCTTCTGCCAGCTGTTCTTCATTTCTCCCACAGCTTCCTCCAGGACTTTGATTTTCCACTCTACGCTGTAGACCCAGGATTTTGATAGATTGTCTTTGGCATCATCGAAAATCTTATTCGCTAGTAAGATGTTCTCATCTGTCTGTCCCATGAGGTGAAGGTCTACAATGCAACTGCCTCCGAGTTTAAGCTCTTTATCCATAACCCCAATAGCAGAGGATAGCTTCTGTTGCAAATTGTCTACCTTTCCATGTAGTTTAAAAGCTTCATCGATGAAGTTTAGCCCAGCAACAAGCATGTCATCCACCATGGCTTCAATAGCTCTGCCATAGACAGAATACTTGTGCATGTCTTTAATACTTTGCACTTCATCTTGGCTTAGAATTACAGGAGGCGGTAGAGCAGTCAAGGGGTAGGGTCCAAAACTTTTTCCTTAGACAAGAGTGACTTGATAAAACTTGTGAGAACTTGGGCTTGTTCTTCCAGGTACTGTTGATAGTCTCGTTTGCCCTTCTCTACCCTTCCAATGACTCTTGTGACTGTTTCCTGGAGGTTGTGAATTTCACCTTCAGGAGTAGACTCTCCCATAGGGATCCTTGAAAGCTCTAAGTCAGATGTCAGCAAGTCTGATTCTGATTTGTCTACTGTAGGTTTAGCAATCTCCAAGAATTGCTGACCTTGGGCATCAGACACAATTCCGGAGGTGGTTCTGGCTTTCTTGGCACGAGAAGGAGTGGTGCCCAACAAGGCTGCTACAGCATCAAAATTTGGTCCCAAGCTTTGAGAGGAGGATTTCCTCTTCCTTTTGTCAACCAGAGGTTGCACCAAAGCAAAAGAGGAAGAAGAATGCACAGGAGGGGCAAGGGGACCAAGAGACGGGGAGCTCATGACACTGTGGTCTCTTGCAGTGCAGTGTTGACTCAAGCTGAGACGTGAGTAGAGCACTGGAGGTAATGGCAGTAGAAGAATCAATAGCACCCGGAAGTTCAGTGCTCTGGACCTCTTTGTCCTTATCTGCTGGATCTTCAGGAACATTTGGAGGAGTTGGCATCTCACATTCTTCACTTTCACTGAGAACAATGATGTTCTGCACGCCCTAAAGGCAACTCGCCTGCTGTTTTCTTGGAGGGTCATTCTCTGCAGGCTCCTTCTTTACCTCTTTGAGTTTCTTCTTGTATACAGGTAGATGGAGAAGGAGTAGATTCCATGGTCCCCGAGTTCTGCCGAGGTAGGAGGGGTTTTCACTGGTGTTCCAAACTGCGGGAACCGATGCCTCTCTTATGGGTGTCGAATCATCCTTGGAGCTAGATTCTCCTGAGTGCCTCTTGAATTCTCGGATCTTCTTACTCGAGCGGACTGCCTAGTCCGATTAAGACCGGAGCAAGAATCTCGGCCGGATCATCTCTCTCTTTCTGTTCCAATCTGTGTCCTCCGAGGGGTGTGCTTAATCACATTTTCATACTCATAAGAGTATAGATCAGAATTGTCATCCCAGGAGACCTTCAGAACTTGGCATGACCGAGTTCTTGGATCAATTGCGGGGAGAACTCGCTTTCAATGCCTTCTTCGCTTCAAAATCATCTCGCACACATTGGCCCGGTAGTCTTGTATTCGCCTATGATGATAGACTATCTTGATGTTCATTGATGAACTTCTTCAAGTCAAAACAGTTCTTGGCTTGAAGAAATGAACGATGATAGGGACCAGGGCTCTTTACATGTTACGAGCATCCAGAGCTGTTTTGCATGTGTAGTTTCCCAGGAGAGATGGGAAAGTGCAAGCCGTAAATCTTCTTGTCTCTGCAAGTTACGTGTAACTTGTCTAGTTGCTGCATATTTCGATCAAGGCCATTTTGTCATTCGGAGAACATGGGAAGCCGTAGAGGAGTGCTTTCATAGTGTGACAAGCTTTGATATAGGAAAATTTCTTGAATTGAATGAAATAGGCTCCATCTGCGATATCGGGTTCATGGCTTCATCGAAAACCTTCTAGCAAAGTATCACCTTGAGCAATCGACCACGTACATGGTGAAAGCATCATTGACCCTTCCGAAATTGCAGTTCTTGGTCTCGAGGTGAATTCGGGCAATAGGCATACACCTTGGATCATCTTTGTGTGCATCTATATAGGAGAAACCAAACCCTTTGCACGGATCTTTGCTAGGGTATACATCAGATATGAAGTCATATAGAACTTCTTTGTTTGCTGAACGTTGGATAGCTGCTCCGCCAAATTCATACTGATGATCTCTGCCCAGTTGATGTTTTGTGTTCCCTCGCACACCATGCTGATGAGCGGGCACATCCAGAAATGAAACTCATTGGTGGAGGGCAAACCCATAACCCGAGCCAGGATTATGAAGTCTGACAATTCCTCATTGAAATCTGCTCGGAAGAGGGTTTTGGTTAGGCGAGAAGCACCTTTCTTAGGGTTCTTCAACCAAGACTTCGCCACTCGCGCCTTGTATTTGTCACTGTCTTGGTCGAACATAGCCTGTGCTTGATCCCGGGAGACGACTATAGCATTGTCCATCTCCAGAATCCTCAGGAGCGGCGCAATGGTGGGCGTCGGCAGCGCAATGAGTTCCCCATGTACATTTGTCAATTCGCTCGAAGCGGGGTCGAAGTGAGCTCCACATGAAAGCACTGTATCAGCACACTGTACTGAGATTGGGAATCCTCCGGCAAAAGCTAAACCACTATCATTAATCATCTGTGCCATTGGTGTAGGGTTTGCATCCGTCATTCTTGCCCAAAAATCATGAAGTCGAGATGACGAGCCATTGCCCCCTATCATTGCTAACAGCAGACTCAAGTAGAGAAATTTGCTCCGTCCCCGGAACTTGATCTTCATATTGATAGCCTCGGAGCTGCAACCTAGACTTACGGAAGGAATTTGCAAATGGAGGGGGAATTACGCGAGTTTTCAAATTGCAAGGGTTTGAGCAAAAGATAGCATGGAAGCAATGCGAAAAATGCAAAGGGAATGCTCGTTATATAGTTGTTTGGAGAGAGGAATGACTTTAATGCGCATGAATACACAACCACCAATTTGAAAAGCATCATACTCGGAGTGAGCGGGAAAACTAAGTGTGAATGACACTTGTACGCTTGGGACATTTGAGATGCGAATGCCTTGAAACACAGCTCGGCGATTCGGGCGAAACAGAAGAGGACGCACAAATGCATTTGGGACAAATGGGACGAAAATGTGCTGAAGTACGCGATTCGGTGTTTCGGCCGAAAATGGGAAAGCTCGCACTTTTAAAATGGGGCAGTTGGAACAAAATTGCACGAAGGACGCGGTTCGGGCAAATTGGCCGAAAATGGGAAAGCTCACACTTTTTAACTTTGGGACATTTGGGATGGAAAGTGCGAAGTACGCGGGAAGGATGATTAGTAGCCGAAATTGGAACAACATGCAAAATAAGTTTTGGGACACTTGGGACAAAACTCTCCGACGTGCCCGAAAATGGGACAGCTTCGGGGATTTGGTGCCTGGTCGGGAACAGAATGCACTTTCGTACTTGGAGCAGAGATGGGACAAAAAGTTCCGACAGTAGAAAATCACACAAAATGACCCAAAACACAGATTTTTTCAATTTCACGACTTAGGCATTTCAAAGAACAACACTTAAACTCAAAATTTTGAAAATTTTACTCTTATCGAGCGGGAATTTTGAGTGGACAACGAGTCTTAGAGGAACAACTTGTAAGGGTAGATGTGTGCTAGCATGTCACCTATCACTCTATTGAATCTTCCCATATCTCTCGATTTCCATACTAATTCCACCGGGGCTTATTTTTTTGATTATGCACTGATTAGAATTATTTCGAAGGATTACACATGTTGTTTTTCTAAAGATATGACCTTATTGGCTAGGTTTCTAATCGGGCATCCATCTGTTCATCTTCTTTCAGCTACATGGGAGAGTAGGATGTAGATGCAACAAGTTGTGCACTCTATATAGGGATATGAGAAATAGAAGGGGGCGTTGGAGACATCTTTAGAAAAAGGGCACATGTGGCCTAGGCACTAACATGCCTACTGGATGAGGTTATTTTCTACCCTTATTGCAATATTATAAGTAGCAAGTAGGGTTATATCTCCCATGGATTGAATCATGACTAAAATGTCACTATTCAAAGCCCTTATATAATACAACAAAGCATGTTGGGTTGTAGGCCTTACCACTTGATGGATTCTATCCCAAGTCTTCTGAAATCGATGTTGAAATCAATCATTTTCTCGTTGGTAATCCTTTTTGTTGTAGTCGGTTGTTCCACAGAGATAGGTGATCGACTTGTCTTCAAAATAATTGCATAAAGTATTTCCAATCTCATCCTGGTGGAAATAGATGCAAGTCTCGAGACCATGGTACCATTGGAGCTCTTTACCTTTGAAATAATTTATAAGCGAGTCTAACAACTACATCGTCATGCATGATTAGATACATAAAGCATACATTTGTTACATCTTAGATTTTATCAACATGGGTAACTTGATTTTTACAAGTATGGAATGCTCTTGAGTGAGGCTCTTGGAATATAATGTTGTGCATTGAGATTAAGAGGGCTTCCATAAGTAAAGATCGAAAAGTTCCTCGAGAAGAGGATGTGGTTGTAATGCCATGGCAAGGCACACAAAGTTGTCTATTACGAGGAGGAGTTGAATGTGCTCAACGTCTTTGGAGATGGAGATGTTCATGTGGGCCTTCGCTATGTACTCTTCTCGAGAGATAGCCGGAGGTAATTGAAAATAGCTTGATTCTTTACACATTTCCTTGTGTGCACTCTACTCATGAAAGGTGCTCGGGACTATTGAAAAAAAAAGATTATAAAATCTTTGGGAGTCATCGATTTGTTGAAATGAGCCTCCAAAGGTTAGAAATCACTAAGTCACACATCAAAACTTAGTAATGTGAAATTTAATCTTTCATTGCTAGTCCCCTTTGCAAGGCATGCGAAAAACTATTGGTTGTCAAACTTGCACCGTATCTCGTGTAAGTAGAGTGAGTTGTTTGATTCAACCATGGGATTGTCTCCAAGTTATGGGACCTTACACACTTGAGATAGACATCTGGAAAGGCTGGTTCCTCTACCTATTTCTACTTCTACTATTACTCATAATGCTGAAAGAGAAAACTAAGCTAATAATGCTAAGGGACCAAGGATAGAAGGATAACATGAAAATGGAAAATTATACTAAAGGAGGTGATAACACCAGAAATAAAGGGTTGAACACTATCTGTTCTGAGTGAAAATGAAGGAAAAGGCATCGAGGGAGGCTAGGCATGTGTAGCACGGACTAGGATGCATTCATACGATCGATTTCATGAGACACAACCAAAAAAATGGAGCTACAAGGGACGTAAAATGACAAAACAAACACACAATGCAAGAGGGAGGTAAGAAATAAGAATAAAAAACATCAAGGTAGAGAATAGCCACAAAATGATGCTTCTATTACTTCCAAGGATGCACAGTCTATTATAATGGTGAATGAGGCCGATATCCACATGTAAAAGCCAGATCTAGAGGTTTGCAACTTAAAATACAAATATATGGATTTCTTCACAAATACTATAGGATCCAAAATGTCCATCCCTTTACAATGAGCCAAGCTCTTACATTTATAGATGAATCGATGAGAGAAGGAGAAGAGAAGGAGGGAAAACTTAGATTTTGAATCACAACCACCAACAACAAGCATTAAATTCCTACAAATCCACCTCGTAATCTGTCAAATGTGCTTCTTGATTCGCCGTATGGCATGTAGGAGAAGGAAGGAGGAAAGATCCATATCAATCGGGTGGTTGGAGCAATCAAATACTATAATTTATGGCTAGATAGATGTTTTCCAACTTCTCACCTACCAAATCCTTGAAATTTAAATTTGAATCCTCATGCATTATAGCCCACATTAGTAGCTTTTGAATGAGATTGGGCGTACGAGGATTTGAGCACTGGAGAAAAATTTATGACTATCGAGAAGACCCGCAGATGTAAACTAGACTTGTAAGACACATGGCACATGCTTTGATTAGCCCAAGGATTGGCTAAGCTGTTGATCAATTTTGTGGTTTCTTCCATGTGTCACACATTGGTTCATCTTTCAAGATTCAGATCCTGTTAGAGCACTTTAATTAGTTACGTGTATCACACTCAAGCTTGTCAAATGATGATGTGGCACATGATCACATAGAATAAGGTTCAAAGGTAGGCACGAGGGAGAATGAGGCATGGAAATACAATAGAAGGAAGGTGCACACAAATGTAACGCGTGTGGGAGGAATGGGACAAACACCCACTGGAGGAACGTATGGTTGAGGCACAATTATTACAAGGTAATGTACGGTGCTCGAGGAAAGGGTGCACAAGGATGCAAGGACTTAGTTAATTTTGAGAAGCGAGGCAAGGTACACGCAAAGCATGCTTGTAATGCCGAGAATAAGGTGAATGCGTAAGGATTATGTATGAAGGGAGAATGGAACAAAGAGGAAAAGGAAAAGGAAGAGGAAGAAGGCATGGAAGGAAGGAGCGCGTGAGGCATGCAGGGAATCTGTAACCATGGATATGTGCCAAAGGAAAAAAGTGAAGTGTGCACGACCTTCAATGTGAAACCATAGAGCTAGAATGGGGATATAAATTATCTAAATAACTAGGGAATTATTTTGGATATTAGGAACCATAGATGACTATGGATTTTTTTGGAGATGAAGGGGATGTTTCATATAAGAATGAGTTAGCTTATGAGTAAACAAGGAATTGCGCATTGTAATTAATGGGGTTTCGTTAGTGACTCTGTCATGATTAGATAATTTAAGATGAGAATGTGCAAATGATATTGACATCGCAGTGAAGGAAGACAATGATAGAGAAGCCATCCATGTACTATCTCATAAACAAAATTGTGCCTCATCTATGCCAAATTCACTCTCTATGTGAGACATCAAAATGATAAAATTAATAATTATTCTTAGTCGGACATCACCATGACATTTCGACATGACCAAAGATTTAGGATTCTCCTTAGTTTCTTTCAAAAAAAAGAGGGAAATGTGTACACACAAGCAATGGTGAGGCTTGAATTTATTTTGAATGATATTTACACTTCAAAAGGGTTGAGTGATCCTCTATTAAAACACAACGGAGTCTTTGTTCAAGCACTATGCTATTAAATGGTGCCCCGTATCAACCATCAAATGATATAGGTTTGTTTTCAAAGGATTGAGCTATTGGTTCCCCAAGGCAATTTTTTATGAACATGAACAAGTTGTTTGCTACCACTAAAACAATTTTCCATTGTTTGGATTGATTTATTCAGTTTTGTAGGTTATTATCAATTATGGGATTTTAATCTCCACTTAGCAAAGTTGTTTCGGTGTGGGTCTATACTCATCTACTTCAAATGCACTCTCTCTATGGAAGAAATCAACCTGATAAAATGAATATTTTCTCTTAATCGAACATCACCAAGACATTTAACATGTGGCCAATTGTGCATGACCATAGATTTGGGATTCCCCTTAGTTTCTTTCAACAAAGAGGGAAAATGTTTACACCATGAGAAATAATGTAAGGCTTGTGAATTTTATTTTGAGATGACATTTACACATTATTCTATTTCCTTTATAAGGGTCCTACTTAGTGTTATCCTATATTAAAACACAATGGATGCAACATCTCTAGTCTTTGTGTAGACACCAAAATTGGGTCACACTCCCCTTAGTCCCTCAACAAATCACCAACTCAAACACACTCACCCAACCATGGCCCCTTTCACCCCAATCTAATATTAATTTAATTAAATTAATCTATGATCTCATAATATTTATTATTTAAATATCCTAATTGGATAATGCCCACACCATCCACCTCACCTATACACATCATCTAGCCACCTCACCCTAAGACCTATTCTTAGTATGTTGCCATAACTAACTAAGACCTACCCAAACCCTAAAAATCAAAGCCTATATTCCCTCTAACCACATTCCCGCCCCCTACAAGAAGCTTCCATTCTAATGTGGAGCAAAATGAACGAGATCCCAGAAAATCAAGAAGATCTACCTAGTTTAGTAAACCTAGGAAATCATGTCCTAACCGACGCTAGTTACCCTAAACCACCGCCGGTCAACCTAGAACCACCATCGGTTACCATTTAATCCCCAAAACAACCTTATTTTGAGGTTGGCACATCTTCTGAGGGCAAGAGATGAAACTAGAGTTGCATGCAAGCAGAATCAGCATTCGTACACGCATCAGAGCATCCACAACCAACACTAGAAGTGATCACAGAGTCATTTTCCTTCACGGGAGCATCCGAGGAAGCGTTAGCACCACACCAAGTTCCTTCCATTTGATCACCCACTATTGTCAACTGACAAAACTCATACAACAATAAGTGTTTTGTTAACCAGCACTTGTCTATTGTCATTTTGGTAGACTCTTTTACTTTTGTTATTAGTTTCTACTCCCATTCCCATTCCCCCACCATTTGCCTTCATGCAAACTTGACCATTCCTTCACCCACTCCATTGAACTACCCATACCTGATTTTAATTACCCCTGAGTATACCTAAGACCCACACAGACCTTACCATTTCCCTTTACATTTCCATTTAGCCTTATATCTACCCTCACCTCAAGTTTTTATTGAGTTTCTGTACCCCAACCATATTGTCACCGATTTCCCACAACCGAGCATAGTGTGCATGTATGTGTGTGTATATATATATATATATATATATATATATATATATATATTATATATTGAATTTCAATTTCGACTATTAAAAAAAAAACAAAATCATACAATAGTAAGTGTTTTGTTAACCAGCACTTGTCCATTGTCATTTTGGTAGACTCTTTTACTTTTGTTATTAGTTTCTACTCCCATTCCCATTCCCCCACCATTTACCTTCATGCAAACTTGACCATTCCTTCACCCACTCCATTGAACTACTCACACCTAGATTTAATTACCCCGAGTATACCTAAGACCCACACAGACCTTTCCATTGCCCTTTACATTTCCAGTTAGCCTTAGATCTGCCCTCACCTCAAGTTTTTATTGAGTTTCCTATACCCCGACCATACCATCACCGGTTACCCACAACCATCGTCAATTCACCTAAACCAACATCGGTCATACCAGACCAACGTTGGTCTCTATGTTTTTACCCTCAGACCAAGAACAGAGCTTAAAACCTCCACCCAATACCCAAAACAGCCCAAAACCTGACCCTAACAAGTTCAAGACTCGACTAATGAGATCTTGACCTTCAGATTCAATCATAGCTTAGCCTATTGTGAACGAATTTGCTTATTGTAGTCAAATGAGATACCTAAATCATTTTAACTACAGTAGGATTTCCTTTATTGTTAACATTAATTTATTTTAAATAGTGGATTGATAGCCATCTAGGGAGTATCACACTTCCTGGATCTAGCATATGCTAGGTAGTCCACTACATATATTGTTTAACTTTTATTTGGTGGTCTTGTTTTCCATTTCAAGTAGTTCCTCTAAGAAAAAAGGAATCTCTCACGATCAGTTGTGGATCAAGAAGTCATACACATGCAACAACCTACAACCAACATTTTAATAGGTATTCCTCCTAGCCCTTTACCCTTATCTATTTCGTCAACATTCGAAGAAACGATCTAGAATCAGGTGAAACATTTTGGCACGTCTGTGGGACCCATTCGGGGTTCTTTTACATTTATTCATTTCTAGGTGAAAAGTTACATGTTTTTTTCCTTTCTAAAAGGTTCTCACATTAAATTTCTCCCTGGAACCTTCTCTTCTTCTATTGTCTAAAAGCAATCGTATTTTGGTGCTTTAAAATGAACATTTCTTTCCTTTCATTAGTATCACATTAGTGAAAGAGCATCCCTTCTCCTATTCATATTTTTGTGTCATCAACTTCAACATTTTGATTTGGATTTTAAAAATCATTTCATTTCATTCTACGTTTCTACATTATCTCACTTTAATTGAGGGCAACCTATATGTTGGAAGTCATTCCCAGCTGATGGTTGATAAATGAATCATAGAAAAGCACTTCCTTTCTCTTTCTCTCTCTCTATGAGTCTTACCAAACATCACAAAATTGAAAATACACACATTCTTAAACATCTCTCCGGAAGTTGTAGGTGATCACATGATCACGTCATAGTAGGCACCTAGCTCGTTGCTTCTATCGAGTCATACTTTGAAGGAAGGCTAGCCCCAGCATAACATACCTGAAACCTCTCCTTGTAGATCTCCTTCTTTGTAGGAATCCATCCTCACCAAAAATTATATTCTAAAGTTCATGAGTTAGTCCTTAAATAGCATAAGCTAAACAAACATAATAGAAAAAGCACTCTTAGGATCGAATTTTTCTTAGTGTTTCTGCTTGGCTTGCATTTTGAGGTGAGAGGACACATTCTTCATTTTCTTATTTCCCCTTGCACACTCCTCATCATAGTTGGTGTATTCCAACTTCATCTGAGTGTGCCTAGACCCTATTCTCATCATTCTTGAATTCTAGGTTTGATTCCATATTTGATTTTAACTCAAAACCACTTTTTCTTCATCTTTGTTTTAATTTCACACTAACCGGTGTCGGTCCAACAACCATCATTGATTACCCTCTCGACTCATCATCGGCGTTACCCAACCAACGTTGGTTTCTTTGTGCTTTTGGTTAACCTACCCAAAAGGACACCTGTTTCACCTTCTTTGCTATTCAGAGTCTCTGTCACTCTCAGCATATTCACTTTCTAGGTAAATTCCATCAACATCTTGCATACTTGGAAAATTATTGGCCTTTTACCTTATTTTGACAAACTGTCCATTTTCCATAGTGACTGACTGTGATTAACTGTGACTGGCATCGGTTTACCCTAACCGGCATCGGTTAGCCTGTGTAATTCTCCAGCTAACATTTTAACCCCAATCCACCTACCACCACCTATTTCTCCTATCTCTGTTGTATTTTTGTGTCATTTACAAAAACGGTCCTACCACGTCAGTACTTGTTCACATGGTGCTAATGTGTAGCCAAGCAAACGCCCTCATATTCCATGCCAGTTGTCAACCACTCCCACCTAGTCCTTCACCACCTTCTATTTTATCACCCATGGATCCTACCCAACCTATCACTATCGCCACAGGGGACAAGGAGTTCACACGACTCCTTAACCAAAACCCTTCCACCTTGAATTTTTATTTCTCCCACTCATCCACTTGAGATGCCTCGGGTTAGTTGATATATGGCATGCCGATATCTATCCCCCGACACTTTCTCCTACTTCTACTCTACTCTCTCGCTAGCTTTGTGTTTCCCGCATCTACCTTGCCCCAGTCATTTCATAGTTGAGTTTTATACCCGTTATGACCACTCCATCTTCCACATCTATTACACCCGCTACATCCACTATACCTTCACCAACCACCGAAAATAACCTCATACATGCCTATTATCTTACATATACCTTAGCTACACAACCACATCCCCGGTGTCAATGACCCCTACCCTTTTGAAACATTGTCATTTCTATTCCACAAGCCTTAGCACCACATTGCTACTAGGGTCACCACGACCCTTCCACCTCCATATACGTACTATCAGCAGCCTCCTGTTTCATCTATCAGTCATTCTGGGTACGCACCCCCTATCTCACTCCCTCCTCCTCAATATACCTATATGGCAGCACCATATACTAGAATGCCACCTCCATCATATGTCCAACACCAACCTCCTTATGCTACAGGAGGTATCCATACATCACAACCTACCAATGACCTAATCAAGTTAATGATGGATAAGATGCAAACATTGGAAGCATTGGTTTCGGCACACACAACTCTCTCACCTACGATGAGATTTGTAATGAGCCTATCCACCCATCCATTCCTATCCATCCATATCCCATGCATTAGGAAATGCCTAAATTTAACTGTTTCAATAGCAAAGAGGACCCGTAACATCATTTCGGTCTTTCAAACGCGTGTGTTATCTAATCACCCATGATGATGCTTTGCTTCTGAGGACCTTTCCCATGTCTCTGACTGGGCCCGCATTGGATTGGTATAGTGGGTTACCTAGACATTCTATCTTCTCATTCAATCAAGTAGCCCAAGCCTTCTTAGATCACTTCTCCATCAATGTTTTTAAGAAGGTTACCATGACTGACCTCTACTCTATGTGTCAATATGACAACAAATCTATCGCAGATTTTGTCACTCATTGGCATAGCCTGATCAATCAACTCACATTCCAACTACCACAAACCAAACTCATAGAGCTATTCACGCGGGCTTGTGCTAGACATATCTCACCAACCCTGCAGGTGCAAACTTTTGAACCTTGATGAAGCATTCACCATGGCACAAAAGCTAGAGATTCATGCCATCAAAGAAAAGAAAATCCAACTACGTAATAAAAACTCAGCATTTAAGTCAAATGATACCTCTTCTTCTTCAAAACCACAAAACAATTATTCAAAATCCAAGGGAACCACTAATGCAATGGTACTCAAAGCCGCCCAGCTCATCCCTCAAATCAAGCTAGCCCCTCATCTAATCTTTCTCCTGTCCAGACTTTTCAATTCAGATAGGAATAATGGAAATACACCCCAATTGGGGAACCTTATTCTTTTGTCTTAGAAAAGCTCATTAAAGTTGGGGCCATCACCCTTCCTCTCGTAAAACCACACACTAGTTTTGACCCTTCTCACCCCACACCCACATGGTACAAAGAACATGACTTCTATAACTATCATCGAGTAAAAGGTCATAGTGATGGTAATTGCATCACTTTCAAAAACATTGTCTAAGAAATGCTCGAGAAAGGTGATTTAACCTTGGATAATTGTAACTCACCGCCAATCAAAACCTCACATCTTCAAGAAACCATTTCCTAATCATTCCCCTTCTTCGATCAAACCGGAGAGACCTCAACTCATGATAGCCATACCGTGAGGTCATGCTATATTTTAGTGACGTACCCATTGCTTCCCAATTACCTCATATTCCTTCCATAGAGGAAATCTTAGCCCAAATTCCTCCACCTACACTTGAACCCACTTCACCTACTCCTCCACCCACAGAGGAACACCCTTCGTCTCCTCTCTCACCCATGAAGGAGACTCCTATTAACATCAAAACCATTTCACCTTTGGCTTCTCCACCTAGAGATCTATCACCCGCAGTACCTCTCACCCGTAGAAGATGCTTGTTTATCTCCTCCACCCACAAAGGAGCACCCATCATCTCCTCCACCCATAGAGGAGCACCCATCATCTCCTCCACATATCCAAGACCCAGTAGAAATTTCGTTTCCTCTAGGTGACCATTCTCCATCAGTCACCCAAGATCCTGCGGACTTACTTTCGGCTCTCTTACCCACAGAGGCTGAAGCTAGCGAATTCCCCATCTCTAAGACACATTTTATGGGAATCACCATTGGATCCACATCAACCTCACCCACTACAGTGTCGTTCTCACGCTTAGCTGACCACCTAGATTATGTGGATAGAGCTTTACTTTGGGGGCATCTTCTACTTCCTGTCTCAACACAAATGCAGATGTCACTTGCTGACACTTCCACTATCTACCCAAAATATTTTGACCAATTAAACCAAACACAACCACAACTATAACAAATTCTTCCATGATACCACTCATGGCTCAACTCACACCCCTACCCATAACCCAACATGCATCTACATCAAAACATATGCCTACATCATCTTCCTTGCCTAAACCTATTACTACCTTGGGGTCATCCCGATAAATGGCCAACCTTACTCATCCACCCATCAAATTAGGTTTAGCAACATCCTCCAAAACTAACACCAAACCTAATCCATCCCCCAAAAAAAAGAACCAATCCCATAGATCTCATACCACACATCGCCAATCACACCTTCACCTTCACCCTTCCATCCATCTTAGGACCTCATCCTTCTATCCTACTTAAGAAACCTCCACCTTTGGGTAAACTAAAAGCACAAGCATCCCTTCCTCCTTTGCAAACCTCTAACATACCCAAGTTCCCGACACAACTTCCGCCCACACCTGCAACATTTTTACCACCCATACCTTCAATACCATCGATAACTTCTTCACAACTCATGACACTTTAGTCTCTTTCCCTCACACCTCCTGCACAACCCACGCTATCTACCTTCATAGCACCTCAGTTATCCCTGTGGGTAACTCACCCTCTTCCACCATCCACTTTTTCCTCTAGATCTTGTGTGCCCGTGTCACCTTTACCCAAGAAGGTGTAACCTAAAGACAAAAATCCGTTATCCTCCAATAAGATAGTCAAACCAACCACATACTCTATTTTCAATTCATCTACCATACCCCTACCCAAGCAAACACAACCAACACCTAAGACCACACTAGCACCTAAAACAATGGCTCGACCTACTCCCCCTCATGAAAACACCCTTCCTCTACAGTTGTCCACACCTACACCCAAACCTACTTTCATTTCCCATTATGATCCACTAGCAGGATCCTATGCCAAAATCTTAACCAACCTCCTTGAAACTTCTGTCATCACATTACCGCCTCTCAGACCTTATGACCCTCTCAAACCCAAACCAAAGGGGTTTGATGACCATCGTAGAGAACCATCGTGTGCTAGGACACGACGTAGAGAACTGTAAGGCTTTGAAAACCATTCTTATCTAGTTGTGTCCTCCTAAAGAAAACTTTGATGATGATGACCTTCTCGATGAGGACCCCATTTTTCCAGCACCCATTTCCACAGTTATTCCCTCATTGCCTACTCAACGTGACCAAGACCTCCACCCCCACAACTCTTAGAGCCACCCCCAAGATTTGAAATTAACATGGTTCATATTAGAGAACTTTCCAAACCACCACCTAAATGTCATTGTGCCCAACTCACTTCATAAGGATTTTCTCCCACGGTAGGTTTCTGCCCGTCATGTTGTTATACCACTCATCCTACACCTTCTCCATTTACCAACTCCCCTCAAATCAATATGATACACATTGTTACCCATGCTCAGAAAGATAAAGGAAAGGAAAAGGCAACTGACCCACCTACCAACCCAATACCCAACATACCATCTGCACCCACACCTAAAGTCACTATCCGCGTCCCACATATCCTATTTCTAATGGGGTTACACATTGCACCATGCTCAAACAATTACACCAATCTTCCCTCAAAATGTCCCTATATGACCTCATCCAAACCTTAGAATCCCATCATCAAGCTCTCATGGAGGTTCTTCAGTCTATTGAGGTCTACCCAATGACCCTACACCCGTGGCCTCCATTATTACACCCCATCATGTGGCCTCTCTCACCAAATTACCACCTTCATCTACACCTCCACCTACTCACCAAGTAGCCACACTCAACTTCTCAGATGAAGAGATCACACCGCACCAAACCGATGACCCAGATCCATATCTCTTCATCTCTATCCACATTGATGATATACATGTACAATGGGTTATGATCGATGGGGGCGCTAGCATTAATATCATATCCTCCCATGCATTCGACCAAATGCACATACCTGATAATTACATGCATAAACATCCCATCATGTTGCATTCATTTAATGACATTATCACCTCTACACTTGGCAACATCATCCTCCCTATTCGCATGGGCCCTCACATACTATTTCGAGTTATTTTATGTCTTTGAGGGATAATTTCAATACAACATGTTACTTGGTAGACCCTGGATTCATGTCATGGGTTGTGTTCCTTCCACTTTGCATAATTGTGTAAAGTTTGAGCATGAAGGACACACCTATACCATTTTGGCTGACCCATCACCCTTTAAAACCTACAACATGCTTTACCAACCCAATGACATGCTTATACCCATTAAAGCATCTACCTCCACAACCATTGCCTCTTCACCTACACCTCCACTCACCGTGTCGCCACTACCTCGACCACACCTACATCCTCCATTCCTACCACTGCCACAACCTCCACGGCTAAACCGTCAGCCTCCCAATCAGTTGTCTCACCTCTGATTCAACCTCTAACACATCATCTATCCCAGCTACCCGCATATCGACCACCAATCCCTTAGAAGGCATTTTTCAATGCCTCACTTTAGGGGAGTATCATTTATATAGTGTTAACACATTCCTTACTCCATAAGAGTATGGAAGTCTTCACCAACACCCTCACTATGATCACCACATAGGAGAGCACCTCCTTTATGGTCCTCCCCACCTTCGCACCAATCTCACCTATGGGGGACTTGATACTACCACTTATACACATGAACCACCATCATAAACCCGTCCATTTTCTATCGACCTCAGTCACTCATCAATTGTCTTTTTACCCACACCTTCTTGCACCGATGTGTATGGAAGGTTTTGGCTTTGGATTTCATAAGCAAGGCCGCCACACTATTATTCCATGTACTACCGACAAACATAATGATTGTAGTGGTATTGGCTTTGTTGAAACACCTACCAAGAAGGCCCACATTGAAATCATTGAGGACATCAGCCCTTCTCCACCTTCTTCACCGATAGAGTCAATGGATCCAAAATCCATTCCTCCTAAAAAAATTCATAAACACCATTTCCTTGGGGCCTCTGACTTATCAACACAAGGTGAGGCTCCCTCCTCTATTCCCTTCTGTATCCTGAAATGATCAATGATGATACACCTTCGATTAATGTCATTCAATGTTAGGATGATGAATCTATACTCACCTACCTTAGTGTTGAAGACTCATATATTCATCAGTCATTACCATCTGAGATGCAAACCATGTTGAATGAATCGACTATCGAAATCAACATCCATACTCAAGATGACCCACACATTCTAAAGATTGGCCAATCTTTAGATACTGCTGAACAGGAAGCCATCACTTCTTTTCTCAAAAATCATAACCACGCTTTTTCTTGGTCTTACGCAGACATGCCTAGTATTGACCCCACCATAGTGGTCCACAATATCATAACCATTCTCGATGCCAAACCCATAAAAAAAAAGTTGAGGAAAATGTACCCTCGCATTGCTCTTTTAGTCAAAGAAGAACTTCAACGTCTTCTTTCTATGTCCTTCATCTTACCCATTGATTATCCTCAATGGATTTCTAACATTGTCCCTATCACTAAGGTGACAGGGGAACTTTACATTTACATGGATTTCCGTGACCTCAACCTAGCTTTCCCAAAAGATGACTTTCCCCTGCCCAGTATTGACCAACTGGTTGACCTTACTACTGGTCACAAGATGCTATCACTCATGGATGGTTTCTCGGGTTATAACCAAATATTTCTTTCCCCGTAGGATTAACAAAATACCACATTCATCACCCCTTGGGGCACCTTCTGCTATCGAGTCATGCCTTTTGGCCTTAAAAATGTTGGTGCCACATATCAGTGGGCTATGACTTACATCTTCCATGACATCATGCATCGTATATTGGAATATTATGTGCACGATCTCCTATCCAAATATAAATGCTCTCTCGAGCACCTCGTCATCCTAAAACCATCTTTGACCACCTCATTAAGTATTGTGTTCACCTTCAGCCCAAGAAGTGTGTCTTCACAGTTCTCTCGGGAAAAATCCTAGGATTTATCATCTCCTTACGTGGTATAGAGGTTGACCCTACTAAAGTCAAGGCCATTCTTGAAATGCCTCCACCCACTAACCTTAGGCAACTCGTAGCCTGCAAGGTAAGTTGCAGTCTATTCATCGTTTCATCTCGCAATTATCTTGATCGGTGTCAACCATTTCATCATCTTCTTAATAAGGATGTCTCCTTTAAATGGGATGATGATTGCCACAATGCTTTTGAGGCCTTAAAAAAATACCTTCTCCAACCACCTGTACTCATTCTACCTAAAGACGATCAACCCTTCTACCTATACATCTCAGCTACCGATCATTCCTTGGGGGCCATGCTCACTCATCATAATGAACAACACAGGGAGCAGGTGGTTTATTACATAAGTTATACTCTTTTGGACTACGAAACCCGATACACCCATGTAGAAAAACTTTTCTTAGCCTTAGTTTTTTGCCACAAAACTCTGTCATTACCTACTCAACCACAAAACCTATGTTGTGACCAACACCGACCCCCTACACTTCATGTATGCCAAACCTTACCAAAATCAACGTGCCGCACACTAGCTTATTCTTTTGGCCGACATTGACCTTGAATTTATCCATCAAGGGCCAAGCTATCACCGACCAATTTTCGATGCACCTATTTTCGTTGATCAACCCTCTAACTTTGAATTCCCATATGAGTCAATTGTTACCCTTTCACTGAATGAACCCACTTACTAAATGACACTCTTCTTTGATGGTTCCAAGTGTCGGCATGGGGTGGATCTGGTGTTATCCTCATTCCACTTGATGGTGAAGCCATGCATTTATCTTTCAAACTCAATTTTGATTATATAAACAATATTCACTCAGCGTATTAGGTCTCCAAGTTGCCTATGCCTTAGATATTAAGTCAATCAACATCTTTGGTGATTCTCAATTGGTCGTAAACCAAGTCAATGGTATATACCAGTGTCGTAATGAGACACTTCAAAAGTATAAACATCATGTGGACATACTTTTGACCACCTTTGACCGCTATGACCTTCAAACCATCCCTCATTCAACCAACAAATTTGTAGATACCATGGCCTACTTAGCTTCTCAAATCCCATCTTCGACCGCCGATTCTAAAATCCTTGTCACCCTACAAAGAATCCAATCACCCTCCTATTTACCTATGAATTTTACTCTATCAAAACCACTACCCCTGACCCAAGTGACCTTTGGTATAAACAATATCCAAACTACCTTTCCCTCTCCATCTTGCCTCCTGACCTCACTCATAATGGATAATGTGCCTTTCTTTAAAAGGTCTCTTGTTAATTCATCATGAGAGGCCTCCTCTATAAGCGTAGCTTCAATGGAATTCTCTTACGAGTGCCTTACGAGTTCTAAAATTCCTTATACCATTAAGGAATTTCATGATGGCATATGTGGAGGTCAAAATGGCCTTTGTTGCTAAGCACATTCTTCACCTAGGCTATTTGACGACCGGCCCTTAACCATGATTATTATGACTATGTTAAGTGTTGTGTAAAATGTCAACAACATGCCAACCTTCATCATACACCCAGTCATGCCTTACAGGTCACCCGTGACCTTTGGCCCTTCTCTCAATGGGGTTTGGATCTTGTCGGAGAGATCAATCCCCATTCTTCACAACGACATCAATGGATCATCACCGCTACTAAATATTACACCAAATGGGTTGAAGCCATACCTCTCATCTCCACAAAAGCTGAGAAAATATGTGAGTTCATCAACCATCACATTATTTGTCGCTTTGGTGTTCCGCATCGCCTCATCACTGATAATGGAAAACAATTCAAAAATAAAACCTTGTGAAAACTTTGTGATTCCTTGCATCGACTCCATTTCTCATCACCATATTACCCAAAACCAATGGCTAAGCTGAATCCACTAATAAAACCTTTAAAAATTCTCATAAAAGTGGCTAACGATCTTTGGGAAGGACTGGTATACGACATTCCTTTCACCCCTGTGGGTGTACCACACTAGTATCCACACTTCCACTACTACCACACCCTTTTCTCGGGTCTACGGTATAGAGGCTTTCTGCCTCTTGAAGTACAAATTCCTTCACTCTACATTTCTCTCCATGACATGTTCAATGATGATGACTTTCGTCAGAATGTTTAGCACAACTTGAGTTATTAGACGAACACCGTATTAATGCTCTTGACCATCTTCAAGTTTACCAAAAATGAATCAAACGTGTCCATGAGCGAACCTTCCAAGTCGGTGACCTTGTCCTAAAAGAAAATCAACATGTAACCAAAGCGAGAAAAAAGTAACGGGCAAATTTGCTCCTAATTGGCTTGGACCATACATCGTGACTCATTCTTATGGATCGAGGTGCTTATCATTTATATTCACTCGATGGTAAACTTGAACTGATCCCCTCAATGCCTTGCATCTTCAACCATTCTACTATTGAATTTTAGTCCTACCTCACCTTCTACCTCTTTTTTCATGATCGTCGCTTGAGCACTATCCACTTCTATGCCATCACCAATGATTACATAAGAATCTTCTCTTGAATATGTGTACCTCGGTGCTGCACATGGATTGATTCTCATGGATACTTTTTTGTCTACTTTTAGATGAGATCCCATGGTCATTTCACCTTGCTTTCTGAACAAGAATCCAATTCTTCACATTAGTCTTGTCCATGACTCAAAAGTCCTCACATGGGAATCAACTCCTTGATTCAAACTTCCAAAAAACAAGATGACTCCCTCAAAAGGACATATTTATCTCTACATCATTGCTATAAATAGACTACTCCCTCAAAGGATAGGACCTGTGTAAATCCTACTTCAAAATAAAAAAAAAGGAGAGAGAGAATCAAGCTTCCCGCATCGATCAGCTTCACGAAGACCTCAAAGAGTTAATTTCCTCCTCCCATATAGACTTCCCGCATCGATCAGCCTATCTCAAATACAAGTCACACATAAAAAAAATTCATCATGGACTTTCCCATTATGATCTTAGATCTCTTCTGAAATGCATGTTACCAAATACCATATAAACTACTGTTATCCAAAATAAGCCCATGCTTGTTTTGGTTAACTTGCCTTCTTTCTTCCTTCCTTATGCTGCAAGAAGATTTTTACAAATTTAAAGCACTCAAAAGTTCCTAGAGATGGCTTCATCGGATGGGATTTTTCTTCCCCTTTCCAGAAAGATAAAGAATTCCTCCTAACTCCAAATATTTTAAAAGTTATAGCTCAGTGGAGTTTTTGAGGGAAATTTTCCCAGGAAGGCCCGCAATTAATGCAATGATGCAACGTGTCATGGTGGAGCAGCGGGCGTCGGTGGAAGTTAGAGTTTTTGACACTTTGGTCAAAAGGTGCAAAGGGAAAATTTTGGCCCAAAATCCCGCAAGGAGATGAGAGGGCACCACGTGGCAGTGGGGGTCGGAGCGGTGGAAGGACTTCAAACTTTTTGGCATTGGGGTCAAAAGGGTCAAAGGGGAAAATCCGAGCGGAAGCCCACCGAGCAATGAGAAGCGCCATGTGTCCTATCGGTGGCGAGGGGACTCGGGGCAGCAAAAAAGGAATTTGGAATTTTTCCAAAGTGGCTAATGGCTAAAAGGTAAAGAGTAGAGCACATCCCCACCAAGCAACCAGGTGGTGACACGTGTCCCAAGCGGCGAAGGCACGAGAGTAATTTTGGAAAATTTTCCAAATTCGCAAAAGGGGCAAAATGATTGTTTGAACCACAGATCAATGAGATGGTGCTCATGGTAGTGGAGGTCGGGCCGGTGGATTTTTTTGGGGATTTTTTCCAAAATTGAAAAAGGGGAAAAATTCAAATTTCGGCTCGCATGAACCCATTTTTGCCCTAATTTTGCCAATTTTTCCCTAAATCTTCAGAGGGCCATATCTTTCAAACCAGAGCTCAGTTTTTCTCAATTTTGGTGTCATTGGAAAGATATTGAAATTATCTACATAATGAACTATTCAATTTTGATTTTTGGTGAAGTTTTGTGGAAGAAAAATGAAGAAATGCTCTCGACATGGGAAGAAATGCAAAATGATCCCCAACCACCAAAATTGATGATGTATGGCACTCATTTCTTCTCCAAAATGGTCAAATACATCGAAAAATGGATTTTGAAGGCTCCCTTACTATTTTAATGAGCCTTGTCGATGGTTGGACCCAAAAAAATCATTTGCCCATATTTTTTGCTTCCCCTTCATTATCTGCTTTGCCATTAAAATCTAGTTTTGGCTCATTTGTAAAGGGTTGGAAATTTTTTTCTTGTAGACTTCCATATTCCCCTTGGCACATGAATTTGAGGAGTTTTTAGACCTTCCATGGAGCCTGTGACACATTTTTTTCCTTTCTACTAATGTAATGCATTGTATCAAATTTGGGAATGGTAATGCATGTTTTGTGAATGATCTTCCAATCCTCTCATGTGTTTATCATTGTTTTCTGGTATTTCATTACATTTTGTGTTACATCTCCATGATTTGTGTTTATTTGCAAGATAGAAGTTCATCACTCCTTTTGTGTATCACCATTTTTACTTAGTTTTATTTCTTTTTGCATCCTTTATCTCTGTCTCCTTGGAATTTAGAGTAGGATTTAGCACTAAACCTCTACAAAATTCATGCATACACCTAAATAGAGGAGTAAGAACCAGATTTCTCTAGAGAATTTTATCATCTGCAAGGTCCCACACCTTGGAGAAAATTCAATGTTGTATAATCACACTAAATGACCCAATTCTAAATTGCATATCTGGAGGTCATTTAGGGGTGTTACCAGATTTTACTATACACTACCCACTTTTCACCATCTCACCCTTTGCACTTTCATTTCCTACCATCTTAAGGGACCTGATGAAACTGTGCAATTTGGTGATCATGTGGCTACTCTTCACCTTTGGAATAATCAATCATGCAATGTCTTTAGGGTCTTACATTTAGCAGCCTATCTAAGGTATGACCTACTCGTTATGATCCTTACCAATTAGGTGGCTTCCTCGCCTCCTCTTGTCTTTTAACCTTCTTCATTGCGTATTGATTACCTTATACAAGACTCGATCCTCGATTCTTATCTTTGGGTAATTTTCCTCTTTTCCATAACCAACTCAACATCACCCATACCAATGTGCCCACAATTCACCCATACCTAAAATACCTAGACCCAATTATGCCTATAACCTACTAACTCATACTCATACCTCCTCGCATTCTTCCCTAGCTTATGGGAGAACTACATCGGCCTAAGGTCCCTTTTTCCGGGACTATGTAGGTAGCACTCGAGGGCATGGGGCCCTTAGAGGTTAGCTTGGCCACTCTCTACCCTAACCAATTCACCTTTCATTTTCCTAAATCACAATCTACCCTTGTTAGATTTCTTTTTATATCAATAATTGGGAATTAAACCAAACAAACAAAAATTACTTTCCACATTTTTATCATCATCATACATACATTCATTATGTCTACCATTTCTTTACCATTATCATGCATATTACTATAAAACATCTCAAACATGACCCATATCATCATTAATTGCACAAATTAATGAATTACAAACTCAACCAATTTCGACTCAATCCATGCCTAGACCACAACCTAACTCCACCATGCCTATGACTTGACTCAATCCATGCCTATGACCTGACTCCACCATGCCTAACACACCTATCATGACTCCATCCATGCCTAAAACTTAACTTGATCCATGCCTATGACCTAACTCTATCATGCAGACACTACTTGGTTTCCATCACATATACAACTCAAAATAACAAGATAACCACAACCATGTATACACATAATGACCATAATCATCATCATCTCTATAAATAAAAACATCCAAACATGTGTATCCATATGCATAAATCTAAAATATCTTGGCAAGAGGCAGGTGTATATAATAAAATCTCTCAAAACTCACATATACTGACCTCACAATCTTAGCAAGAGACGCAGCAAGTATATGATCAAAAATATACAAAACTCTCATATACATCCTCACTCTCTTTGGCACGCAGGCTGGCATATATCAAAAATGACTACAATACATCAAAATGGAGGGATGTACATTAGACATCATCCTTCCGAATATCCTCCATATCAGTCTCTCATGTCTCCTCCTCGGCTCTGTCTAACATCCTAATAACATCTCACCACCCGCCATGGGTTGTGGTTGGGTCCCTGGGTACATCACCTAGAGATGGCCTCCATGAACTGGTGGCCTCACCCTGATCCTATCTCGAGCTCGATGGCCCCCTATGCTCTCCACATTGTGGGTACAGGATCTGGTCCTCTCACTCGAGGCTTACTATGCCATGTACTCTCCATAAGATAGAAAATCTATCCTCGCCACCATCAACTGATCCTGGTAATACCTGGCCTCACCTAAGGCATCCTGTAACCTAGATATGGGTATTATCTGTGGTGGCCCCATCGGCCTCTACCCCTGTACTTATCATGTGTGACCCTGTCCTACCCCCTCGCCTATGAACTAGGAATATGTCCCAAAGTGCCTATGGAGGTGTCATTGGCCTCACACCCTATGCCTGTACTCTGAGCCTGTAGTGCCTCAATCTGTGCCTGTGTAGTGGCCAATTGGCCCTGCAAACCTGTAACCTATGCTTATAGAGTGGTCACCTACTCATCATCTTCATCTCATCTCCATCTCCACCCTGGGCCATCTGGGCCTAAAGACCAGCCACCTGTATATGCAATGCAGCCACCTCCACCTCCTAACCTGCTAACTACCCCTGTACCATCCCCAACTGGGTAATCAGGGTCACCACCTACCCCTATAGGGTATCTCTCTACACTATGATAGTGGTTAAATTTGGCTGCCAGGCACTGGGCGGCATCTCAGTAAATGGGTAGCCCACCTCTATCTATGTATATCTGTCACACAAATCATCATCAATCATCTATCTATCACCTTCTCCTCCCCGCTCTATAGGCAGCACTTTGTAGCTATGGTAGACACAATGGCCTATCCATGTCATCTCTCCTATATTGTGGGAAGGGTGGAGGTATATCCTATGGTAGCCCAAAATGTGCTCGACCTCTGTCAACCTAGGATCATCTCATGCTCCCCTACATGATGCCCCTCTATCCATCTAAGTAGTTGAGGCCATCTAACTCATCGTCCATCTATCTGTATGAGGGATAGCCCACATATGGTCTCCAAATAATGTCCATGTCATACAATCCCTCTAGTAATTTCTGTAATAGGCCACATCATGTCTAACCCTACCTGCTCGGTAGCGCTCTCCTATCATAGGCACCCATTGCCTATACCCCACCTAAACAAAACCAAGCTCAAATGCATCTGCCCGAGGCATACCAATCAGACGAACAAAAATAATGTGCTCATAGGCCCAATAGTGAAGAATAAACGTGCAACATAGGTGAACCTGCAGAGCCGCCCATATGCCCATAGCTCTCTATATAGCTGCACTAGGAATGTTGGTTCCCATGTGAAGCAGGTCCTGTCCATAATCATATCATGTAATACCCCCATCAGTGACCATGGGAATCTCCCACCCTCTACATCCGGTAGTGCAAAACAACATACTGCCTCCATTAGTAATACTACTAGCCTCGTCTCCTCTGGACGGGCTAGGTACATCTCTCCATAGCTCAGGCTAGCACTGTGGAATTTCAGCTCCACCAATCCCTCACCAAATACTGTCAGCATCAACTCCTTAGATTCCTCTAAGGAGATCGAATATACCTGCGTCCCCAATATAGGTAATTCGCAAGATCCTATACACATCCTCTAGGGTGATGGTCATCTCCCCCATCGGTAGGTGGAATGTGTTGGTCACAAAATCCCATCTATCGATGAGAGTGACCATCGACTCGGTTGTCAAACTACATGATAGTAGCACTTGACCCAACTTAGGCCAACATCGTGACATGCCTCCACTCGACTGTCTCCACTCCATGAATTGTCATGAGCAAGGGTGGCACCCTATCTTGCATCCTCAACTGATCTCTCACCTGCATCCAACAAAACAATCACATTATTAAAACATGACCATATCTACATTCACCCATACCCATACCCATTACCCTACCTATTTTACTTCGTTACTTACCCATTTATCCCATGACCTACCCTCCACCCCAACCCAACCCTAACCTACCTACCTACCCACCCAACCCTAACCAACCAACCTACCTACCCTAAACCTACCCAACCCAATATCACCTTACCTATTTACACACACCCTGACCCCTCACCTACTTCCATTTTGACCCACTCCCGACCTTACCTATTTTCCCACACATCTATACATTTTTCCCTAACAACTTAACCCTTTCCTATTTCCCTTTTTAGGGCAAGTGTTTTTCTACCTTCTGACCAACGCTAGTCCTCACCGACCAACCATGGTCTACCCATAACTAGCATCGGTCACCTCATCCATGACCAATTCTAGTTATACCCCACCAACGTTGTTCAACCTTCGACCGATGTCGGTCATTTATCGTCGTGGTGACAACCCACTCCCAACATGCCCTATTTCTACCCAAATTTCACATTTCTCCTCATTCCCCACCCCAATCCCTACCTAAAACCCCTTCCCACCCCTCATTTACCTAATTCTACCCTCCCCATTCCTCTTTTACCCACTATCTTCCTCGAATTCAAATTTCATTCCCCCAAAACCCATCTCCCTCCTACCTAAATTTTTATCAATCTACTTAACAAACAAGGAGGGACATTGAATCTTACCTCATCATGCTACCGTCTGCGTGGTGGCACCTCGACCACTGTACTAGTGGTCCCCTCGATCCCTCTCCTGCCTCTACCATCACCGAATGACCTCTCACTCTCCAACCAATCAAATCGATCCAACCCAGCTCGTGGATCCACCTATCGACCAACTATCACCAACCACGTGGCTCACCAACTCAGTCCTCCATCTCACTCTATCACTTTCCACCTTTTCCTCTTTCTCCTGTCATTTTCTCCTCTTTTGTAAAAGACAAATGATTGAAAAATATGGCAATTTTTATTTTTATAACCTACCCAACTTGACCGGCGTGACGGTTTTATCTTGACCGACATCAGTCATGTGCCCTAGCTTACCATGGTCGGTCCATCGTGACTGGCATCGGTTCCTTTAAACCGTCATCGGTTACCCTTCTTAGTCTTTCTCCTACCCCCTACCCCCAATTTTTGACCTAAATCCTTTTTTACCTCACCCACACCTCACTTGGACACTTCACTTTATCTTCTTGACCTTATCATTTACCCCTCACCTTGTCCTCATTTAAGGACTCGTTATTTTACCCATACCTTGGCCCTACCCATATCGTGACCTAGATACTTGGACCTGGAACATTGTTAGTGACCTGTGACCTCATGTGCTCATTATACCTTGCAGCACCATTACCTATGTTGATGGACATCCTGACCTTACCTTGCCTCTGTCGTGACCGTTTATCCTGACCCAACCCTTGGTGTACTAGAACATACCTAAACATTCCCGCACTCCGACCTACGTGTCGTATTTCCTAACCATATCTTATACCTTGATACCGGAATCACCTCAACCTTGTTTGGATAAACCCATCAACCTTAGACAAATGTAGAGGTTACCTACTCTTCAACTCGGTGCCGTCTTTGCAGTTTATATGTGTGCGTGGATTTGATCATTACTACCTTTGACCCTGACCCATTACCTAGATTACCCGAGTAGACCTTTTTCCTTTTTTACCCTCATTTCCCACCTTCTTCTTCATCACATTCACCTTTTATCAAACCACTCACCGATTTTTCCTTTTGCCTCATCAGTTCCTATTTTGAGGGGGATCACCTTCACCCACACATGGGGCAACCACATCTTATTTTTTTCAGCCGCTTACCAATACAAGCTATGTAACAAAAAGGGGCAAAATGTAGACACAAAATTGGGTCACACTCCCCTTGGTCCCTCGACAAATCACCAAATCGAACACACTCACCCAACCATGGCCCCTTTCACCCCAATCTAATATTAATTTAATTAATTTAATTAAATTAATCTATGATCTCATAATACCTATTATTTAAATATCCTAATTGGATAATTCCCACACCATCCACCTCACCTATACACATCATCTAGCCACCTCACCCTAAGACCTATTCTTAGTATGTTGCCATAACTAACTAAGACCTACCCAAACCCTAAAAATCAAAGCCTATATTCCCTCTAACCACATTCCCGCCCATTAGAAGGAAGCTTCCATTCTAATCCATGGAGCAAAATGAATGAGATCCCAGAAAATCAAGAAGATCTGCCCAGTTTAGTAAACCTAAGAAATCCTTCCCTAACCGACACAAGCAGTTACCGTAAACCACCGCTTGATCAACTAGAACCACCGTCGGTTCATTTAATCCCCAAAATAACCTTATTTTGAGGTTGGCACATCTTCTGAGAGCAAGAGATGAAACCAGAGCTGCATGCAAGTAGAACTAGCATTCGTACATGCATTAGAGCATCCACAACCAACACCAAAAGTAATCACAGATCCATTTTCCTTCATGGGAGCATCCGAGGAAGTGTCAAGCACCACACCAAGTTCCTTCCATTTGATCACCCACTATTTCCAACCAGACAACAAAATTGTACAACAATAAGTGTTTTGTTAACCAAAGCACTTGTCCATTGTCATTTTGGTAGACTCTTTTACTTTTGTTATTAGTTTCTACTCCCATTCCCATTCCCCCACCATTTGCCTTCATGAAAACTTGACCATTCCTTCACCCACTCCATTGAACTACTCATACCCATATTTTAATTACCCTTGAGTATACCTAAGACCCACACAGACCTTACTATTTCCCTTTACATTTCCATTTATCCTTCGATCTCGCAATCACCTCAAGTTTTTATTGAGTTTCGTACGCCGACCATACCGTCACCGATTTCCCACAACCGAGCATAGTGTGCATGTTGTGTATATATATATATATATATATATATATATATATATATATATATATATATATATGAATCTCTTGTTTGAATTTCGACATTACTATGACAAAAGGTCGACTATGAACACAGGATAAGGATTAGAAAACTAAAAATACCAATCACAAATTTCAAAATGTGTAAAAATAACAAAGAGGATAGAAGCACCCAAAATGGACACAAGCACTGGGCACTAGTGTCCAAAGTGGGTGTTGGTGTCCTGGGATAAATGACGACAAATGTGAAAAGACCGATGCAGACAAGCATCCATGTGACCTAACCAATCGGGTATAGAAGTGACAAATGTGAAATAAAAACACAATAGAAACAATCAAAGTAAGTATATGGATAAATAATTGTGTCACCGATGAATAATTTTTCGACGTGAGATATATGCATATAAACAAAATAATAATGACATACTAAAATGTTAATATGTGCATGATTTTGTGTGTACAAGATGTGACGTCTTTAGGCCATTGATCCGGAGTTTTTTGTGTTTTAGTAGGTAATTTATAGGGCTTAGTGTCATGAAAGTCGATGCATATGACCTGCACGCGATAGAGGATACTGAAAGGTAGTTTTATACAAAGGTTGGCAAAGCCTTTTCGCACAAAATTGATGTCATGCAGATAGTGGACAGTGGTACACATGACCATTTTTCGACATTTCTTCTTTAAAATAAGGTGGACATTAGCTCAAATGTAAACAAAAAAAAATATAAGACACCTCATAAATAAATGCAAATAAGTCTCTAAATGTAGGGTGAATAGGATGGAAGGATATCATAAATAAAACAACAACACCTAAAGAACCCATCAAACCTATTATAGGCCTATTCAAATCCAGATCGATCTCCATATAATTCAAAAAATTAACTTCTCAAATTCATATAATCCACTTATTTATCATTTACATCATGACGTACAACACATAACGGCCAAATCTGACGAATCATTCATAACTAACTCTGCATTGTTATGCCATGTAAATGTCAGTTCTTGCAAAAGTAAGTAATTCTTCTTTTAATCTGAGTGTTAAATAATTTTATTTCTTATTTATCACTATTTCCACCTATAATACAACTCACGCTATGTTTTCTTTTAACCTATACCCACGTGTAAAATCATTCATGAAATATCAATTATTAATTTTTAATTTTTTAAATAGTAATTGTTGTAATATTTTTGCATATGTTCATTAGAAAATTATATTTTAAATGGTGTGATTAGGTATAAAATTTTATTCGTTGGAAAGTAACATGTGTCTATTAAAAATACATTAATTAAAGAAGAACCTTCTATATTGTACATAATCGATATTTATATATGATTTTAAAAAATAAATTTCATTTTATAAGCTTAAATAGAGAGAGTTTATTTATTTATATTAAAAATAGTTACATGATACATTTCCATTTTCATTATCAAACCACAAAATAATATGGGCGATCAAGGAAATTTGGATATATCACACGGAGTAAGTACTCAATTTTGGATTTTCTCACAGGCCAATATGATAGAATACATAGTCAATTCAAGATACATATGATGAGCACGGGGATTCTTTGACCATGTTCTCATGCCTATAACAAATTTTCCTCTCCTATAATAGTGTTTTTCCTAACCCCTTCTTCTTCAACTTTACAGGTTAGGGGTTCGAGTTCAAAGATCATGATCTCTCCCTAGATCAATAAAGGAACATGTGACACCGAAATTCATCTTAGATTTAATTCTCCAGAATATATATTCATGTTTTAATTTGTAAGATAGATGTTAATGACATTGTTTACAGTTGTGCGTGGACCCAACGAGCCCAACTCGTCTTCCCAAGTCGAGCATTCGTCGATACTCGCAACTATTAAAAATATGTTCAATCTAAAATCTAATTTCTAGATGAATGTTGAACCTATTGGATTTTTCCCATTTTTTATTTTGGACCATTTAAGTGTACCTGTGTTATAAAAAAATAAAAAAGGAAATTCCACTTTCTTCATATTTTCTTGAAAATATTTTTTTCTTTCTTTCGTGTAAAGGTCTATCATTGGCACCATAAAACTGACAAACAAGTTAATAGTGCTAATTGAGTGACCCCCCATATAGCTAAATTCTTCCAAATTAAACCAATGCACACAAATTTTAACAACCAGTTAGTTAAATTATAATCTTGAAGTGGAAATAAATGTATGTAAGTTTCCCTTAGAAATATTTATCATCCAACATGTCGTCACAGGATAACATATGTTGCAAACGAAATGCCTATGTACAATAAATATCTCTCAAACCTTAATAATAATTACACATAATGTATTATTTTCACTCGCTTTGAGTTCAATATTCATATGGTTACTACAATAATGTGTGATGATGGAAAAAAAGCCTCAAAAGTGCAAATAAGGTGTCATTCCATTGTACACGAGTTTCATGTCAGGTCATGTTCATCCCCAAACACAACTAACAAATTCTCGTCACTTGCCTTCGCTTTCAACTAAAGAACATGTGAAGATGTAATAAGAACAAATATTGTTAGAAAATATATTTATTTTTATAAGTTTCCAACGATCACTATGTTGGATTGCCCACAAGGCATGGTAATGAGACTACAAGGCCACCAACTTGAGGTTTGTCTATCTTCTCGTAATAAGTTGTTAACTTACATGGTAATTGTCCTAGTATTTCCCCCTTCCAAAGCTAACCTTATTCACTTCTCGTAAGGAGGCATCGTCGGACTATAAGTTCGAGTCATTTTGGAGATTGGAACCATAGACGGCTATGGATTTTTTTGACATAAAGGGGATGCTTCATGTAACAACGGCTTATCTTATGAGGAAAAAACAAACCGATCATTGCAATTGATGGGGTTTCTATCTGTGACTCTTTCATGATTAGAGAATTTAGGATGAGAATGTGCAAATGATATTGACATCGCAGTTGAAGGAAGACAATGATATAGAAGCCAACCATGCACTATCTCGTAAACAAAATTGTGCCTCATCTTTGCCAAATGCACTCTCTCTATGCAAGACATCAACATGATAAAATGAATATTTGCTCTTAGTCGAACATCACCAAGACATTTAAAATGTGGTCAATTGTACATGACCACAGATTTGGGATTCTCCTTAGTTTCTTTCAACAAAGAGGGAAAATGTGTACACTACGAGAAATGATGTGAGGTTTGTCAATTTTATTTTGAGATGACATTTACGCATTATTCTATTTCCTTTATAAGGGTGCTACTCAAAGGTTATCCTCTATTAAAACACAACAGACATAACATCTCTAGTCTTTGTTCATAAGACCGGGTGCTTGGAACATGACTTCAAAATTAAAATGAGATTCATGTTGAAATTTGGCCCACATCAACCATCAAATGATATAATTTTTTTTTCGTGAGGACTGAGTTATTGGTTCCCCAAGGAAATTGTTTATGAACCGTTGAGTATGGAGCTAAATTACTCATGTTTTAACATGCAAATAGAACTTGCTAGAAGTCGACAGAATCGGCATTGGTAAGAGTGTGTTCGGCATCGGTCGGTCGGGGCAAGTTGGAACCAGCCGCTGATTGGTAAGCGTAACCATGTCGGTTACTATGAGAAAGTTTTAATTAACTCTCGGGAATTAAATCTATTTTTAGCATTAAAGTAGATTTATTGGATGCAATTACATGGCTAAGTGCCATAAGTTTATAAACGAATATATAAGGATAAAATCTAGGGTTTAGAAATGATGGAGGTATCATAATTACAAGATAATTATGTGAGAGAGAATTCTTGGTGAAGAATCAAAAAGCTTCAAGGAAGAAAAATCTTGAACATCGAGAAGTGTAGAAGATTGTAAATCTTCATTGTATATCTTGTCAAAGCTTTGGATAATAGATTGGATTGTTTCTTGGTGGACGTAGCCCACATTGGGTGAACCACATTAAATCTGGTGTTGATTTATGTCTCTTGTTTTATATAATTCTTCTGGTAGAATATCCACTTTTATTTGCATGTATGCTTAGATCTGATATATTGTCTGTACAACCGGTTTGCTAACCCCAACAACTAGTATCAGAGATTTTTTTGAGGTTTTGTGTGTTGACATATTTACTCACGAGGGTTTTCTAATTGAGTGGGAGCTACAACAATTACCAAAGATAATAAATACAAGGTAGATAAGTTTGACATCCGAAATTATCAATTATGGAAGATGTAGATTGAGGATTATATGTATCAGACAGATTTGTACTTACTGTTGGATGATAAGTCTAGACCTACGAAGATGACTAATGAAGAATGGAATATTCTTGACAGAAAGGCTTTGGGATCTATAAGATTGAGCCTGGTAGCATCCATGGCTTCCAATATTACAGAAGCGGCTTCTACGGTAGACTTAATGAAATCTCTAGCTAATTTATATGAAAAACCTAGTACTTCAAATAAAGTTTATTTGATGAAGAAACTTTTTAGTTCTAAGATGCATGAAGGTGAATTTGCCTCTAGTCATTTGAATGATTTCTGATCTATTGTAAATTAGTTAAAATTGGTTTCAATACTGTTTGATGATGAAGTAAAAGCACTTTTATTCTTATGTTCTTTGCCTGATAGTTGGGACAACTTGGTAATGGTTATTAGTAACACAACATCTGCTAATAATATTTTGAATTTTGATGATGTGATTAGTATAATCTTGAATGAAGAAACTCACGGGGGAAAATTACAGAGGAAAACATCATTTGGAAATGCTTTGAATGTAGAAAGCAGGGGCAGGTAGAAGGAGAGATCCAAGAGTAAGAGTAATAGGAAATCAAAGTCAAGGGATAGCAGATCTAAATCAGAAGTAAGGGAATTACTTGTTGGAAATGTGGAAAGAAAGGACATGCAAAGAAATATTGTTGGTCAAAGAATAAAGAGAACCAACAACCAAACAAAGGTAAAGAGGCAAATCTTGTTGCATCAGAGGTAATGCAAGATGATCTTATTCTTTCTTTAGATAGTAGAATTGAATCATGGGTTTTAGATTTAGGAGCTTCTTTCCATGTAACCCCTAATAAGGGTTATTTCAGAAATTATGTCCAGGGAAATTTTGGGCATGTCTATTTGGGTGATGATGAACCTTGCAGTATTACTGGTAAAGGGGAAGTTCATCTAAAATTACAGAATGGAAATACATGGGTATTGAAAGATATAAGGCATGTGCCAAGCCTTGGGAGGAATCTTATTTCTGCAGGGAAACTAGGTGAATTTGGTTGCATGGTTACTTTTATAGGAGACTCTTGGAAAGTCACCAAGGGTGCTTTTGTTGTGGTAAGAGGTAAGAAGGTAGGAACGTTATATTTATCTACCTGTATTACTGATTCTTTTTCTGCATTATCTACTTCATATTCAGATGCATGCATGTGGCATAATCGGTTGGGTCATATGAGTCAAAAAGGAATGCAGATCTTAAAGGCTAAGGGTAAGTTATCAAATTTGAAAGATTTAGATCTTGATTTCTGTGAGCATTGTATCTTTGGAAAGAAAAAGAGAGTGAGATTTCTCAAAGTTGGGGCAACTAAGAAGGAGCAAAATTGGAGCTTGTACACTCAGATGTGTGGGGACTAGCTCAGGTAGCTTCTCATGGTGGATCCCAGTATTATGTTACTTTCATTGATGATGCTACAAGAAAGGTATGGGTTTATTGTATTAAACGCAAATCTAATGTTTTTGAAAATTTTAAAAGATGGAAAGCCCTTGTTGAGAATGAATCAAATTCTAAGTTAAAGTGCCTTAGATCTGACAATGGTGGTGAATATTGTAGCAAGGCTTTCAATGATTATTGTTCAATGAATGGGATACGTAGAGAAAGAACGGTTCCAAGAACACCACAGGAGAATGGTGTTGTAGAGAGAATGAACAGGACAATCATGGAACGTGCTAGAAGTATGAGGATACATTTTGGATTGCCCTTGCAGTTTTGGGTAGAAGTAATTGATACAATAGTTTATTTGATTAACCGTGGCCCTTCAAGTTCACTAGATGGAGGAATACCAGAGGAAGCATGGACCGAAAAAGAGGTAGATATTTATTTTCTTAAATTTTTTGGTTCAGAAGCTTTTGTGCATGTTGATAGAGAAAATAGAAAAAAGTTGGATGCAAAATCCAAGAGGTGCACTTTCATTGGTTATGGATCTGGTGATTTCGGTTTTCGTTTTTGGGATTTAGAGAATTATAAAATTGTTAGGAGTCGTGATGTTGAATGGAATGAAAAGAGAATGTACATGGATCAAATTTTGGTACCCAAGGATGAGAAAATTGAGAAGTTTATTGATGAAAATGAACTCTCGGGTTTTAAAGAAACACCTTCAGAAATACATAGTAACCGTGGTCGGTTAGGCCCTGACCAACATCGGTCAGATGAACCGCCGACGGTTACAGAGGATCGAACCAACGTCGGTTAGTTAGCGAAAAGGTGTCGGTTAGAGGTGTCCGGCATCTGTACACTGTCAGAAGTTGATACTAATGTCCAAGAGGTCCAGATTGAGCCTCCGGTACCCCAAACTCCTGTGACAAGGTCACAAAGGGTAAGTAAACTCCCAAAATATTTTTCACCTTCTCTATTTTATCTATTATTGACTGATAGTGGTGAACTAGAAAGCTTTGAAGAAGTAATGCAGGATAAAACTCACGTTCAGTGGGAGCATGGCATGGATGAGGAGATGAACTCTTTAGAACATAGCCAAACTTGGGATTTGGTTAAATTGCAGCAAGAAAGAGAACATTACAGAACAAGTGGGTTTATAGAATTAAGTAAGAAGAGGGTGGATAGAAAAGGAACAAGGCAAGGCTTTTAGTAAAGGGATTTGCACAAAAGGTAGGTATTGACTTTGGTGAAATATTTTCTCTTGTTGTTAAGATGACTTCTATTCATATTGTATTGAGTTTAGTTGCAGTAGAAGATTTACATTTAGAGCAACTAGATGTGAAGATGGTTTTCCTTCATGGTGATTTGGATGAAGAGATTTATATGTAGCAGCCGCTTGGGTATGAAGTCAAGGGTAAGGAGAAATTAGTGTACAGGTTGAAAAAGAGCCTATATGGGCTCAAGCAAGCTCCAAGGCAATGGTACATGAGGTTTGATAGTTTTATGCATGAGCATGGTTACTTGAGATGTGAATCTGACCATTGTGTTTATTTCAAGAAGCTTGAAAATGGGAGCTATATTATTTTGTTATTGTATGTGGATGATATGCTTATTGCAGGATCTAGTATGCAGGACATTGGTGAGCTTAAGAGAAAGCTAGCTCACACGTTGCAACATGAAGGATTTTGGAGCTGCAAAAAGGATCCTTGACATACAAATACATAGAGACAGGAAAAACAAGAAATTGTATTTGTCTCAGGAAGATTATATCTACAAGGTGTTAGAAAGGTTCAACATGCAAAATGAAAACCTATTAGCACACCTATGGTTGGACACTTCAAATTGAGTAAAGATCAGTGTCCTTCATCACAAGAGGAGGTCAAATACATGACACGAGTGCCATATGCTTCAGCAGTTGGAAGTCTCATGTATGTTATGGTTTGTACAAGACCTAGACATTACACAGGAAGTGGGAGTTGTGAGTAGATATATGGCTAATTTAGGTAAAGAGCATTGGAAAGTAGTCCAATGGATACTCAGGTATTTGAAAGGGACATCTAGCATGCAGTTATGCTATGGAGGTTCGGATATTTCATTACGTGGCTATGTTGATTTGGTTATGGCTGGAGATTTGGATGATAGGAGGAGAACTACTTGGATATATTTTCTGATAGGTGGAATGACGATTAGCTAGATTTGAGATTGCAAAAGGTTGTGGCTTTGTCTACTACAGAGGCAAAGTATGTTGCAGCTATAGAGGGTAGCAATGAGATGATATGGATGAGTAGGTTCATGGAAGAGTTGGGAAAGGAGCAAAGTAATTGTAAACTATTCAGTGTGATACCAAAGTGTAATTCATTTGGCAAAGAACTCAAGCATTTCATTCGAGAACGAAACACATTCAGTTGAGATATCACTTCATACGGTAGGTATTGGAGGATGGATAGTTGAATCTGGAAAATATTCATACGAGCAAGAACCCTGCGGATATGCTAATGAAGCCATTAGCAAAGGAGAAGTTGGAGCTACACTCCACTTCTGTTGGTCTTCAAGTTTGAGACTTGAAGAGGAAGAAACAAAGCTAAGGAGGAACCAAGAATGGTGTTGTACAGGTATAGTGCAGTAATTAATCTCCAAGTGGGAGATTGTTGAGTATGGAGCTAAATTACTCATGTTTTAGCATGCAAATAGAACTTGCTGGAAGTTGACAGTAACCGACATTGGTTAGAGTGTGACCGGCATCGGTCAGGGCAAGTTGGAACCGGCGATGGTTGGGCAGAACCGGCATCGGTTACCTGTGCAAGAAAGTTTTAATTAACTCTCGGGAATTAAATCTATTTTTAGCATTAAAGTAGATTTATTGGATGTAATTGCATGGCTAAGTGCCCTAAGTTTATAAACGACTATATAAGGATAAAATATAGGGTTTAGAAATGATGGATGTATCATAATTACAAGATAATTATGTGAGAGAGAATTCTTGGTGAAGAATCAAAAAGCTTGAAGGAAGAAAGTACTAAACATCTGAGAAGTGTAGAAGATTGTAAATCTTCATTGTATATCTTGTCAAAGCTTTGGATAATAGATTGGCTTGTTTCTTGGTGGATGTAGCCCACACTAGGTGAACCATGTTAAATTTGGTGTTGATTTATGTCTCTTGTTTTGTATAATTCTTCTGGTAGAATATCCGCTTTTATTTGCATGTATGCTTAGATATGATATATTGTCTATACAACCGGTGTGCTAACCCCAACATGAACATGAACAAGTTGTTTGTTACTCCTTTGAAATTGATTGATTTATTCAATTTTGTAGGTTATTATCAATTATGGGCTTCGATCTCTACTTAGCGGTGTCGACGCGGGTTTATACTCATGATGCATGCATTGATATTGGGTTTTGGATGTTAAAAGTGTTTTTAATTTTAAGTTGACGCCCGAGGAGATGGAAACACCATGGATACAATTACACTTTTCCCTAATTTCTCTTTCCTTCTAAAGTTCTTTGCATTTTTTTCCTTTGGTCTCTTTTATTATGCCGATCTCAAAGATGTTTTTATTTGCGTAGTAAAAAATTATACTAAAATTTTGAAGTAATTTCAAGTTTTTAAAAAGCATATAAGGTTATAATAACGATATAACATTTTGGAATGTGTGTGTGTGTGTGTGGTTGAATTACACTAAAGAAATAATCCTCTCCTATCCATTATTCCGCTATAGGCATTTTATTTACTTGAGTTGATTCGTCATACTTGTCCACTAATCTAAAAAATTAAAACATAGTAGAATATTTATATAGGTTGAATGAATCTATATTTAATGCTTAAAGCTTTACAATTTTGTTAATAAACTTTTAGAGCCCTCTTCTTTCATTGTTGGAAAAGCTTTACAATTTTATTAATGAACTTTTAGAATTCTTCTTTTGTGGTCAAGAATAATGCTATTATAATAACTATCATATCTATGTGGCGTGTTTTAGACTTGCAGTTGGTATGGGTGTTGGGGAGGTTGGCCGCAGTTGTAATATCTTTGTATATGTTCATATATATTTAATATGACCGGAGTTGATATCCCTTATTGATGAAAGGCTAAGGTACGCTTTTCCCAAATGGAAAAATGATGCTTTTGGCAGTTGGGTCAACTTCCTCCGGCAATGACATACCCATAAATCCCTAAATATACATTGCTTTCATTTACAACTTAGCTCCCTAAATCCCCTTATTCATCTCCCATTTTCTCCTTGTTATATTCTTCCTTTACTCTAACTTTCACTTCATTTATGACTCCCTTTGGGCGTCTCCATTACGCCAATAGGTGAACACCTTAATTTTAGGGCTCCAACATATTCACTTACATGCTTTGAATGTGGATGCATATCCACTTGATGATTTGAAACAAGGAGAGATGTAGGATGAGAAACAACCTCAAAAATGTTGGAGACACTACATTTTTGTTGCGGAACAATGCTCGGTAGGTTCGACGGGCTCCAACATATTGACTTACAGGCTTCAGAATGTGGGCGAATATGGGCAGATGATGGGAGCATTAAATGGAGTAATGGTGTGTGCATGGATACGATAGAAGAGGCGGGGGAAGTGATAGGGACAAAATGAGTTAGGCTTGAATAAGTTTAGGTTTACCTACAGACACTATAGCATGTGTGTGCACCACATCAAACCATATAATTTTTTAGGTGGGAGAGTTAAGTTATCTGTTCACATTTTGAAATTGACTTTTCAATTTCTTTGAAGTTTGGGTTTGCAACATGGTGCATGCCACGGTGTTAAGATGAGATATCCACATTTTTAAATTGCAAGAAAATTTATGACATGACATGACAATGTAGCTGTCCCTCCTATCTACACCCCTAAAATTAAGGTGTTCACCCATTGGTGTCCGTCTTCTAGAGCATATATATATGTGTGTGTGTGTGTACATAAAATGATTCGTATCATATATTGATTTTAAAATATCTCCGTGGTTTGTAATCAACGGGGAGGCCCGCGCTTAATGAGAACCACACCAGTTAATGTCATAATCGCTTTCGTGTTTTATTATGATTATGAAACCGACTCCGCCGCCTGTGGATAACATAATTTTTGCCGACCAACACGTGGGAGCCTCAAAACCATGCACCATGACCATCTTTTATGTGGAGACGTTACACGCACATTTAGTGGCGACAAAAACATAATTGAAAAGCAGTTTCAACAAGACACTAAGTAAATATCTATGGGCGGAACTGTGAGAATTCACCCGGTACAGGCGCGGGGGTCTGAGTCGGAGGAGTTTTGTACGGCTTTAACTGTGTGGAGGAAATCCCTGCTCTTCAACTGCAATGGTTTCACCGTGTTTCATCCGGCAACGGGGAGGCTCGCATTCCGAGTTGAGAATTACCATTCCGACCCCAAGAAGGAGCTCCTTCTCATGGATGCTGCCGGAAATTCTGTGCTCACAATGACAAGAAAGGTATGGAACTCTACTCTACTTCATCAATGAATGCCAGGCAAGCAAGCCTTGTTCTTGATCAGGATATTGTACTTGAAACAGAGACTTAGCCTGCACAATGAATGGCAAGCCTTCTTAGGAGATAAATCAAGCGGACAAAAACCATTATTTACAGTAATACGAAGAAGAAGATGGTGTGCGCTTGCTGGTGATTCTTCTGTGGCTGAGATATTTGTGGAGGGCTCAATCAAACAGAAGAAGATGAAGAGGCATCCCGATTACCAGATTGAAGGATCTTATGCCAACAGATCCTGCGCTGTTTACAACACCTCCAGGAATATAGTTGTCGAGGTTTGTTTTTGGCTCTTCTTTTCTTTTCTATCAACTTCTACTGTAACTCGAAACTCGTGTTATTTTAATTGGTTTCTGTAAATTGCAGATGAAAAGAAAACAGGTGAGCTCGGAGATAACACTGGGAGGAGACGTTTTCAGTGTGATTGTGCAGCCTGGTTTCGATCAAGCTTTCGTTATGGGCTTCGTTGTCATTCTTGATCAGATCGCATCCTCATCGCCAAAACAGAGGCGCCAATTTTGGGGTTATTTTTTAAACCAAGATGAGCTTCAATGTCTCTACGATTCTAATTTGGGGCACCGATTTTTTGAATTGTAAAAACACCACAGGTGTAACGCTGCTAAGCCATATGCAAAATATGGTAATGGATATGTAGGTATTACGGGGAGAACCGTATGATTAACCATGAATTCAAAGATTGTTTTATTTTGTCAAATTTCTTTTATGTTGTAATGATTTGCACATATATATTTATAAAGAGTTTATAATACTATTTTATAAAATTATTTTTTGATAGCTCTTCACAATTTGTTCTCAAATTTTCATGATTTTCACACAAGATCAAAGCACTCTGCCACAAGTTATACACTTCAACAATACATATGTTAAATGCATTTTTAATGTATGAAATGCTAGATTGAAAATGAAAATTTTGAAATATTTGATCAAAATCATATCTTTCTTAAATGTTAAATATTAATCCTATACGAATTTGTATATTAAACCCTATTCCAACGAGGCAATAATCATCTACGGTGTATTTGCAAAGAAGTTATGGAAATGAGAATTGACTAAAAAATCGAGCTTTAAATATTTATCCACAAATAATTTAAGATCCATGAAATGCCATTAAAAAGAATAACATTTGAGTCGAATCAAACCAAAAGAAATATCAACGGTTTCAATCAAAAAAATTAAATCATCAAAAATAATTTTAAATCTCCATGAGGTGTGCCCTAAATTAAGCTACAAAAAAATGTGAAGTTAAATTCAAACCTAAAAACATCGAAAGGTCATAGTATCAAACCTATATAAAACCTGAAGTTGGTAAGTAGCCTTGATGATGAGAAAAGCAATGTAAAAGAGTAAAACTATTGAAGGAAAATATAATATTGCATCTCAAAACAATTATGTTTAGAAATGTAACACCTATTTTTACTTCATTAGAACTAGGGATTTTATTTACCCATTTAATTATCTTGATGCCTTTAATGATTAATAGCTTACAAAAGATTAATCCAACATTAATTAATGTTTAGAATCCAACCAAACAAGCTATGATAACCATGTGCAACCTGTAAAGGTTTAGATCCTACTCGATCCCCTTCAAACACTCATTACGAGCCAATATACCCAATATATAATTTGGTTAAACCTTTTTAAAGGTACAAAAACTATGTGTATCTTCTTGGTGTCACCCTCCTACTTATGACACAGTTTAAAAGAAGATGTGGTGATCAAGACAGTAATCAGTCATTTGCAATACTATGGCCATAGTTTTGGGCATCACGCTAGCTAGCCTGGTTTCGTGACTGCACACAAGCCACATGAAACTTGTCCCTCCATTCACCACACAATCATCTCATTCATAGTATCAGGATTCCTTCCATTCTTAAGTTATTAATTTTTCAGTTAAACATCTTAGGTAATCATGTATTTAATTAACATACTCAAACACCGAATCCACGATTATCATAACTCAGTTTTAGGGTTGTACGGATCATGCGAGACACCACTTCGGAATCCCTATAGGAAATTGTGCCTCCTTGTAATGACCTTGGTCATTACGTGTCATCTTCTACCCGTAGCCAACCCAAATCGATGCGGGTAAGACACATGCAAGACACAAAAGTCGTGTCATGTTTCCTGTCATCGGATATGAAAGATGCATTTCATTTATTACTCTTCATTTATTAGTGATCAAATATAACATCAAGACATAATTCATTATGTCCATCTCTTTCACATTATCGTGGAAACAGGTTTGCCGTCATTCTTACATGATTAATCATTGTTTACTTAATATATTTTAATGCTTAGTTAAATGTGTTGACATTTTAAAATAAATTGAAAATGTATAATAATAGTGTTGTTGTAATAATTTGTTTCATCTTACCATACAAGAGTAATACAATCATCAAATTGTACTTGTAATAATACATTAGTAATCACCGTAATTTTAGCATTATAACACTTTATAAAAACACAAGGTAAGTTGTAAAAACAACGACATATATTCATTAAATAGAGGTTATACCTCACCATTTAAGTACATAATGGTCATGAAAGGAATAATAAATTACAGTAGGATTTTATATTGCCTTAAACCTTTACAATTGTTTCTTTCTATGCTCTACAAGTGATAACAACTTCAATCCTTACATTTCTAATTCAAAACATTGTAGTAGTCAATACATTTCAATCTTCCTTCTTAATCAACTTGATTTGCTATAACGAGCATGATACAATTCAACATTGTACATGTTCAATTCCATAAGAACTGACATGGAATATCTTTCCCATCACCTTTGAATATTATTTCTATATAATGATAATATGAAATCATCTTAGCGTAACAACATCGCTATGTTATCGATTATACAAATTAATTTGACTTAATTCAATATTCGGTATTACATAATTCATCATTACTATTTACCATATAAGTAAACTTATTGCTTAATATTAATAAGACTCGAATTGATGGTTCCAACCTACCTAGGCTATTCATTAATAAGAAATGTGTTTTTTTGACCTTATCAACAAAGATCATGGTTAACATGACCATATCAAAATAACAACTTCTCTTAACCCATCAACAAGTAATAATTTTTGACACAATCACATTAGACCCAATTAAGTCCTTTCTTAATTACTTTCCAAAGAGAGATAATGATTATCCATAATCATATCAAGTAAATATCAATTATTTACTTTAAATCTTTCAAACAAGATTAAATATTCAACTAGTCATCCCAATGTAAGTATTATTTATCTCATCAAGGAAATAATGACTTCTCATATTCATACTAACTCAAGTAAAGGTTTACCTTGTATATATCCACACAACAATGGAAGCACGTTATCTTTTCAATGATGACAATAATAATTTCTTAATCTTGTCAAGAAATATTTCGAGTGCCTCAATCTTTACGAATAGAAACAGAGATTCCTTAATTCGACAAATAATAATAATAATTACTTTGGCCTACTAAGAACATAAATGTTATTTTCTTTCATCCCATTCACAGAGCATATTGTATATTTTATTTAAACAATATATATCTTACTCATTCGAAATAAAGTTTCAATCACAATAAGTCAAGACCGAGCTAACCGTGCCTTGAAAAGTATTTACATATTTCTTCCATAGTTCATTTGAAAACCATCATAATAGAGAGCCCTTTTTATCAATCCTTGGATTAAGAGAAACCCCAATTCTACCATCTTGAGATGAGATCATTTACAATAACCCCAAAAATTAATCAACAAAAAAATAAAAATGACTACGCCCCGAATAATGGGTCAACCCAAATTTGATTCCAACCGAGGCTAAACACCCAAAAAGATTTTAGAAAATTCCAACTCAAAATTTGTACTCCTTAGATTTTCATTTTCTTTAGTAAGAGAAAGTAATATACCCCATTATATTTTAGAATGAAGCTACACAAATAAATAAATAAACCCAAATTATACACAATTTGAAATACTCAAGACACAATGGTTTTAGACCATTATTTACAATGGCCTTGAACTGCAAAAACATACAAGCTGCAAAAACAAGTTTACATCCTAAATGGGCTTTACTGAATTCCACAAGGAAATCCGTTTTCCAAAATTTCAAAAATAGAAATGGGTTACCAAAATAACAAAAAGGGAACCCAGTTAACCAATATTATATTATTTCAGTTATGTGCATAGCCGTATTGCAAACACAGAATAACATCTATCCAAATTTTGGCATTCACAAGAAAACTTAGCCAACACAAAGAGGATTTCAAATACAATCATTGCAGAGAGATAAACTACAAGGGGGAAGGTAAAAAATCCATGCCTGAAAATTAGAAGAGAACGAATTATTTCTTCTCAATTTCTCCCCTGTAATACGGCTTCGCAGTTAGCCAAGCAACCTAGAAAAAATGCTTTCAAGTTCAATAATCGGGTAATAGTCTGTAAAATAACAAAACCCTAATATGTATACTTAATGGTAGTCCTCAATAACTCTGTTAGGAAACTATATGTTAGTGCTCACATTATTATTTGTGTGAGTTTGTAATAACGTGAGAATTGCTCATATGTGGTTAGTTGGTATATAGGTTTAATTATAACAAACTTATTATTAGTATGCCAAAGGTGTCCCCCTATGGGAAAGGGCTTTGCGGACATTCACGGGACTATGTTAAATTTGACGGTTGTCTTTGACTAGCTTTTTTATTTTTGTAGATTTGTTATTTTTAACAATTTTGCTTTTCCAATTTTACATCTTTGCAGGCGGGTTTATTATTTTTACAGATTTGTTATTTTTAACAATTTTAATTTTCCAATTTTACATATTGGAGCGGGTTTGTTATTTTTAAGTTTTTTTTTTTAGCTTTTACATGCAATAGCCTTTAAATACATGCATCCAACGCATTCTTCAACACTATTGGATCAAAGTGTGATTCACGAGATTGGGGAAGATCTTAAAAAGTTTTGATTCGGCGGAGAAAGCAAGAAAAAGTGGAGTTCTAAAAAGAAATGGTTGTTAAAATACTGCTAAAGTTAGACGCAGGTACAAGCTCTGAAAAATTTCTTATCCTTTCCCTCAAGTTATTTCAATAATATCTGATTTTATTCTTCTTGAACTAGCTTTGAGATATTTGCAGTGCATAGTTTGTGTCATAAATCTCCTGAATTGAACAACATTAAGTCAGGACTAGATCTTGTTTCTCGAACTTTGAATGTTTTGGATTTACATTTATATGATTACAATTAAAGTGATCGGAGTTCAACTCCCTACGCTGGCATGATTTATGTGAGTTAAGCTACACCTCTTCTTGAGAGATGTTGTAATACAATCAAATGAAAGTAATTACATCACTGAACGCCCAGTTTGGTCTTTTGGAGCGGAATTACGTTTACAAGTAAAATGGTTCACCCTGAGTTTATGAACTTTGGTTAGACTGGAAAATTGGTGCTTCAATTTAGGTAAGGCTGCAGGTGAATCAAAGAGCCCACTGGTCGAATTCGAGGGAATTATCTAGATGCATATTTATATTTTCCATCTTAGGAGATTGCTAGTTGTTTTGTCTTTTTCTTAACGAAGAAGAAATTTGATGTTAAATCGAATGCTTCAATTTATGTCAGTAAGTAAAAAAGTTAATCAGAGAAGAAAATAAGTTATATCCATTAAGGTTTGAGTTTGGTAGTTTGGTATGTTTTAGGAATGTCAATATAATAGCTTATTAAATTATGAATTTCACCGTCCTTGTTTCCTTAAAGTTTAGGAGACTGACTGTGATTTTGTTTAGTTATTTGTTCGTTTATAAGAAGAGAAAATTTACATCAAAGGGAATAACCTTCCCATTTCCACACATAGAAGACATAATTTAGAGGAAAGGCATTAAGTTGAGCCCTTTTTATCTTAGAACTTGGTAGAATGCCACTAATAAGAGTGCATTATTGCCCAATATCTTATGGGATGTAATAGCATATATGTTTACAACGAGAAAGATGACACGTGAAGGTTATCTTTAGAGCTGTAAGCACTAATGAAGGAAACAATGATCAAACTTTTACCTTAAAAAATCAATATGAGAAAAAGGCATGTTCAAAGTTTTTTTGCGCCATAACTCAATTAATTGCTTTGAATCGAATGAAGGGCATATTTTTGTGCAAAAACTTATTTCTATCCTAAAGAAAGCTTTATATGTCGAGGGTCCAATATTTTAGACATCAATTTTTAATTTTTATTGTTGTTAACAAATTCCCCTAGCATGATTTTTGTCCGATTAGCCAAACCTCTTGTTGCCAAACCCCTCTTTTTGAAAAAAGTTACGGTAAAATCAAATCAAAAGAAGTTCCTCACCGAAGACCGAGTTTGGTCATTTGGTATCAATTTAATTTACAAGTATCATGATTCTACTTAAGTTTATGATCTTGGTTAGACAATCAAAATGGGGAAGCTTACATTTTGGTAAGGAAGTGGGTGAATCAAAGAACCCCTTGATTGAATTTGAGGAAAATATCTAGATGCATATATATGTTTGTCTCTAATAGATCATCATGAACATGTTGAGTCCTTCTCTTGTCTACTATAAGGTAGTTGTAGTTTTACAAAGACATCACTAACCTATAATGGTGATTTGTGGACATTGGTGTAATTTCTTTATTTTTTCTATGTTGTGACTTGTTGGTGTATGAGAATTATTGTAGAAGATTTTGTAATTTCCTTCTTTCTTTTAACAACAGAAGCAAGCTTGGATGCCTTGAAAAGCATAAACTATGTATTTTGTTTGGAAATAGTTTTAATATAATGTGTGTATTTGGAAAAGAATATTCATGGAATTTGATTTGGGTTTTGACTCTTAACTACATGTTTGAAGTATGTATATCCATGAACCACATATATTATATTGATGTAGAATGATTCCAGGATTCAAGTTTACATATGCTTGTAGCAATGGTTAAATAAAATTCATAATGAAGACTTCATCTTAGTTCGATCATGTGATGGAGGAGTTCCTCCTTTTGAATTCACAAATACATTTAGTTTTATTAACTTCTTATTTCACTCTTATGTAGTGTATTTGTGATTATCTTTCTCCTGGTGGTAAATAAGAGAGTGTTGTATCTAAACAAAATTCATGTGGGTTTTAATATTGATTGAAGTATTTATTCATTTGTTCTATTTATTGCATGTTATGGACTAAAAAAATATTGTAAAGTGCTTTCATGTTATTTGCTTTTGATTGTTCCATTTATGTTTATAGTTAACTCAATCCTTTTTCCTAAGTGACATGTGGGGGCATGTGCCTTTGTCGATGAAAAATTTGGTATGTCTTGAGAGGATCGTTGCCCAATGAGGCCATTTCAAAGTGTCTATGTAATGTCCCCTTTTCCTGCGCCAAAGGCCTAAGGGCCAAGTCGAGTCCAAGCCGTGGTCAGACCCAAGGAGCTGTGGATGTTGGGAGCTATTGGGAGGGGGCCACGTGGTTCTAATAGTCTAATTTTGCGTTGAGGGTCACTTTTGGACCATGGCGACTTAAAGGGGAAAAGTAACTTAAGTCACTTTATTTTATTGGCCCCCATAGAATGAAATGTGTATAGGGTCTATTGGGGCTCTTTTTCCTTGGGGAAGTATATAAGGAGTTGGGGGAGAAAGGAAAGGGAACTTTTGTCATATACATTTTTAGCCTCCTTCACGTGCAGTTGTTGTTGTTGTGCATCTACAGCTTGTGGAGTCAAATCCCACAGGGACCCTAGCTTTGGTGGTGAGAGACCCGTCCCTAGCTAGCAGGGCATTCTTCGGTAGTGAGAGATCTACCCTAGTCTGTCATTTTGGAGCTATTTCAGGGTTGTGTCATAGAGATAATAACAGAGGTTTCAGAGGAAGGATTTCAAGGGTTTTGGGGGCATTTGGGGAAGATAATCAGAGGAGCTCCAGATCAGATTCACGGTAGCCATTTGGGCTGGGCGTGGCAACACGTTGAAGGCACCTCCATCATTTTTGACCCCATTCCAAGCGAGGTGACTTGCAGCCCTTATTTGGGGTTTTCCAATCGGTCGTTCTCAGATCTGAAGGTGGAAATATTATTTCTTATATCTATCAATGTTATTTCCAAAGACCCTTATTTTTGCTCTTGAATTTAGAGAGTAACGAACCTCGGAAGTTTTCCGGCTATCTAGGGCATCACTGTGATTTTTCTAGCAGCATTTTAATTTGTGTAAAATTCCAAAAACAGTTTTATTATATCCTCTATAATAATATCAAGCTCTCTGTAAATTTTCAAGTGATTTGAGTGGATATCTTGGGAGATATTGATTTTATTTAGTTGGTTGTCCTTACTATAAAAATACTGCATAAATCAGTATTTTACTTTGCTACAATTTTCATATATTTTGTGCATTTTTAAGTAGTATCCCATAAGGGATATTTAGTGGTATCAGAGTTGTTGTTCCTCCAGCCTGTGTGGGTTAAATATGGTAGTTTGGAAAGATCTCAAAGGGGTTTTATGAAGAAAATGTTCACCAACATGGTGAAATAATAGGAAGCCACTAACCTTTATTTGAGTCAGCTCACTCAGAATTTGAATCAAAGCAAATCTTGGGACAATAAGGAAAAAGGTGAGAACAATAATAAAGGGCACCCAATAGAGGTGATTGATGAGGATTCTTGTTGGAGGAAATACCAATCTTTGAGTAAGGGTTTCAGAGATAATATGTCATTTCCAGATTATTGCATGATGAAGATTGGTAGCAAGCCCAAGCGAGATCATCATATACCGGTACCTGAAGTACAAAAGAACTCATTTGTAGAAGAAGCTTCTAGACAAAAGGGTATGAGTTCCATTGAGAAAAATAATTGCATTAGTGAAACTTTTCTTGTTAGAGAAATTATTCCAGCTTAGGAGAAGAAATTTGTTTATGCAAGCAAGGAGGATGTAATGGAAACTCTTAAAAGTGTGAGGAATGGAATAACAAAGCTAGAGATGCTAGGTTGAAAGTGACTCAAGCAAGACAACACTTACAAGAGTTCAAGGAAACGATGAGGGAAATTGATGCAAGGAATTCTACACCCACGAAAGAAGACTCTATGGAGCAGCTGACACATGAGGAGGAGCCTCACATGGACACTTGTGTAAAATTGCAGCCTATTGTAATTTCCAAACCAACAACTTTTGATTAGCTTTCAGATACTTTCAACAAGTACTCGGAAAAAATGTTGGGGGAAGCTCAACATATATTTATCTTGAACACACAGAGGACATTGATGGCCTTTAAAGGTATGAAAAGCACACTAATGTGTCTTATTTAATGTTTCCCATTCCAATTTATTTCCATCATGAGATGCATGGTATGGTAGATGATGAAGTCTTCATCATGGATTTTGTTGGACCATTGCTCCAACTATGTGTATATGAGCATCTTGTGGATGATATATGGTGGCAAGTTTTAGCTCACTTAACAGATACAAGGGCTCATGGGCATTATAAGGTATGGGATCCTGGTAATATGTGGCAATCATCCAAAACTATCAATTCTGATTTTGAAAACTTTGTGACTGATTTCATAAGCAAAAGAAGGAATTCAAATGTGTCTTTTGGGATTACAAGTGTTGGCAAGCATGATTTCTTCATTGGAGACTCCGGTGCAAGAAGGGAGAGTACCTCTCAAGGTACTAGCATTGGTTCTATGATTGCTAAAAAGGGTAAGAGAATATTTTTTAATCATCTTCAGCCTGTTGGACTGTGTATAACAACAGTCATAATGAGAAGAGAAAATAGCAATATGGGACAACATGGTCAAAGAGGTGAGAGTGGACATTCAGGGCAGCGGCCTCCCCATTCTTCTACCAGGCCTTTGGGGCTTCACGAACCTTCTTTCTTGAAGGATCCGGAAGTTTCATAGGTACAACAGCCAAGTAGATATTTTGGATGAGGAGTCTTGTTGGGAGAGGAACCAAACCTTGAGTGAGGGATTTCATAACAACATGTCATTCTAGGAATATTGCAAAATGAAGATTGGCAGTAGACCCAAGAGAGATCATTAGAAATAGGTACCAGAGTTACAGAGGAGATTGGGATAGATCTCCATTCCACACTTTGATGGTTCTAAGAAGTGTACTTTGCACTGTCTTGGGTCTCAGAAGTTGAAGATATACTTAGGCTTAAATCCTATGCGTGAGGAAGATGAAATTAAGTTTGCAAGCTTGCATATCTTGAGGGAGATGCTCATGATTTGTGGCATCATGGGTTCATTACACAGGGACACATACACATTACTACTTATGCAGAGTTTGTGCAGAGGTTGGTGAGTAGATTTGATAGGAGGGACCCTGACAGGTATTTCAGGGAGTGGACTCATTTGAGACAAACCGGTCCCCTAGATCAAGTACATCGCAGATTTTTAGAGATTATCAATCATGGTACCTGATGTCATGGAGATGAGGTTGATTTCGTTGTTTATAGCAGGTTTGACAGATGCTTTTGTTGGGTTTGTGAAGGCATTTGAACCTTCTTCTTTACATGAGGTTGTTAGGAAAGCTCGGGACTTGGAGTTATCCACTCCAAAGCCGAGGGCTCCACCTCACGTTCAGAAAAGTGAACCTCCATTTGGATCGAGACAAACATCAAGAGGGAGCCTCCACCAAGGTAGGAGGTGGTTAAAAATCCAATCATTTCCTAAGAAGACATAGATGAGTTGAGGTGAAAGAAACTATGTTTCGATTGCCACACACCTTGGATTCCAAGACATGATTACAGAGGTAGAGGGAAGGCCCAATTCATTGAGGTATTCAAGGAGAGAAAGGGTGATAGAGGTGAGGAGTTAGAGACTCGCGAGATGGATGATGGAGATGGGGTTGCGTTGGATAGTGTTGATGCGGGGCAGGAGGAGGAGACTTTTCCTCAGGAGATTATAGCCACATTGTCTAGTACTCTGATGTACAAGGCATTTAGGATTAGAGGAGTTATGCAGGGTCAGCAAGTTGGGGTACTCATTGATAGTGGGGAAACCCACAACTGTATTGATGCCTCATTGGTTGAGAGGCAAGGATTACAGACAAAGGATTTTGAGGGCCTCAACGTGGGTTGTAGCCAATGGAGAGTCTATGAGGTGCACATGGCGGGTTCCCCAAGTGAGCATCATGATGGGTAACTATATAGTTACCAATGATCTCCACATCATTGGTATGGGAGTGACCAACATAGTGTTGGGAGTGTAGTGGCTTCACTCTCTTGGTGAGTTTTAGACTAACTTTCAGACAATGGAGCTAAAGTTTAAATCGAGGGCAGGAATGTGATTTTGAGGGGATTATCTATAAGAGCACCTAGGGTGGTTACAGCTGAGGGGATGGAGAGGAAATTATGACATGGTGAGGAGTTTAATTATTGTGAATCGATGTGGAGAATGATGGATGTGGGTGTGACCAATAATGTTACACATGAGACAATTACAGAGATTGGGACTACGGGTTGGGACTACGAGTTGTTGATCATCTAAAGTCTTAGTAGACCTGGAGATCTCATTTTCTTGTTGAGTAATCCAAGAACTGACACACTTGTGAGATTCTAGATGGCCACATATAGGATGACAGCTACAGATTGGAGGATGATATGACCTTCTCTCAGGGAAGATGGAGCCTTGTATCAGATGCATGGTTGAGGATGGAGATATTACAACATGTGCATTGTTCTTCTTTGGATGACTGGGAACTTAAGCTTCGATGAGACCTATAAGCTCATGTCATAGAGGTTCATATGGCATAGGTTGAGGGAGGATATCCTCAAATTTATATAGGGATATATGGTTTGTCACTATGACAAGTCAGAGCTTAAGGGTCTATCTTTTTTTGAATCGACTTGGGATAATACTCCTATGCATTTTGCTACATCTATGCCTAGTGAGCACTTCACCCACATGTTCGTCAATGGAGAAATGAAATTGACTCATGGTCATTTAATAGGTTCACATTTAGTGCGGGAGGTGGACTATGTGGAGTGAATTGAGTTGCGGTTATCTATCTTTGGACTCTTGGGACTTTTCCTCCACATGACACATCGAGATATAGTATGAGGAGCCTTGCTCTCATACAAGTGTAGGTCATGTGGGAGAGTTAGCACCATTTACACGTAAACAAGTTGTTTCACGGGATGATTCAAGAGATTCTATAGGATTAGAGTGAATTTTCATACGAGTTGATTGGAGAGGCCATGAGTGATTATGTGATGATAACCTTGCATTGGTAGGGATTGGATTGATTAGAAATTTTCATGTGGGTACCAATGGAGAAACTTACGGTGCGGTATTAAACAGTAGCAAGATAAGATAATGCTTGGGGTCAAGCATTTCTTGGGAAGGGAGGATTGTAATGTCTCCTTTTCCTGCACCAAAGGCCTAAGGGTCGAGGTCGAGTCAAGCCGTGGTCGGACCCGAGGAGCTATAGATGCTAGGAACTATGGGGAGGAGGCCACGTGGTTCTAATAGTCTAATTTTGCATTGAGGGTCACTTTTAGACCATGGCAACTTAAAGGGAAAAGTAACTTAAGTCACTTTATTTTATCGGCCCCTCCATATAATGAAATGCGTATAGGGTCTGTTGGGGCTCTTTGATAGTATATAAGAATTCGGGGAGAAAGGAAAGGGAACTTTTGTCATATAGATTTTTAGCCTCCTTCACGTGCGAGATGTTATTGTTGCGCATCTACAACTTGTGAAGTCAAATCCCACAGGGACCCTAGCTTTGGTGGTGAGAGACCCATCCCTAGCTAGCAGGGCATTCTTCAGTAGTGAGATATCTACCCTAGTATGTCATTTTTGGAGCCATTTTCAGGGTTGTGTCACAGAGATAATAATAGAGGTTTCAGAGGAAGGATTTTGAGGGTTTTGGGGGCATTTGGGGAAGATAATCAGAGGAGCTCCATATCAGATTCATGGTAGCCATTTGGGCTGGGCGTGGCAACACATTGAAGGCACCTCCATCATTTTTCGACCCCATTCCAAGTGAGGTGACTTGCAGCCCTTATTTGGGGGTTTTCTAGTCGGTCGTTCTCAGATCTGAAGGTGGAAATATTATTTCCTATATCTGTCAATGTTATTTCCAAAGACCCTTATTTTTGCTCTTGTATTTAGAGAGTAATGAACCTCGGAAGTTTTCCGGTTGTCTAGGGAATGTTGTGCTTTTTCTGGCAGTAGTTTAATTTGTGTAAAATTCCAAAAATAGTTTTATTATATCCTCTATAATAATATCAAGCTCTCTTTAAATTTTCAAGTGATTCAAGTGGATATCTATAGAGATATTGATTTTATTTAGTTGGTTGTCCTTACTATAAAAATCTACATAAATCAGTAGTTTACTTTGCTGCAATTTTCATGTATTTTGTGCATTTTTAAGTAGTATTTGATAAGGTTTATTTTAGTGTCCGAGTTGGAAGTTAGACTGAACAAGGATGTTAAAGCTTCTCGTCATACTTATGAATATCTTCTTGGACTAACACACTTCTTTTCCCTCTTCTTGGACTAACACACTTTTTTCCCTCTCTAGTTTGATATGATTTACACTAGAAACACAATTTCCCTCCCTACAATAGACTTGACATTAACTACACCTCGCTTGCAAAGAGAGGAAGAGTTTCAATGTCTTCAAAGTGTTATTAATTTTTTACATTGTAGGGAACCAAAACCACTTAAAAACAGTTGATAGCCGAAATGATCAAAGATCGCCTCCACATGTTGCCAACATCCCCAACTTTTCTCATCAAATTTTGAACAATTATGAACCAACCCACAAATTGAGGAGAATGGGAATACCAATCGAGGCATCTACAACTAGATAAAAATACAAGAAACATGCAAAGTAAATTACACAAGTAAAAAGAAAGAAAATTGATTTAAAAAAATAACTTTTAGTGGTTTGTTTATAAGTGTTTTTCAAACAAACAATAACTCATTCCAAATAATCCCATGTATGTATTTTGGCAAAGTATATATCGAGCAGAGAAACAAACCTTTTAAACACATGCTTAGTTTTTGTAAACCAAAAACTATGCATTTCTAATTTCTTTATCATTGTATCTCCATACAAATACCTATAGTTTACTTACTTCAAGTGTACATATTGTTCTTATTGTTTTCCATTCTATTTGCTTAACATAATAATATGTAATTCATTTCAAATAAATGCATGTATATATTGTGGCAGAACATATGTAACACAAAATCTAACTTTTCAACATACGTGTTCAATTGTTCCTTTTAACAAATGCACACTTATTTATGTAAACCAACAACAACACATTTTTAATGTGGTCTTCATTATATTTGCACACAAATACCTTTAGTTGTAAAATGTTGAGAAAGAACCATGTAATTTTTAGTTTTTTTCATCGAAAGCTTTGTACATTATATCACTTTTTGCATATTGAATTGTTTTAAGGGTTAGACTTCATGTTTGCACTTTTTAGAAAATATAAATGAATAAGGAAAAAAACTTTAAAGGTTCTCATTGTTTACAAATGCATGCTTTCTGAACACATCCTTCATTTCATGTTTGACTACACTACAAGTTTACATTTTCCACCACATATTTACATAAATCTGACTATCTCAAGCATCTTTTAGTTGTCATGGAAATAAATTTGACACACGAGGTAATTTCTCAATTAATTGAGGGTGGTTCTAATATCAACCCCACATTTTAGATATTGAACTTGTCCTCCCTAAGGTCTAATCTCAACACGGGTGACAAACATCATGTTGAAATTTCAAATGGGATACATTGTCGGACAAAAATTCTACCCTCAAAATTTACAAGCCGTGTAACCAAAAAATCAATACAAGAAGGCTCCATTGTGTGCTTACACAAATCTGCGTTATAATGATCAAAAGTGAACTATATGATTCATATCACGACCGATTACCAATGTATATAAACTCCTTATATTAATTATAATTTATTTTTGTTTGTTCTCTCCATTCGTTGCTCAATTCTAATTTTATCCGATTTTCTTTTCCATTGTAGGTGTTGGTGCTAAAGTAGTTTCGCCCGTTTTCCATTGAAAATCTATCAATTTATGGCCTCTGCCATAATTTATCTCCTCATGTCGTGCCTGAGAAGTCCCTGCATTCCTTTTTTTTTCGTAATCAATCCATTCATGGGTCGAGGGTCACGTATGGATCCATGGTTGTTTCCTTTCTTTCTCTATTTGTCTGTAAAAGGTCTGTATTTGGGTGTAAAACTCGGGTTGTCTCGTGTTTTCTGTTTTCCACTGCCAGGATTTGTTTTCCTTGTCATTTTTCCCTAAATACTTGAGGAAAAATGAATGGATGTAGTTCAAAGGAATGTATTTGAGCCTTGTAACATTTCTAAATTATTTGTCCTTGGAGAAAATTTCATCTCCAAGCTCGAATGGTCATTCTTCTGCATTTTACGATTTGACGGGCATTTCTCCTAGTCAAATTTACATCCTTGCATCAACAGGAAATGTGGCTTCTTTTGGTTGGCCAGGGGATGGCGGGAAAATGCTTTAACTTGTCACTTTTTGTTTTTTTGGCAAAAGGGAAAATTTGGTCTCGTAGCTCCACTCAATTCTGATTGGTTCTTTTGGTGCTTACGTGGCTTCTTCTGATTGAATGGGGTGTCGTTGGGTTTGTTTTTGAACTTGTTCTTTTTGGCTACTTTGGCAAAAAGGTTTGAACCCGCCCACGGCCCTTGACCCCACTGGACTTTGATTAAAGAAAAATTTCAATGGCGGGAAAAGTCTTACTTTGACCCCACAAAAGGACATGTGGCAAGGTTAAAGGTAGAGATGTGAGCCTTTGGAGGAAAGTTAGATGTTTTTCCCTTCTGGAAAAATGGAGTAAAATTCTAAAATGGAAGTGCACCCCTGCCGAGTCATTTTGAAGCCTTGAGGTTTTGAAGTTGCACCATAACAACACATGGAGGTCTCCCGGGGTCATTCTTTCCTTAGAATTTTTAGGAACTTCGAAAGGGCCGAGACACGTGGTGAGCCCACGCTCATTCAAGGTCTCAATTTTTGGGGACCATCTCAAGATGGGCCATTGTGATGCGTGGCAATTTGAAAAGTTATGGGGCGAGGAAGCCAGGACCATCGAAGGCAACTTAGATTTTTGCCTCTTGTCACCAAAAGGATTAAAACATCAAAATGGCTCATAGATCGACAGAGAATAGTCAAAAATTTTCCCGGTCAACGGCGGAGGTGTAGACTTTCGGGGGAAATTTGGAAAATTTCCCTTTTGTGAAGAAAGGAGTTAAAAGTGTAAAATGAAGCGTGGTTCCACTGGGACCCATATCAGAGGCTAGAAGCGGAAGGGCGGAGCTGGGGGAAACTTGGAAAATTTTCCTTTTTCCAAAAAAAAAGAGTGAAATAGTAGGATTTGGCCGCAGTTCCTCTGGGACCCACCTTAGGACACGTGTTAGGCTCATTTCTCAAGGGCGGAGGTGTGGAGCAAAATGTGAAAATTTTACATTTTTCCAAAAGTTGCAAAAGGAAAAAGGGAACCCATAGGCCCATTTTAAAATGGATCTCCCACGTGGACGGTCCAAATTCAAAATAGAAATCAACAAGGCAGCTATGCATCTGTATCTAATTTTTCCACCATTTTCACTCTAGAGCTCCTAGGGATGCATATTCTTGTGGTTTTTTTATCATTTCTTGGAGTCTCCTACATGCCAAATGAAGAGGAACATTAATCTAGTAGCCTGGTTTGGTGGGGAAGGTTCTGTAAACATATCTCACCATTAAATATGCAATCTAACTATTGGATTCAACCTGATTTTTCTTTCCTTGGCACGCGAAAGACCTGTTGATATCTTGGTTTGGTGAGGAAAATTTGGGGACATCTTTTACCATTAAGATGAGATCTGATCTCTGGGATCGATCCGATCTTCCATTTTTCCTTCCTTGGCACATAAAGAACCATATTGGATAGATTAGGGGTGGAAGTGGTTGGCGAGTAAAAGGAAGAATGATCTACTAGAGGAAGGATTTGAATGCGAGAGATGTTGAAGAGATCTACCCCCCGAGGACGACGATAAATTTTTACATATTTGATTATGGAAATCGTGATCGGGATCATGACGAGCACCGGTGCACTCAATGTTCAAGTTTTTGGGGAAAACTCGTTATAAAATGTTATAAATGGCATGATTTTTGCCATGAAAGAGGTTGGATGTTGGAGTGTTAGAGGTTAGAACTGATTTTCTAAGAAAGAGCTTGATAGAACCCGCCTTTCTGAGAAGCTATCTGAAGAAACCTGTTTATCTCCTTTGTGTTAAATTTGATCACATCAAGGTGTTTGCGAGTGTAGAGCCATTGAAAAGATTTGAGATTGTTCGAGAAACTTTCCCCTACTGATAAATTTAATCAAACTTGAGTTAATCTGTGTTATTTTTGGGCAAAATTTTTGTTTTCTTTGTTTCTAAATGTCTGCAAGTAGTTTTTCTTGTTCCCATTGCATTCTTACATTGAAATTTGTGTGAATCACACAAGATCTTATCCTTGTGATAGTTTGGTGGCATTTGCAATTTTATTTATCAGAAGAGATTTCATTTGATAGTGAAAAAACAAATTTAAAATTACTGTGACTCCTAACATGACTATAAGATTGTTTGTTAGCCTTTGATGGTATCTTAGGCATGACGAAACAGAGATTGATAATGTTCAGTTTAGTTTTCCAATTTGAGCCTTCATTTTGGATCCTTGAAGTTTGTGTGAAAAGTGCTGATCTGGGCCTCCATTGAAGCACATATTTTGGTTAAAGGAACATCCTAGCTACTCTGAAGCATTCTATTATTTGAGCTCTCCATTTTTGTAAAAGTTCTCAAAGATTTGGTATAATCAACTTTATCTGCTTCACCTCCCACCCAAAATCATTCAAAAACAATTAATCCTACCCATACTACCCCTGTTTTTCTTGTGTGTATACAGATGCACAATTTCTATTACCAAAACATGTAGAAACACTCAGGTTTTCATTGTCTTTAGTGGCCTAAACCTTTCTTAGAAAATATCTCCATTATCTAGAGTGACAACTCATGAGAGTTAGGTTTTGTTGTATTGATCATATTTTCTTCAAGGTCTTCTTAAACACTTCACAAGGAAGGAATTCCCCATCTCCTCCATAAACAACAGGCTACAAAATGGTTCTCTCACCTTGGTTGAAAGGCACAACCATAAAGTAGTGAGGATAGATCAAATCCTCTTGAGGGTGCTATCCATTTCTCCACATCTGAGTGATAGAGGGCCAATTAGATCCCATCCCCGGCTACAAAATGACTCACTATGATCTATCTATCTCTAAGCTTCCTGCCAAACCTGTGATGCTACTCAAACTTTGAAGGAGAATCAATTTGGGTACCAACACCAGGAATTGTTCTTATCATTGAGAATGGATGTTGTTGTCAAAACACATTTGGTAATCAGTGCTCCAACCCGACCACCAACAAATTCTCTCCAAGACAGTCAATTGCCACAAACAGATGTAAATGCAAACTAGGTTAATAAAATTTTTGTGAGAACACCAACTAAAATAAGTGGATTGAATACATCTATGCACATGTGGTTCGTAGAGGGTCGTACCTAGCAAAAATAACCCTTCATGAATATCATAATCCAAGGGGAGATGGATCTGTGTTTGGGTTTGATTTTGTGGATCAGGAAGGAGGGGAAATCCACATCACCTGTTTCAATGAGGTCACGGAAGCATTCTATGAGCATATTGAAAATGGGAAGCTATATATAATTTCCAATGCAAGGATTGAGAGGATTGTTGATGCAAAGCTATGTTACAACCATTTGAACAATGTTTTGGATATTTTCTTGCAAATAACACCCCCAACCATAACTCCACTCATAGCAAATGATGATACAATATCTTCCCATCACTTTCACTTCACCAAAATCAAGGACATGCCTACAACATCGATGTGCATTCTACAATTGATTTGATCAACATTGTTCTTGCGATCTCACCATGCTCAACAATTCATAGGGATGAAAAGTCTAAAATAAAGAGAAGGACTCGCAATTAAAGGATGTGTCGGGATGTAGTGTAAGTGTCACATTGTGAGGAAAAAAATTAGATGAGATAAGAAAAGAAATTGAAGATATGCTTTCTATACCACCTCTTCTAGTCCTTTCCTTGAAATTAGCTCACGTCTCCGGTTTCAATGGGAGCTCATTTGAGATTGTTTCAAGTAACAAATGTTACATCAACCCTCTAATTTCATAAACCAATACACTTCATGAGCTGGGTTGATTCTAATGACTACTCCCTTCGGTGCCCTCTATCACAAGTAAATTTTTGCTCCCCCAAAAGCTTGACCTCTATAACAACAATTTTGCATGTCCTACAAATGGCAAATACCGAGAGAAATGAATGGGCCATGGTTACTGCAAAAATCACAAATATTAATAAGGACAATTTTTTAACAAAGCATGTCCTCATCAAAAAGGTGATAAATAATGAAGGAAAAGGTGAGAGAGAATGGTAACGGTTCATCTTTTTGTTCGAGTTGCAACGCATACAAGTTCGAACTATGATTATAGATATGCACTTAGGATCAATCTAAAGGGTCGAACAAGAGAACTGTAATTAGTTACCACTTTTGATGAGACAATTGAATCAATCATGGGTGTTATAGCTAGCGATCTCCACCTATTGTCTATAGATGAAAATGCTACTAATGAAATTATAAGCAATGTCATTGGGAACAAATCGCTTCACACTTTCCCTAAAAAAGAGACATACTACGAAACAACAGACTGAAATGTGTCATCCTCAATTCAAATAAAATGAATAACAATGCAACTCCTTTGTAACCTTCTTTACGAAAATATTTCTAACACTCCCGTCCCTTCAAAATTTACACCCTCACCCATCCCATTCTATACTATGAACTATCACTGCTATGTTAGTTATTTAATATCTATGTTTCACCCTTTTTCCCTGCTTCAAAAGAAAAATGTTGTATTTTCTTATAAAATAACATATTATTGTCTCCTACTGCTATGTGGATTAGAAGTACTTTTAAGAAAAAAATGCATATTACTTGCACTTTTATTATGTACGTATTTACATCCTTGTATACTATTAGAACATATTATATCCTTATGTATAACAAATATTCTTTTCCTTAAGCAACAAATGCAGTTTTTAATCCTCAAATAGTTATATCTTACGATTAGTTGCCATTGGAAATCCACATGCATTTCAATTGTGTATAGTTTATTGATTTTGACTTATTTTTGCATTTTTATGTACTTCATAGGTGTGTGACTTTGCAATCATGTCGACTCTTGCAAAACGACCACGATGAAGAGAGAACTACACAAAAATAAAGTTGAGATAAATTATGAGCAGGGATGTCGTCACCTAGAGTGTAGAACAACAACAATCTCTAATATCCGTCAACTTACAACAACCAACATCCTACCATTCCCTGACATTCCAATCTTTCCATCAAATACAACTACTATAGAATTACCACCAACATTATGCAACTAACTTCCATGGAAACAATTTTGCACGAGCATACCAATTCCATCCGTACGAACCCATATTTGCTAACTACTGCCACGTCTCCCCATTTGCTTGGGACGCCACATGAAACTGATCTAAAAAAATTATATGTACGAATTTGTAACAAGTTTGAAATGTAGAGAAGGAACCTTTAAATGAAGTGATATCTACACTTACAAAATCAATCACACCCCTTAACAACATCAACTACAAACATAATAATTATCCTTCTAAATCAAATACATATACCGTTTGGCATTCACATTGCATTGTACACATGCGATTGCTAGTTGGTAGTTATTCCAAAGTGATATTATTGTGTAACAACAATAGTTCACGTAAATAGGTTTGATATTGTTATCCCTGCATATCTATGCCGGGTTATTTGTTATTCCTATTTCCTATTTTATAGGAAGTAGTTTATCTAATATTGTGACTATATAATAGCATGTGAATGTAATTCATGTTAAGATGTTGAATAGAAGCCATTTGTTGTGTTTGTCTATGCAAATCTGTGCCTGTACCTTGATTTAGTATCAGAGCTAATTAACTATTATCTAATTTCCATGAGAGTCATGCTAGTAATTTACCTATGTCTCAGGCTGTGAAAAGGCTACGCAGTCAGATCTAGATGATGATTTGGTATTTTCTAAAACCTGACAAGTTATTTCGTGGATGCATCTATTGATTGTCATTGAAGGCTTTAATCTTAGTCTTTTAACGCCTTGTTTACACATTCTTGGCTCGGGTCATCTCATGCATCACTCCATTCGCTTCTTCCACGTCAAGCTCCTTCACCAAACTACCACGTGGTTTTGTTCTTCCTCCAAATTCGTTAAAAATCTGCAGTGTTCCTACGAACGACAGCCAATTTTAATGTCATTCACTGATCTATTATAAATTCTAACGATTGTTTGTATGTAATTATTCGTGCGCAAGGGAGATCTGTTTTGCTTGGAGTGCAGATTTTTGAAGCCTACGGTATACAGACCTTGGAATATTGAGACCTTCCATGCACACTGTCAATTTTGTGACGTCTGTGAGTTTACTACAAGCTCAGCGTATAATATCTTCTTCGAAAGGAAGGTTCACCGTTTGACAGATGCCTGATCTCCAACCTCTGAGGCTCTCAAAGATCTCATCCTTCAAACTTCGCAGGACATGCAAACCACACGGATTTACCATCCTTCTTATAGCTCTCAATCCAAGCTCTCTACGTGGTTCTCCTTAACTCTAATAATAATAATAATAATAATAATAATAATAATAATAATAGGTTTTTACAGTCCACGATGTCGTGGGGCGGCTTGTTTTTGGGTCTACAAGCAGCTTATAGCATATGGGACTACCTCGTACTCACATGCGGGAGGCAACTAACTTTGCTACAAACGAGGCGTACATACCCTACCCCCTGTAGGATTTGAACTTGTGACCTCTATTTCAAGAGCACATGTTCTTCACCATTAGGCCAACTCAGGCATACATAGGCCATCTCGGGCGTACATAATATAACGTTGTTTACATTTATGTTTAAATATTTCATAATATAGCGTTGTTTTTAGAGAGAGAGAGGGGAGAGAGAGAGGGGGAGAGAGAGAGGGGGAGAGAGGGGGAGGGGGAGAGACGGAGAGAGAGAAGGGGAGAAAGAGAGAGAGAGGAGAGAGAGAGAGAGAGAGAGAGAGAGAGAGAGAGAGAGAGATTGTGTTTGTGTGTTTGTGTCATTGTTAGATGTGATTTCAATTCTAGTGTAAAATTATTTGGTTAGTCATAAGTCTATTGTAATTAGAGTTTTGCGTGATGATAAGTTTTAGTCGTCAAAGTCTCATCAAATGTCTTGTTGTAATAGAGTTGTTTTTAAGAGTGTCGTATTTGTTAAATTTTTAAAAACTTCAAAAATATATAAATAAATTCTCACGGATGCATTTTTGGTGTTACCCGACGTCTGGAAAATAAATTGTTTCACATTGCAGGAGGGAAACTATACCAATAAATCCAATGTGGAAATTGTTGATCTTCAATGTCCAATTTTCTGAGTGAGCAACATGATACTAGAGGGTGGAGGCACATGAGGATGGAGGACAAGAAACGTCCTCTCGCCAACCACAAGCGACGGGGCCACAAAATGAGGTTGTGGCATTTTGTTTTAGTGTATTTTTTCTATTGCAATGTACCTATTATTATTCGGTTTACAGTTTTAGTGTGTTGTAATAAAGTGAGCAGATTCCTATGTACTTTCTGATGTGAAAATATAGTGGAAAGATGAAAGCACAAGGAAAAAGCAACATCATGATACTTTAAGAGGATGAACAGAGGTTCATACTTGGAACAAGGGTTCTTTTTTATGGACACGGGTCCATATTTTATGAACAAGGGTTCATACCGGATGAGAAGGGGCTCATACTGAGGTTGTTGGTCATCCTTTTCAAAACCATCAATGAGTCAAGATCATGAGCATGCACGGGTGACAATCTATAAAATAAGTGTGATTATTTTTCTCCCATGTTCGCACTAAGGGGGAATGTTAGGAAACTATATGTTAGTGCTCACATTATTATTTGTGTGAGTTTGTAATAACGTGAGAATTGCTCATACGTGGTTAGTTGGTATATAGGTTTAATTATAATAAACCTATTATTAGTGGTAGTTATTCCAGAGTGATATTGTTGTGTAACAACAATAGTTCACGTAAATAGGTTTGATATTGTTATACCCATGTATCTATGTCGGGTTATTTGTTATTCCTACTTCCTATTTTATAGGAAGTAGTTTATCTAATATTGTGGCTATATAATAGCCTGTGAATGTAATTCATTTTAAGTTGTTGAATAAAATATCTTTGTTGTGTTTGTCTATGAAAATTTGTGCATGTACCTTGAAACCCCACTAAAATCTCCACGAGAAATCAAAACTTGCATGCACAAGAATAGACCTAGAGCTCGAATCTTCACTAAAAACAAGGGTTAACTCTAGCATGGCTTCGCCCAAATCGGGGTTGACTAACAAAAACCATAATACAAGTTTGTTGTATGTTACTTGATTCCTCGAGAAGCTTCGTAGTTCCTAAGGGGATGTAAATACATTAAATGCATTCACTTCTTTTCATACCACATAGTGGCTTTACACAATTCCCTCTAGATATGGCGTGAACAAGTTTGTCAAGGTTTTAGAAATAAAAATTTAAACCTTTGATTTTTGCATGGTGCTTTCAACTCAAGCATACCATTTCCAATTTTTGCATAGTGAGAAATATCAACTTAGCCAATTTTTAACAACTCAATGCACTTGAGTAGGGTCAATTCAACCACTAAAGAAATTATTTCTTAATTAGAAACAATCTAATATACTAAGGATGGTCGACCATATTATGGAAAATCTGTTTAATTAAGTTACTTATAAAAATGATATGGCATGTGTTTAATAATTCAATCGATATTAATCAAAGCCACCACCATGCCTTAAGTTTCTAATACAAAGCATAACTACCGAATGCCCAAGACCAAGTTTTTATGTTGATCAAGAGATCATACCATGAAATATCTATCCCTGTGGTCAAAGACCATGGTGTTTATTTGCACCAAGAAAATGGTCTTAGACCATTATTTACATGACCTCACAAATTTATAACATTAACCAGGTAACTTATCGTTATCCAAATTAAATAAATATAATAGTGGCATTACCTTACCCAATGGTTATCACCACTTCAATATATCACACACTTACCGCTTTTGCTTGCCCAATTTATAAGAGCTTTTAAAAATTTATTTACGATTAATATACTTACAATGTTTATTACCTCTTCCTTTACATTGTCACTCACACAAATTTCGTTAAAGAAGAACGTTAAAATCAACATGTTCATATATACTGCAGTGGTTGTGTAATAACGTAAATGTTAACAGTTTAGTATCAACTTGGCAATGCACAAAAAATAGGTATGATCATCCAACATCATAATCATAAACGAGTTCAACATATTCCTTATCAAAAACCAACATAGGTAAAATAATAATATCAATGATAGGTCCAATAACCATGCACACACCCTATTACCTTTGTCACATTTAGCAAATCAGGTGCACAAAAATATTCATTTCCGATATAGAAATCAAACAATACATCATGTACCATAGTCATCACACACAACATGGTAAGTAAATATAACCATCATGACAAAAAAGGAATAAGTCATAAATTTTAAGCACATTATGAGTGTTGAACGATAAACATTGTTCTGTTGGTGTGTGTGACATGCCTAGTCATCGTCCACATCACCTGGTGAGTCATCTCGCCTTGCGAGAGTCATAGGTCTTAGGAAGTCAAATGACAAGTGTCAGATTCTATCATAGAATCTGTCATTGTCATTTGTGTCAGTGCATCATAGGAGTTACATTCCTTATTTAGAATTGTAACTCCTCCTTTAGTGGTGTCATATGCGTCAGTCACATCATATGCGTTAGTGGCGTCATTGAGGTTCTTTCCTTGTTTAGGCATGGGGGTTACACAACACCCCTATTTGTACTTCCTTTTTCGATCTATGAGCATGAGCAGACTTGTTTTCTTATTTGCATATTCTTTCCATTGTTCGAATCTTGCTTATTGCGTTGGAGCTTGACGTTACCATCAAAGTGCAACTTCGTTGTGGTGCATTGTTTTCGACATCGGTTCTCACGTATCCCTCTTTCATGGTATCAGAGCTGCACGACTTTCCGTCACACCAAAATCTCGAACTGATGGTGGAGAGGGATCTCATCATGTTAATCAGCTGCTACGCCAACACCCTCCCACATGATGGAGCCGGGTATACACCCAATCAGGCCCAACAACATTAGGAGGTAGTGACATCAGGAATTTCTCGAGAGGTCACCCATCCCAACACTACTACTGGGTGGCGCACTTAATTGCTTGGTATCGAGCTGCACGAATTACCATCACACAAAAATCTCGGGCGATGGTAGAGAGGGATCTCATCGTGTTAAATAGCTGCTTTACGCCAACACCCTCCCGCACGATAGATATTTACCAAGCACATATTTTAAGTACATGGGATTCCTCCACATAGGTGATTCACCATGCTTAGGTGTCCTAGGGTGTCATTATGGCCTTACACACATCATAGAGCATCATAGGAGTTACATTTGACCGGCTATTCTGGGAATGTAACTCCCACCTCTTGATGGCTACATTTGTGGGGGAGTTACACACCCCACTACTATATGTACACCTTTCATCTTAAGTAATGAAATGGAATAGAGTATGGGATTTGAGCCATTTTTCTCTTAATGCATGCACATTTCTCTCATGGGTGATTTATTTCTTTGATCTTGAAGATACATCATTTTACGGTTGAGTGCAACATTTTGATGCTCATGGATTCCCTCCAGATCTTTTTCATTCCTCCGACATGGTATCAGAGCTTAGGGATCAGAATCATGTTGCTCACTTTGGTTGCTTACTACTCACCGCATCATAGTTTCATGTGCAAGATCTCAACTTGCTTTGTGCTCTACTTGGATTTTTAAGGAGTTCTTGTACTTGGTTTTGTGTGTTGGGTGCATTGTTTTGCTAGTGCTTTGTGTACAGGTTCAGGAAAAATCAGAGTAAAAAAGGGTGTTGGTTTGAGTTGTGCCTTGTTAATAGCTTCTCTGTCAACCTTGTCAACAACTCGACCTACCTTGTTTAATGGGCTCACGCATTCATCTTGTGGGGATGTTGTTTTGCATTGAAATCAACTTGATCTGCACTCAGTCACAGCTCATTCGTGGGTTCTCACGTTGATTCGGCAGTTTGTTTTATCATTGGCATTGGTCCTTCCAAAATGACCTACATCCTTCATTACCGTGATAGACTCGGGCTTCATCTCTGCGTGGTCGAATTATTTGGATCGTGCATGCTCTCTCAGACCTCTCAAAGACTCTACCGCATTACTTGGTAGCTCAAGTTGTCTTCATCTCTCACTGCTACTCGAATTTTACCTTGTAGGTCGTTGTTGGTTCAAACGCGTCGACTCATGCATTATTTGGCCTTTAATTCCTACCTCTACCCGCATTGATCCTTTGACTCGTTTCTCTACCACTGTGCATTCACTGGTAGCTCGGGTTTCATCCTTGTCGGCTCCTATTCGGCTTTGCTCATGCTTAGTAGCCTCAACCATTGGTTTGAACCTCCTTTCCTAAGGACTCGATTTGAACCATGTTGTGTTGGTTTTAATCTTCGTTTAAGGACTCGGTTTACATTGGGTTGAAGTCGACTCGGCTTAGTGACATTCATTCGACTCGTGTGTTGCCCTTGCTAACCTGTACAACTTGTTTCTCAGGCTTGTGAATCACTTCAGCCTTTCTCATCGTTGTTTGAGTTGGCTTCGCCGTTTGAATGTCGAGTCTCCTCTACTTTACATAGTCATTAAAACATACATGCTACAGAATCTAACTCGCGTCATTGTTTCTCCCCGTGCACAAGTGGCCTTTGAATGTTACAAACTCTACCACGTCCCTCTTATTTGTGGCTAATCACGTGGAGCTTCCTTCCCCAGCACGTGGCGTTGAATCCCTGTTGGTTTGGCTCTAGAGTGAACGGTTACACCTCTGTAGCCTTGGACGGTTTTTTCCACCACATGGCTTGACAACGTGGGCCCCTATCCATCCCTTTTAGAATTGTTTGAAGGTTAAAACAATCCATTTTTAATGATTTTAAGGTGAAAAACATTTATTTCAGCAATGTAATAATTTTAAGGCTCTAAGTTGTTTGTAATTATGTCCTTCATTTGTGTGTCAAAAATGGAGGGCAAGGTTCGAGGTTAGCAAAAGGTTAATTCCCCTCACAAACAGTAACAAACCCTACTTGAAATTTGATTCCATTTCTAATGAGTACCCACACAACACCCTTTGCACCCATTTTGAGCACTTTTAAATCCATTTACAAGGCTTATTGGCATTTTCTTGCTATAACTTTTGACTCGTTGCTCCGTTTTGAGAACTTCTTTAGTCAAAGTTGCATGATTTTTCACACATTACGTGATGACATTACCAATTTTGTAAATGAACTACTTTATAAAGTCTCGCATTCGGAGGGGGTCACTAGTACTCTTGGGCCTTGTATTACACACACAGACGCATTATCGGGCCGAGTCCGACATCTTGCTTTTGTGCACCTTAAACTTTTGATTCCTCATCATGGAGGGTTCTCTTTCTAAACTTGAGCATTGTAGGATCACCTTGCCTCCGCCACTTCTTCTTTGGAGAGGAAACTATTCAGTTTGGTGTGCTTCTATGGAACGTTACTTTACCTATGAGGGTCTTTGACACTTCTTTCTTGGGCCGCCTACACCCACTAATCATCATCATCGTCTTGAGAAATTTCTCAACACTTGCGGCCATGTTTTTGGCCACTTGATGATGCATGTCTCCCTATCTCTTTAGTTTCACGTGGTAGACTCGATCCACCCCACCATGTCTCAGAGCATTCTCCGGTCCCTCTATGAAGACCCTTCACATACTTCCGCCACCATTGTTGTTTCGATTGATTATCTCCTCTATTTATTTGTGTGATGACAGTTCCACCGACACATAATTTTTGGTTCTACTTTTGTTGACAAGGATTGTGCACCCATTCGATGTCGAGAGTACTATAGAGGAATCTTCTCCTCCTCTCACTATTCCAGAGAGTGTTGACACATCCCACATCTCATCAAATATCGAGCAGTTTCATACAGTCATCACACCCGCATCTTTTCCACCTTCAGTGTTTGAGGACCCTTTCACTCATCTACCTTCATTGGATGACTCATACCTATTTGACATCACTCTTCTGTTTGTTGAGCCCCCTCATTGGGATGAGTATTTTCCTGACCTTAGTCATCTTTTCACAGAGTACACTTGTGATGTACTATAGGTTCTTCATCCATCTACAAGTATTTCAAAGGATTTCATCATCTCCATTGTTGGGAGTGCCCCTTCTAGGACTCTTACCACTTCCACTTTTCTCGGAGACCTTCATTGATCCACCCTTGCTTGTGGATCCATTTTCTATTATGGGGGATGTTTTTTTCCTTCACATCAGTTGGACATCCTTTCTACAGGTGTTCACCCTTCATACTCTGACAATTCTGCACTCGTGACATTACCTTCGGTTCCTTCACACTCACTTGCTAGACCTATGTCACACTTTTGTGGACTAGACTCAAAGTTCTTCATGTTGTTTCCTTTAGTTTCCTTCATGAAGTGGGCAGAATTCCAGCACGTCATTTATGTCCTTCCTAAGGGCACGCACACAATTCGGTGTGGGTGGCTCTTCTTCAGTCCAGAGGTAGAGGATCTCGTGATCGACATTCTTTTGGGAGACCTCCTAGAGCTGCAGAGTTCAGATCCATCCATGACATCTTCTGCATTCCTCTCGTCTCCCTCTTCCTCTCTCTTCTTCTTCTTTCTGAGAGATTGGACTTGTCTCTCTTTTGGGGGAAGTTTTTCCCACTGGGTTTTCTCCTTTTACTCCACTTTTCGAGAGTTTCTTGTATGTGGGTACCTCATCAGGCTTGTTGTCAGGACCCACTTCTCCTTGTTTTCATCTATGTGTCCACCTAAGCTATGCTTTAGGGGGGGTGTTGGTGTAGGATATTTACCATGCACATATTTTAAGTACATGGGATTCCTCCACATAGGTGATTCACCATGCTTAGGTGTCCTAGGGTGTCATTATGGCCTTACACGCATCATAGAGCATCATAGGAGTTACATTTGACTGGTTATTCCGGGAATGTAACTCCCACCTCTTGATGGCTACATTTGTGGGGGAGTTACACACCCCACTACTATATGTACACCTTTCATCTTAAGCAATGGAATGGAATAGAGTATGGGATTTGAGCCATTTTTCCCTTAATGCATGCACATTGCTCTCATGGGTGATTTCTTTCTTCGATCTTGAAGCTACATCATTTTACGGTTGAGTGCAATGTTTTGATGCTCACAGATTCCCTCCAAATATTTTTCATGCAACCACAAGTAAGTGTGCATATCCTTTTCAGGATATGCATACACACGTGTGGCTGCGTATATAACTACACAACAAAGTTTATTATCTATATTTTGTAACCCACCCTTCATTTACGACTCATCCCTTTTAATGAAACAGACCAAAATTGTAGGATGTGACATACTTCACCCCTTAATGAATCATTGTCCGATGATTCTTACTTCATTAATCGAAATCAAAACATTAAAACTCAGAATTATATCTTATAGCAAAGGAAAACAATCAACATTTTCATCCAAAAACTTACAATTTTTCATATCTAAAATTCAAATTTATCATCTCAGTAATGACCTTTCAACCAACAAAAGCTGTCACACAGTTAGAAATATGACATAAATTTGTCATTATAGCCAGTCATAACATGTAATATTATTTAATATACATAATAGATAGTCTAAAACAAGTTTATATTACATAGAAACAAACAAGGAAAATATTGTTTTTAGCTCCGCTCAGTCTTCCCAAGAGTTTTTGTTTCATTTATCCACTTGTCTTTCTCGGACTTTGCCTTGTGCAATTCTCAATTTTCTTGAAATGCACCAACAAATCTCCTTTTTCCGGTTGGTTTTACCAAATACTTCGTGGTTTTCATCTCTTCTTCATTCTTTTAAATAATTCAAATTATTCCTTTCTTTTCCATTTAGGCTTGTTATTTTTCACATAATTTAAGGTATTAGATTATCTTTAATTCCAATAACCCATTATTTTATGTTGGGAAGTCAAAATCATTCACTATATCTCGAGTCCATTAATGAACTCACTTACAATATCTAATTTCTGTGATGAAGCTTAAAAGCGTAATAATGTTGCATTAACAAACATAGGTTTGTAATTTCTCTTCATATGCAAAAGATAAATTAGATTTCTAATTTTGTTTTAAGTTAATCACTAGATACCAAGAACTCAATTATACTAGTATCAAATTAAAATAGCAATAAGAATTTCTACTTAACTTACCTAATGTCACGTTAGGAAAACTTGTTCCTCATTCTAGCTTATTAGTCACCGCAACATTGTTCTGTTCCTTTGTAAATTACAACAAGTTGTTATTTTTACGTTCATCCTAGTAGTCCACATTTTCTCGCCATATTGTTCCACCACTTTTTTCCTATAGTTATAGGTGAAGAAGAGCTAATGCTGGTTATACTTTTACGAGTTGGAATTTGACTACAGATTCTGTTCTAGCCTTTTGGATTTTCTACACAATGCTTTCACAGTAGAAAGTCCATGTTTTATACTTCATCTACCCTATTTGGGTTTAATTTAATATTGGTTTTATCATTCCAAAACTTCTTGTCAAAAGATAGTACAATTGTCAAGGGATTCCTTCGTTGATTACCACTAACCAATTTAAGTTATTTTACCTTGAATTGATCATCTTCACACTTAACGAGTTGTTCCAAGAATCCTTCAGGTGTCGTGTGTCACGAAGGAATGTTAGAATTTTCTCTAAGTTCTTTACTACCGAACCTGAAGCATAATTTGGTGGTTCATTCTCCATAGTTCATCCTTCATATAACCATTGTATTTTATTAACAAAATAATTTAGTCAGTTAGTGTAAGGACCTAATAAGTCCAAGATCTGCAACCTTCAACTTTGATACCAAAATGTAACACCTCTTTTTACTTCATCAGAACTAGGTATTTTTTTACCCATTTAATTATCTTGATTCCTTCAATGATTAATATAACTTCAGAGATTAATCCATCATTAATTAATGTTTAGAATCCAACTAGAAAAGCTATGATAACCATGTGTAATTGTAAGGGTTCAGATCCTACTCGATCCCCTTCAAACACTCATTACGAGCCAATATACCTAGTATATCATTTGGTTAAACATTTTTAAAGGTATAGATAACTATGTGTATCTTCTTAGTTTCAGCCTCCCACTTACGACACAATTTAAAAGAATATGTGGTGATTAGACAATGGAATCTGTCATTTACAATATTATGGTCATAGTTTTGGGAAACACACTAGCTAGCCTGGTTTTGTGACTACACATAAGCCACATGAAACCTATCCCTCCATTCACCGCACAATCATATCATTCATAGTATCGGATTCCTTCTATTCTTAAGTTATTAACTTTGCAGTTAAACATCTTAGGTAATCGTGTATTAATAAACAAGCTTACACACTAAATCCACAGTTATCATAACTCAACTTTCGGGTCGTGCAGCTCATGCCGACACCACTTCAAAATCCCTATAAGAAAGCATGTGTCCTCATAATGACCTTGATCATTACATGTTCACCTCTCTACCTACACTAACCCAAATGATGCGGGTATGACACACAAGACACAAAAATTGTGTCATGTTTCGACATCGGATATGAAAGGTACACTTAATTTATTACTCTTCATTTTTAGCGATCTGATTAAGCTAAAATGTGAAATAAGAGCCTAATCTAAATGTTATTGTAGCAGTAAATAAATGAATAAATAAGTACAAAAATTACACCCAAGCAAACTAAGTAATGAAGTACAAAACCCTAAGTGCAAAGAGAGGGTGATAAGCCTTAGTTGATTCATAGTGAAATATGGGTTGTGTTGGAGTGATAGCCAGGTGAATAGAATGGAATATGCGTCACACAAAGACCCAAAAAAATGTAGACCTGGAGAGATATGATGGATTGGGACACTGGAGAGGGAAAAGGGCGCCTGTGGGCACCCTAGGCCTATTTATGGTAGCTTAGGTCTATGTAAAATCTCAGAAAACCTCTTCCGAGGTGTCACAAGGTGTTCACCTTTAGTCACCTTTAGTCACACCAAGATCACCGAGGTCATTGGAAACGTGCAATGAAATATGAGCCTACAAAACCCTCAAAAAGACATCAAATCCCAAAAAATAAAGATACAAAATGAGGGATCAAACTGTCATCAGTTGTCACAATGGTGAACTTATGATTAAACACTACAATACATCTCATACCCAATGTAGTTCTCTATGTGTGTGTGTAATTCTTCCCTAGGTGGCTCTTGTGCATGAGTCACACTTGATTTCTAAAGAAATAGCTAGATGTAAAGAAATGTAGTAAATGTGTGTATGGAATAAAATGAACTTCCCTCCTATGAAGTGTATGTAGAATAACAATCCCTTGTGTCCCTTATGATGGTGTTAGATGGATGCAATGGAGCTCTTAGATGCCTTGATGGATTTAGGTGGTAATAGCTAATGCTTAGTGTTTGGTCCTTTATTATGATCACATAACTTTATATTTATATGATTCCTTTGCTTGAATTTCATAATTAAACCTAGAAAAGGCCGACTACCAAAAAGATAAGATGCTCAAATGGCTAGAAAGGACCCAAAAAGTGTGAGTAAGTACAAAGGGGTCAAGGGTGCCTAGAGGGGACGAGGGTTCTCAGTCTTTGGCGTCCTTGACGGACGTTAGTTTCCGGGATGATAAAATCTAGAGTATAAAAAGGAAGACTGAGCAAGTAAGGGTGCAAGAATGAAGGAGAAATAAAAGACAAAAAAAGGTGGCCAAAGACATGGGTTGATTAGTACTTTTCTTACTTAGGAATCATATGAATAGTAGTATGTAATCAAGACTAGATAATTACCCAAAGTTCATGATTTTTTGTCTACATTTCCCCATTTTATGTTGGTGAGTGGAAAGCTTGGTAACATAAAGTAGATAGATATGCATACCTGATAACCATGTAGATCATTGATGAAATCGTGTCGAGGGACTATGAAAAGCATGGAATGATAAAAATGTGAAGTGTGGATGCTAAGGAGGAGAAAGTGCAAAAAGTGGTGATGAAAATAAACCTAGGAAGAAACACATGTGTAGATGCCATTATGTACTGTTGTTGTTGTGATGTTTTTGTGATGATTTTGACTATTGCTTCCCACACGGACGGACCTGCAACAGAAGAAGAACAAAAATTAGTCAAATACGCATGTATATATGTAAAAAGTATGTAAAGAAGTATGTAAAAATGCTGAAAATGTGAAAAAGGAACATGTGCACCTAACCCGTGATGAGAAAAAGGGTGTAGAAAGGATCCTAAAGATGTTTTAAAAGACCAAGTTTTTGGGAGATCTCACGCCGGTTGTGTCACCCGCAAGTTATTTAGGTGATCTCACCCACATCATAGAAGAAGTGTAGGGAGAAAATTCCGGTGTTGTCCTCCAACGTTTAACTTCTTCTTGGAATTGTTAATTGTGTTGAATGTTGGTTTTTTGGGCGATCCTACGCCATGACAAAATTAGTATAGGGAGAAAGGTCTAGTGTTATTCTCCAACCTTTGACTGCTTCCCGAAATATGGAACACCACTACATATGGTGTGTACAAACACAAGTGTTAAGGATTGTATGCCCTGTAAAAGCATTGTTGTGTGGAGTTTTGTAGACTGTGTTGAACTACCAATCACTGTGTAATTTCCCCCTGGTTACAGGCATCCAAGAAGGACATCGATGTGCTAAGGACCCAAGTCTAATTCTAAGCCCTATCTAAAAATAACTGTGTTGTATCGTATTGTGTTGTGTTGTGTATAATGTTGTATGGGGTGATTGATTCACCCAAATGATTCCCCCTCATTTGGGGTGCATGTGACGTCATTGAAGGAGTATGCATCCCAAAAGAGGACCGACTATTGTGCTGAAATTGTGCCCTATATGGGAAGAGAATGTGCTTGGTAGAAACCAAGGAACACACAAACAAAGTGGCTAGAAGACAATTGTTAGTACAAGAAAAGACAACACACATGTATAAGATGAAATGTAAGCTAAGAAGATAATGTGTAATCTAAGACACAAGTAAACACACAATAAGACAATGTAAATCATGAAAAGTGGGTTGCAAACATGGGACATCACTCACGATGTTACAAGACAATCAAGGTCGTAGTGGGCAAAGCATAGAAGTGTGTACACAAAACAAAGGAAAATCCCATGAATAAGAGCATATAAAGATAAAATAATGGCAGAAAATCTAATAGAAAACAATGGAAGAAAATAGTTCGTATAAAAATATTGTAGTGTACGAAAGCGGATTCCTCCAAAAGCCATTGCGAGGCGATACTAGGTACTACGTCAAGCATCCATGCTTTGCGTGTAATAGATCTCAGTAGAATATGCAATCACACCTAGAAAAGAAATTGAATGCACATGTGTGTATGATAAAGATAATGACATACAAGATAATTATCTAGCATGTGTAATAAGATGTACCAAGTAAAAACATAAGTAAGCAAGAGTAAATGCAACCAAAATCTACAATATGTTGTGGATGAGATGGACTGGATTATAATGTGAATGATAGGATCCTCCTACCCTCGAGTGGATGTGTATATATGCAATGAGGTTCATTTATTTATGCTCCCTCAACAATCAAGAATGAACCATAAATGAGAGTGCGTCATTGGGAAATGGTTTGAAATGTGTGTATAAGAAAGATGTGATCATCAAAGTGCAAAGTGTAGAGTGTGTGAGTGATTGATTGAGTGAGTGATTAAATGCGTGAGTGTGATGAGGTCCATTTGAGATGTATACCCTTAACAGTCAAGTATGGACTGTGGGACTAGAGTGTATCATAGGGTAATGACCGCAACATGTAGGAGTAGATGTAAGAGAGATGTAGTGCGAATGTGTATAGTGAATAAGACACAAAGTGTGTAGAAGATGTTGTGAGAGAGGATGTCCTAAGTGTATGATGTGTGATGTTTAATGTGTAGTGTGACTAAGAAATGTTAGATATATGTGTGGTGAAGGTTTCTAGTGTAAAACAAGAAAAATTTTAGGGGCCCCTCCAAAAAAAATCCTTAGAAAATATTGGGTGAATTTTGGTAAAATCACTTTCACATTTATGGCGAATTGTAGGAAAAATTGTTTTGTGTGGAAGGTGATTTATTAGCATCATTTTGGGAAAGTTTTGTGTGGTAGAAGGAACAGGTTTTAGAATGCTATTGGTTGGTAGCATGAAGAATGCTATCGGCGGGTAGCATGAAGAATGCTACCGGTTGGTAGCATGAAGAATTATACCAGTCGGTACCACGAAGAATGCTAGTGACTGGTAACATTCTACATGTTATCGGATGATAGGATGCAAAATTCTACCGGTGGGTAGCATAAAGGGTGTTTTTTTATGCATCTGACTGGTAGCTGTATTAAAATTCCTATATATACATGGAAAATAGTCATTTTCACTCTACACAAATGAGAGAAGCTAAAGAATGCAAGGAAAAACCCTCAACAAAAAAGGTGATCTGCGAGAATCCGAATAGAAGAAACTATAATGCCAAAAGATAACTACAAACAATAAGCAATAATTTTATAATAGATTGAAAAAATGCAAGAAGAAATACAATTTCCACGTGACCTAAGAGACGAGTTTCACAACATAAAATATGTGGAAGTTTTCATTCAAGAGCCTAGTCTTTCCTCAATTGTACACATTTCTAGAGGATCCTAATATGTTTTCCCAATAACTTGAAGTGTCCAATTTCATATGGATTTTCTATATGCCCCAATTTCGAGATAGACGATAAAATTCTTAACAATCTTCTACTCAACTATGACACTTCCAATTTCACCTTTCATATTCAACTCCCATCTCATGCACAATCATTTGGAACTTCACCTGAGGACATTGAGCATCTGACAAGACTACCACACAAGGATGTGGATCCTGTCATGACGAAGGTTTTTTTATCAGATGAATATTGCAAGTATTTGGAGTCTCATTTTCAGTTATATATGGATGCAAATTGCAGTTACTACTGCTAGTAAGTTTATTTTCAGTTTTACAACATTTCATTTTGATTATTTTCAATTTTATAGATTTTGATTGTGTTTTTAATTGAGTATTAACAAAATGTGTGTATTCCTTGTATTTACACTTACAAATTCCCAAAACCCTTCAAAAAGAGGAATTCAACTCAAGGATTTCAAGTCACCCATTTTTTGCAGGCCATGGTGTAGTTCTTCAGGACATAATTATATTACAAGAATGATATACATATATTTTGTGATGGGTTTTGGCGTATATCATTTGCACCCTAAGTGGGAAGAAATTTGACTGGTGTAGCTTTTTATCCTCTAGGATAAGAGCTGATTTGGCTAACATTCATTTGAATGACAATGTTACCATCAACTCAACAAATTTTATTCTTGGTTTATATTATGAATCTCTCTATAATTTACGTGGCACCACTCCTTTGACAACAATGCATGTAAAGCTATCAACTTTTTGTTAACAATCTAAGAGCAAGATGTGAGTCCCAATTTTTGACTATTTGGTTTTTAATTATTATTCTTTATTTTTGTAATATTTATCTATTATAATTAATATTTGGGATTAATAAACAATTTATTGTTGAATTATCACATAAGATAGTTATTCATGCATGCATCACAAAGGAAATATGATATCAATGGTCATTTCCAACCATGTTCAAGAGATTCGGTTACTATTTTGGACGATCAAAACACAGAGGAGGAAACTCCTCCATAATCTGTTTAATGGATGAGGAGTTCCTTAAACGCTCAAACTGACACATCCACCATACCATAGACATTAATCACAGGTATTTTAATTTATGATGTATATATGTTTCAATATGTTTGAAAATAAATGTAATTAATTATTTAAAACTTGTATATGTTTCAATATTTCTTGTAACTTGCATTTCTTTGCTGCAAAAACCTCAAGTAGCATAGATTATATTTTCGGGCTCACACTATCCCAATAAAAAATGTATATGAATTTGATCAAACATAAGCGAGGTAGAAATATCTTGGTACCTCACTCTTTGGCTCTAGGTATGAATCTCATTTTTGTAATTTTTTCTTATATTTTTTAAAATAAAAATTCAACAAGCTCATCAATCGTTGATGCTTAATTATGTTTAGATCACACCTACTAGTACAACTCCTCCCATACTTTTTAGTCTACTTCTCTACAACAACCACATCTGCAACATGCCCCATTAGCAATTACACCTCAACTGGAATCCACTCAACTAAGTAATTTTTATAATCATACATGATATAACGTTATATTTATTATTATTTCAATCCTATTATGTTTTTCATTTGACTTTTCTTATGTTATTTACAAAATTATAATTGATTGTTTCAGGGCCTCCTCCACATCCAATTAAAAATCCATCTTCTACTATGAAGAGGAAGATGCCACCTCCGCCACCTCCACCACAAAATATCAGGACTAAGTGCATGGAAAGCATATTTCATTTGTTCCTCCAGCTTCAAGTAGGGGCACCCTTAATTTTGTAGTTGATTTTCCAATGTTTTCGTTGGGAAATGTTCCTAGTGGATAGGGTGTTTTGGTTTTGAACGAAATTGATTTGGATGAGGAATATCTAGGGATTGAAAGTGGGGTTCAAGCCCATGGAAATTTCAATCCCCAAGATATGATTCATGGGAAAAGGCATCCTTCTCTAATAAGAGTGGATAGATCAAACACACCTTCTCCAATATAGAATTCCTCAACTAATGGTCGAAAACTACTTTTCATTGAATGCTCTTTTTTCCGATGTTGTGAAGCTAATGTTAATGAATTTTTATTGAAGGATATTGAACAATTAAATTTGTGGTATTTTAGCGATAAAGTTATTTTTTTATTATTATAGGTAAATTATGGTTAAAGGGACCCTACTTTGTACATAGATTGGAGAAAAATATGAAACAATGAAGATCAAATGAGGCAAACTCTTCTAGTGACATAAAAACAAAAAAATAGCATCCCATCCAAACCAACAACACATTCAAACTAGTAGCACAAGAAGATCCAAACAAACTCATCTCTGAAGTGCACTCTTTTAGATGGATCTTAAGTGGAGTGTTATTCCCATTATTTTTTTGAGCCACCACCATCCAATCCTTTTCCATATTCCGATTAACATTTTCACTATGGATTGGAATCATCACTTCTATATTATTTTTGGGATTTTGGTTCTCTAATGAATCAATGGGGTAGAACATGTTTCCTTTTCCAATTCCACCACAACCATAGAACTCGAGGATATTTTTGCAATGTTTCACTCTGGTTAGGAAGAATCCCTTCTTCCTTTCGTGAGTCTAACAAACAGTGGCTAGGATTAGAGTTCTTCCACCAAGAGATTCTACTTTTAACATATTTTATATCTCTATGACATTTAGAAGCTATATGACTTAGATAAAAACATGCACGTAATTGAATGGAAATCCTTCATAGTCTAAGTTTTGTGTCCAAATTCTATCTTCAACCTTGAGTTCAATAGTGGCTAGAAAATCTACAGAAGTGTCCATATCAACCAAAATTTGGGCAAAAGTAGTGTGCTCAAAATCCTCTGTCTTTAGGTCAATAGCCAAACATTTTCCTAAAGTGTTACCTATGGAGGTTAAGAAACTCTCCTGCCAAAATTGGAGGGGTAAATAAGGGAGAGAAATATAAACTAGCATGACTTGGAAAGTATTAAATCCAGGTTGAAAAAGGGAACCACAATTTCATAAGTAGAAAGTGGGATTGGAAGTTCTAAACTTTTCCAAATATCATATCCGTATCTGAGGTTTTCAACAAAAACAAAAATGAAAAATCCACATGATGTAGGGTAAATATCCAACCTACCTTCCATGATAGGTCTCCAATGGCTTAACATCCAATCATGTAGAGGGAAAACTGGACAAAAATTGTTGAATTTTTATATCAGCCTTTTTTCATAAAAAGGGATTCAAATTTCACCATCTCTGCTCCAAAACTAATAAAAGGGGTAGATTTTGGGTAAGCCATAGGATTAGAAGTTTGCTTGGCATTTTCCCTATTTCATATTTCTTTCCCCTGCAGAGCATCTCTGAAGGATTTAGTTTTAGCTTGATTAACTGATTATTGAATAGGGAAACACCTTTGGAGGCCACATCCTTTTGATGTGGGTTCTTATGAAAAAACTAGCAAAGTGGTGCTTGATTCTTCACCATGAAAAAACTACGAGGGCCAGGGCCATTAGTCGTCTTGCCAGCACCAGAGCCGATGCCCATGCCACCTTCAATCATTCCACCTGAGTCATCAAGGTATCCCTACTTAAGATCTAGAACAAGTGTTTAACGGGAAGGGGCCCAACCACCGCCCCAAAGTCTCGCATCACCCTCAATAGTCAAACCATCCCTCGAAAACCATTGTCGAGCACGAGATGAGTGTGGACAACCCGTCCCCCTCTGGTGGGAAGAATAATCCTCACCACCACCATGTATGGATAGGGCGGGGACCTCATCAAACAGGTTTCTCCTCCTTCATTCCCTCTGCCATTGCTAGGGATAAGAGGATATCCCCAAAACAAACTCTCTCTACGGCCACCTAAGATCCTGTGTCGTAACTTCTACCAAAACCGGGGCTTCATCACTATGGCGAATAGGGTAAGGGCATCCATCAAGAGCCATCTCTCAAGATAAATTGAATATGCCAAAATATTTTCATTAGGAATAAATTTATGATTAAAGAAATAAATTCATGATTTAATAATCACTACTAAAGAAATATATCTTATTCTTTAGTTCAAAACGAACTAGAAAAGCTTGATATTTTATTGAATTGAGTTGTGTCGGTTATATATCCTTTGAAAATAATTTTGATGATGAAGTGGTAGACATTATGTTGAATATAATTGAGAATTTAAATGCAGAAGCACAAGCCTACCACAATATGTGGTCGAGAGAAAAGGACCTTGTAGTTATTGCAAATGCGAAACGAGATAAGACATTGATAAGTATTACTAAATTTTCAAATATAATTTACAATTTTTTAAAACTTAATTATTTATTTTTCTATTTTGAAATGCAACCAAAGTATGAAAATTTGAAAAATGAGGCTACAATGTTTGATGTGCTTTTAAAAAGTGCAAGAAAAGTTTAAACGCAACAATTGAATTGAAATATAAACTTGTTATCTTAAACAAGTAAAATAATACCTTAAGAAGGATAATAAAGGCAAATGGAATGGATCTAAAGATACTGTTGAAGAAGCAAACAAAATAGGAACCAATATTATTGTTTGGTGGTGATGCACAAATCTAGAATGAGATATTTTTTGACTATCGAAGTTGCATAAAAGGATTTTGTTTTCAATTTGTTGTAAAAGAAAGTTTTGTTACGCAAGAGATTGAAATGAAACACATAGAAGAATCTTCTTAAGAATGAAGCTGAAAAAAGAAAATTGTGAAATTATAAATTTCATTTTAGAATCTTTTTGTAAAACTATTCCAAATTCAGCATATAAATATATATACTTTTAATGAAAATATTGAAAGTTTCAAATTTCAATCGATGTGGCATTTTACTTTTACTTTTGTTATATTAGTGCATAAGTTATTCAAATGGATTCTTAATGTGATTATTATTCTCAATTGTGTTTGATATTACTATTACATAATACATTACTGATTATTATCATTTTCAAATACTTTCGTGGACAGAACTACAAGTTGCGTTTCCAAACACTAAAATTATTTTTCAAAGAACAAACACTGAAATTATCTAAAAATATTGACAAATAAAAATTATATGGTGTTGTATTTGTACTATATTCATGCGTAAGACTGAAAATTCTCCCATAAATGGAATGATATTATTTTCATTTAAAAGACAACAAAAAAATAAGTATGAAATTTATCAATTAAAAACTCTAAAAAAATTGCAACATTGAAAATATTATTCAATAATGAACATGTGTATAATAAAAATAACAATATACATACTTATAATCTGATATGAAATTTTCTTTCCAAAATTAAAATGTACATTCATTCTTCTTTACTCAATATTAGCTAGCTCAAACTGAAACATATCTTGAAAACTTTGGTTCCAACACTATTATCTAATCATTTCACCATTGTGATTTTTCAATCACATTTCGTTGTTATCCGTAGCTTCTATATATTATAATTAATGATCCCTCTCCTCTCTGCAAGAGAATTCCATACTGCCATTACCCATTCATAAGAAAATACATCAACATTATATCATGAAAATACAATTTCAAGTAAGCCTAAAGATTTTTATCCGATCATTCGATATTTTGATTTTATAAATGTTAATGCGCTAAAAACTCTTTCATCTTCAACTGATCCCAATATCATTTTTTGACACAATTCATACAATCGGAAATATTCACTAATGCTTTCACGAAGGATGGTACTAGGATACAAATTTTTCCATAGAAGTGTAATTGTTCCCTTCTTTGTTGGATCACTCAGTAAGTCAAATTGTTCACTCATTACCTGGCCGAAATCAGTTGATTGCAATGCAAGTGATTCCTTTTAAAGAACACCATTAATCTAAAATCCATTACATTCAATTGATTGTCCAAAATTCTTAATGATAGTACCCATGTGTCTTTTAAATGAATAAGCTACTTCACCTCCTACAGGATTCCAAAAGTTAGGATTGACCACTCCCATGGCCTTAAGAATCTCACCTTTTTAAAAATGATCTTTGATCTCACTGGATAAGCATTGTGAAATTTTCTGCATTTTTTCTTGTTTCATATATAAGAGCTTCATATAAATTACATGTAACAGGTACTTCTTCAAGCTTTGATCTAGCAATATCCACTCATTTTTGGAATGTGTGCATTTGAATCTCTTTCCCATTAACAAAGATACAAATATGACCACATATATTGAATCTAAAATAGTTGTTAGGATCCTTTAAATTTTTCAAATTTTTCCAGTTATTGAATACATGTCCTTGAAAACATTCATCAAAGTTGTATAACATATCTAGAGTCTGACACACCCTTTTCTTGAACCTAATGAAGTCCACTATATAAATGGATCTTTCTTGAGCAAGCTTTATTAAGAAATTGATTTCATGCAAAGCATTAGAAGAATCATGCAAAGTGTAAACAATGTTTCCAAGTATGTTAAGTAGCAAATAAAATATTTTTCCCTATCAACTTGTATATGGTTTGTAAACATGAAACCAATTAACGATGGATATTCATCAAAAAAAATGTGTGCAAGCTCATACATTGAAATCCATCTTGTATCAACATCTTTAAGAAGTTTCTTACCATCTATGACTCCAATTGAAAACTTATGAAACTCTAGAAATATTTTGAATTGCTTGAAATATAGGCATGCAGTTCATGGATAATCTCTTCAAATTTTTCAACACATTCAAACGTTTTTACTATCCTATATGCAAGATTCATCCTATGAGCCATGCAATGAATATGAATCATATAAGGATCAATTGATGTTTGGAGGTGCACACATAGACCTACTCTATGACCCTACATCACTAATTTCTATCAAAACCAACACAAATAAGCTTTGTAGCTATAGAATAATCATTCATTCCTCCTATATCCTTCAAATTATATATAACCAATTTAAAAAGATTTTTAGCATTATAATTTTCTTACATTTTATGAACACCTAACAGTTGAGGGGACCTTGTGTGGTTCTAGAAAGTATATACATGCATAAAAACCCAAGAAATGTTGTCAACAAATGTAACCTTATCAATGGAAAGGGAGATGAAACTTACATTCTTGATGTTTTCTTTCAAATCCTCTTTTTCAATCATTACAAGACATCTCGCCATCTCCCAAGCACTGCTCTCTGACCAATGTGAATGTGGAAGGTTTGGAAACCCATTAAACTTGAACAATTTATCATATTCTACAAATTCTAAAAGAGGTCTGCTTATTTTAAGAATAAAGAATATGGTTGAAAATTGTGTAGTATTTTCCTTCGGATTTTCATTTACAGCTTTTCCAAAATTTGCGTTAATGGTTCCTCCTTTCTCCTCAATTTTTGAGACCTTTTCATAATATTATCATACTCATCCTTATATCTCACATGTATGCACTCTTTAGTAGTTTTCCATCTACGAGTCTTTGTTATTTTTCCATCATTTTCCTTGACTATGACATATATTTTTCCATAATGTTTCTCAATTGTGTCCAATTTAAGTTGTATTTTATGTTATTTTCCTATTTTCCAATTGCAAATAGTACATATACATTCTTTTGAGTATCAATACTATTATCGGATGTACATGTTCAATGAATGGGTATTTTGCTGCTCAATCTACTTGAAAAGACATTCTAATTGTCCGGGATGTTTTCTTCCTTCTCACAAATTTATTTTTCTGAAGGGTCATATCGGTATCATATTGTGCTTGAAATTTTCATTAGAAAATTCATCTATTGAAGACATTTGGTCATGAGGAATATCTTCTAGCTCGCATGTCGGGTCAATTATATCTTCATCTACTAAAATGTTAATTGTTTCTTTAGGGTCTATGTTTTGGTTTATTGTTTCATGTTGAATACAATTAATAGTAGGGGTTTCTATATTCAAACACGTAAATTTTTTACTATTACAAAGATAAAAAATAAATTAGAATGAACTCGACAAAAAAGTGAAAAATCTTATGATAATGCATTACAACTTACGGGCATTCGTGTTATTGTTTCGGTGGATGCAACTTTGGTCTTCATTTTTTTGGCTGAAAAAAATTAATATGCTACTTTTTATTTTGAGTTTATCTGCCTTTTGTTCATTATTCAGAGAATCCATTGTACCTATCCATGAGAAATTTTAAAATAGATCAGTTTTTTCAAAATCTAAACAAAATATTTAACAATTTGTAAATGCAAGCCAAAACAAAATCTACTTTATGCAATCGGTCGACAACGTCATCGTATACTAACGGCGAGTAGCATACAAGTATGCTTCAAGATGCTAGCATGCATTATTTTTTTATTTGGTAGCATACAAAATGCTAACGATCAAAAACATACAATATGTTCTTGACCGTGTAACATATATATTGACGCCAAGCCAGTCGAGTAGCATCCTGTATATATGCTACATGTCGATAACATCTTGTATGTTATCGAATGGCTACATACAATATGTTACCGCCGGTAGCATATTGCAAGCTAGTGCTCAGTAGCATACCGCATGCTCTTGGCGGTATTGGTTGGTATCATATTGTATGTAAGACGGTAGCATATTGTATGTTATTGGTTAGTAGTAATCTTGTTTCTACGGTTGGTAGCTATGTATACATGTTATTGAACAATGAAACAAAAAAGTACCTTTAAAGCAGAAAGGAAATATCCGGTGACCAATCGATGACAATCTTTAAAGTGAAAGGAATTACGAGAAATATTTGATAATTACAATTTCAATATGGAAGTGGAAGTTGGAACTATGAATAATGAAGTATTAATACTTTATAGTATATATATGGGGTAAATATGACATATTTTAATTTCACGCTAAGGGAGATTTGAATGATAACAATCGGCTATTGGTGTAAACTCCTTGGTGAAATGACCCCTAAAATTGATTTATACCCCGAAAATTTTGGCAAACTAGTCCTAGTTGGTACCCTAAAAATTTGTCAATTTCAAATTGCAAAAACTAGAATATTCATGAATTAACGAATATTTTCCACTAAAATTTTCCGTGGTGTAAAATGTGTGATATGGTCAAGTGTGTGAGAATATGTGGTGTGCACAATGTGCAGTGTGTGAGGTTCATGTGTATAATATGCCCTCAATAGTCAAGTGTGAACCAAAGCACAAGAGTGCGTCATCAATAAATGATGAGTGTAAATGTATGAATATGTGTATAGTCAATGTAAAAGACTATATGTGATGTGTGTAAGATGTATGACAATTGATAATGCTAAAAATGTGTGGGGGTAGTAAGTGTGATGCCCCCTTGTGTGTGATGATGAGTGTGTTATTTGATGAATGATGTTTGGAATAAACAAATAGGTGAGGTGTGAAGATGATGAAGTGTAATCAATAGTGTATAGTTGACGTGATAGTTTATGGAAGATTGTGTTGTATGCAATACTAGTAATAAATTCATGTATGAGTGATTATGTAATTGATAAAGATGTTGATAAAACACATAATGTGAAGATGAAACATGGTCCTTATTATAAGAGATCCCTAGGCTGCTTTGAGGCATCTGGGTCTGCAGAAAAGCTCATAAAACCTCTTCAGAGGTGTTGCAAGGTGTTTTCCTTTAGTCTCCTTTGGTCTCTCTGACGTTGCACCAAGATCACCGAGGTTACTTGGAAAGCTGCAATAAAATATGAACATGTAAAAACCTCAAATAAACATCGAATCCCAAAAAAGAAAGATACAAAATGAGGGGTTAGATTGTCCTAATCTGTCATAATGGTGAACTTATGACTAGGCGTTGCACTACATATCGGACTCCAATGTAGTTATGTGTGTGTATGTGTAGAATCGTGCCCTAGGTGGCTCTTGTGCAATTTGCACTTCTTTAGAGAGAAAATATCTAGATGTAAAGAGATGTAATAAATTTATGGATGGAATAGAATGAACTTCCCTTCTATGATGTCTATGTAGAATAACCAGCCCTTATATCCCTTGTAATGGTTCTAGATGAATGCAATAGAACTCTTAGATTCCTTGATGGATGCAACCTCATGTGGTTATAGCTAATGCTTAGTGTTTGGTCCTTTATTATGATCACATAACTTTATATTTATATGATTCCCTTACTTGGATTTTGTAATTAACCCCAAAAAGGTCAATTACCAAAAATATAAGATGCTCAAATAGCTAGAAAGGACCTAAATTTTTGAGTAAAATACAAAGGGGTCGAGGAGCCCAAAGGGGATGAGAGCACCTAGCGTTGGCGACTTGGCCGAGCACCGGTGTCTAGGATGATAAAATATGGAGTATAAAAAAGTAGAATGAGCAAGTAAGGGTGGAATACCGAGAGGAGAAAACAAAAAGAAAGGTTCTTTAAAGACATGGGTTAATTAGTACTTTTCTTACTTAGGAATCCTATGAATAGTAGTATGTAATCAAGACTAGATAATTACCTAAAGTGCGTAATTTTGTGTCTATAGATCATAATACAACAACAAGACATCATTCTTTATTTCTATCTCTTTCACATTATTGCGGCAATGATTTTTGGAATTCTTGATTAATCATTGTTTACTTACATAGTATCTTTTAATGCTTAGTTAAATGTGTTGACATTTTCAAATAACTTGCAAACGTATCATAACGGGGTTGTTGTAATAAAATATTTCATCTTACCATACAAGAGTAATATAATAATCAAATTATACTTGTAATAATGCATTTGTAATTAGCCACAATTTCGACATTATAACACTTTATAAAAACACAAGGTATGACGTAAAAAACAACAACATATATTAATTAAATGGAGGTTATACCTCACCATTTAAGTATATAATGGTCATGAAAGAAATAATAAATCATAGTAGGATTTTATATTTCCTTAAACCTTTACAAATATTTCTTTCTATTCTCTACAAGTGATTACAAGTTCAATCCTTACATTTACAAGTCAAAACAATCTAGTAATCAATACATTTCAATATTCCTTCTTAATCAACTTGATTTGCAATATCTTGCATGATACTGATTCAACATTATACATGGTCAATTCCATAAGAAATGGCATGGAATATCTTTCCCATCACCTTTTGATTATTTCTATATAATGATAATATAAAATTCTCGTGAGAACAACATCACTATGTTATCGATTATACAAATTAATTTGATTAATTCAATATTCAAGATATTACATAATTCATCATTATTATTTACCATATAAGTACACTTATTCCTTAATATTAAGGATACTTAAATTGATGGTTCCAACCTACCCAAGTTATTCATTAATAAGAATTGTATTTTCTTGACCTTATCAACAAAGATCGTGGTTAGCCTTTGACCATATCAAAAGAACAACTTCTCTTAACCCATCAATGAAATAATGTTTTGCCACACCACATCAAAACCACTTAATTCCTTTCCAAAGAGAGATAATGATTATCCATAATCATATCAAGTAAATATCAATGATTTACTTTAAATCTTTCAAACAAGTAAAGATTCAACGAGTATCTCAATAAAAAGATTATTTATCTCATCAAGGAAATAATGAATTATCATATTCATATCAACCCAAGTAATGGTTTACCTTGTATATATCCACAAAACAATGGAATCATTTTATATTTTTCAATGATGACAATAATAATTCCATAAACTTGTCAAGCAATATTTGAATGCCTCAATTTTTACGAACAAAAAACAAAGATTCCTTAATTATGACAAAAACAATGATTACTTTGACCTCACCGAGAACATAAATGTAATTTTATTTCATCCCATTGATAAGAACATACGGTATATTTTATTTAAGCCATATACATCTTACTTATTTAAAATAAATCTTCAATCACAATAAGTCAAGACTAAGCTATAAAGTGCCTTGGAATGTATTTACATATTTCTTCCATTGTTCATTCGAAAACCAACATAAAAGAGAACCCCTTTTATCAATCCATGGCTTAAGAGAAAACCCCATTCTACCATAATGAGATGAGATCATTGACAACAACCCCAAAACTTAATCAACCCAAAAATAAAAATGACTACGCCCCGAATAATGGGTCTTAATTCAAACCCAAGTTAAACACCCAAAAATATTTTAGTAAATTCCAAATCAAAATCAGGACTCCTTAGATTTTCATTTTCTTCAGTAAGAGAAAGTAATATACCCCATTATATTTTAGAATGAAACCACCCACATAAATCAAAAACCAAGATTATACACACTTTGAAATACTCAAGATAGAGGGATTTTAGATCAATCTTTACCATGGCCTCGAACTGCAAAAACATACAAGCCATAGAAACAAGTTTACGCCCTAAATGGGCTTTACCAAATTCCACAATGGAATCCTTTTTCAAAATTTTGAAAAGTGTTACCAGAAGAACAAAAAGGGAACTCAGTTCACCATTATTCTACTGATTTAATTATGTGTATAACCATATTGCAAACACGGAATAACATCTATCCAAAATTTGGCATTCACAGGAAAACTTAGCAAGCACAAAGAGGATTTTAAATACAATCATTGCAGGGAGATAAACTACAAGGGGGAAGGTAAGACAATCCATGCCTTAAAATTATAAGAACACAACTTATTTCTTCTGTGTTTCTCCCCTATAATATTGCTTCGCAGTTAGCCAAACAACCCAGAAAAAATGCTTTCAAGTTCAACAATCGGGTAACAGTCCGAAAGACAACACAACCCAAATATGTATACTTACCAACAGTCTTCAATAACCCCACTAAAATCTCCACATTAAATCAAAACTTGAGCCCGTATCTTTCAGTGAAACACAAGGTTTAACCCAAATCAGGCTGGACTAGCCAAAACCATAATAAAACTTCTTTGCATATTATTTTCTTCGTCGAGAATCTTCGTAGTTCTCGAGGGGTTATAAATACATTAAATGCATTCACTTCTTTTCACAGTTCCCTCCATATATGGCGGCATCGAGCGGTCCAAGGTTTTAGCAATCAAAATTTAAACCTTTGATTTTTGCACGGTGCTTTCAACTCAAACATACCATTTCCAATTTTTCCATGAGAAGAAATATCAACTTAGCCAATTTTAACAACTCAATGCACTCGCGTAGGGTTAATTCGACCACTAAAGCAATTATTTCTTCTTTAGAAATAATCCAACATACTAAGGATGGTAGTTGAGCATATTAATGCAAATCAGTTTAATTAAGTTACTTATCAAAATGATATGGCATGTGTTTAATAATTCAATTGATATTAATCAAAGCCACCACTATACCTTAAGTTTCCAATGCAAAACATAACTATCAAATGCTCAAGACCTAGTTTTTATGTTGATCACGAGATCATACCATGAAATGTCAATCCCCATTGTCAAAGACCTTGGTGTTTATTTGCACCAAGAAAATGGTCTTAGGCCATTATTTACATGACCTCAAAACTCTATAACAATAACCATGTAACTTATCGTTATCCAGATTAAATAAGTATACTAGTGGCATTACCTTACCCAACAATTATCTCCACTTCAATATATCACACACTTACCAATTTTTCCTACCCAATTTATAAGCTCTTTAAAACATTTATTTACAATTGAGATACTTACTTGGTCTACATCCTCTTCCTTTACGCTTCCATTCACACAACTTTCGTTAAAGAATAAAGTTAGTTTTAAAATTAACATGTTCATATACTACGCCACATTTGTGTAATATCGTAAATGTTAACAATTTAGTATCAACTCGGTAATGCACAAAAATAGGTATGATCATCCAACATCATAATCATAAACGGGTTCAACATATTCATTATCAACAACCAACATAGGTAAAACAATAATATCAATGACATGTATAGTAACCATGCACACACCTAATCTCCTTGGTCATATTCAGCAAAGTAAGGTGCACAAGAATATTTATTTCCGATATAGAAATAAAAAATTACATCATGTGCCCTAGTCATCACACACAACATGGTAAATACATACAACCATCACGAAAAAATAAGAATAAGTCATAAATGCTAAGTACATTATGAGTGTTGAACGAAAAACGTTGTTGTGTGGTTGTACATACAACTACAAGTAAGCTTGTGCATATCCTTTTCAGTATATACATATGCGCATTTGGTTACATATATCACTACGCAACAAGGTTTATTATCTGGATTTTGTAACCCACTTTTCATTTACAACTCATCCCTTTCAACGAAACAGATCAAAATTGTGGGATGTGATAGAAAAACCCTCTTGGGTCATTGGTTTTCAAGAATGGAAATAAAGAAAGGTTAGTATTTATTGAAATGAGGAAATGAAGTTTTCGTTAGACTCAATCTTGGTACCACTAAGGAAGTCACTTCTAAATGAGGCATGATGGAGAGAAGAACTTAAAATTGTGTTCATATGATTAAAGTTTCCTTTTCATTGTCTTCTTTCATATAGGCATCTACCTAGATTAGTTTTCTCCCACCATTGAAAATACACCTAATTACAAATACAAAGGTAAAATTCATGTTAATTAATTGAATGTTTACTAACTTTCATGGTAGAAAAATATGTTCATGTAAGAATAAATGTATTGGAGCTATAGATGCCTAAATTTGGTAATTAGGTGCTTGATTTAATACTAATTTAGATTGTATCCCTTTATTATGATGTGCATGCACAAATAAAGCGTAAACACGCAATCCTATGGAATTTAAGGCTTGTAAACACTCCTTACTCTCTCACCCTACTTCTAAAATAGCCAAGTGACCAATCTCAAGATTTATAAACTTCTTATGTCACCTGTTAGACATATTTAAATCTTTACTTACTACATCTCTCTTCCCTAGACACTAGCACATAGATCTAGAAAACACCATCAAACGACTCTGCTCCTTTTTAATAGTTTTGTTTTTCAAGGGGAAATGTTCATATTTTCTTTTATTTATATTATTTCCCATCTTATATTTTCCTTAATGTAAAATCATATCACATATGCGGTATAAACACAAACTAGACACGCTCATTTACTCACTTAACATTCTCCTTTATAAATATGCATTGAGTTTTATGCTTTAAGATGTCTTAATATTTCCTTAATCAAGAGAATACATTAGGAACAAACTCTATACAATTCTAAAGCATTCTAAACTAGGATAAAAGCACACCAAATAGCACTTCAAGAGATTTTACTTCTAGCAATATCTTTTGATGATTTTTGTAGCTTAATTTAGGGCACACTTTATGGAGATTTAAAATTATTTTGATGATTTAATTTTTTTGATTGAAACTATTGATATTTCCTTTGGTTTAATTCGACTCAAATTTTGTTCTTTTTAATGGAATTTCTTGGATCTTAAATTATTTGTGGATAAATATTTAAAGCTCTGGAATTTTTAGTCAATTCTCATTTCCATAGCTTCTTTGCAAATACAACGTAGATGATTATCACCTTGTTGGAATAGGGTTTAATATCACTCCCGAATAGCTACCACTAATAATAGGTCTATTATAATTAAACCTATATACCAACTAACCATGTATGAGCAATTCTCACGTTATTACAAACTCACACAAATAATAATGTGAGCACTAACATATAGTTTCCTAACATTCCCCCTTAGTGCGAACATGGGAGAAAAATAATCACAATTATTTTGTAGATTATCGCCCGTGCATGCTCACGATATTGGGTCATTGATGGTTTTGAAAAGGCTGACCAACAACCTTAGTATGAGCCCCTTCTCATCCTGGTATGAACCCCTACTCATAAAATATGGATCCATGTCCATTAAAAAGGAACCCCTATTCCAGGTATGAACCCCTGTTCATCCTCTTCAAGTATCATGATGTTGCTTTTTCCTTGTGCTTTCATCTTTCCACTATATTTTCACATCAGGAAAGTACATAGGAATCTACTCACTTTATTACAATAGGAACATATTGTAAACTGAATAATAATAGGTACACTGCAATAGAAAAAACACACTAAAAAAATGCCACAACCTCATTTTGTGGCCCCATCACTTGCGGCTGGTGAGAGGATGTTGTTTGTCCTCCATCCTCATGTGCCTCCATCCTCCGAAGATCACATTGCTCACTTAGAAAATTGGACATTAAAGCTCAAAAATTTCCGCTTTGGATTTATTACTACAGTTTCCCTCTCGTAATGTGAAACAATTTGTTTTCTAGATGTCGGGTAACACTAAAAATGTGTTCGTGATGATCTTGTAATATTTTTGAAGTTTTTACAAATTTAACAAATACGAAACTCTTAAAAACAACTCTCTTGCAACAAGACATTTGATGACACTTTGACGACTAAAGATTATCATCACACAAAACTCTAATTAAAATAGACTTATGACTAACCAAATACTTTTACACTAGAATTGAAATCACATATAACACTTACACACACACACACACAAACTCTCTCTCTCTCTCTCTCTGGAATGACTATTACACAATAAAACAATGAACCTTTACCAAAAACTTCCAAAAATATACTATTTTGGACTAAGATACACAAATGTTCATTTTTAATGACACATGGAAAATTACGTTTGAAGAGACAAAAATTGGAATCACACTATAGAGAGGCTATTTGAACGTGAAAATACTCGAGACTATACAAATTATTTAAGAATTACATAGTAATCTTAATAAACCTAAACCATATAACAATAAATATTATTTCTAAAAACACCGCTATATTATGAAATATTTAAACGTAAACATCAAATTGTTAGAGGATTTTAGGAGAACCATGTAGAGAGCTTGGATTGAGAGCAGTAAGAAGGATGTTAATTCCACGTGGTTTACATGTCCTGCGATGTTTGAAGGATGAGATATTTGAGAGCCACATAGGTTGGAGATCGGGTGTTAGGATTGAAACATAGATGAACAATAAAACGGAATTAAAAATAATAATATAAGCACACAATCACAAGATAAACCCAAGATTTAACGTGTTTCACCCAATGTGGGCTACATCCACTAGAAACAAGCCAACCTTCTCCTTTATTTAGTCTGAGGAATACAATACAATTCTATCTCTTTTTCACATTTCAAAAGAGTAAATCCATGCACATGCATATAACTTGTGCACCTCTTTGTAAAAGTTTGCTTCAACCACAAGAACCTAAATATAGCATGCTTATAAATAAGACATGCATATAAATAAAATAAACATAAAAATAATAACTCTGTATATTAATAAGACAATGATATATTTATCCATGGCCATGCATTCCTTCCAAAAGAAAGGAAAAAGCAAGCTGTCACTTCATCTTGCGGTTAGACTCCATATCTTCAACAATCTCCCACTCGAGACTAAGCTACACTGACCCACGGTTACTGAGTTCATCATAGAAATCTTCTCTAACTTGTTTCTCTTCTTCAAGATCAATCTTGAAGACCTATCAAACCAAGAAAACCTTCCAGCTTCTCTTTTTCACCTCCTTTTTAGTATATCGGTAAGATTTTGACTTGTATGGATCTTCTCCAACATCAATTTTCCATCCTCCAAAACTGATCTAATTAAGTGATACCTGAGTTGTATATGTTTGGTTCTCAAATGGAATGTTGAGTTCTTGGCAAGATGAATTGCAATATGGCTATCAATGAATAACTGTAATCCTCCTGCTTCTTTCCCAACTCTTCCATGAACCACTGCATCCATATCATCTCCTTTCTTGCTTCTGTAGTAGCAACATACTTTTCCTCTGTAGTAGAAAAGGAAAAAAATCTTTCTGATTTAGAAATCCAACTAACTGGCGTGCCACCAACAGTGAATACATAACCTGTGGTGCTCCTCCTACCATCCAAATCTCCAGCCATGTCTGCATCAACATATCCATGTAAAGAAACCTCTGACCCTCCATAGCACAATTACCTACTACTGGTCCCTCTCAAGTATCTAAGAATCCATTGGATTGCATTCTAATGATCCTTTCCTAGATTACTCATGTATCTACTGACAACTCCCAATGCATGGGCAATGTCTGGTCTTGTGCATACCATATCATACATCAAACTTCCAACTGCTGAAGCATATGGAACTCTAGACATATATTCAATCTCTTCATGTGTTTTAGGACACTATTCTTTACTCAACTTGAAGTTCCCTGCCAATGGTGTACTTACTAGTTTTACATCCTACATCCTAAACTTTGTCCAACACCTTGTTCACATAATCTTCTTGAGATAAAGTCAATATTCTACTCTTCCTATCTCTATTGATTCTCATGCTAAGAATTTTCTTTGTTGCACCTAAATCCTTCATGGAAAATGTATTTACTAATTTTCTCTTTAGCTCATTTATATCATGCATGTTTGACCATGTCACAAGCATGTCATCCACATAAAACAACAATATAATATAGGTGCCATTAACTAGTCTCTTAAAATAAACATAGTGATCAGAATGACATCTAGATTAACCTTGTTCGATCATGAACTGTCAAATCTTAAATACCTTTGCCTTGGAGCTTGCTGAAGGCCATACAAACTCTTCTTCAATTTGCACACCAAATTCTCCTTCCCCCGACTTCATATCCCCGTGGCTGCTCTATATATATTTCTTCCTCTAGATCACCATGAAGAAAATAATTCTTTACATCTAATTGTTCAAGATGCAAATATTCCATAGCTAGCAAACTTAAAATAGTTCTACTGGAATTCATTTTAACAACAGGAGAAAAAAATTCATCAAAATCTATACCTTTTTCTGTGTAAATACCTTCACAACAAGTCTTGCATTGTACCTTTTTGTCACCTTCTTCTTCCTTTGACCTATAAACCCACTTTTCTACAATGATGATCTCTTTCTTGTAGGAAAGCGAACCAAATCCCAAGTTTGGTTGTGATCCAAGGATTCCATCTCCTCATCCATACCCTTCTCCCAATTTTTCCATGTTTCTACCTACATTTGCTTCTTCAAAATTTCTGGTTCTCCACCATCTGTCAATAAAAATATTAAATATCATATGAAGATAATCGTGCGGGAGGTTTACTTACCCTAGTAGAACGTCCTACAAGATTTTCTAGATTTTGATGCTCTTGTTGTTCTTGTTGATTTTGATATAAATAATCAACACCGATCGTGCCAGGATTGATGCCAACTTGTTGATTTTCTAGTCCTTTGAGCACTTCTCTATCTTTTATCTCATCAAACACTACATACTCATACTTTTCCGACTTCTTATCATGTAGTTGTTCCCTGTACTTAACCCTTTCATTGAAAATAATATCCCTACTCCTAATGATTTTCTTCTAATCCAAACTCCACAACCGGAGTCCAAAATCATAAGTTCCATATCCAATCAAAGTACATTTCTTTGACTTAGATTCTCGCTTGGTCCTATTCTCTTTATCAATGTGCACAAATGCTTCACAACCAAAAACTTTCAGAAAAGAATAGTTTACCTCCTTACCGGTCCAAGCCTTTGCGGGTACTCCACCTACCAAAGCACTTAAAGGTCCTCTGTTTATCAAGTAAACAACAGATATCTACAACATCCACCCAAAAATGTAAGGGCAATCCAACATGTAATCTCATGCTCCTTGCACACTCCATGATAGTCATGTTCATTATTTCTGACACACCATTCTGTTGTGGTGTTCTAGGAACTATCTTCACCCTACGGATTCCATTATGTGAACAATAGTTATTAAATTCATTGTTGCAATACTCTCCACCATTATCTAATCTGAGACACTTCAAATTCAAACATGTTTCATTCTCAACCAAATCTTTCCACTTCTTGAAAGTATTAAATACATCAGATTTCTTCTTTATATAGTAAACCCAAACCTTCATAGTAGCATCATCAATAAAAGTAACATAATACTATGAACCACCAAGAGAAGATACCTGAGCTAACCCCCACACATCCATATGAACAAGCTCTAACTTGTGCTCCTTCTTGGTTGATCCAACCTTGAGAAATCTCACACGCTTTTTTTTCCCATACACACAATGCTCACAAAATTCCAGGTCTATGTTTTTCAAATTTGACAATTTTCCCTGTGAATGTAAAATCTTCATCCCTTCCTCACTCATATGGCCAAGTCTGTGATTCCACAGAGTTGTGTCTATACCTATAGTAGCGAAAATAGATGATGGATTAGTACTAAAGTGGAGTACTTACTTTCTTACCTCTTAATACCACAAGAGAACCCTTGGTAACTTTTCAAGAATCATGTTGTAAATATAACCATATAACCATCATCTCCTAATTGCCCTGAGAAATTAGATTCCTCCTTAAGCTAGGAACATGCCTAAGATTCTTCAACACCCAAGTGTTATCATTCTACAATTTAACATGGACACTTTGTCTTTTCCAACAATGTTACATGGCTCATCATCACTAAGATATACCTACCCAAAATTCCCTTGAACATAATCTTGAAAAAAATTCTATGAGGTTTTGCATGAAATGAAGCACCAAAATCTAAAACCCAAGATTCTGATTTATTATCTAAAGAAAGAATAAGAGCATCTTGTAACAAATCACCTATTATGTTACATTTGTTAAAATTCTCAACTTTGAACTTGTTATCTTCTCATCATTGCTCCCATGAAAACAAGAAACCCTCAAGTGATCTTTTACTCGCCAAAATAAAATCCGATCTAATACTAGTTGTTAGGATTGAAATACATATGAGTAATAAAAGCGAAATTAAAACAAAAATAATATAAGCATGCAATCACAATATAAACCCAAGATTTAATGTGGTTCACCCAATGTGGGCTACATCCACCGAAACAATCCAACCTTCTCCTTTATTCGGTCTTGAGAAATACAATACAATTCTATATCTTTTTCATATTTCAAAAGAGTAAACACACACACACACACACACACACACACACACACACACACACACACACACACACACACACACACACACACACACACACACACACACACACACACACACACACACACACACACACACACACACACACACAAAACTTATGCACCTCTTTGTAAAATTTTGCTTCAACAAAAAACAACCTACATATAGCATTCTTATAAATAAGACATGTATATAAATAATATAAACATAAAAATAACAACTCTCTCTATTAATAAGACAATGCTATTTTTATCCTTGGCCATCCATTCCTCCCAAAAGATAGGAAAAACAAATTGCCACTTCATCTTGTAGTTAGACTCCACATCTTCAACAATCGGACATGTGTCAAATGGTGAACCTTCCTTTTGAAGAAGATATTACACGAAAGGTCTCAATATTCCAAGATTTGTATACCGTAGGCTTCAAAAATCTGCACTCCAAATATAATGAAGATTCAAGAAAAATAGATCTCCCTTCCGCACAAATAATTACATACAAACATTTTTTAGAACTTATAATAGATCATTGAATGACATTAAAATTGGACTTTGTTCATAGGAACACTGCTGCAGGTTTTTAACGAATTTGTAGGAAGAACAAAACCTCGTGGTAGTTTGGTGAAGGAGCTTGATGTGGAAGAAGTGAATGGAGTGATGCATAAGATGACCTTGAGCAAGAATGTGTAAACAAGGTGTTAAAAGAATAAGATTAAAGCCTTCAATGAAAATCAATAGATGCATCCATGAAATAACTTGTGTCGGTTTTTAGAAAATACCATATCATCATCTAGATCTAACTACGTAGCCTTCTCTGACCTAAGACATAGGTAAATTACTAGCACGAATTTCATGGAAATTAGATAATAGTTAATTCTCTCGATACTAAATCGAGGTACATGCACGCATTTGCATAGACAAACACAACAAATGGCTTCTATTCAACATCTTAAAATGAATTACATTCACACGTTATTATATAGCCACAATATTAGATAAACTACTTCCTATAAAATAGGAAGTAGGAATAACAAATAACCCTAGATATGCAAGCATAACAATATCAAACCTATTTATGTGAACTATTGTTGTTATCTGATAATATCACTCAGGAATAACTACTAACTAGCAATCGCATGTGTACCATGCAATGTGACGCCAAATGGTATATGCATTTGATTTAGAAGGATAATTATTACGTTTGTAGTTGATGTTAAGGGGTGTGATTGATTTTGTAAGTGTAGATATCACTTCATTTAAAGGTTCCTTCTCTACATTTCAAACTTGTTACAAATTGTACACATAATTTTTTTAGACTGTTTCATGTGGCGTCCCAAGAAAATGGGGAGACGTGGCAGTAGTTAGCAAATATGGGTTTTGTACGGATGGAATTGGTATGCTCGTGCAAAATTGTTTCCAAGGAATTTAGGTGCGTAATGTTGGTTGGCAATTCTATAGTAGTTGTATTTGATGGCAAGATTGGAATGTCAAGGAATGGTAGGATGTTGGTTGTTGTAAGTTGATGGATATTAGAGATTGTCATTGTTCTACGCTCTAGGTGATGACATCCCTGCTCATAATTTATTTGAAATTTATTTTTTGTGTAGTTCTCTCTTCGTTGGGCTCGTTTTGCAAGAGCGAAATGATTGCAAAGCCACACACCTATGAAGTACATAAAAATGTAGAAATAAGTCAAAATCAATAAACTATACACAATTCAAATGCATGTGGAGTTCCAATGGCAACTAATCGTAAGAGATAACAATTTGAGGATTAAAAAACTACATTTGTTGCTTAAGGAAAAGAATATTTGTTATATGGAAAGATATAATACGTTCTAATAGTATACAAGGATGCAAATACATACATAATAAAAGTGCAAGTAATATGCATTTTTTTCCTTAAAAGTACTTCTAATCCACACAAAGTAGGAGACAATAGTATGCTAGTTTATAAGAAAATACAACATTTTTCTTTTGAAGGAGGGAAAAAGGGTGAAACATAGATATTAAATAACTAACATAGCGGTGATAGTTCAAAGTATAGAATGGGATGGGTGAGGGTGTAAATTTTGAAGAGATGGGGGCATTAGAAATCTTTTCATAAAGAAGGTTACTGAAGGATTTGCACTGTTATTCACTTTATTTGAATTGAGGATGACACATTTCAGTCTGTTGTTTCCGTAGTATGTCTCTTTTTTTAGGGAAAGTGTGAAGCGGTATTTATTGCCGATGACATTACTTATAATTTCATTAGTAGAATTTTCATCGTTAGATAATAGGTGGAGGTCGTTAGTTGTAACACCCATGATTGACTCAGTTGTCTCATCAAAAGCGGTAACTGATTAGAGTTCTCTTGCTCCCTTTAGATTGATCCTAAGTGTATATCTATAATCATAGTTCTGAACTTGTACGTTGCAACTCAAACAAAACCATGAACCATTAGAATTCTCTCTCACCTTTTCCCTTCATTATTTATCACCTTTTTGAAGAGGACATGCTTTGTTAAAATATTTTTCCTTATTGATATTTTTGATTTCTGTAGTAACCATGGCCCATTCATTTCTCTCAATATTTTCCATCTGTAGGATGTGCGAAATCGTTATTCTGAGAGGTCAAGCTTTTTGGGGGAAATTTACTTGTGATAGAGGGTGCTAGAAGGGAGTAGTCATTGGAATCAACCCAGTCATGAAGTGTATTGGTTTATGAAATTAGAGGGTTGATGTAACATTTGTTACTTGAAACAATGTCAAATGAGATCCCATTGAAACTAGAGATGCATACAACTTTCAAGGAAAGGACCGAAAGAGGTGGTATAGAAAGAATATCTTTAATTTCTTTGCTTATCTCATCTAAGTTTTGTCCCCACAATGTGACACTTACTCTACATCCCGACACATCCTTTAATTATAGATTCCTTAGCTTTATTTCACACTTTTCATGCCTACGAATTATTGAGCAGGGTGACATCAAAAGAACAATGCCAATAAAATCAATTTTAGAATTGTCGGCGCTTGCAGGTATGTCCTTGATTTTGGTGAAGTGAAAGTGATGGGAAGGTATTGTATCCTCATTGCTATGAGTGGAGTTATGGTTGACGAAGGTTGTAGGAAAATATCAAAAGCATTGTTCAAATGGTTATAACATATCTTTGCATCAAGTAATCCTCTCAATCCTCGCATTGGAAATTGTATATAGCTTCCCATTTTCAATTTGCTACTCATAGAATGCTTCCACTACCTCATTGAAATAGGTGATGTGGATTTCCCTCCTTCTTGATCCACAAAATCAAACGCAAACACATATCCATATCCCCTTAGAGTGTGATATTCGCGAAGGTTTATTTTTGCTAGGTCATGACCCTCTATGGACCACATGTGCATAGATGTATTCAATCCACTTATTTTAGTTGGTGTTCTCACAAACTGTTTATTAACCTCATTTTCACTTGCATCTGTTTGTGGCAATTGATGGTGTCTTAGAGAGCATTTGTTGGTGGTCGAGTTTGAGCATTGATTACCAAATGTGTTTTTACAACAACATTCATTCTCAATGAAAAGAAAATTCCTGTAATGGAAAAGAAAATCGGGATAGAATTAGAACCGAGCAACGGATGGATAAAACAAACAAAAAGAAATTATAATTAATATATAGGAGTTTATATACATGGTAATCGATCATGAGATGAATCTTACAATTCACTTTTGATCATTATAACACGGGTTTTTGTAAGCACACAATGGAGCCCTTTTGTATTGATTTTTGGTTACACGACTTGTAAATTTTGAGGGTAGAATTTATGTCGAAATGTATCCCATTTGAAAGTTCAACATGATGTTGGGCACCCGTGTTGATATTAGACCTTACGGAGGAAAATTTCAATATCGAAATGTGGGGTCAATATTAGAAACTCCCTCAATTAATTGATAAATGCCTTCGTGTGTCAAAGTTATTTCCATGACAACTAAAAGATGCTCAAGATAGTGGGATTTATGTAAATATGTGGTGGAAAATGTAAACTTGTAGTGCGATCAAACATGAAATGAAGGATGTGTTCGGGAAAGCATGCATTTATAAATAATGAGAATCTTTAAAGTTTTTTCCTTATTCATTTATATTTTCTAAAAAGTGCAAACATGAAGTCTAATCCTTAAAACAATTCAATATGCAAAAATATGATATAATGTACAAGGCTTTAGATGAAAAAAACTAAAATTACATGGTTCTTTCTCAACATTTTATAAATAAAGGTATTTGTGTGCAGATATAATGAAGAACACATTAAAAATGTGTGTTGTTGGTTTACATAAAAAGAAGCATGCATTTGTAAAAGGAACAATTAAACATGTATGTTGAAAAGTTAGATTTTGTGTTACATATGTTACGCCACAATATATACATGCATTTATTTGAAATGAATTACAAATTATTATGTTAATAAAATAAGATGGAAAACAATAAGAACAATATGTACACTTGAAGTAAGTAAACTATAAGTATTTGTATGGAGATACAATGATAAAGAAATTAAAAATACATAGTTTTTGGTTTACAAAAAATTGAACATGTGTTTAAAAGGTTTGTTTCTCTATTTGATATATACTGCCACAATACATAAATGGGATTATTTGGAACGTGTTAAAGTTTTTTTGAAAAACACTTATAAACAAACCACTACAAGCTATTTTTTAAATCAATTTTCTTGTTTTTTACTTGTGCAATTTTCTTTGCACGTTTCTTGTATTTTTATCTAGTTGCAGATGCCTCGATTGGTATTCTCATTCTCCTAAATTTGTGGGGGGTTCATATTTTAGTGCATCTTCGTTAGGTTCAATAATGAGTGTTCAAAATTTGAAGAGAAAAATTAGGGATGTTGGCATAACACGTGGAGGTGATCTCGATCATTTTGGTTATCGCCGTTTTAGGTGGTTTGGTTTTCTACAATGCAAAAATTAACAACACATTGAAGATGTTTAAACTCTTCCTTCCTTTGCAAGAAAGGTGTAGTTAATGTCAATCCTATTGTAGGGAGGAAGGTGAATTTTATTTCTATTCTACATCATATCAAACTAGAGAGGGAAAAGAAGTGTGTTAGTCCAAGAAGATATTCTTAAGTATGACGGGAAACTTTAAAATCCTTGTTCAGTCTAACTTCCAACTTGGGACACTTCGAAATGGCCTCATTGGGGAACAAGCCCTTCAACATACATACCAAATCTTGTAGTTGACAAAGGCACATGCCCCCACATGTCACTTCGGAAAATGGATTGGAGCTAACTATAAATATAAATGGAACAATCAAAAGCAAATAACATGAAAGCACTTTACAATATATTATTAGTCCATAACATGCAATGAAAAAACAAATGAATAAATACTTCAATCAATATTGAAACCCACATGAAGTTCGTTTAGAGAAAACACTCTCTTATTTACCATGGGAGAAAGAGAATCACAAATACCCTACAAAAGAGTGAAAGAAGAAGTTAATAAAACTAAATGTATCTGTGAATTCAAAAGGAGGAACTCCTCCATTACATGATAGAACTAAGATGAAGTCTTCATTATGATTTTTTTTTTAACCATTGCTATAAGCATATGTAAACTTGAATCCTTGAATCATTCTACATCAAGTATAATATAAGTGGTTCATGGATATACATACTTCAAACATGTAGTTAATAGTCAAAACCCAAATCAAATTCCATGAATATTCTTTTCCAAATACACACATTATATCAAAACTATTTCCAAACAAAATACATAGTTTATGATTTTCAAGGCATCCAAGAGTTTTGATTTTCAAGGCATCCAAGATTGTTGTTAAAAGAAAGAAGGAAATTACAAAATCTTCTACAATAATTCTCATACACCAATAAGTCACAACATAGAAAAAAGAAAGAAATTACACCAATGTCCACAAATGACCATTATAGGTCAGTGATGCTATAAAACTACAACTACCTTATAGTAGACAAGAGAAGGACTCAACATGTTCATGATGATCTATGAGAGACAAACATATATATCCATCTAGATATTTTCCTCAAATTCAACTAGTGGGTTCTTTGATTCACCCACTTCCTTACCAAAATGTAAGCTTCCCCACTTTGACTATCTAACCAAGATCATAAACTGAAGTAGAATCATGATACTTGTAAAGTAAATTGACACCAAATGACCAAACTCAGTCTTCGGTGAGGAACTTCTTTTGATTTGATTTTACCGTAACTTTTTTCAAAAGAGGGGTTTGGCAACAAGAGGTTTGGCTAATCAGACAAAAATCATGCTAGGGAATTTGTTAACAACAATAAAAATTAAAAATTGACAGTCTAAAATATTGGACCCTCGACATATAAAGCTCTCTTTAGGATAGAAATAAGTTTTTGCACAAAAATATGCCCTTCATTCAGATTCAAAGCAATTAACTGAGTTATGGTGCAAAACAACTTTGAACATGCCTTTTTCTCATATTGATCTTTTAAGGTAAAAGTTTGATCATTGTTTCCTTCAGTAGTGCTTACAACTCTAAAGATAACCTTCACATGCCATCTTTTTGTCTGTGTAAACATATATGTTATTACATCCTAGAAGATCTTGGGCAATAATACATTCTTATTAGTGGCATTCTACCAAGTTCTGAGATAAAAAGGGCTCAACTTAATGCCTTTCCTCTAAATTGTGTCTTCTATGTGTGGAAATGGGAAGGTTATTCCCTCTGATGTAAATTTTCTCTTCTTAGAAATGAACAAATAACTAAACAAAATCACAGTCAGTCTCCTAAACTTTAAGGAAACAAGGATGATGAAATTCATAATTTAAGACGCTACTATATTGACATTCCTGGAAGCATACCAAACTACCAAACTCAGACCTTAATGGATATAACTTATTTTCTTTCTCTGATTAACTTTTTTACTTGCAACATAAATTGAAGCATTTGATTTAACATCAAATTTCTTCTTCCGTTAAGAAAAAAAAAAACAATTAGCAATCTCCTAAGATGGAAAACATAAATATGCATCTAGATAATTCCATCGAATTTGACTAGTGGGCTCTTTGATTCACCTGCAACCTTACCTAAATTGAATTCGACTAGTGGGCTCTTTGATTCACATCCGCATATAATCACTACCATCAAAGGGACTACATTTTTGGGCTGCATACACTACATAGGAAGGGGAAGTGTTGAATTCCATACCACACATTTGCATCTAATATAGTTATAGCCCACTATCTTAGCATCATTGACACGAGGGCAACCTAAGGAAACTATTTCACACACAAGCACAAAGAACTACATGAAGTATGGAATGTAGTGCAATGCTCGGTCATAAGTTCACTCTTCAGGTGACCACCGGGGTCAGTCGACTTCACTTTTACATATTTCATTCAGATTTGATGTGTTTGTGAGCTTGTGTAGGTAGATAGGGTTTATTTTGTAGGTTAGGGGTACTTTCAGCAATCAAAGAACAAATATCAAGTGACTAACATGAATTACCAACAAAACCCTAGAGAGACGAAGAAAGCAGATCTTGATCATTTACACGATTGTCAACACCTCTTGTCTAGTGTGGGCACCCCTGTCTTAGTGTGGGCACCCCTGTCTAGCCTTAGTGTAGAGTTCTGAAATCCCCAGTGAGCTCTTGTTACATCATTTTCTGCTAGATCCAGTATGTACATAGTCCCTGAATATGTATAGATTGCACTGAGAATCAACTAAGTCACCTATCTTGTCCTATTTGCTTATAGACTTGCATTGCTTGAGTTCTTAACATTTGTATTTTACTATATTTTATCATATTAGTTACTCTGAAATTAGATTTAATCCTATATTTATTAAATCACGTACTTCAACATCGTCTACAACCTCTTATCCACTATGGATCCCACTGTCTGTTGTTAGCTGCAGGAGGCCTCTTTCCCATTTGGAATACACCTTTCACTGTAATAAAAAAACGGTCCACACATATTTATTAGATGACTAATTACTATAGAAGATGGACACCAATGGGTAAACACCTTAATTTTAGGGGTGTGGATAGGAGGTTGTAGTCATTTTTACCCCCATCACAAAGGAAAGAAATCCCATGCGCGCTGGCCTATCACCCAGTGGGCACTGGGTGCTCACCCGAGGCACGCGTGGGCACCAAGTCTCTCTTTTATGTGATTTTAGTGGGAAACATCATCTATGATCCAAGTTTAAGAGATTTGAAAGGAAATAAGACATACAAGCACCATAGAGCTCAGAATGGCTTCTAGATCCTTGCAATCATTCCAGACATAAAGTGCTTAACAGATTATAGAACTTACACCAAAACAGAAAGGAATTCGTACAAGCATTCATACTTAGTTCATAAACATAAATGAAAAATAACTATGAAGAATGATGTATGCATCAGAACCATTAATGCTCATATTCATATAAACTGGTAACCTCATTACATTCATTAGGCCCATTACAGAATGTCACAGAAAGGCAGACCGTAGTCATGCATTATAACTAGATTCATATAACTAGGCCCTCAAAAGAAAATTTATAACTCCCAAACCCTTGATACATCCTTTCCTACCCTTATTTTCCCAAGCTAATAGAGTCCTTGTAGTATTTCTGCAGAGCTCACCCTCTATCTATATATCTATCTTTTACTTCTACAGGCACTTGTATATATAGCCTTTTTGAACTGCCAACTCATTCTTCTGCGGCCTCAGATATGTCACCAAGTGTTTGAATGTGGTCCTCCATGAGCACATGCTCCTCCAGGGCTGAGCTCACCACTCCGTGCCATGATGTCCTTCTAGAAGCTTCTAACGCAGGCATATTCCTTCCTAGGCCAACCTGTTGCCAAGCTGACACCTTATCCACTCCACATGCACAGTCGGGTCATGTTTTCTCGTATCCTTCTCAAATTGCCCAATATGGCTAAGTCCTAAAACTTTGGCTCTGTCCACATGTGTGCCACGAGTTTCCTTAAACCCTTCCTTAAACCATTCCCTGCGCACCTTCTCCTTGCGTGCCTATGCCTTTTACACTTAGCCAATATTTCAGGGGCCCAACATCACCCCACACTATGCCTATTCTCCGTCTGCGGGAACACTTCTTAAATGGATAAGGAATCATAGTAGACTTATGCCTTGGAAAAAGAATAAGGGGATGAAGAATTTGGGAAAGAAGAAAGAATGGGATAGTGATGGCATTACTGTAATAAGCTAGGAAAATATTTTTGTAAGTCGGCCTCCAACTTGTTCCAGGCATCGACTTTGTTCTGTGCTCTCTGGAAAAGATCACCTACTAAGGTGCTCACCTGATCAAAACCCAGCCCATCCCCTTGTGCACTCATGGTGTTAATAATCTTCTCTAACTCCTTTCCTACATCCTCCAACGCATCCATCCTTCGTGTAATCTACAGGTATAGTTCCTTCAACCGGTTTTTGATTGAACCTCTTAAGGTTTCAATGGCCTCAGATTTCTTTTCGACCTCGCTAGGATATTTTCTCACTCCACTCTATTCCCTTGTTCTTCTCCTAGAACTCTTTAAGTTTCGCTTCATCATTGGTGACCAACATGCTCACCACTTTGTCTCTCTGTGTAGTTATCGTACACGGCCTCAACATTCCGGGAGGTAACCTTTGCATCAGCAAGGACCTTGTGTATTCAGCTATGAGCACCACGACTTTTAATTTATCCTCCTTTTCTAAGCACATGACCACTTCTTCTGTAGAATCCAAAGCTAGCGGCTGCCTCTCCATGGTGAGGGTTCTTGTTAAGTCCTCCAGGCATTCCAGGGTAGATGCATACTTCCACGTGGGAGGTGCTAGGTCCGGATGCTTCAACACTATGGCATCTATAATGGACTCCACCTTTTTGTGTACTTTGCATACTCTAGCCTTCTCGTCCCTTAACTCACTGCTGCCACTAGGTACTGATCAACTTTTCTTGACTTAGCTCCTTTGTCCTCGCAACTAGCTCTTCCTCTTTCTTCTTCAGTTCATCCTCCAGATCTTTGATTTCTATCATTCCGCCCAAAGAGTCTAGCTTTGACCTCAACGGAGACCTTGTTGAGCATGTTGCATAGTTGTTCATCTGAGAGCTGTTGAGAATTCACCAATGGGTTGTCTCCTTTTGATTCGACAATGTTATTATTGCCCCGTGGCTTACTTCAAATTCTGGCTCATCAAGATGGGACTCAAATGCCCATGAGAGAATCTTCCTTGTCCGTGGGTATGCAGCCTCCTTATCAAAAGATGACATTGCCATGAGCTCCTCTACTAGAATCATGCTTTGGAACCGTGCACACAAAACTTTTTGGGGTCATTAATATAACCCATCCCTAGCCTCTCCTCCTCCACGCACCTTCCTCTCATGCGCGTGCCCTTAGGAATAACTACAGTTAAAGTGGGGCCTCCAGTGCTGCCATGGTCCTTTTTCACACTCTCTTCCTTATCCTTATTCATTACCAACTTAGTGCTGCATTCCAACCCCTCTTCCACCAAGGTCTCAATGATCTTCGTTGCTTCTCTTTCTACCACCTTGTTTATCTGTTCCTGCGTAAGGCTTGGAGCCTTCTACTTCTGCATGCCAACCTCCTCACTTCTTCCCATGTCTGGGTGCCTTCCCCCTCCTGACTACCCTTGCACCGCATGAAAAGGAACCCCTGTTCTTCTTCTCCACCCTCTTCTTCTGAATCATGCATGTTGAAGACAAGTGGCTCTTGATCTCTTCCAGGATCATCTTCTTCATTGTCATCTTCTTCATCATCATCATCCTTTTCACCTATGTATCTCTCCAAACTCTTAGTTTCTTCTAAGGCGAGTCTCCTCTTCTATCCTCTGCTTCTTCCTAACTAGGGATTCGGTGTAGGTGACTCTGTCTCTTCTTCTTCTAATGACTCCTTATCTAACAAATTCTCTAGCTCCAAAGTCTTCTCTTTGACTATGGACTTTTTCTTGCATGAATACATACTTGTTCGGCACTTGTCTTAGGGGTACCTATTGCCTGTGTATCCACTACACTTGGTACTTTCTTCTCTGGTTATTTTTCCTCTCATTTGGGTACGGGTATTTTCCTGCTAGTTGGGTCCTTAGGTATGGACATCTCATTCTCTAGATATGCAACCTTCTCAAATTTGGGTCTTATGCGGAGGTATACTTGCATCGCGGATCCTCCTATAATGGGAAAAGTCATGGGTCTCACCATTTGAACCTCATGCGACATGTACCTCTCCATGTACACACGCTTGTTGGGGTAGACCAACCATAAACACATTTCTCGTGGTCCGGTCCAGATTACCAAGGTCTAACTTTAACTTCTTGGATTCTTTGAACCTGTTCACTCTCGCTTAGAAGTGTTGAGATGTGAAGGAAAAAGGGAGCTTGCACCATGGGCTCCATGTCTCATCTATCAGTTTAAATCTACCAAGGCATAAATGTTGGTACACAAAAACTTGACTTCTCCCTTGGTGGTCACTGGCAATTGTTCAGGGATCCTCCATTCCACCTGAACGTGTTCCTCAGGCACGTATACCACTTCTCCAAGTGCGCCTTGTGCATGTCCAGTCATACTATCATAGGTGTACTTCTCAAATCTCTTCGCGGGTGAAGGGTCTTCAACAAGGTACTCCCACACAAATTTTTCCACTGCATCTAACACTCCAATATTTGAGAACACAATGGTTAATAGGACATTACCAAAAAGGATTTTATCACCTTCCTTCACGCTGCTGACAATCTCATCCATGATGAATGTAGACAAGTTATAGATGGTGCCCTCTGAAATTCTCCTGCAAACATTCAACTCAGGCCTTGTTTACTGGGTCCATCTCTCTTGGCCATTTAACTTTGTCACAAGGTGCATGGCCATCTTCATCACTAGGTCCTTGATGTCCGTGATATCAAAGTACCTTGACCCCTTTTTGTACGCATAGCAACGATAGTTTCCTTAATTGCCTCTTTGTCACTTAGGTCATCCTCCAAACTATCTCCTTCATAGATGAGGCATATAAGATGTGAAACAAGTTGAGGGGTAATGTGCATCTTGCACCTTGTGAAGTGAAAGTAGTCTTCGTGTATGCACAACATCAACCATTGATATAGGCGCTCAGGCTTCCCGAAGTAGGGCAACTTAAAGAGTTGCAATAATCCTGACTTATCCAACTTGACTTTTACATCATGTTATAGATGGGAAAACCCTCTAGTGTCCTTTTATTTGTTGGGTGCACTAACTCTAGTGCCATTTCCTTCTCGATTGTGCTCGAGTGATGATTATAATCATTTACTGACATATTTCTTAAATGGGACTCCCACTCCTTCCCCAGTAATACTCCATCTGGGTACTGCATTTTTGTGTACCACTCTTCATTTGTATGCACGATAATTTCTTGTTGCTTGCCCTTGCCCTTGCCCTTTCCCTTCTTAGGTGTGCCAACTGGTTTCTTGGGTGCCATTGTCTAGGTCCTCTTATCACTTTAATCACTTCTTGTTACTTTGTTCTTCCACTCCCTCCAACCTTAGATCTCGAACTTGTGAAGAAAACCCTTAAACCCATGCCCTAGTTCTTCAAACCCTAACTAGGATAGTTCCTTCACAAGACGACACCTTCTCACAATTTCTCTTACACCCGTGAAATCCCTTCCTTCTAGTTTGCAAATCCAAACTAGTTACTCATGCTCAAACTCTTCAAATTTTTCTTCACACGGATCAGTTCTGGAAGCCCTAATTTGTAAAGATGCAAAATCACTTCTTTCTCCTTATATAAAAGTGAATAATGAAATTCCCAAACCTCTATTTATAGTTTTTCCTATTTTAAACATTAAATGCTACTTCACCTACCACCATACTTTTAACGTTTAAAGCAGATTTTTCAAACAAAGCTTGACTTCTGCGCCTAACTCACGTGCCCAACCTTGCACGGATAATCTCCAACCTTCTGGCACATAACCAATCCATCTTGATAGGAGACTCTTGCACACGTGTCACTGGTGTTGAAGGCACTTCTTGTGTCATGATTTTTTTCTCTTTCATACCTCGTGTTATTTATGTGCTTCTTCCTTCTCTATACATGGGATCTAAAAGTAGCCTTATCTTGACACCAACCATCCTTTTCCACCTTTTATTTCATGAATCTCTTTCAACAAGGCCATTCAACTGGGCTTTCCAATAGAATCCTCCTTGGCACTTTACCCATGCTTTCCTTCACATCACTCCACCCCATACTTAAACGATGTGCGACCCTCTGTGCATTCAAAACCCTCAAAAGTAACAAGGTTACTGGTGCCCAAGGTGCAAAACAAAACAACAATGCGAAAGGGAAATACAAGAAAGGAAATGCATAAAGGAAATTCTAAATTATCTAGAAAAAATGCCTTATTTACAAACACCAAGAAGCCTTATTTATAGTAGGGCTTCAACCTACTCCCATTGAAGTGTCTAGGAAATTTCATTCCATCTAGCGCTTGTAACTGGCATGCACCTGAATCAAGGATGTACGAGATTGTGTAGGGACCTAACCAATGGAATTTCAACTTCCCAGGATGGCACAAAAACTTAGAATCATACAGTAAGACCATCTGCCCAACCTCAAATTTCTTGTTCCTAATGTGGCGATCATGCCATGCTTTTTGATTTTCTTTTTCTATTGTTTGGCTCCACTTGGCGAGTGATCATATTTCATCCAGCTTCATCAATTCCTCAATTATCTCTTCCAACATTTTCTCATCAGTCAGCCCTCCTGCGCGCGCTATTCACAAAGAAGGTAACCTGAACTCAACGAGAATAACAACTATTGTGCCAAACACCAATTGAAATAGTGTGGCTTTATTCAGCCTCTTATAAGTTGTCCTATAAGCCCATAATACGGCTGATACCTTGTCATCCCAATCTTGTCTTCGACATCACAATTTTTGTCAGGGTATGACTTAGTATTTTGTTAAATGCTTATGCGGTTCCATTTACTTGTGGGTGATAAGGTGTAGTCTTGTGATGAGCCACCATGAACTCTGCTAATAGGATCCTCATGGTCTCATTCAAGAAATGTGTACCCCTATCGCTGGTTAAACTTAAAGGGCATCCATACCTTGTGATAATGTTTTCCCACAAAAATCTTACTACTGTAGCTGCTGTGCAGTCTTTAGTTGGGGCTGCCTCTGCCCACCTTGTCAAATAGTCCATGCAAGTGATTACGTAGCATGATCTAGTCCTACGTGCTGTTGGTGTAATAGGGCCTATAAATTCTATTGCCCATTTCTCAAAAGGTTTAGCACTAGGGATAGGGCACAAAGGCATTTCATCTCTCCTTCTTGGCTTGCCAACATGCGCTGAAAGTGGTCACACGCTTTACAATAGTCCTTGCAATTCTTATACAGAGTTTCCCACCATAATCCTACCATTAATATTTTACGTGCGGTAGGGTCACCTACATAATGTCCACTTGTACTTCCTCCGTGTGCTTCCTCTATGATGGCGGGATGCTCATGCTCTAGTACACACCCGCGTAAAACTTCATCACACCCTAATTTATATAATTCCCCACTGATCAACATGTAGGGCATGACGCGTATGGCTAGTTGATTTTTCTCTAATGTCTTCATCCTTTCGGTGCCACACCTTCCTTTAGAAATTCTACAATTTCCTCCAAATCTAAGGGTGCGTGCCATAACCTAAATAGTTGTGCGTCTGACATTGTCTCTTCAATGCTCTGTGTGTCCTCCCCTGAATCAATCCTTGACAAATGATCAGGTCCACAATTACTCTTTCCAGGCTTCACAACTACCGTGAACTCAAACTCTTGAAATAATAACACCCACCGACATATGTGCCCTTGTAGACAGGCTTGTTCACCAAGTAATTTAACGCCATGTGGTCGGTGTAAAATACAAAGGGAGTTACCACAGATACTTTTTGAACTTGTGAAGCGTGTAGATCATTGACAATGCTTTGTGCTCGGTCGTAGTATAATTCTGCTCTACTAGTGTCAACTTCCTGCTTGTAAAGCATAGGGGATGATCAACAATTCCCTCACTAGGTTGTGCAAGTACTACCCCAATGGCTGTTCCAGAGGCATCTACATGAACATGGAAGGGCTTATCCCAAGAGGGAAAACGTAATATAGGCATGGTGACAAGCCTATCCTTTAATGTGTCAAATTCCTTCGATGTGCCTTTCCCCAATGGAAGGAAATTTTATGTCTGAGTAATTATTCTAAAGGTGCGGTGATCTTGGCATACCCCTTGATGAACTTTTGATAGTAGCCCACGTGTCCAAGAAACCCACGCACTGCACTTTGGCTAGTAGGCTCCCCCAATCCCACAATCACTGCAACCTTGGTAGGATCTACTAGCAAGCCCTCCTTACATATGATATGCCCCAATAACATTCCAAAGGGGGTAGAAAAGACACACTTATTAATGTTGAGGGATATCCTCAACTGCATCGACACCTCTCAAACATCAGCCTCAATTTATTATAATGGTATTTTATTAGCACATTCACCGTCCAATCATCTAGATAGACCTGAAGAAATTTGTGAATGAAGTCCTGGAATGACTGTACCACTATGCATGAGAAAACAACAGGAAAATTATTCAACCCAAAGGGCATGACCGTGTATGCAAAACTTCCCCATTCAGTGGTGAAAGTTGTCTTCTCCTGGTCTTCCTTTGCAATCCAGACTTAGTGGTACCCCAAAAATCCATTCGTAAAGGAATAGATTTTGCGCCCAACGAATCCCTCCAAAATTTATTTAGTGAAGGGGGTTGGAAAAGGATCGATGACACAAACTACATTCAGCTCCCTATAATCCATGTAGATCCTAATCCACCCATCCTTCTTGATGTTGATTACCATTGAAATTATCCATTCTGATTCTTCAACAACTTCAATGATCCCAGATGTTATCATTTTTCTATCTCTTCCTTTACCTTCACGTATAAATTGGGATTCATCTGGTAGGGTCTCTTCCTAACCAGATGCGCACTATCCTTCACTTTATCCTCATTTCCCCCAAGGAATGGTGGACACCTTTGAGCTCATGGTACCCACGTGGAAATAAATCCTCAAACTTGCACAAAATATCAATGATCTTAGATACTTCCTTCTCTCGACCAAGTAATCTCCAATGATAGCTTCCTTAGGTTCTTCTCCTGAGCTGATGTTAACCTTTTTAGTTTTTAAAGGTTCATGGTAGGCGCGTGCGTGAGTATCAGAACTATCCACTACCTCAGTGTCCCTACAGAATGGTTAACATCCAAGATTTTGCTTCCTCCCCATCAATCACATATACAAGATTTCCTTTCTCCTTTTTCACACACGCGCACTCAAGCTGATCCTCCTTTGTTTCCTCTTCTTCAAAGTGCTCCCCAAACCTAGTTTACCAAGCAAGTCCAACAACCTATCTTTTGCCATGACACTATCCCCCATGGAAAGGTGCTTGACATCCTGTAATTCCTTATTAACTAATGGCTTGGTACTTCGATACTCGAATGTTTGAACTAGGTTAGCTACTAGTTCTTGCCAATTCCCTGTCTGGTGGTGTGTCTCAAAATGTATGTACCATGCATGCATGCAACCCTGTAGTGTAGAATATAGTTTGTGTACCCAAATAGATAGTGGAAAATATTTTGCGCCTTCCTCCAAGTTCTCTTAGAGGCTTGGATGTGGAAAGAGGTGGGCTATTTACCATGATAGTCCTTGATGGCGGTGGGTGCATTGCTTCTAGAGAAATGAACAGAGAAGGTGATTCTCACTTCACGTCATTCCAAGAGATTATCCCGATGTGTTTCCCACCAGCACAAAGCATTTCCTAGTAGGACATAACTTAATATCCCCCTTATTTCATTTTCCTCCTTCCACTGAGCTTCCATTTTTTGTAAAAAACCTCAGGGGAGGCTCCTCCTGAGTACTTAGGTAGCTCTTTTCCTCCTAGGCACTTGACTATGTGTGCCTTTGTCACCTTTGTCACCGATCCTCTTAAATGCCATTTGATTAATTTGTAGGTCCCATGTACCCAATTATCACATGCTAGACTAGTGGTGTCACTTACCGACTAAGCATCTTCAAACTAGATAACTCCATCGGTAGGATGGATTATCTTTGGATCCTTGATTAAGTGCACATATATTCTATCCAGGACCTCTTCTCCCAAAGGTTCAGTATAGGGTGTTGACTTCCCATCAGCCAAGGGTATGATGACTCATTCCTCCTCATTTTCAAAGCTGATGTACCCTTTGTTGAACCAAAGATCTCGCATTGTTCTTGTAACACCATGGGCACCCAAGTAGTGCTAGGAAATTGTCTGCCTTGGTGAGCGCCAAGAATTCAAAGTCCCAGTAAAGTTGGCTCACTTTGAATGGTGATAGCTCTATCTTTTAAGACACGAATGGGCATTACCTTTGTTTTGTTTTCCATATACAATAAATTCAAAGATGACAGTAATGCTGAGCCTTCCCATCGATGCCATGCATCCAATGTGAGAACATTGACCTTCGTGCCTATGTTAATGAGGATATTACTTAGTATCCATCCATCCACCACTGCATTTTACGTGATCTCCCTATCATAGTCAAGGCTATGAGGGGGAAGGTTTACATGCAAGACCTGCCTCTTGTGCTTTTCTTTAGAATGTGGTACCTTCTCCCTCAACCATGCTCCTAGCAAGGGAATATAATTCTCTTACCTTAGCATTTTACATACTTCCTTGACCTCATCCAGTCATCTCCGGGTGACTCAACCTTCCTCTACTCCTTCCTCCTGGACTGATCCTTTAGACACTAAATTTCTCCTTGTAAACTCGAATGATGTCCATGGTATCTTGATATACCTCTTTTTGATGAGTAGGATCTGGGTACTTTCCATGCACCACTTCTTCTCTTGAAACCAGAGTCCTCTGCCTTGGTATTTATTTTACATGTGTGGCCTCTACTCTTGTTGTTACTAAAACAGGTTCTAAGCTGCATCATGTGTTACCCATGGCATCCATTATGTGTCTGTATTCTTAATGCTTACCATTATAGTGCCCTTGTCTTTCCATTGCTACTGATTCATGTGCTCAAACAACTCAGGGCACTCCTCATACTTGTGTTTCTTCCCACACCATGAGCATTGCAATAGGTCTGGGCACTCTCATTTGTAATAATATGTAGACCCATAATTAAAATAGGTTCCACATGGGAACTCACTTCTTCCTCCATAGTTACCATGACCACGAAATCCTCCATGAAATCCCCTTCCATGTGTGCCTCCATCTGCGTGCTCCTCATAACAACGATCATCACCTTTACAATTTGCTAACAATGCTAGTTTGACGTACCCCATTATCAATGGCCTCATGGATCTGGTCAATAATCCTACAATCCTTAGTATCATGGGTTGTAGAGGTGTAAATCTTACAATAGTAAGAAACATTCTTCTGAATTATGCGTTGTAACAAGGGGCATCTACTTGCATCATGGTCCCCATGACAAATCTCATAGTCTACTATCATGACATGTACTGTCCTCAGGGGAAACTATCCTTGACATGCCCCTCTACTTCATAATCTATACACCATAAACCACTGCAAGTCTCATGGGCTGAGTTTGCAGATAACTTTTCCATTTGCTTAGCCATAACAATAATCTGAGCCTCCAAAAATGGGCTAATACTAGTATCAACACTTCCAATAGCCTCGGCATGTAGAGTAGCTTCCAACACCTCGTATGGGTCTGTGAAAGTTTTATGAGATAAGGCCCTTCTAAAAGGTGTGATCAACCCTCCAAAAAACCATTGAGCATGCTATGAAGGGTGAATATCATATGATAACTTAGATAAGAGAGTTTTAAAGCATGCATCATACTCTCACACACTCTCCGCTATTCCCTATTGAATCTCCTTTAGGGTGCTGATGCTCTTCTATTCAAACTCAGGGATGTGAAGTTCTGCCAAGAAGGCATTCTTTAAAGTAGTAAAATCCACCATTATTTGATGAGGGTCATATTTACCATACCAACTATATGCATGCCCCCTGACAATGTTGTTTGCAAAACCGACAAGCCTTCGCTCTCGGGGTTGTGATCCCCTTTATGCGCCATAGTAGCTCACACTTATGAACATGTTCTATAGCATCTTCAATACCTCTGTAATCTAGTAAATGTAAAGACATCTCAAAGAAGACTTGAGGGGGTGGCTGGGGCCCTTGTCCTCATGAGCCAGAGCCTTGGTTCCCTCCAGTGTTTCCTCTGCTATCAGATCCACCAGGTTCACCAGGTCCTATGCCTCCTAAGCCACTAAATCCACAAGAACCACCAGGTCATGTTCCTCATGACCCACTAGATCCATAAGGTCCATAAAGTATTGTTCCTCTGATCCACTAGAACCACCAGGTCCTGTAGTGGTCGTGCCAAGTGTCCCTAAGGTTCTACTAAACTGTTCACCGACAATCTATGATAATTCCCCACTACCACTAATGTACTCCGTGCCACTCCTAGACATGAGACTGAAGGCTTGTGTACTTGCTCCTTGTCTAAAGGTTCCTTTGAATATTGGAATATGCATAGCCATAGAAATGGGAACTAAAATTTTTTATCTCTTGGGTGAAAATCTATCACTTCCATTGATACCAACTGGGTCAACGATACTCCTTCCTTGATATGGAAAACCAAGCGCCATGGTTTGGCCACTAGGTGGGTTCAGATATGTGTCAACAACTCTTCTCTCTCCGCACTGATGAACTCTCATCAAAGCGGAAGGGGTCTCTCTTTCGTGCTAACCAAGATGGGGTAACAGCTTGATTTGGTTAGGGTTGGACGTCCTCCTCGTGAACCTCAACTCCTTCCCACAACGTCTACCTCTATAGATCCATCACACTTGCAACCTCATGTTGTCTAACAATCTCCCTTTCATGCACTTCACTATACTTGAGTTGTCTTTCCTCCCTTTCTTTCTCTGTCGTAATATCTTCCATCTTCCTCTACCCTAGCTTCCTCGCCTAACACTCAGAATAGTTTAGCTGGCCATTAGAAATGCCTCTAAAATCAAAGTAACAATCAAGATCTTCATTACCAGAGGGATAACATGTAGAAATGATCCTCTGGGATCTCATAGATATTCAAACTCAGCAACTTCTAGATAAGAATATGTAGAAATAGCATACTCCAGAGTGTATCTAACCAACAAACCTTTCCACCAATGATCCACAAAATGAGTCCACATTAGATCTACATCCTATAGCATCTGGTATTATTTTTAGGTTCACACGTGTGATCTATAATACTAGCTTGATCTAGACGCATATGCTGAGATCCATTCATAAAGTTCTATTGGGAAGCAACAGAAAAATGTTTCATATAAATCATGGTAGAGGTTCTCTTTTACCCACCTACGTGCATCAAACTCAGGTCTAGTGCTGAATCTATGAGAAAATTCATCCTCTGTGCTCTTGAACCATGATTCAACACTTTCCAGAGTTAAACGTTTTGTCATTACTCATTACCCAGATCATGATGTATGCCATTTCCCACTACAAATTCGAAAAGAGGTCCATAAATGGAACCAAGATGTTTTCATTTTTACCCCCATCACAAAGGAAAGAAATCCCATGCGTGCCAACCTATCACCCAGTGGGCCTTTGGGCACTCACCGAGGCACGCACGGGCGTCGAGTTTCTCTTTTATGTGAGTTTAGTGTGAAACATCATCTATGATCCTTTATTAGATGACTAATTACTATAGAAGATAGACACCAATGGGTGAACACCTTAATTTTAGGGGTGTGGATAGGAGGGTGTATTCATTTTTACCCCCATCACAAAGGAAAGAAATCCCATGCATGTTGGCCTATCACCCAGTGGGCACTGGGCGCCGACCCGAGGCACGTGCGGGCACCAAGTCTCTCTTTTATGTGATTTTAGTGAGAAACATCATCTATGATCCAAGTTTAAGAGATTTGAAAGGAAATAAGATATATAAGCACCATAAAGCTCAGAATGGCTTCTAGATCCTTGTAGTCATTCTAGACATAACGTGCGTGACAGATTATAGAACTTATGCCAAAGCAGAAAGGAAGTCGTCAATACAAGCATTCATACTTAGTTCATAAACATAAATGAAAAAGAATTATGAAGAAGGATGTATGCATCAGAACCATTTATGCTCATATATAAATTGGTAACCTCATTACATTCATTAGGCCCATTACAAAATGTCATAGAAAGGCAAACCATAGTCACACATTATAACTGTATTCATATAACTAGGCCCTCAAAAGAAAATTTATAACTCCCAATCCCTTGATACATCCTTCCCTACCATTATTTTCTCAAGCTAACAGAGTCCTTGCAGTATTTTTGTAGAGTTTACGCCCCTATATATCTCTCTCTTTTACTTCTGTAGGCACTTGTATATATAACCTTTCTGAACTGCCAACTCATTCTTTTGCGACCTTAGATCTATCTCCAGGTGTCTGAATGTGGTCCTTCATGAGAAAATTCTCCTCTAGGTCTAAGCTCATCACTCCATGCCATGATGTCCTTCTAGAATTTTCTAATGCATGGCATATTCCTTCCTGGGCCAACTGTCACCGAGGTTGGCACCTTATCCACTATGCATGCGCGATGAGGTCACGATTTTCTTGTATCCTGCCCAAAATGCCCAATATGGCTCGATCCTGAAACCTTGGCTCTATCCACACGGGTGCCACAAGTTTCTTTAAACCATTCCTTAAACCCTTCCTGCGTGCCTTCTCCTTGTGTGCCTTCTTTCAACTAGGCCTTACACACCTACGCACCTTTTTTATACTTAGCCAATATTTCAAGGGCCCAACAAAGGGACTACTAAATTGACATACCATGTCATAAATTTTCTATAATTTAAAAGGTGGATATCCCATTTGATTTAATTTAATTTGAATTAAATCTAAGTATTAGAGTCACATATGATGATATATGATAAAATACAAATTTTACATAAGCAAACTAACATATAATATTTGAAACCCTAAGAAAAGAAGGAGGATATAGGACTTAGTTGATTTACATGCTCTCTAGAACTGATATGAGCTCGGGAAAAGTGTTGAATCTGGGTAGAGTGTCATTCTTGCTCACGATAAATTCTAAAATGAAGGGATAATACTAAACATGCGTGCCCATGGAAAGACATGGGTTCTTGGGTGTTGAAGAACATATATGGGTATCCATGAATATGTAAATGGTTAGAATCTAATTTTCACTATGTCACGAAGTGTTTTAGTTGTTCCCTGATTATCACTTGATAGTCTCTCTTTGAATGCCAAAGGTACCTATAACCTAAAAAGGGAAATTTACTTGCAAACCCATAAACTACATTGAACCTAAAAAAATATGTAGAATGGGGAGTTAGACTAACCCCAATGGTCACCCCAAGAGTGAACTTATGACTAAGTGTTGCACTACATCTCAGACTCCATGTAGTTCTTGTGAGTGTGTGTAGAAATTGTGCCCTAAGATGCCCTTTGTGCAAGTTACAATTGAGAGTGGGATTTAGATAGAATGTAGAAATGTATAGCATGTGTGGATGGAATAGAATGAACTTCCCCTTCCTATGTAGTGTATGCAAAGTTTATGCAACCCTTGTCCCTTGAATGGATGCTAGATGGATGCTTTAGAGTGTTTTAGGTTCCTTTTTAATGCAAGCTTAGGTGATGATAGTAATGCTTAGTGCTTGGTCCTTTATTTTGAACACATAACTATGTATTTATATGATTCCCTTGTTTTAATTTCATTATTTAAAACTGGAAGGTTGACGCATAAGTGTAAAATATGCCCAAAAGATAAAAGAGACCCAAAATGAGTGAGTAAGGTGAAAAGGGTAAGGGGATCCCAAAGGGGACATAAGCGCTGAGCGCTTACGTCTGGGTGAGTGCTAGTTTTTGAAGCCATTAAATGTAAAAAAATAAAGTTATGCTTGGGTTGAAGGGTGTGCAAGACCAAATAGAAAATAAGAGATGAAGAAAAAGGCCAAAGATAGTAGTCAATTACTAGTTTTATTACTTAGGAATCATATAAATGCTAGTTTGCTTTTATAACCTAGAAATGAATCCAAGTGGGTGATTTTGTGTCAACATTTTCCCCACTTTATGTTGTTGAGTGAATACTCGATAACATAAAGTAGATAAGATATGTGTACTTTATGACCTTGTATAGTGTGCGACGAATAATGTGTTGAGTGGACAAGTGAAGCGTGGAATGATTACAAAATGAAGCCTAGATGTAGACACCTAAAATATGCTTAGACTTAGCATTTCATCCAATCCAATCAATTAACGACACTTCATTAAATTGCCTATACTTCACTCCATTCTCGAATGCCCATTCACAAAACTCTTTCGGTCATATTACTCTTCTAGTCATCTTATTTGGCTAACATCTCTCTTATTAGCTAAATATTTCTCCTTTCAACCATTCGAGAACCTCCCTAGTTCTCTCTAGACCACTTCTATTGGCTTCGTAGGCTATCTATCAGTCAAAATTGGTTATCTAGACCCCTCCCAACTCTCAACGAGTCTCTAATCACTTGCTAATCAAGTTTAACTAGCCTAATCCTATCTTAACTAAGCCTAAAGCATGTTCATCCTAATCTAATCTAAAAGTGCTTTTGAGCTTTAGTCCCACATGCACCCAAATTCCAAATTATCCCAAGTGGAAAACTATAAATACAAGGCTAAGCCTACCCATTCAAACTACAACTTTACATAAGCTAAAGCCAAAACAAGCCTAAGAAAGCTTAAGATCTCATTTGCATTAGCCAAGCTAATAAGGCGTTTGATCTTGGGTCATCCACCATTACAATAGCTTCATCTTGCACCCATGTTAGGTTAGTAATGAAATAGCTAAACTTGGCCATGTAGCCATTTGGTGAGATTCATTCACCCTCATGGAGTAAACAACACACAATTTGATTGCTTAGAATCTAACTAGGTTCACTTTCATTAAGATTTCATAGAGTAGAGAGTAGTATACATGTTAGTTTTTGATGTTTTTGTCAAAGTTATAATGCTTGCATGTTAGTTTCTATTGTTTAGCTCTAATCCTATGGTGCATGGATGAATTATCAAAGCTTTGAGGTTCTTTAGCCTCATTCCATAGCTTTTGCAACTTTCCATAACACACATTTTGGCACGCACAGGTGGGACACTTTGTCCATCCTCCATTAATGAAGTCACATTGAAGCTTTTTGTTTTAATTTTAGTTTCAATCTTTCTAGATTAGTTTCAAGATTTCAAAATTATTTTTTCAAAGTTTTCTAGATTAGTTTCAGGTTTTTGATTTCACTAACCTTTCTTGTATTAATGGATAACTATCAAGTTTCTTAGCTTGTTTAGCTAGGATTTTCTTGTTTTTGTGCTCTTTTGCAGGATCAAAGGAGGTGAAGAGCTGCCAAAATTGAAGCAAATCAATAAAAAAATGATATTTTTGAGATAATTTTTGAAAAATCCCGTGTTTTTAGCCACCTATAGGAAAGGGAGCACACATACCATTCTATGCACACGAGATAAAACTCATTGTCATTTTTTTGATAGAGGCACACATGCACCAAATCAGTGGTGTAGGCACCAAATAAGGGGCACAGGTACACAAATAGTGGCGTAGGTACACTAACATGGTGCATGCATCATTAGCAATCTTCTGAGGCCATAACTTTTGCTCCCGAACTTGAAATGACTCCTTTTTGTTGCGTTGGAAAGGTATTGAAGTGAAATACACAATGGAATCATAAAATTAGGATTTTGACTTACCAAAAATTTATGGTTTACATTATTAGGTAAATAGTCATTTTCTAACGTATCTTAAAGTTCAAAAAAGTGTTTTCTTGGCCATTCTAACACTTTGAAATATTTTTGTAGCACTAATAAGTTATTTGCAGGGTTATTTTGGTTTTATTTTTGTCTAAATTAGTTAAGTGTTTCATTTCTTAGCTTGAGAAAAATATTTAAAATTGTGTATGCTCTCTCCTTGCACCTTTAAAAGTGATCTTGGAGATCAAAAACAATTGCACAACTTTGTATCATATGTTAAAAACACTTGTTCTAAAAGATAAAGTAATTTTTATGTGATTTAGTAAGAATTTTCACACTACGTATGCTCTTCCTTCACGCCTATTGGTGATCTTAGGAATCAAAAGCAAGGTGTAAAATCCCTTTATTGATATCAATTTGCAATGAAAAATTACAAAACTCGTTGTTTATAGGACCTAACACTTGTCAAAGACAAAACAAAAACCCGCTAATACAAATGTTTCTTGTAGGTTGCCAAATGGTGTGCTAATTAAAACCACATTAAGTTAAGCAAGATAAAAACACACCATATTCAAAACATTGTATTACGAGGTTTCGGGAAAAGGGTACGTCCCTCTTTGTGCAACTAAAACATAACCCCTTTGGCATAACGCCTTAAGCTACAACAATGGGGGTGGTTCAGGAACCCCAAAGTAGTACATGCAAGAGGGAACCTTGTGGATGAAATAGGAAGTGCTCCACACTACCTATCTGACTAGTGATTCCTTTGTGAGATAGAGTTACAAGTTGTCCCTATGTGACCCTTTTAAGTACATGATGGATGCATTTATTGCCCACTGTGCTTGAAGGGGGCAAAGTCGAGATACTCCCAAGATAGTCGGGACTATTTGGGTAAATCGTCCCACTCATGGATAATCTTTGTAACACCTAGGACGAGAGAACCACCTAGGAAAATATACTTTGGCCAAGAGCCCACTTTGACCATTCTAAAATAGTGTTGAGTTGTGAACCATCTTTGTATTACGAAATGTGTGACGCATTACTTTCACTTAGTTTTTACTTGCCTTAGGGTGAGGTGAAACTCTGCCAAAGTAAAGCCAACATTTTTTTCATCCCCATTTTTGATCTTCTTCCTTCACATTCTTTTGACACTTTGTTGATCAAAATAAGGGTGACTACCTTTGTGTTACCAATTGATTTCTTTTGCCACTTTTTTGTCCGTTTATGCCCATCCATGTTTGTGGCTGGGTAAGTTAAAAATCTAAAGTGTGTAGAGGCGTATTTATATCATTGGTAGCCTTTGTGATATTGATACCCACATCAGGATCATCATCATAGTTAGGATTGATTCATCATTTTATCTCCCTTTGTGCATTGTCTTGACATAATTAAGATACTTATATCATGTTTCGTAAACATGATCTAAGTTTCCACATTGTGGCATTACGTTCCCCACGTTTTAACACATTGTTAGTATAATTTGACTTAGTTTGATTTCAAACATTGTCCTAAACCTTGAAAGATGTCACTTAGTTTTTATACGTTGTTTCGATACCACTTTGACACTAATATCTCACTTCTCTGGGAAGCTTGATAGACATGCCTAATTGGTGTGGTTACCTAGCTTACATTTGTAAACCCCACCCTTTAACATTTAGGTCTTGTTAGTTGTTGAACTTGTCGTGGTATCCTTTGATTGGGAGTTGCATCTACCCTTTGTTAATATTTGTGCCTTGTTCATTTCGAGCTTGACGTAAATATTGGCATTGTGTTGATCACCTTTGCATCGAACTGTCACTTTGCACATGCATTTTCATATGGTGTATTTCCTTGTTGATTGGATTTGTGTTTCACACTTGCATGATTGTTCCTTGTGATTATTCATTCAGAAAACTTATTTTATAGGACAATCACTTTTTATCTCATTGATATTGCGTCATCACGTTGTCTATTTTCCTTAGATCTTCTTTGGAAAATCATGCATGCATATCAATACTTTGGAAATGTCTAGTTGGTTGTCCTTATGCTACCAAAATTAACATGTCACTTCCTTCCTTTGAACGAGTTCCATCACACTATCTAGATCTAGACATTTGTGCTTAAAACAATGCCAAAAATGACTAACTATCGAGTGGTTCCCCATACTTACAAAAATATGGAACCTAGGTTTAGTAGTTCAAATCAAAATATTCCCATTATAACTAAACTTTGTTTGGTTGTTCATGCTAGAGATCCCATAAGAGTAACTCATTCCCCACCTTCATCTCATAGTTGGTGGTATGATTTGGGACGCTTTTGATCCAAATTATTATTCGAGTTCCTCCCACTCTTCTCTACGAATCTAATCTAAACATTTCCTCTTCTTTTGAGGATTCCAATCTAAACATTTTTCGATTCTTCTAATGATTCAAATCCAAACTACTATTTGGATTCATCTAATTTGACTCCTAAGTCATCTAATGTGAATCCTATGTCATGGTCCTCCCTATCTTTGCAGGAACCTCTTCATCATACATTTAATGTGACTCCTATGTCGTGGTCCTTCCTTTATTCATAGGACCCCTTTTATCAGTCACCTCGACTACATCTTCTTCCTTTAAATATGCGTGTGACTCCAAATCTCTCCAATCAAACATCTAATACAATTCTTGAATCGCGGTCCTCTCTTTCTTTGTAGGACCCTTGTTATTATTCATCTGATGCGATTCTTGAATCACGGTCCTCCCCTTCTTCGTAGGACCTTCTTCATCATTCACCCCCAATAAGTCTCCCTTCTTTGAAGATTCATGTGACTCAAAGTCCTTGAGTCAAACGTCTGAATTGACCTATGTGTCACAATCTACAGACTTTGGACTTAATCCTACTAGTTTACAGATGATATATCATCATATAGGTAGGTCCACACCACCTTCTTATACTCCTGAGACATCTAGCTACACATGTTCTTCATCCCCCCATCATCTTCTTCTATCAATCATCATCAAACATGTTATAATTCTTCCACACCAAGTGAACCTCTTTCTTCTAATCAACCCTGAGTGGTCGATCAACAACTCACACCAATTGATCTCTTCAAAGCATGAAGAAACAATCGGGGCATTTATAGGGGCATATGAAGATATTCTTTTAGCAGATTATGAGAAAGGATTCTCTTTAGACTTTGATGCACCTGCATATTCTGAGAAAAATGTTGATTCCTTTTATCAAGAAATGGAGGAAGAGCCTTAGATCACGCAACTTGATCCTCCTCTTATTCTTCCATCTTCACATTCTTCATTTTGTGATGAAACTCCAGAGTCTTACATTGATCCATGGCCTATCTTCTCATCACCTAATCACTCTTTGTTTATCATAATTCCTCAATCACAATCTCTTATGGGGTCAATGACAAGTAGCCCTTCATCTTCATCTAGATGCGGGTCACCTTCTAGTAGCTCTCCCTCTGCTATTTGTGGGACATTTTCGAGTAGCCCACAATCTTTTATTCTTAGAGCATGTCCAACTAGCCCTTTCCTTCTATGTATGGATCACCCCGGGTAGTCCATCATCTTCTATTCTTAGGCCACATCCTAGTAGCCCTTCGTCTTCTATCTATGGGTCACATCCTAGTAGCCCTTATTCTTCTATTCTTTGGCCACATCCTAGCAGCCCTTTGTCTTCTATCCATGGCTCACCTCCTAGTAGCCCATCTTCTTCAATTCTTAGACCATATCCTTTTCATCCATCACATTATTCTTATATTAATGATTGTGGCAAGCGTGTAGTCATTTCTTGCATCACTTCTAAATGTCCACATTCGATTTCTTCTCCTTCTTGGGATCGAACAAGTCAAGCATTAGCTTATAAGAAACCCAGATAGGTTCTTTATCAAGCCAAGATAAAAAATCCAAAGAGATTCAAAGTTACCAACAACTCCAATGATCATAAAATCCAAAATCAAACGTGATTCCAGAATGCACACCAACGTACCCATCAAGTATGGCGCAAAGTGCAAAAACCTATGGATAGGGAACTCAAACTCCCACATACAAAACCCATATTTCAAAACAAATCACAGTCATTTGTTGAGTGTGAACTCACCACGATCATCACGATCGGGGATCATATCACTCTTGATAAACAAATGCGCCTAGTCTCCCTTATCAAGGAAGTCACAAACATTGTTGTTGGATCTTATCATGCAAACTAATTTTTTTGGTCCCACCTTTCCAAAAACTATCGAAAATATAAAAATCAAAAATAAATTCAAAAATGCAAAACATTGAGAAAACACAACAAAAATCAAAGGTACATTTTCTCAAACATTGCAATCAGGTAGTGCGTACACATGGATGTTTCTTTCTTCCCTTCCTTGTTATTCTGAAAGTCTTCCTACCATTTTCATCCTTTTGGTGATATTTTGGTTAGCTTATTCATATGCATTTTATGACATTTATCTCTATGGTATCTGTTTGACCCTAGTCTTTTATCACCTTGGTAAATTAAAGAATGATTGACCTCATGGAGATCCTATCACATTCTAACATCTAATAAACTTGTTGCGAAGAAATTTTGGACATATTTGTTAACACTAGCCAATGTCATCATCACAATCACTTCCACCTCCTTCCATCAAGCCATCAGTGGTTCTTAACCCCTTGTCAAACAAGAGAGCTGAAATAAGTTTTTAGAAAGAAAAATAATCAAAATCAATCAAAAATCAAAAGCTACAAGCTATAAAGAAAAAGCAAATTGATATATTACTCTCTCTTGGGGTATTTCTAATAATCTCTATCGGGGCTATGGACGCATGACTGAAAGTAGAGCAATGTTGTGATTAGAATCAAATACATCTCCGTCGGGGCTATGGATGCCTAGCTGGCAGCGAGAGCAATGTATGACTATCCTTTCACCATCCATTCACAAAATCACCTTTCAAAATCAATCATCCCTACACATTGGCTAGGGTGTATTCACTTGTTTTCTATTAAATCTTCCCTTCAAGAGGTAATAAATTCCATGTGCACACACTAGATCTCTATGAGTAAATAGGATTAGTATGTTACCAAGTGTCTTTTTGGAACTTTCTTAGACTCTTACTCTAGTCCATATCTTGTCTCATGATTTGTGCCTTTGGTTAATCACTTCTTCATCGTGAGGATTCTAAGCTACATTCATATCATTCACATCGTTCTTCTACTTTGTTCAGAACATCCATGTGTATAAGATTACCTTTTTCCATGTTTTTGGACACCTTTGTCCCCTTTCACAAAAACAATCTTCTCCTTCCTTTCTATCATGTGCTTTTAGGCTAACTTATGCTGGGGGAATCCTTGCTTCTTCCTAGCACTTCATTGGTTTATGTTCATCATCACGTTGAACCTATCCATAATGGCCTTGGGTCCCGCTTCTACCTGTGAAGAGTTTTCCTTTGAATACTCCCACCTAATCGTTGGGGCATTTTTGCATCTTCACCTTTCTCATATGCACGTGGCCTTATGCCCTTGTACATCCCATCTATCGTTAGGGGCATCCATGCTTCCTCATTTTCCTGTACATAGATTCATTTTTTTTTCAAAAAAATCATCCAAAACATTCAAATATGTTAGAAAAATCATAAAAAACATTCAAATATGTTAGAAAAATCACAAAAACATTCAAATATGTTAGAAAAATAAAATAAAAATCAAATATGTTAGAAAAATCAAAACATTCAAATATGTTTTAGAAAACTTCTAAAAATTGAAAATCATCCTACAAAACATCACTCTTTGGTTCTCACTTGTTCATGCATGCGACTCGTGGATCATCTTGATCTACCTCCATCAACAAAAGTTAGGCTACTTACTTCATCTGTACTCTGGGGCACAACAAGTTTCTTGGTACTATTTTGTAGTGCACATTACTTTTTCATCGGACTCAAGTGTCCTCCGTTTTCCCTTTGCATGTATCCTTGCTTGGGGAACCATCATTAACCCTTGTCGTTAATTCACACAGGTCGAAACTGAAGCTTGGTAACAAAAACATTACATCTTGTTTCTCTGTTAGTTTAGCTTGTTTACTTTCTTGTATTGCATTGCATTATGTATATTGCATGGATTTAGGCATCTTTTACTTTCTCGTATTGCATTGCATTTTTGTATGTTGCATGGAGTTGGTGTTTTTAGCAATGGAAATTTGTTTGTATATGGATTTTCATGTCATATTACACTTTTGTTCATTCTTTTTTTAATAAGGACCGATGATGAAGATCTCTAGCAATATGATGAAAAATAAAGTTGTTTAAAGGCACTGGATGGATGTTAGCTCATTCCCCCTTCCTCATTCTCCTTTTTCTTCTATATCCCCTTTCTTCTTCACACTATTCTTTCTTCTGTTCTCTTCTTGTCATCTTTTTGATCGTCAATCGAGTTCTTCTATCACCCCATCAACAATCGAGGGGGAATCCTCCATTCTACTCATTTTTCTTCTATCCCTTCAAAAATTTCTACTTGTTTATGCTTGTCTACTTTCTTTGAAGTGACGTCACTTACGCCACCCCAAAGAGGGGAAAATGTAGACACCTAAAATATGCTTAGACTTATCATTTCATCTAATCCAATCAATTAACGAAACTTCGTTAAATCCCCATACTTTGCTCCATTCTCGAATGCCCATTCACGACACTCTTTCAGTCATATTCCTCCTCTAATCATCTTATTTGGCTAATATCTCTCTTATTAGCTAAACATTTCTCCTTTCAACCATTCAGAACCTCCCTAGTTCTCTCTAGACCACTTCTATTGGCTTCGTAGGCTATCTATCAGTCAAAATTGGTTATCTAGACCCCTCCCAACTCTCAATGAGTCTCTAATCACTTGCTAATCAAGTTTAACTAGCCTAATCCTAGCTTAACTAAGCCTAAAGCATGTTTATCCTAATCTAATCTAAAAGTGCTTTTTGAGCTTTAGTCCCACATGCACCCAAATTCCAAATTCTCCCAAGTGGAAAACTATAAATACAAGGCTAAGCCTACCCATTCAAACTACAAATTTACATAAGCTAAAGCCAAAACAAGCCTAAGAAAGCTTAAGAGCTCATTTGCATTAGCCAAGCTAATAAGGCATTTGATCTTGGGTCATCCACCATTAAAATAGCTTCATCTTGCACCCATGTTAGGTTAGTAATGAAATAGCTAAACTTGGCCATGTAGCCATTTAGTGAGATTCATTCACCCTCATGGAGTAAACAACACACAATTTGATTGCTTATAATCTAACTAGGTTCACTTTCATTAAGCTTTCATAGAGTAGAGAGTAGTATACATGTTAGTTTTTGATGTTTTTGTCAAAGTTATAATGCTTGCATGTTAGTTTCGTTGTTTATCTCTAATCCTATGGTGCATTGATGAGTTAGAAAATATTTGAGGTTCTTTAGCCTCATTCCATATGTTTTGCAACTTTCCATAGCACACACTGGATACTAGGAAAGGAAAGTGACCCTAGGGTGCAAGCATATGCATTGTGCTATACTTTTTGTTGTGTTTGTATTTGTTGTTGTAAGTTGCTTCTTTTTACATATTAAAGATAGACCTGAAAAAGAAGATCCAAAGAGTATTCAAAGTATTATATATGATAAATCAAAGAAAAATGTGTATAAGTATGTAAAATTAGTAGTAAAGGAAAGTGTGCACCTGATGTAAAAGAGTGTAAATGATAGAAAATTGTTATGAAATGATGTGAAGAGTGAGTTTTTGGGAAATCTCATGCCGATAGAATGATTTTGGGCGATCTCAAGCCAAGAGTGAGTTTTTGGGTGATCTCATGCGGTGTGAGTTTTTAGATAATCTCATGCCAAGAGCAAGGTTTTTAGGTGATATCACGCCAAAGAGAAAGTGTTGGGGAGAGAGGTATAGTGTTATGATAACATTCCCATTTTAAGACTTTAGAAACAAGGAATATATATATATATATATATATATATATATATATATAATGTTCTCTGTTCTAAATAATCATAATTTAGAACACACATTCCATGCCAATCAATCTCATAACAGATAACCATATACAACTGTAAATGTCTTAGTGAACTACCGATCTCTCATGTTAACTCAATGTATTGTATACTAAGTATACTTGGTTCTCTTACCCTAATCTGGGTATTGAAGTATTCTATTTAAGAGACCTATATGAATATTTGTTACCAATATTCATCTGAAATCCTATTTCTTAAACTAGGTGACACAGGACAATGCAACCAACAACTTGCGATACTTTGGCCAAAGATTTCCACATACTATTTATGTTTATATTCCTAGATGACATACTCATCTAACAAAATACGTCCTTCACCCCACTTCATCTATTATCTAGAATGGTCTTCACTGACTCCTGTTAGTCCACTTGTTCAAGGTTTAACCCTAACCCAAGTTAGTAACATAGTTTGGTATAGAGAACCACTCGTGGTGACTAAGGGTACTTAGACATAATCAATTGACCTAATTCATTTATGCATGTCTAGTTATCCTAAGTCGTCGTGAGTTACCCCCTATACTAAATCATGCTCCTATCCTGACCTAGAGTATAACTAAGATCAAGTCCAAGTTTATGTAGATCTAGTTGGTCTAATTTTTTTGGGTGTTACAACATGTCAACTACAACATTGTATCCTCATGAAGACCCTAGTCTTCACAAAGGTACAATTATGTAGTTGGCGTGTGTCAACATCCAACTGAATCACCCATCTCGATGTACATACCCAAGCAAGAAGTGATTTACTCAATTATTTTTCTTAATTAAGATTTAATTACAACAACCCTACGCTAAACCCTAAATTCTTTAACCTTAAAGGTTGAGTTGTTAATGTTTTACAGAAACATCATGAATGCTTTTAATCACCAAATTCTTACTTTAGGGTTCAGTTAATTAAAATAGAAACAAAAACTATAATAAGATTCACTTATTATACCCTATCATTCTTAGCCTATTTAAGTTCCAAAACAAGTTCCATTATATTAGACTTCATTGAGATGAAGTCTAATTAATAAATGTTCATATTTACCTTTCATTTTTTTATACCTATGAAGGTATTGGTCAAGAGGAATTTCACCTTCCTCTTTCCTATTATGAATTAGGGTTCTTGTACCCTTTTACATTATACAAGACATCATAATAATTTGCACTTTCATTAACATATTTTAATAAACCATGGTGACTTAGTTAAAAGAACATATATGCATACCAACTTAATAAGTTACATTTCAATAAAGGGATAGTGTATCTAATATCCTTCTATCTAACTTATTTAAGTCAAACTGAAAAGGATTCCATACAGATAAGAAAATGAGAAAATAAAGATAAGATTACAAATTCCCTTCGCATAATGCACAAGGAGAATGACACATCAAGTACAAGTAACTCTCAATATTTTACATTCATCAAGTGAAATACAAATTTTACAAGTCCAATCATTTTAGACATCTTTCAGGTCAAACAATATTAATAAGTCCTTTAAGAAATACAAATATTCATCTTACAAATACATTTCAATAGTGAATCATAGTTCCTCATAAAAGATCCAGTCTTTAGGTAAACATAAGAAGCATCAAAATAACTTGTCTTCTTTTATCACTTACGAAGTCCATCTGCAAAAACTGCTAGCGGGTCAGTTCATTGAACTAAGCATGATAAGTGTTAAGCATTAAAATGATGTGCTTTCAACTAAATGTTTCATAAAAAGAACTCTACTTTTATGAAACAGTAAAGCAATATAGATAGATACATCATAAAATAACAATCATAAATGAAAGAACAAAATGATCAACCACATTAACATTTAGTAAAGATCATGATATAATCAACATTCTTCAGCCATTGATTTCATAAGAAATTATATTAGATAAGTAATATTTCATCCTAATTACTTATCTCATTCTTACTATAGGTATTTATAGTTTATTTCTTGCTTCATTCAATCTATTTCCAAAGAAAGACACTAACTCTAATATTTCCCAAAAATAGAGTTATTTTTAAGAAGCAAAGATCCATCATACTCAACATTAACATGTTCCATCATAAAACATCTATTACTGCCAAGCTAATTCAAACTTCATGAAAGATTTTAGGATGAGCCATTAACATCTTTTTTTTTAAAGAAGAGATTCCTATTTAAGGTACTACATCCAAACTCCAAGCCCAAACTATAGCCTAAGTTTTAGGTTAAGCCTCAACATGTTAGAATAGGATAAATATTTATTCATTTACTTGATCCAGGAATTGGTCACACATTACCAAAACTAGATTCCAATCAACACAAGTCAAGGAGAATAATTAAAGGATTATCTCCCAACTACTCACTCTGCAATCCTATTAAGTAGTACAACTGAACTAGTCAGTTCCTTAGACAAGAGTAATATAGATGAGGAAAGAAGAAAAAGAGAGAGAGAAACAACTCAGAACTTCCCTTAGAGTTCGAGGGGAAACAAAATTGCATTCCAAAACTCAGAGGAGAGGAATGAAAATTATAATTTCCTTTATATTTCAAAGAAAACAATGATGAATACCTTAACTCAGAAAAAGAGAGAGAGAGGTGTTATCAATCAAGGATGAAAGAAGATCTCATTATCCTTTTCTAAGGAATGAAATACATATCTGAATAAAGAACTGAGACATATACGATTAAGGGATCTTTCAACTCTATCCAACATTGAAAACATAAAACTATGAAGTAAGGATTTGAGATATATGACTGCTACATGCAAGTCAGAGATCAAGATAAGGTTCCCTCAAGATACAACCAAAATTGCCACAGTAGTGCGAAACTATGACTAAAAGAGTTATATAGATGATTTCAGTTAGCAACTATACATAAAGCAACAACAACAATAGAACAATGTAATTCATCCCACGTTAACATCTTTAGTACCTATATTTCCTCAATTTCCCAAGCAAGAGAGAAGATAATTTATTCTTATACAACCACAATTTATTTTCAGGTGTCAATGTACCCAAAACCTACCCAACCCTTGATGGTTTAAAAGAAGAAATCAAATTCAATATTTAACAATTTGCTATCTACAGTCAAGCCAACCCATATTTCTAACTCCAAGAATCAATGGTACAAGCTACAGGTCAAGAAGGATAGAACCTGAACTAGGTTCATCCACAAGAAAAAAAAAAAATGGCATGACTCCAACTCATAAGTTCAAAGATGAGCTTAGAAGAGAAGAGAAAAACTATAACATTCCATCCCAATTCCTTAAAATAACCTAAACTAAACTATTTCATAGTTCCTCTTAGATATCCCAACACATCAGTATCCTATGAACATCATCTAGAATGTAAGAACCCAATAAATCCAAATAGATGAACCGATAAGGGTAACTCTTGAAGCACAAACCCCCACCTCAGAAAGGATACATAAAACAAATAGTAAGCCTTTCCAAAATCACGACGGTAGGTACTTATCATCCTTTTTATCAAACAAAAAGACATTAACAACCATTTCATAACATGCAGGTGTGAGCAATAATCATGTCGTCACAAAAGTTCCAGAAGAATCTAAATCATGTTTTATTAAATTTCGAGCAAGGGAGAGCAAATCAGAAATGAGATCCTCTCTTAGCAATCCAACAAGGTTCTCAGATTCAAAATGTTTAAAGCTCAGAAGAAGTAAACTTGTTCACTATTATTTCCAAGAAAGAACAAAATCCCTGAAACATGAAATCAGAGTAACCACTTCCGCATAGTTCAATAGAGGTTCAAAAACTCAAACGTAAAAGCTCAGAAGAAGTAAAATCATTTATTGTTATTTCCAACAAGATTTAATCCTCAAAAAAAAATCCTAACAACCATAACATCAAGTATCAAACAAGAGTAATAAGAATTGAAAACAACTTTGAATAACAACAAAAGATGTCACTCATCTTACATTCTTCCAACAAAGAAACAAACCCACATCATATCTCCTCAAGCAGTAACCAGGCAGGTATAAACAGTGACAGAAAATACAAGCATAAATCAAAATACGCATCATATATAAAAACCCATTTGTTTCCAAGAGAAAAGTTGTTTTAATGAAGACATTTAAGAAAAACAAAATAACTTAATGGATAGAGCCTATCATGCCTGATAGAGCTTCTTATCGATTTGTAGAAGATTTCTAGCCGAGCCTCCACAATCTTTTCCTTTTTCCAAATGATGTCAACAATTCCAAACTTCCTAATGCCTCTTATACTTCCACTGGATCAAAAATAGCTCAGAGGTGCCAAAAATAAAAAAGGATAGAAAATAGAACTACTGGTTTGAAGAACCCATAACCTCAATACAGAACAAAAATAACAAAGAGCAAGTGACCAAACAACCCCTCCAAAATCTGTTTACATGTCTTCCAAGGTGGTTTCTTTGCCATGACCGAGGTTCATAAATGCAAGGACAACCAACTCTCCTGCCTAACTCTCCATGCCACTGCCATCTGAAATTGGTGAACTCTAATTAAATTTTTTCATGCATTACAAATTTAGAGATGATGTTAGCTAAGTATCCTTCTAGCTTCCCATGCCTCTGCCAAAACTGGTAGCTTAGAGTTCATTAAATTCAAAATCAAATCACATTAATGCCTTAGAAACTGTCACCACCAACTCACCATTTTCCATGCAACCCCTTAGGTTCCCCTTTAGCTTAGTATTAGTTTAGGTTAGATTGACATTAGATTAGGATTCAACCTTAGTCTAGGTAAATAGTATTTACCTTAGGTTATTCCAAACTTTTCCATAATTAAAACATGTCAACATAGGTTAAGACATAAACCTTAGTAGTTCAGATATAGGATAGAACATTGCAACTAAGGTTAAGGTATTCACCTTAATAGTCCTGTAATAGGCCTTTAATCCACTTACATTTTTAGCATATTATAAAAAATTTAACAAGAAGGTCCAAGCTCATTATTTACAAAGCAAGTTGCAAAGAAAGGGTACCAAAAGAAGGACCCACATTAACTTCTATTTCATAATGCCAGTTTATCAAGATGTTTAATAAAGAAGAACTGAAGCATACCTTGGATCAATGGAATTGATCCAAGGTTTTGCTGTTAACATAAGATAAGTATGAAAACAACAATACAAGTTCACAACCTTTTAGAACACTAGAGAAGAATGACTTCAATTTCAAGTAAACAGAATCACAACAAAATGAATCCCTATACAATAATAATTTATCCATTACAAACATGATTTCCAATAGTCAAAAGAATACACCTTCCTAAGACAAATCACATGTCAACATTTACAATGTCAAGAGGAAATGGAATCAAAGTAACAGTTTGTCAAATATGTTACAATTACTTTCCATCCACGACTCTACCCGATAAGCACCACTATAGATGGTGCATCCCTCTTTGTTCCCAATGTCCGAATTATTTGAATTAGTTCCAAATGCAATGGTTATTCCAATTGAATGAGATAGAATGCATTTTATTGCTGGAGGACGGTGCCTAATACTATAAAACTTCTCTACGAAGGATTGTTTAAAATGTGTTGATATGATAAACTAAGCTGTATGTGTCCCTAGGACATTAACACCTAGGGGAGAACACAAGTGCCCATGCATTACTGTCTGAGTGCAGGTAATGGTGTTTGTGTTGTTTTGAGGAATAAATTAGATTCTAGGTCATTCTGTGACTGTGTTCATATTCTATTTTTTTAGTGTGTAGATTTGTACTATAGCCCCGAGCTGTTATAGGCGTGATTTTTCACCCAATGTATGCCCCCACTCATTTGGAGTGCATGCAAAACCGTAGGAGTGTGCAACATGAAAAGAGTGGAATTAATGCTGATATGAACTATATCCCTGTAGGGGTAGGGGATGTGCATGGAAAAAATCAAGGAACATGCATACAAAGTGGCTAGTAACATGTGTTAGTAGAAAAATTAACAAACATGCAATATGAGATCATATAACAAAAAGAGAGCAAACAAAGTGGACCACGAAAATCAGGTTTCATACATGGGAAATTTCTTATAATGTCACAAGACAATCAGGGCCAAATGGCCAAAATATACAATACATAGGGCATAGCCACAAAAATGGGACACAATAGAAAATAATGGTAAGAAAAGTTTTATTAGACAATCATGATGACACATAGTCCTACAAAGTAAATGCTACACATGAAGCACTCGTTATAATTTTAGAAAGGTAAAAAGTATGTCAAGGCATGTATGTATCAATGGAAAGTAATGTGCTAGAAAGTAGTAGTAAATAATGAAATGATAGAACTTTGTCATGTGAGAGTACTAATGATAGATTCCATAGGTGTCTTAGTGAGGCTGGTAAAAGGTACAATGCCAAGCATCGTTACGAGGATGTAAGAACATGTGAGAGATCTACATTCACAACCAGAAACCAAGTGAACATGCATGTGTATATGATAAAGATAATGACATACTGAGTATCGGCTAACATAAAAGTAAAATGCGTCATGTAAGTAGTATAATGAAGAAAGAGTAAGTGTAACTAAGGTATGAAATATGTAGTGAATGAGTGTGACAATATAGAATGTAAAGTGTGAATGTGGAAGGAGAAATGTGCCCCTCAAAAATGTGTATAAAATGAGGGTCATTTATGAAATACCCTCAAAAATCAAGAATGAACCATAAAATAAGAGTGTGTCATCGGGAAATGGTTTGAGAAATGTGTGCTAGAAAGATAGATCATGAAGCATAGAGCATAAAAAGTGAATGTGGTGAGGTTCATTTCATATTTATACCCTCAACAATTGAGTATGAACCATGGAACTAGAGTGCATCATAGGGTAATGATGATACAATGTGTGTATCAAGATGTGTAAGAGTATTGAAAAATATTAAGTGTGAAGCACAGAGCATGATAATAGGTGTTATAGATAACTTATGATGTTAGGAGGGGGAAGAAATTTTGATGCCCCCAAATATGTGAGTGATGGAGATTTATGAAGTGACGTGAGAAGGATCATGCCATTGTGGTGGAGCTTGAAATGTGTCTTGGCCATCAATGTAAGGATTATCTTGTTTGACAAAGAGAATTGGATGCGAGAATGGAGTAGGATGGGGAGGGATCTTGAATGGTGGTAGCTTATGTGGGATCAATAATGTTGTAGAAGAATTAAGAGGAGAAGGTGTTGGACTGATTTTTAGAGGAGGTTTCTTAGTTGGAATTGATAATGTTGTAGAAGGCTTAAGAGGAGGGGATGAACTGATTCTTACAAGAAGTTTCTTAGTTAGAATGGGTTGGACAAGCGACTCTTTAATGAATAAAAGAGGAATGTTAGTAACTATGGAATGATGCTCATTAGACATAGAAGGAACACATTTAGGAACACATTGAGATTTTGTAATTACATATGAGCATGAAGCAAAATATTGTGCAACAAATGAGATAAAACCCTGATGTTCAAGGTTCTTAATTCTTCATTTCAAAGAATAGAAATCATTGTCATTATTTCCATTAATTCTTGTGATAATTACAAAATGGAAGACCTATGTACTTGGAAAGCTGATAATGAGGATAACAATCAGTAGTTGTCAAGGTTATCAATTGATGAGTGAGGAGCTGAGGAAGAATATCATGTAGCTTATCATTTGAATAAAACTTGAGAGGTACTAGTAGTGGTAAGACTTGAGGTTCACTTACATGAGCACATGTAGAATAATGCATAGCTCTATTGAAATTTCCACACACTCATCACATAATCAAAACCAAAAGCATTCATTTGATCCATTTCACTGTTTTAGAGGTCATATTCTAGATTCTAGAATGGCTCAAATTGCAATAAACTTCTATTTCAAGAAAAATGTTGCTCCAAAAATAGTAGGCTCTATTCTAACAACATGTACACATACACAATCAACTCTGTTAAAATGACCCATTTTCTTATAAAACTTCATTTGCTCAGACTTCTCCTTTATTCCTTACACTAGCTTTAAGTGTCCTAGTTCCAAACCAAGCATAATTTTTGACTTTTGTTTCCTTTTTCTCCTTTCAAATTTATTTATACTATCACAACTTTCTCATACAAACCCATTCAACACAAGTGATTAGAGCTAAAGAAATCAATACTCTCCCATGTTTGATCAACCTACCTTGTTATAGCCCTCAAGAACCATTTCCACGCAAGATCCATGATTATGAATACCTAGTCATATCAACAAATAAATAAAGATATTCTCAAATACCCTTTGGGATTAGTGAAGTGCTTGAAAATTTTGAAATGTCAATCCTTAAGCCTTCTCTTGTTATTAACTTATCTCATTTTTAGCCTATTAAATATCTTCTAGCCTTGAATTTGTGTATTTTCTTGTGTTCCTTACAAACTAAGGGTTTCATAGCATACGATGGGCCTCCTAGATACCCATTAAATCCTTCCCACTCTATGCAATTGTTATCCAAAATTCACCCCGTGGTAAATTTTGATAACATGAATCGAATACATGTCCCGGTGCAAATAAATTGATTCAGGGCAAAAAAAATCAAGTTTCTAGGGTCCCCTCATATTTTTCTAACTCTCCTGTCCAGGTTGAAAAGAGCAAGTTCTGAGAAAAGGTGAAAAAGTTGCAAAAAACAAGCTTGGGCTAGAAAAAATCATGAAAATTGGCTAAGTCCTAGTCCAGGTGGCCCTTGGTACAGTTGGGACATTGGGACGCGGGACGTGGAAAGCCGGTTCGGCCGAAGGAGAAAAGAAAATCGACTAACTGTTACACAGCTAAGGTTGGGACATCTGGGCCGAAAAGACGCGAAGGATGTGAAAAGGCAAGGTGGCCATGCAAAAGGGGACAGAGAAGCCCATTTCGGGTGGTTCGGAAGAATTTGTCCCAAGCAAGTAGCAGCCTTTGGGAAAGTTGGAACAAAAGAAGCGGATAGCCGAAGGAGCCGAGAGCCAATTAGATTACGCCAGTGTCATCGGGCCGAAAGGGGACGAGAGAAGCCCATTTCGGGTGGATTGGAAGTTTTTCCCGGGCAGTTTGGGACAGTAGGGCCAAGGGGATGCGAGGGCGTGCAAAAGCCGGTGGGCCCGAGGATGAATCGAAACGCCACGTGTCACGGGGAAAAGGTCCAAAATTTCAAAGGGCAAGGTTTGAAGCGCTGGCCCGAGCCAATAAAAAGAAGACACGTGTCTAATAGAGCAGGGAAATGCAGAGCTCGGGGAAACTTTGAAGAATTTGGCAAGAGTTTTGGTAAAAACTAAAAAGTAAAGGATGACCCCGCGCCCCTGTCCTCCAATCAGATCATGCCATGTGTCCCAGGTGGCGGAGGCACGGGAGAAAAGTGGAAAATTTTCCAAAAAGTTAAAAAGGTCAAAATTTTCAAGGAAAACCCGTGGGCAAGCGAAGGAGAGAGAATTACGCATCCAATCAGCGCTTGACACGTGTCATCTAGGTGGCAGAGCGTGGGAAAAAATTTCAAAACGCATTTTTGCCTGTTTTGTACCCTAAATTTTCAGATCACCATATCTTTCGATCTAGAGCTTATATTTTCACATTCTTTATATCATTAGAAAGCTTATAAAATTCTCTACATGATTTCGGGTTAATTTTGAATTTTGGTGTAGTCTGGAGAGAGAAAGTTAAGAAATGGCTCAGATGCGTGTTCATGGCCAGAAGTGACATTTCAGCGACCAAATTTAACGTAGAATGGGTCGCATTCTCTTGCAATTCGGTCAAAAAATAGGGTATGGGTTTGTAAGGTCCCCATGCCATTTTAATGCATCTGTGATCAAGGAGGAATGGGATCTCACGTTTTTGTACGTTTACTGTCTCTCACAGGCTCGACCCATGCAATGTAAAAGCGATTTGGCTCATTTTCTAGGGGAACATCTTTTGGCATAGCAATCTTCTTCTTTCACCTCCAGTAAGTGATTGTAGGCAAGAATCAGACCTCTTCAAAGACTATAACAGTTTTTACCTCTCTGAGGTTGTAATGTAGTTTTGACATTGGAAATAATAATGCAAGCTTTGTGAATGGGTTTCAGTCCTTTGTTTGTGTTATTTACTTCATTTCAGATCCTAAATTATATCTTCTTAGCTTGTGTATGTTTTATGCTACAATATTTGGTTTGTGTCTATTTGCATGACTAAAATATTCACCACTCCTTTTGGTGCATCACCATCTTTAGTTAGTTTCAATTTTTCACTTCTATCCCTGTCTCCTTACAATTTAGAGTAGGATTAGGATCTGAACCTCTGTAGCTGTGCAAGCATTAGATCTAAATCAGAGGAGTTTGAGGAACCAACCTTTAATCTGGAGATTCCTCTCTTAGTTTTACAACTCCCACACTTGGAGAGAGGTTTCCATGTTGTGCAATCACACTGGATGCTAGGGTGATCAACCTAGAAGCGATGATGCATCCGGGGGTCTTTGTGACTTTGCACGAATAGTTTTGGCACGCCGGTGGGACACTAGAGGTCTCATTTTTACTACAGAAAAGTTGATATGCATCTGCTGCAATTTTCTTGCTAAAAAGAGCTATTATTTGCATATCTGGCGACTCAAGGGAAGAATCAAGCTGGTTTCAGCGGTGCGGGGCTGAAAACTCATGAGAAGAATCACCACAAGGTCAAGAGTTGGAGAAGAAGAAGTGTTGTTTGAATACTTGCAATTATCTCAAGAAGAAGGAAAAGAGGAAGAAGGATTCAAAGGTCTCCATCTCCACCAAACAGAACTCTCTCAACTCCTCCACTGGTAGGCCTTTCATTCGATCAACAAGGGTTTTAAGGCCAATCGAGAATGGCACAAAACAACCCCTACATCAACTTCACGGGTAGACCCACTTGCCCTCAATGCACAACATCCAATTCCCATTGCAGCCTTGAAGAACATTTCTTACTTCTTGGAGAAAATCAGACTACTCCAGGTGATCATGTTAAAGACATTGCTAACCTTTGTGCAATCCATGAAATCAATGAGATGCAAGTGGCTATCAAGTTACTGGCATCTTCATTCAAGGGTAAAGCGTTACAATGGTTTAGGAGCCTTGGAGCTGGTTCTATCACAAACTGGAATCAGCTGTGTATAGCACTTCATGAGCAATTTGGAGAGAAGGGAGACAACTTGTCTCTTTTGGAGCAGCTGACAACTATCAAGAGAGCTCCCAATGAGCAGCTGACCGATTTCAACTTCAGATTTCAAAGGACTTGGGAGAGAATTCTAGTAGCGATCGGGCCAACAAAGTAAAAGGTGCTTTTCTCTACTATCTCAAGGCTCTAAATTCTGATATTTCTATGATGATTCAGTCCATGGGAGGCATAAATATCCCTATGGCTTATAGCATTGCCATTAGGGCTGAAAATTGTTTGATCAAGCTGGCAAACTTGCCCCTAGACCTCCCATGCCATTGTTTCCAAGTTTAGAGAGTCAAACACCAATCAAGCACCTAGTTTGGCTCCTTCTCCCACTCCTAGAAATAAGAGTTCAAATGAAGCTTCAACTTCATCTCCAAGTGCCCCAAATGAGCTTCAAGAAGTCATGAAGCAATTGCAAAACCTAGGCAATGAGCTGGTTACTCTCAAAAGGCAACAATCCCAAAGTTTTAGACCTCCTTATCAACCCCAAGCTCAGCCTAACAGGCAGCCATACCAACCACAAAGGCCTCCTAATCCAGTTGCAAATATGAATCAAACAAGGCCTCCTGCCAATAGACCATTTCAGCCCTATAATCCAAATGCCATATCTGCCTCTAAGGCATTGGTGCCAACACAAAACAACGTTGCTCAGGAGTATGATTGGTGTTTTCCATGCAATGAGCCTCATAACCAATCCATGTGCTTCGATGGTGCTTTGAATCAAGCACTAATGGTGACAACTGCTAGTGTGGAGGGTGAGGAGCGGTCAAGAAACATTCCAACAACAATCTACCCCAAATGACACCACATTGGTAAATTGGCAGGTAGAGGATTTTTGTGGCATGAACCAGGTAGTTTCTCAAGGTGTTGCAGCCAACACAAGGTCAAAAGGAGGAATTTGGGTGAAGAACAGCCATTAGCCCCAACCAATCCACAACCTTCCATGGCTCCACAAGTGATTGGCAAGCAAAATCAAATTTCAAATGCACAAGGGCAGCCAAGAACAGCCCCTAGGCCAACTCAAATGCTAGTTGTTGATGCCCACATGCAAGGAGTGAATGTGCAAGCCAAGGGACAACAAAGAGATCCTTCATCACCATTCAACATCATTGATCAGATGAAGAAGACAAATGTCAATATATCAATGTGGGAATCCCTATCCATCCCAGGCCAAAGAGATCTGCTGCAAGCTGCCATGAAGGACTGGCCAACTTCGAATCAGCAAGTTCAGATGTAAGACAAAGTGCTCACAAATGCTGCCCAGCCTGAGGGAAATCATGGAGGACAACAAGGTAAAATGTTGAATCCCCCTCCTTTCTATGTTTCATTAATCATTGGAAATCAGCTAGTACACAATTACATGATAGACTCCGGGGCAAGTAGCTCGGTAATGCCTAAACAGATAGCTGATCAGCTAGGGCTCCAATATGAAACAACATCCAAAGGGGTAGTGCAGTTGGATGGGACAGTAGTAGCAACAGTTGGAGTGATTAGAAACTTGAGTCTTACCTTGCATGCATGTCCAAATGTTGTTGTTTTACAAGATGTATCAGTCATATACCTTCCACCACTCTTTGCCTTATGCTTGTCAAGGACTTCACAACCAAGATTGGGGTATTTTTCCGCTAATTGGTCACACATGCTATTGAGCGAGGTATGGAACTAAGGCTACAATCAGGTTAGAACCTATTCCAAACTTCCATATTGAGCCTTACACTCCAAGTCGATTAATGCCAATTGCTCAAGCATTTGATCAAGAAGATCACCCTAGCAAGCGATGAGGTGACATCAAGGTTGGAAGCATCCCGGATCTAACTCTCGATGAATGGGAAAACAAGATCCATGCATTTGATCCTTATCAAGAAGTGGAAGAATCTGAGCTAGGGGTCTATTGCATACACGAAGAAAATCAGCCTATTCCTAGCATCACCAAGCCAGACCACAAAGATGACAATGAGGTATGGTAGCTGTTTTTGATGGATCAAGGAGTAGACAAGGTGCAAGGAGGTGGAGCTATGCTTGTTTCACCTCAAGGAATAAAGTACTATTCAACTTTTAGATTTCAGTTTGCATGCTCCAATAACACTGCCGAATATGAAGCCTTAGTGCAAGGGATGCATTGGGCAATCAAGAAGAAAATAAAGAACTTGCAAGTCTTTGGTGATAGTGAATTGATTGTAAATCAGGTCAAGGGACAACATGCTACCAAGAATGATCTACTCGGGTGCTACAAGAACAGGTGTGGGACCTCATGGAAGATTTTGAAGGGTTTGGCATCAAGTCCATTCCCAAGAAAGAGAATCAAGCATTGATAGGCTTGCGGCAGTAGAGGGGCAACTTTTGACATTGTGGAAAGCATTCAACAAGACAAGGTATAGCCAAACATCCACGTGATTGTGAGGCCTTCGGTGCCGGATAACAATGTCAGTTGGCAAGTATTTGAAAATGACCAGCAAATCATCCATTTCTTGCAATAAGAAGCTGAGTTCTTAGCAAAGAATCAAGAAAATTGGAGCAAAAGTATGGTGACCAAGTGGTACAGCTGAGAACTAACAAGCTGCCCAAGGGACTTATCACTTTGGAGTCCATTTTTAACCCCAATGACCAGTTTAGAAAGGAGAAAGCAAACATTTAGGTCAAGAGAGAGGATTCAGTATCCATCTTGGTAGAAGAGAACAAACCATTGCAGATTGGAAGGATGACAAGTTGAACAAGAAAGTTATGAGTTCATACAAATTTGTGCAAGAGTTCCCTGACGTGTTTTCTTGGAGCTATGAAGACTTGAAAGGTTTCAATCCCAATTTAGCTTAGCATACCATTGAATTGGATCCAAGTACTAAGCCTGTCAGGTAGAAACAAAGACCAGTCAATCCACACATGGAGCCTCTCATGAGGAAATAATTGGACAAGCTGTTGAGTCAAGGATCATATTCCCAATCAAGCATTCTAGTTGGGTTGCCAACTTAGTTCGATCGAGAAAAGAAGAGTGGAGAGATCAGACTGTGTGTTGACTTCAGAGACCTAAATAGAGCCTCTCTCAAGGACCATTACCCACTCCCTTCCATGGAACAAATCTTGCAGGTTGTAGCTGGTTCAGAAAGGTTCTCACTACTTGATGGCTACTCAGGCTACAATCAGATTATGGTGAAGGAAGAGGACCAGTTCAAGACAGCCTTCACAACCAAATGGGGAACTTTTGCATACAGGAAAATGCCATTTGGGCTGTCCAATGTTGGTGCTACCTTCCAAAGGGCAATGGACATGGCATTCAAAGGTTTGATTAACAACATGGTGCTGATCTACCTTGATGATATCACTATTTTTTCCAAAAATGCAGCAGACCACCTCTCTCATTTGAGGCAAGTCTTCACGAGGTGCAGGAGATTTGGAGTGTCTTTGAATCCTAAGAAGTGCATCTTTCTTGCACATGAAGGAAAGCTCCTTGGCCATATTGTCTCCAAGGAAGGATTAGCAATTGATCCAGAGAGGGTTGAAGCCATAAGAGCACTACCATTGCCAAGCCACAAGAAAGCCCTTCAGAGTTTCTTGGGAAGGATAAACTTTGTTCGGAGGTTTGTCCCAAATTTTGCAGCCCTTGTCAAGCCCATCACCAAAATGTTAAAGAAGAGCATGGCTTTCAAGTGGACAAAAGAAGGCAAGGAGAGTTTTGAAGCAATCAAAGAAGCTATCTCTCAAGCACCAACTCTCATCAACCCGGACTTCTCCAAGGATTTCATCCTCTATGCATTTAGAGGTAATAACACTATTTCTGCCATTTTGGTACAATAGAACAAGGATAATGATGAGCAGCCAATTTCCTTCTTCAGCCAGAGCCTAGATGACTATGAGGTGAGGTACTCTTTTATTGAGAAGCATGTGCTTGCAGTAATCAGGAGCTTGAAGAAATTCAAGCATTTAGTCTCAAACAACAAGGTCCAGTTATTGGTCTCACATGCTGGGGTTAAGGACTTCCTCCTCAACAAGGATTTGAATGAGAAAAGGGCAGGTTGGATCACCCATGTCATGGAGTATGACATTGAGATCAAGATCACCAAGCTGGTAAGAGGGAAAGGATTGTGTGAGTAGCTGGTTTTGGGAAGCAAAAAGAAGTATGCAATGAAGAAGAGGCTGTTTTGACAGTCCAGGACAGCCACGAGCCAAGTGGAAATCAAGAAGAAGATAGTGCTGCCCCCACTCCTTGCTGGACCCAAAGTATTATACACTTCCTAGGCACAGGCCTATGCCCTCCGGAGATGAACAAGACCCAAAGGAGACACTTCAGATTGCAAGTTGTTCCGTATGCCATTGTTGATGGAGTTTTGTTCAAGAAAGATGTGAACGGAGTCTTCTTTGAGATGCATTAGCACAAATCAGATTCAAAGGGTGTTGGAAGAGTTCCATGGAGCACTAGTGGTGGTCATTTTGCCAAGAGTGACAACTCTAAAAATCATGAAGGCTGGTTATTATTGGCCTAAAATCTTTAGTGATTGCTATGCATGGATCAAGAGGTGTAAGAATTGTGCATTCTTCACAGGAAAAGAGAGACTTGCTGCCCTTCCATTACATCCAATCTCAGTTGACCAGCCATTCATGCAATGGGGTTTGGACTTCATTGGAGTCATTAATCCCAATTCAAGCCAAGGGCACAAATGGATTTTGTGACCCAGACTACTTCACCAAATGGACAGAAGCAGTAGCACTCAAAGAGGCAAATGAGTCTAGCATCTTAGACTTTTATGAGGGGATAACAACCAGATTTGGTGTACCTGCTACGATAATATCTGATAATGCATTGGCATTCATTGGATCCAAGGTGACTGAGTGGGCTGTCAAGAATGGTATCTACCTAAGCACTTCATCAAACTATTACCCTCAAGGTAATGGCCAAGCCGAGTCTACAAACAAGAACTTGTTGAGGATCATTAGGAGGACTCTCGATGAGAATCAGAGGTCTTGGCATACCAAACTGAAATCAGCCTTGTGGGCTGATAGGATAACTCCCAAAAGATCCACAGGTAACTCTCCATTCAAACTTGTCTATGGAAGAGAGGCAATCTTGCCCATGTCACTAGAGTTGCCAACATTGGAACTCATGAAGCAGCTGGAGTTGCTAGAGTTTGAGCCCATGGAGGTGAGGTATGCAAAGTTAATGGAGCTACAAGAGATCAAAATCAGGCTTCCCAAGCAATGGAGAAGGATCAAGATTTGATCAAGAAGACCTTTGATAAGAAGGCCAAGGATAGATATTTTCAAGTTGGAGATCTAGTGTTGAAATGGGATGTGGATAGAGCAAAACCGGGAAGGCATTCAAAATTTGATGCCATTTGGAGTGGCCCATACCTGGTCACGAAGTGCAAGAATAGCAATGCTTTCCAATTGGCCTCATTGGATGGTGAAGAACTGTAGATTCCAGTAAATGGAATCCATCTCAAGCATTGCTTCTAGAGGGAAGTTCACTACCTTGTAAATATTAGATTAGATTTTCATTCTTCTAAGTGCTTGTGCACATTGTTTTGCTGTAGGTTAGTTTTGTTTTCCCTAAGTGCTTTGGCACAGCTTGCTGTCCATGGAGATGTTTTGCAGTCCTTGCTCCCATCAGGTGATATTCCATCTTCCTCCTTACACATTCTAAGTCAGTTAGGGTTCTAAACAGAATATTTGATGACTCCATGCCCAATGGACTACTTCAGGCAACTGGTATCTTCTATCTAGCAGGCAGATGACCCCACTGAGTCACCAAATTGTTATCCAAAATTCACCCCCCAGGGTAAATTTTGATAACATGCATCAGAATACATGTCCCAGGCAAATAGATTGATTCAGGGCAAAAAAATCAAGTTTCTAGGGTCCCCTCATATTTTTCTAACTCTCCTGTCCAGGTTGAAAAGAGCAAGTTCTGAGAAAAGGTGAAAAAGTTGCAAAAAACAAGCTTGGGCCAGAAAAAATCATGAAAATTGGCTAAGTCCTAGTCCAGGCGGCCCTTGGTACAGTTGGGACATTGGGACGCGTGGGACGCGGAAAGCCGGTTCGGCCGAAGGAGAAAAGAAAATCGACTAACTGTTGCACAGCTAAGGTTGGGACATCTGGGCTGAAAAGATGTGAAGGACGTGAAAAGGCGAGGCGGCCGCAAAAGGGGACAGAGAAGCCCATTTCGGGTGGTTTGGAAGAATTTGTCCCAAGCAGCACTGGGACAGTTGGAACAAAAAGACGCGAAAGACGCGGATAGCCGAAGGAGCCGAGAGCCAATCAGATTACGCCACGTGTCATCGGCCGAAAGAGGGACAGAGAAGCCCATTTCAGGTGGATCGGAAGTTTTTGTCCCAGGCAGTTTGGGACAGCCGGGCCAAGGGGACGCGAGGGACATGAAAAGCCGGCGGGCCCGAGGACGAATCAGTAAACGCCACGTGTCACAGGGGAAAAGGTCCAAAATTTCAAAGGGCAAGGTTTGAAGCGCTGGCCCGAGCCAATAAAAAGAAGACACGTGTCCAATAGAGTAGGGAAGTGTGGAGCTCAGGGGAAATTTTAAGAATTTGGCAAGAGTTTTGGCAAAAAATTAAAAAGTAAAGGATGACCCCGTGCCCCTGTCCTCCAATCAGATCATGCCACGTGTCCCCAGGTGGCGGAGGCGCGGGGAAAAGTGGAAAATTTTCCAAAAAGTTAAAAAGGTCAAAATTTTCAAGGAAAACCCACGGGCAAGCGAAGGAGAGAGAATTACGCATCCAATTAGCACTTGACACGTGTCATCTAGGTGGCAGAGCGCGGGAAAAAATTTCAAAACACATTTTTGCCTATTTTGTGCCCTAAATTTTCAGATCACCATATCTTTCGATCCAGAGCTCAGATTTGCATGTTCTTTATATCATTGGAAAGCTCATAAAATTCTCTACATGATTTTAGGATTAATTTTGAATTTTGGTGTAGTATGGAGAGAGAAAGTTAAGAAACGGCTCAAACGTGTTCATGGCCAGAAGTGACATTTCAGTGACCAAATTTAACGCAGAATGGGTCGCATTCTCCTGCAATTCGGTCAAAAATGATAGGGTATGGGTTTGTAAGGTCCCCCATGCTGTTTTAATGCATCTGCAGTTAAGGAGGAATGGGCTCTCACATTTTTGTATGTTTCTGTCTCCTGGGCTCGACCCATGCAATGTAAAAGCCAGATTTGGCTCATTTTCTAGGGGAACATCTTTTGGCATAGCAATCTTCTTCTTTCACCTCCAGTAAGTGATTGTAGGCAAGAATCAGACCTCTTCAAAGACTGTAATAGTTTTTACCTCTCTGAGGTTGTAATGCAGTTTTTTGACATTGGAAATAATAATGCAAGCTTTGTGAATGGGTTTCAGTCCTTTGTTTGTGTTATTTGCTTCATTTTAGATCCTAAATTATATCTTCTCAGCCTGTGTATGTTTTATGCTGCAATCTTTGGTTTGTGTCTATTTGCATGACAAAAATATTCACCACTCCTTTTGGTGCATCACCATCTTTAGTTAGTTTCAATTTTTACACTTCTATCCCTGTCTCCTTACAATTTAGAGTAGGATTAGGATCTCAACCTCTGTAGTTTGTTCAAGTATTAGATCTAAATCGGAGGAGTTTGAGGAACCAACCTTTAATCTAGAGATTCCTCTCTCGGTTTAACAACTCCCACACTTGGAGAGAGGTTTCCATGTTGTGCAATCACACCTTTGGATGCTAGGGTGATCAACCTAGAAGCCTGATTTGCATCCGTGGGTGTCTTGTGTGACTCGCATGAACAACAATATTTCAACATATGCTTCTTTGCAAAATATCCCTCTAAATCCTTAGTCTCAGTCTCCTTTTAGGCCTTCTAACGATAGCTATGACTAAGTATGCTAAGCGTCAGACCCTCATACAAATGATTTCTTATTAATGGATAAAACACCCAAAATCACTTATATCATACTTTGAGACATAGATTTCATAATAGTTTCATGTAATTTATTTAGTGTATTTATACGGTAATCAAGATTTTTTTTTCTTAACCCCTCCCGAGAACAAAATCAGTATCATCTCAAACATTTAATAAGCTTATAAAGTATAGTAAATTGAATCCTTCAAGCATGCATCTAAGAATGAAATCCAACATCTAATCACATCTCCCAACCTATACTTGCTAGATCTTAGAACCTCACACAGTCTTATCTTTCACACATAGTTCAATGCATTTATCATCAATGCATATACATTCAAATCTTACTATCGTATTATCTAAATATCAAGAAACTTTACACACTCATTAATAAATTCACAAGTTCTCTAACCATAATATCAAGAAAGCCTCAAAACAACATAAAAATAATATCCATGTAGACATGTAGAGTGTAAAACAAAGTTTCATTTCATAATCTCTAGTTCGACAAAATTTCTTCTTCACTTATCTCCCTTACTCCTCCTCCTCAAGGAGTAATCCCCACTCACTTCCCATATCCCATATATTAAAATTTCATCTTGCATGCAACTCCTCTTGAAGTGTAACTTACCTTCCAAGAATCATGATGACTCATTATGTGCCTTCATTAGCCAAAATAGGCACTTTACAACCTTTGTATACATTTAATGACTCTTGTATCACCTGCTTGACCTATGAAATCCCAAACACACTCTTTAAACCTATAAAAAAATTACAACACCTTATTAAGTCATAATTCCTTATTTACATCCTTAAGATATTTGAACACAAAATGGAGGGAAAGAAATTAACTTATAATTTCAAACTTTGAGACTCAATCTAGACCTCTAGCTCATCCACTTTAGACTTCTTTAACCATCATAAAGAGAATAGTAATTTTGTATGATTTTTGATGATTCCCTGCATTATAGAAGAAATATGATTGGGTGTAGAAGAAGAAATAACATGGGATTGAGAAACATGCTTGAGATGTTGGATTTCAGCTTTAAGAGATGTAATCATTGTTTCCATAGCTTGAATTTTTTCTTGAAATAAACAATGTAAAGATTGAATTGAATCTAAGATGGGTTGATTGGATGAAGGAGTAGGAATAATAGAGTTGTTAGATAGATGATTGAAAATGGAACTTACTTGAGTGGGTGGCATATTGTGAGGGAGATACATAGTGTCTAGGGATTTTTGGAGAACATCTTTGCAAGATGGGTGCATTTGAAGTAATTGATACAAGGAGACTTGAGGAACCTTAGGAGCCATGAAAGAGAAACCAATAGAATAGGGATCCGAATGACCAATCATGAGTGGGGTTCACCAAATGATTTAATTTAATTTGAATTAAATCTAAGTATTGCAGAGTCACATATGATAATAAATGATAAAATACATATTTGACATAAGAAAAGTAAGATTTAAATATGAAACCCTTAGTAAAGAGAAAGAGATAAAACATACATAATTTACACGTGATCTGGGACTGCTCCACCTAGGAAAAGTGCTGAATAGAATGGGAAGAGTGTCACTAATGCTTAGTATAAATTCTATAACTTGATGAGAGAGTTGGACATGGGTGCTCATGGAAGGACATGGGTGCATGGGCATTGGATACTGCTACTAGGTGCCCATGACTATGCAAATAGTCAGAATCTTATTTTTACTGTGTCACAAGGTCTTTGTTTTTACTTCCTTGTTGATCACCTGATAGTCTCTCTTAAATTTCGAAGCTACTTGTAACCTAGAAAAGGGAAATTTACCTACACAAGCTCATAAACCACATCAAACCTAAAAATAAAGATGTAGAATGGGGAGTAAGACTAACCCTGATGGTCACTTAAGAGTGAACTTATGACCGAGAACTACACTACATCTCATAATCCATGTAGTTCTTGTGAGTGTGTGTAGAAATTATGCCCTAGGATGACCTTGTGAAATATGCACTTGATAGCGAGCTATAACAAGAATGTAGAAATGTATAACATGTATGGATGGAATAGAATGAAATTCCCCTTCCTATGCAGTGTATGGAAAGTTTATGCAACCCCTTTACCTTGAATGGATGTTAGGTGGAAATTCTTTAGAGTGCTTTAGGTGCCTTTTGAATGCAAGCTTAGGTGATGATAGTAATGCTTAGTGCTTGGTCCTTTATTTTGAACACATAACTATGTATTTATATGATCCCCGTTTTTCAATTTTGTAATTGACAACTAAAATTTTGAACCATAAGTGAAAAAGATGCCCAAAATATAAAAGAGACCCAAAAGAAGTGAGTACGGTGAAAAATGGTTAGGGTCACCTAGAGGGGACAAGAGCGTCAGTGCGCTTTTTCCTATTTGGGCTTAGTGTTTGAAGCCATGAAAGATAAACAATTAAAGTTCCAACTAGGTTGTAGGGTGTGTAAGACCAAATAGAAAACAAGAGACAAAGAAAAGAGGCCAAATATAGTTGTCAATTACTAGTTTTATTGCTTAGGAATCATATAAATTATAGTATGCTTTTAGGACCTAGAAATGTACCCAAGTGCATGATTTTTATCTAAACCATTTTAATGCCATTTCATGCACCATGTGGTAGACCAAAACTTCAAAGAAATTGAAAAATTCAATTTAAGATGGTGAAATGATAACTTAACTCTCCCGCCTAAAAATTATATGGTTTGATGTGGTGCACAAACATGTTAGTGTCTATAGGTCAACCTAAATGCATTCAATCCTTATTCATTTCTTCCTTATCACTTCCCCTACCTCTTATATCATATCCATGTGCACACCATTACTCTATTTAATGCTCCCATTATCTACCCACATTCGTCCACATTTTGAAGCCTATAAGTGAACATGTTGTAGCCCATCAAGCCTACCATATCATTTTTCTATAAAAATTTAGTGTCTCTAACATTTTGAGGTTGTTTCTCATCCTAAATATCTACTTGTTTCAAATAATTAAGTGGATAGTCAAGGGAGCTTGAATTTAAGAAGTTTTTAAATAATTTCTCTGTGGTTTCACAAAATTGCACATTCACAAGAAATACATTGATTACAAACATATTTTTAGTATATATCAATTTATTTGGTGCATGTTCTTATTTAATATTCCATTCCCCATAAACTTCATAGAAATGGTGTATTCAATGTCTTCAAAGACATTTTCCATGTATACACACTTGAACTATTGCATACAAAATGCATGTCCTTTTATATTTCAATATATACCAAGTTATTTTAGTGTATTCTGTTATTTTCAATATTTATTGAGTTATTTGAGTGCATGTTATGAATATATATTAAGATTATTGTATATACTTTGAATTTCATTTACCATAATAACTAACAAACAATTGTATATGTAAAGATTCTGTGTGAATATATATTGAATATGTGAATATACATTGAGTGTCAACTACCATAACAACTAAAGAATATTTGAATATACATAAGTGTTGTGTTTCAATAAGATTTTTAATATATGAATATACACGGTTAAATTTATATTAACCAGTTGAATATACACTAAAATTTATGAACATACATTGAATATACATTGGAATTACTTAACATGCATTGAATATATGACTGTAATTTTTCATTTTTATGCTAAGCTGGTTGAATATTCACGAAATTACTAAACATACATTGAATATATGGATGTAAGTTTTTCATTTTGTACTTTACAATCAAACTCGAATATGCACGAAATTACCGAATATACCATTACTATGTTAATTGAATACACCGCACCCTAGCTAAAACATTATGTAGTAAGCTGCAATATGCTCAACAAATGTTGACTCTCCCTAAACACTTAAATGAATGAATATACATTGAATATACAACTATAATTTTTCCATGGAATATGGTGTATTCAAAGGATAAATTTACACTTGTTTTCTCACTATATATTCAGTAATTTCAATATATACTCATAATGTGTAGATGCACCTAAATATCTATTTGAAGAAGGATGCGCAAGGAGAAAACACATAGGATAGGGTTCTAGGAGGGTTTAGTAGAACAAGTGACGATCGCGCAAGGCAGAGAAAAGGTTTTGGGACTTATCCATATTTGGCGTATAAGACAGAACATGAGAAAAGCATGACCGACTGCACATGTGGAGTGGATAAGGTGCCATACCTGGCAACAAGGTGGCCTAGGAAGGAATATACCTTGTGATGGAAGATTCTAGAAGGCCATCATTGCAAAGAGTGGAGAGCTCGAGCCTGAAGAAGCATGCTCCCATGGAGGACCACCTTGGACACTTGGAAATAGATCTACAACTCCCTGCAAAGGCTTGAAGATGTTGAGAAAGGCTATAAATACAAGCACCCGACACTAGAGAAAAAGAGGAGAAGGAGAAAGAGGTGAAGCCATGTAGGAATATTGTGAGAGCTCCATAGGTTGGGTTTAGAGGATCTGTAGGAGTATGTTGTACTAAGGGGATGGGTTTGAACATTTTTCTTTGTACTATGAAGGGCCTAAGTCTATTTCGATGCATGACATTGGTCTGCATTATCATATGAATATGTGATTTCTGAGTTAATGTAATGTGGTTATCAACATGCTTAATATGAATATATGTGTGGTTCCAGTTCTACTTACATCTGTATGGATGGTTATATATATATATATATATATATATATATATATATATATATATTTCATATGAGTGGGTGTAAACCCATCTGTGCATTTATTTTCTATTATGATTCAGATCTATGTTCTATAATGTTTTTCTTATATGAATGAACACATTGGTCTAGAAGCCATTCTGAGCTCTAAGATGAATGTATGGTTCCTTTCCAATCTGTTCACTTAAGTTTCTATCGTAAATAATGCATTCTCACACAACTCACATAAAGGAGGGACTCGGACCCCCATGTGCCTCGGGTGAGCACCAATGCCCGCTAGGTGATAGGCCGATGCGCATGGGATTTCCTTGTTCTTTGAGAAGGGCATAAAAATGACTACATCTTGGTTCCATTTTTGGGACCTCTTTTCAAATTTATTGTGAGAAATGGCATACATTTTTGTCTTTGTGATGTGTAATGATAGAGCACTTGACTTTAGAAAGTGTTGAAATGTGGTTCAAGAGCATGGAGGATGAGTTTTCTCAAAGATTCAACACTAGACTTGAGTTTAGTACACATGGATGGGTAGAAGAGAACCTATACAATGAGTTATATGAGACATTATTTTTTACTTCCCAGTAGAGCTATATGAATGGCTCTCAGCATATGCATCCAGATCAAGTTGGTTCTGTAGATCATGCGTGTGGACCCAAGATGACTATCAGAGGCTGCAAGATGTAGATCTGATGTGGACATGTGTTATTGATCATTGGTGGAAGAGGGTGCTTGACTAGTTATACTTTGGAATATGCCATTTTTGATTCTTTCTTGGAGATCATTGAGTTTGAGTTTTTGAGGGAGCCTAGAGGATCATTTTTGCATGTTATTCCTCTGGCTATGAAGATCTTGGTCATTACTTTGAGTTTAGAAGCATTCCCCCATGGCTAAGCTAAGCTCTGAGCCTTTGGGAGAGGAAGCTAGGGTGGAGGAAGATGGTGGACGTTGCGGCTGAAAAGGAAAGGGAGGAGAGATGACTCAAGTATAATGAAGCTCGTGAAAGGGAGATGACTAGACAATGTGAGGTAGCAAGTGTGATGGATCTATGGAGGTAGACATTGTGGGAGGGTGTTGAAGTTCGTGGAGGATGTGGAGCTGAGCAGTCTATGCTACCCCATCTTGGAAAGCATGTAAGAGAAGCCCCTTCAACTTTTGATGAGATTTCATCATGTGGAGAAAGAAAGAGCCATTGGTGTGCATCTAAACCCACCTGGTGACCGATCCCTAGTGCTTGGTTTTCTAGATCAAGGGAAGAGTATTGTTAACCTAGTTTGTATCGGTGGAAGTGACCGATCTACACCTAGGAGATATAATTTCTCATTTGGGACTTCTATGGCTGCACATACCATTCTAGTGTTTGGAGGAATTTTTGGGCAAAGTGTGGATACACAAGCCTTTGGTATCACATCTGGGAGTGGCGTGGGGTACACTATTGGTAGTGGGACATTATCACAGACCATCATGTGTAGTTTAGTGGGACATTGGGAACCCTTGGTGTGACCACTTCAGGACTGGTGGATCTGGTGGTGGATCATGGGTCAGGAGGAATAGGACTGGTGGATCCGGTGGATCTAGTGGGTCAGGAGGAACAAGACCTAGTGGACCCAAGTGGATCTGGTGGAGGGAACAATGGAGGAAACACAGAGGAAACCAAGGCTCTGGATCGGGAGGAAAAGGACCCCAACCACCCCCAAGTGTTTTTGAGATGTCTTTGCACTTACCAGACTATAGGGGTATTGAAGATGCTATAGAGCATGTGCAAGTGTGAGTTACTATGGCACATGAAAGGGATCACTAGCCCAGAGAGTGGAAGGCAAGCTAGTTTGTAACTACATTTATAAGGGGCACACACATAGCTGGTATAGGAAGTATGAACCCCATCAAATGGTGGTAGATTATACAACATTGAAAAATGACTTTCCTCACAAGAGTTCCATATTCTAGAGTTTGAGCAGAAGAGCATCAATGCTTTGAAGGAGATCCAGTAGGGAATGGCAGAGAGTGTGTGGGAGTATGATGCATGGTTTAAAACTCTCTCCAAACTGTCATATGACATCCACCCCTCATAACATGCTCAATGGTTTTGGAGGGTTGATCACTCCATTTAGGAGGGCATTGTCACATAAAATGTTCACTGACCCACGTGAGGAGGCTTTAGAGGCTTGCCTTACACACTAAAGTTGTTGGGAGTGTGGATACTAGTGTTAGTCCTTTTTTTGGAGGCCCAAATTTCTGTAATGGCAAAGAAATTGGAGAAGTTGTCTACAAACTCAGCGCATGAGGTTTGTAGTGGGATTTGGTGTACAGATTGTGAAGTGGAGGGACATGCAAAGGATAGTTTCCCTTGGAATTGGTGCGCTATGGTAGTAGACTATGAGATCTGCCATGGGGATCATGATGCAAGTAGATGCCCTCTACTCAGTGTGTAATCCATAAGAATTTTTCTTACTACTACAAGATATGCACCTCTATAACCCATGACACCAAGGATTGTCAGACTGATTGATCAGATCCATGATGCTATTGATCTGGGGTGTGCACCAGACTAGCCTTGCTGGTAGTTCTAAGGATGATGACTGATGTTATGAAGGGCATGTAGATGGAGGGTGCGTGGAAGAGGTTTTCATGGAGGATTTCATGGTCATGGTAACCATAGTGGAGGGAGAAGTGAGTTCTCATGAGGAACATGTTATAATTGTGGATCTACAGAGCATTATAAACATGAGTGTCCTGATCTATTACAATGCTCATGGTGTGGGAAGAAGCACAAGTATGAAGAGTGTCTAGAACTCTATGAGCATATGAACCAACAACACCAGAAAGATAAGGGCATTGTTATGGTGAGCATAAAAAGGTTGATTCACAATGGATGCCAAGAGTGGTGCATGAGTTAGAACTAGAACTGTACTGGTGACAACATGAGAGGCCTGTGCATGCATGCCAGGAGATGCCAAGACCAAGGACACTAGTTTCCAGAGAGGAGGTGCTACATGGAAAGTACCTGGACCCTACCCATCAGAAAGAAGTATACCAGGAGACTATGGATGTGATTCAAAGTTTACAAGGGGAGATACAATGTCTCAAGGAGAAATCGAGGTAGGTGGGGTAGTGGAAGGATAATGAGGTTCCAAGGAGTGACCTGGATGAGGTCAAAGAAGTATGTAAAATGTTGAGGCAAGAGAATATTATTCCCTTGTTGGGAGAATGGATGAGGGAGAAGGTACCATGCACAGAGAGGAGAGTGAGAGATAGGTTTTCATGCAAACCTTTCTCCACACAGCCTTGAATATGACAAGGAGATTACTTTGAATGGTTGTTGATGGATGGCTTTTGAGAAATATCCTCATCGACACGAGAGCAGAGGTGAATGTTCTTACCTTAGATGCCTGACATCAGATGGGAAGGCCCACATTGCATCCATCTTCAAATGTGTTGTATATGGAAAACAAGACTAAAAAATGCCCATTGGAGTCTTGAAGGATGTAGTTATCACCATTCAAGGGGCCAAGTTCACTGGAGACTTTGAAGTCTTGGTGCTCACCGAGGAAGACAACTTTCAGTGTTTCTTGGGCACCCATGGTGTTACAAGAATAATGTTGACATAAGGTTTAACAAAGGATATATCAGTTTCAAAAACAAGGAAGAATGGGTGGTCATCCCTTTGATGGATGGGAAGTTAGTGCACCCTACATAGAGCCATTGGGAGAAGAAGTCCTTGATAGAATCTATGTGTGCTCCATCAGAGATCCTGAGGTAATTCACCCCATGGAGGGGGTCATCCAATTTGAAGACACTCAGTCCAGTGAGTGATACCACTAGCGTGGTGTGTGACAATTGGGTGCACATGGGACCTATGAGTTAATTGGGTGATAATTAAAAGAACCTGTAACAAGGGTGAAAAAGGTGCACTCTAGTCAAGTGCCTAGGAGGAAAGAAGTTTCCTAGCTACTCGGGGGGAGCATTCCTGAGATTTTCCTACAAGAAATGGAAGCTCAGTGGAGAAATGAGGATGAAAGAAGAGGAATGCTCAGCTATAACCTACTCTGGGACTACAACACATGTTGGTGGGCTACACATCGGGAGAACCTCTGGAGTGGCGCGAGGTAAGAATCACTCTCTTGTAAGGTTTTCAAGGAGCAACACACCCATGACTATACAAGACTACCATGGAAAAGAAACCACTTCATTTCATATCCAAGCATGTGAGGAAGCCTAGATGGGAAGTGTGGAAGCATTACCACCTTTGTTGTGGGTACACAAGTTGTACTCCACCTTGCAAGGTTGTGTGCATGCATGGTACATTCATTTGAGAGATGCATCATCAAACAGGTAATTGGAAAGAGTTGGTGGCTGACCTCATTCAAGCATTTGAGTATAGAAGCACCAAACCATCAGTGGATAAGGCATTGTAAACAATCAAGCACCTTATAGTGGGAGATAGTGCCATGGCTGAGGATAGGCTGCTGGAATTACTAGAAAATCCTTATGTGGAGATGTGCCTCAATGAGGAAGAATTAGAGGAAGTACATTTTGAGTGTGTGTGTATGGAAAAAGAAAAAGGAAAATTGGTCTATGTCATAGATGGGGAAGAGATGGAGACGTTGGATGTTGATCATTCGGAGGGTACGTGCGTGAGGTCATAGATAATGCTGATGAGAAAGCACATGCCTACCATGAGCCTTTAAAGACAAAGAAGGTTAACATTGGGATGGAGGCCAAACCTAAGGAGGCTATCATCGGTGACTATTGGTCAGAAAAGGAAGTTTCAAAGATCATTGATCTATTGTGTGAGTTCAAGATTTGTTCCCTCGTGGGTACCATGAACTCAAAGGCATCCACCATTCCTTGGGAGAAATGAAGATCAAGTTGAAAGAAGGTGTGCCGATTTGGAAGAGACCTTATCGGATGAATCCAAATTTTGCATATGGGTTAAGGAAGAGATAGAAAAAATGATAGCATTAGGTATCATTGAGGTGGTTGAAGAGTCAGAATGGATAAGCCCAATGGTCATCAACATCAAGAAGGATGGGAGGATCAGGATCTGTGTTGACTATAGGGACCTGAATGTAGTATGTGTCATTGATCCCTTCCCTACCCCATTTACTGAAGAAATCTTAGAGGGAGTGGCCGGGTGTGAAGCCTACTCCTTCACGGATGGGTTCTAGGGTACCACCAGGTATGGATTGCAAAGGAAGACCAGAGAAAGACAAAATTTTCACCACTGAATGGGGAAGTTTTTCCTACACATGGTCATGCCTTTTGGATTGAAGAATGCTATTGTGTTCTCACGCATTGTAGTGCAAGCCTTCTAGGACTTCATCCATAAATTTCTTTAGGTCTATTTGGATGATTGGACTATGTATGGTCTCATCAAGGACCATTGTGATAACTTGAGACTAATGTTTGAAAGGTGTCGATAGTTGAGGATATCCCTCAACATCAAGAAGTGTGTCTTTGCTACCCCATTTGGAACCTTATTAGGGCATATCATATGCAAAGAAGGCTTACTAGTAGATCCCACCAAAGTTGTAGTCATTGTGGGTTTGGGGGAGCCTACTAGCCAAAGCGTCATGTGTGGATTCCTTGGACACATGGGATATTATAGGAAGTTCATTAAGGGGTATGCCAAGATCACCCATGCCCTTAGAAGAATTGTTGAAACACAAAAGTGCCTTTCATTGGGGAGAGGTGCAGAGAAGGCATTTGACACTTTAAAGGAAAGGCTCATAACAATGCCCATATTACATTTTCCTTCTTGGGATAAGCCTTTCCATGTGCATGTGGATGCCTCAGGGACAACAATGGGGGTAGTACTAGCACAACCTAGTGAAGGAATTTTCGATCATCCCTTGAGCTTTGCAAGTAGGAAATTGACACCAGTCAGAGACAAAATTACACAACTACTGAGTGTGAAGCATTGTCAATGATCTATACCATTGCATAAGTTTAGGAAGTATCTGCTGGAAACACCCTTCATATTCTACACAGACCACATGGCATTAAAGTACTTAGTCAACAAACCCATTCTGCAAGGTGCATATGTCGTTGGGTCCTTCTATTTCAGGAATTTGAATTTAGTGGTGGTGAAGCTAGAAAGAATAATTTAGGGCCTGACCACTTGTCAAGGATTGATTTGGGAGAGGATGCACAAAGCATTGAGGAGACCATGCTAGACACACAACTATTTAGATTATGGTGTGTGCCCTCAGATTTGGAAGATATCAGTAGTGTTCTTAAAAATAGGTGTGGCACCAGAAGGGATGAAGGCTATGGAGAGGAAAAACAATTGGCCATACACGCCGCACTTACATGCTGATTAGTGAGAGATCTATACAAATTAGGTCATGATGAGGTTCTACACCGATGCGTGCTAGAACATGAGCATGCATTGCAATTATGGAAGAAGTGCATGGTGGGATCATAGGAGGACACTATGTGGGAAATGCAACCATGTGGAAGATTCTACTCAGGGATTTGGTGGGAAACCATTTACCAAGATTGTATTGAGTTTTTGCAAGGCTGTGACCATTTCTAATGCCTTGGAAAACCTGGAAAGAGGGATGAAATGCCCTTATGACCAATAGCTAGTGTGGAACCATTTGAGAAATGGGCTATCAACTTTGTAGGACCAATCTCACTAGTGGTGCGAAGGACTAGTTCATGGTATATCATCACTTGCATTGATTATTTGACATGGTGGGTAGAGGAAGCACCTACCTACAAAGGATTACACTGTGGCAACAACTACTAGATTCTTATGGGAAAATATAATCAGCAGATATGGTTCCCTTTAAGTTTAACAAGTGATAGGGGTACACACTTCCTCAATGAAATAGTCAGGATCTCTATTGGTAGAATTTATGGTGGCCCATCATAAGACTACCCCATATCACCCTCAAGAAAATGGGACTACTGAGGCATTTAAAAAAATACTAAGTCATACGTTAACTAAGATCTGTGATGTCGGAAGACAGGATTGGGATGATAAGGTATCAACCATTCTATGGGCATACATGAAAACCTATAAAAGGTTGAATAAGGCCACACCATTTCAATTGGTGTTTGGTGTGGAGGCTATTTTACTAGTTGAATTCATGTTACCATCATTGTGCGTATAGCATGTGTAGGAGGTTTAGCTGATGAGAAAGCACTGGAAGAAAGAATTGATAAATTGATGTAGTTGGATGAAAGGTGATCACTTGCTAGGTGGAGTCAAAAGAGAAAAAAAAGACAAAAAGCATGGCATGATCATCATATCAAGAACAAGAAGTTTGAAGTTGGGTAGTTGGTGTTATTGTATGATTCCAAGTATTTGTGCCATCTCTGGGAAGTTGAAAGTCCATTGGTTGGGACCTTACCTCATATCGTACATTCTTGATTTAGGCACTTTCCAGTTATAAGTGTTGGATGGGACAAGATTACCAGGTCACTTCAATGGGAGTAGGTTGAAGCCCTACTATAAATAAGTCTTCTTGGTGTTTGTAAATAAGGTCATGTTCTAGTTAGTTTAGGTTTCCCTTTATGTAATTTCCTTTTTGTGTTTCCCTTTCTCATCATTTGTTTTATTGTTTTTTTGCACCTTGGGCATTGGTAACCACATTACTTTTTGAAGGTTGTGCATGCATGTGTAGAGGACCACACATCTATTTTAGTGTGGGGTGGAGTGATGTGAAGTATGGGCCTGTAATATAAGTGTGTGTTGGTAGTAGAAGTTACGGTGAATGGCCCGGTTAAAGGAATAAAGGCACGTAAGGTTAATAGGTGCGTAGAGAAGAGATGGATATAAATGGTTGGTGTCAAGAAAGCCTTGAAGAAACCATGTAAAAAAAAGGAAGAGTGTAGAACAACATGAGGTAGGTGAGGGAAAAAATAGGGAAAAGGATGGAAGAAGTGCCTTGGTGCTATGACATGCATGCGTAAGAGGCTTTCAATCGGGTTGGATTTTTGCGTGCCAGAAGGTTGTAAAGGGGTTTGCATGTAAGATGTGGCACATGGGAAAAGGTGCTTAAGACTAGCTTAGTGGAAAAATCCACATTTAAGGTCAAAGTATGGTGGTAGGTGAGAGAGCATTTAATGTTGGGAAAAGGAAAAACTATAAATAAAAGGTCAAGCACTTCATTATTTGCACAATTATGAAGGGAAGAAAGATCTTGTGAACTAGGGCATCCAAAGCAAGATCTTTGCATCGAAGGAAACATTTGAGAGATCTGAAAGTGCATAGCTAGGGTAAATTCACAAACTAGTAGGAAAGGAGTACATGGGTGTGGAGAAGTTAAGTAAGCAAGCACCATCTTGTGGAAGGGTTTTTCTAGTTAGGGTTTGGTGACTAGGGCATGGAGTTAGAAGGATTTTTTTCACAAAAGATCAAGCATTGGGGGTTGGATAGAGTGGGTAAAGAGAAAAAGAGAAGAATTTTAAGTACTAAAACTAGTCAAAAAGATGGCACCTAGAAAACCAACCATCTCACCAAAGAAGCAAAAACAAAAGGGAAAGGGAAAACAAACAAACCATCGAGAGCACAAATGAAGAATGGTATGTAGAGATGTAGTACCCAGATGGGGTGTTGCTAGGAAAAGAATGGGAATCACACCTAAGGAAGATGATGTGTGTGACTATAATCACTGCACCAACATGACAGAAAAATAAATGGCTTTGGAGTTGGTACACCCAACCAACAAGAGAATGCTAGAAGGCATGCCCATTTACAATGACAAGGTAAAGGTTAAATTGGAGAAGGAGTAGGGTTGCTGCAACTTTATGAACTACCATACTTTGGAAAACCTGAGCACCTCTACCAATGGCTAATGTGTGCATTCATGAAGACCACTTTTATTTCATGGGGTGCAAGATGCACATAACTCCCAACTAATTTCCAAGTTCACAGGCCTTATCTGCGAAGGGGATAACATTGATGATGACCTAAGTGACAAGGAGGCCATCAAGGAAACAATTGCTACATATGACTATAAGAAAGGATCGTGATACTTTGACATCAGAGATCCCAGACCCATGATGAGGATGGCCATGTGCTTGGTAACCAAGCTCAATGACCAAGAGAGATGGACTCAAGTGAACAAGGCATGGCTTGAATGTGTGCTGGAAAATATCTGAGGGGACCATCTACAACTTGTCACTTTCATCGCGGATGAAATCATCAGTAACACACAAGAAGGTGAGAAGATACTATTTGGTAATGTCTCCTCACAATTGTCTTCTCAGAAATCAAGAGTGCCCGATGGGCCGGAAAGGTTTGTTTGGGAGTACCCAGAAGAGGATCCCTCACCGTGAAGTGGTTCACAAAATATACTTGTGAGAAACAATGACAACCACTCACAAGGCACATTTAAAAATGGTACAAGTGCATGAGGGATGCATTAGGGGGGGGAAGAATGGAGGATTCTAGAGTAATTACCCATGCTCATGAAAAGGAGAAGAAGAATTCATAGTATATCAACACTTCTGCATTGGTAGATTTAGGTTGATAGATGAAAACATGAGCCCATGGTGCAAGCTTCCCTTCTCCTTCACGTGTTATACTTCCAAGCGAGGGGGTGAATAGGTTTAAAGAGGCCAAGAGACTAAGGTTTGACCTTAGTGAAGTAGATCAAGACCACAGAGAACTATGCAGAAGTTGGTTTACCCCAAGAAGCATGCATATGTGGAGAGATATGTCTCCCATGAGATACAAATGATGAAACTAGTGACTTTTCCAATCATTGGAAGGGCTGCAATAAGGATATACCTTCACAAGGCCAAAATTTGAAAAGGGTGCATACTTGGAAAATGATGTATCCATCCTTGAGGACCCCACAGGAAGAAAGAAGCCCACGCCAAAAAGAAGGGAAAGAAGAGGTGTAGAAAGCACCAAGTGTTCAAAGCTACACAAATGGTAAAGTGCACCAGAGAAAAGTGCTAAGCCCAGTACTTACACATGGAGAAAGAAGTCCCCGATGAAAGAAAAGACTCTAGAGGAAGAAGCACTAGAGCATGAAGAACCCTTCACCCAGGAGAAGTCACCAGAGGAGGAGGAGAAGGAAGCAGAATCTCCTGCTAGGAAGAAGTAGAAGGTGACAGAAGAAAATGACTTGGAGGACACAAGAGAGCTTGGAGGCCTATAGAGGTGAGAGAGATGATGATGATGAAGATGAACTAGGAGGTGAGGACCATCCTATCTATGAGGTTCATGACTCGGAGGAGGAAGGAGAGGAAGAAGAAAATGAATACATCTTTCCAAGAGGGAGAATAACAAGGAAGAAGAAGATACTCAGGACAGGGGGTAAGTGAGGAAGTCAAAAGAACAAAGGACCCCAAGCCTCACTAAGGAACAGATAGATGAGGCCATGGAGAAGGAAGTAGCCAAGATCATTGAAGACCTAGTAGAGCAAGAGATGGAGTGCAAGCATGGACCTAGTGATGAAGGAAGTAGAGGAGGAAAGCATAGAAAAGGAATATGGCAGCATGGGAGGGGATCCCAGTTTGGTTGTGAGATTTCCTAAGGCCACGTGCATAGGGAGAAAAAGTGCAGAGGCATCACAGGTTTAGAGGATGGGCTATATTGATGACCCAAACAAGGTGTTTGCATGCACTTTTCAAAGCACCATACCAATGGAGCAACTCTTGGCTATGGCATCATTTGATGAGGAAGGTGCATACCCTAGACAAGGAAAATGCTTTCTTGGGAATTTGAGTCCCACATCGATGAACCAAAATTCAAAGTGAGCCAAGGGGAAATAATGAAGGTACCAGAGTCAAAAGGTGACAACCCCTTGGTAAATGCTCAATGCTATATCAGATGAACAAATTCAACAATGTGCTAAATAAATTTTCGGTGGAAGTAGAGGCCAGACTCTTTGGGAGGAATGACAGAGTGAAGTTTTAGAGAGGTAGAGCTGGAAAGAAGGAAGAGGAGTTAGAGAAAAGAACTAAGGAGTTAAAACATGAGGAACTAGTCAAGTGCTCAAGCTAAGGCATGAATTAAAGGAAGAGAAGGAAAGGGTACACAAAGTCTCAAGAAGGTGGAGATGATCACAAGTGCCATTATCTTGAAGCATCCAGACTTGACACCACGTAGAGATATGAATCAAGCCTGTAATGCCTAGAAGACTTAACTCACATTCTCACAATGGAAAGATGACCATTGGCCTTGGAGTCTGTAGAGGAGGCATCAACATGTAAAGAAAAGAGGACAAGATGAAGGTTGTGGCCATTGTGGCCTAGTACAAGAAAGTCCTCATGGATGTGAAAGCCACCACCCAAGTCAGCTGAGGCTACCTATGACAACTGCACCGATAGAGATAAAGGGTGAGAGCATTTTGGTCACCACCCATGAAGTGGAGCTCAAGGAGTTCTAGGAGAAGAACAAGGGGAATAGGGTGGAATGTGACAAAATTCTAGCCGAGGTTGAGAAGAAATCAGAGGCTATTGAGACCTTATGGGGCTCAATTAAGAACCGACTTAAAGAATTATATCCCAGATCACTTGTAGGATGGACACTTGAGGATATGGGAAAAAATTGGAAGAGGTTGTGGAAACCATGAGTGCCAAGGGAGAAGGGCTAAGCTTTGAAGAGGTGAGCACCCTAGTCGGTGACCTTTTTCAGCAAAGCACAAAGTGAAGTTGATACCTGGAATAAGTTAGAGGCAGACTTGATGAAATATTTCCCTCTCCTCTTGTAGAAATAATCATAGTTCCCCATTCTTTCATTCTTCCCCAAAATTCTTCATTCCTTTATTCTTTCTCCAAACTATTCAAGAATGGTCATTCTTTATTCTTTGAGAAAATGTTCCCATGGATGGAGAACAAGCGTAGTGTGGGGTGATGTTGGGCCCCTAGTTTATTGGCTAAGTACAGAGAGGTGTGTGGGCGTGCAAGGCCTATTTGAAGAAGGGGCATGTAAGGAGAAAGTGCACATAGGATAGGGTTCTAGGAGGGTTTAGTAGAAAAAGTGGCACACACATGTGCAAGGTAGAGAAAAGGTTTTGGGACTTAGCCATATTTGGCGTATCAGATAGAACATGAGAAAATCATGACCCGACTGTGCATGTGGAGTGGATAAGGTGCCAACCAAAATAGGGTGGCCTAGGAAGGAATATACCTTGCGATGGAAGATTCTAGAAGGCCATCATTGCAAAGAGTGGAGAGCTCGAGCTTGAAGAAGCATGCTCCCATGGAGGACCACCTTGGACACTTGGCAATGGATCTAACTCCTCCCATAAAGGCTTGAAGATGTTGAGAAAGGCTATAAATACAACACACCGATAGAGAAAAATATAGAGAAGGAGAAAGAGGTGAAGCCATGTAGGAATATTGTGAGAGCTCCATAGGTTGGGTTTAGAGGATCTGTAGGAGTATGTTGTACTAAGGGGATGGGTTTGAACATTTTTTTTGTATATGAAGGGCCTAAGTCTAGTTCCGATGCATGACATTGGTCTGCATTATCATATGAATATATGATTTCCTGAGTTAATGTAATGTGGTTATCAACATGCTTAATATGAATATATGTGTGGTTCTAGTTCTACTTACATGGATATATGGATATATATTATATATATATATTTCATATGAGTGGGTGTAAACCCCTGTGCATTTATTTTTTGTTATGATTCAAATCTATGTTCTATAATGTTTTTCTTATATGAATGAACACATTGGTCTAGAAGTTTCGTCGTAAATAATGAATTCTTCATAAAGGAGGGAGCTCTAAGATGAATGTATGGTTCCAAATTAAAACTTTATTTTCATTATATATTGAGCTATTTTAGTGTATTTTGAGTTACTTCGATGTATATTGAGCTATTTTAGTGTATTCTGGTATTTTAAAGAATGTATATTGAACTATTTCTATAGAATGCATGACCTCTAATATTGGAATAAATAGTGAAATAAATTAATATACATTTATAATTCAGTTACCTCAACAACTAAAAAATGTATGAATATGTAAGGAATGTATGAGTATACTTTGACTATTTTTATATGCATTTAGTATCATTAACATAATGGCTTAAGGATAAATGAATATTTTACATAAGTAACATATTTTTAGGAAGTTGATATATAAGTATGCATGGTAAATATTATAGTAACTAGTTGAATATACATTCAAATAACTCTGCACATACATTTTATATACAAGTGCAAATTTGTATTTAAAAAGAATACATTTCCTATTATTGCTCACAAATGTGTTCATTACAATTGGGTTTTTGTTTCTTCAAATTGATGGACATAAGTGGGATTATGAGGGAGTGTTCTTCTCAAATAATTAGTGACATTATTCAAAGTGTGTCTTTCGATACCATACATTTGTAAGAAATAATAAGTCTTCTTTCTTTAGGTAAGGTCATTTATGTCCTTAGGTAGTGACCCATTTTTCATTACTGTCATCATTATTGAAAAATATTTAGACATTAAAAAACACATTTACAACATGATATTAAATGTGTGTAGACATTAACAAAAATTCATCTTACATATTGAATGGATGACGTCAATAAAATATAAGTTTTGGTTTTTCCTTTTCCCAAAAATAGGGACATATATTATGTCTTTTCTCTTCCAAAATTATGTTATATTTTATTACATTTATGAATGGTTAACATAGAAAAATATTTCATAACATTAATTCATTACATGTACATATGATTTTAATACCAAACATGTTTCTTGCATTGAACAATTGCATTGAATATCACACCAAACGTTTTTATGAATGAATTCAACTTACCACATGTAACATGAATCTATATTATACAAAAGTTGAATTCTTCTTTAGGACCATCTACTGTCTCACTTCTTTCATTTTTTGTTGTTTTTGTTCCATTTTCCATTTAGGGTGTGCATGTCATGTTTTTTTTCTTGGTGAAGGAATTTACATGTTACTTGTATTCTTAAATTTTAGTTGTCTTGAAGTACGATATGCCATGTTTGTTGTGCTTGGTGAAGAAAATTGTATATTATCTGCATAAGTGAAATGCATTTGAATTGAAAGAAACTACATTGTTGTTAAAGGAAATTAAATTTGATTTATAGGAGATAGGTGTTACATAATTGGTAATTTACCACATTTGGAAAATATGGAGTGTAAATGTTGTAAAAATCCATCATAATTGGGTGTTGTGAAGGAATAAGATTTCCTAGGCTATGTAAACATCACTACCTTTGAATCTCCTTTTCAATACTCCATTTCTCCTATTAAATCCTCTCGATGCACCTTTTTTTTGCCTTTTCTTCTTATAGTTTTATCTTCTTTATTTCCTTCCTTTGTAATTTCAACTCTCTTTCAAGTTTGTTTTCTTCGCTTCTTTGTTATTAGGTGATTTTGTTTTCCTTTTGAACTTAATAGTCCCTTCATTTGCATGTGTTTGATCTCTCTTTGACCCTTTCAATTAGAATATTTAATAAATTTTGTAGTGACCCAATCCCTTGGTTTCTTGATTCTCGTAATTTTGTTGACACCAAAATTTGCACGAAATCATTATTACATCATGATTTTGTTAGAATTGTAAGTACATGAGTTCAAGATCTTAAACTAGACCTTAGTGGCATAACCTACTCTCCTCTAGATATTTATTGCTTGATTTGATTGTCTTTGATGAATTTTTTACTTTGATTTCATGATTTTATCCCATGTCATAGAGGCCTATGTACTTTCCTTTTACAACATTCTTCACATCTAGTGTCGGTCCAAAACCATATAGTGGGTACAATATCGTACCCCCATCTCTGAACCTTCTATATGCTTTTGGACCCTTTGGGTTTTCACTTAAATTTTATCTATGGGTAACATATTCATTCCTTTTTATAATTTTTGATATGTTTGGGAAAGACGTTTCCCTCCATTAATGTTAAAAGAATTCAAGGGAATGAAATCATATAGGAATAAAGTCTAATGCGAGTATTTACTATCTAGAAATCACTTATCAAGTATACCATATGCTAAACTGAAAGAGAAAGGATCACAATTACACATCTACATGTCACAAAATAGGAGGGTATAATTCTGATTTCTTTGATCAACACATAAGGGTTTGAATGGGATGAAATAGATTATTCGCTATCCGTGTGGAAACACAAGGGAAACACTGTAGGAAAGGGATTCATTACATGCATAATGACGTAAAACAATAGGAGAACTATATGAAGTCCGAGATCTAGTGCAACACTCGATGATTCACCTACATGGTGACTACGAGGTCAGTCCAACTTAAGCAATTGTATTTATTTTCATCTAATCTATGTTTTAGTGTGTTGTAGGATCGCTATGGTCATTTTATAGCTACAAGCGTAATTTTTTTCACTTGGGTCTCTAGTCCCACTTATTTCATTGTTTGTTGTTGTTGTTACATTTTCCTTTTGGGGTGTACATAACATGTTTGTTGTGATTGGTGAAGGAATTTTCATATTACTTGCATTCTTACATTTTAGTTGGAACGAAGTACGACATGCCATGTTTGTTGTACTTGGTGAAGGAAATTGTATATTACATGCATGAGTGAAATGAATTTGAATTGAAGGAAACTACATTATTGTTGTTGAAGGAAACCAAATTTGATTTATCAGAGAAGAGGTGTTACGTACTTGGTAATTTTCCACATTTGGAAAATATGGAGTGTAAATGTTGGTGAAATCCATCATAATTGGGTGTTGTAAAGGAGTATGGATTCCTAGATATCAGTAAATATAATTACATTTACATATCCTTTTCAATCCTCCCTTTATCCTATTGAAGCTTCATATGTTCTTCTTCTTTTTGTCCTTTTCTTGTTATTTTTTATCTTCTCCATTTCCTTCCTTTGTTATTTCAGTTCTCTTTCGATTTAGTTTACTTACCTTATTTATTATTAGGTGATTTTTTTCCTTTCTCTCCTCAATATGCCATTACCCCTTCTTTAACCGCTGCTCTAGTTCCTTTGTGCTTCTTGTTCTTCAAGTAACTACAAGTAGTCACTTGATGGGATGATTTGTGTCTATTTTCTAAACTTTATAGTTCCTTTATTTGCATGTTTGACCACTCTTTAACCTTTTCAATTAGAAGCTTTAATAAATTATTCAGTGACCCAATCCCTTAGTTTCTTGATTTTGTAGTGTTGTAGACACTAAATTTTACCAAAATCATTATTACAACATACTTTTGTTAGAATTGTATGTACAAGAGTTCAAGACCTTGAAACTAGATCTTAGTGACATAACTTACTCTCCTCCATATGTTAATTTCTTGATTTGATTGTCTTTGATGACTATTTTACTTTTATTTCATGATTTTATTTCATGTCACGAGAGGCCTATGTACTTTTCCTTTTATGACATTGTTCTCATCCAAAGTGTCAGTCAAAACCATACCATGGGTCCGAGGACCGTACCCCTCTCTTGAACTTTTCATACACTTTTGGACCCTTTGGGTTTTTACTTAAATTTTATATATGGGTCTCTTATTCATACATTTTTTTATGAATTTTCATATGTTTGGGCTAGACTTTTCCATCCATTAAGATTCAAAAAAATCAAGAGAATGAACTCATATATATACAAGGTACAATATAAGCATTTCTTGTCTAGCAATCACTTATCTATCTACCACATACTAAACTAAAAGAGCAAGGAGAACCATTACACATATGCATATCACAACATAGGAGGGAATAATTTTGATTTCTTTCATCAACACACAAGGGTTTGAATGGGATGAAGTAGCTTATCTTGTTATTTGTTTGGAAACAAAAGGGTAACATTAGCAAAAGGGATAGTTGCATGCACAACAACACAAAGCACTAGGAGAACTACATGAAGTATGAAATGTATTACAACACTAAATGATTCATATACATGGTGACTACCGATGTCATTCCGCTCAAAAATTTTCATTTATTTTTCATCTAATGTGTGCTTGACTTTGTTGTAGGGTAGCTAGTGTCATTTTGTAGGTATAAACACAAAATATGGGGTTTGATGTGACACCGAAGATTCAAAAGGTGAATAAAAGTGAAATATAGTGACACTAAAGTTTACATATTCAAACTTTACATAGGTAAAAAGCCATACAATAGGGCTCATCATGCTATCATAACGGTCTTGATCGGAGTGTCGATCTTCACCTAGAAGCTCTAACACTATAATGGAAGGTTCCTTAAGTTCCTAGGCTCTGTTTCTAATTGAGATCACTAAAATACATAATATAAAGCTCATTTGAATTATCTAAGTGAATATTTCTATCCCCAATTGATTTTTAATAGCTTGTATCTCTTTTTGAAATGGTCATAATGGAAATATGAATAAAATGTTGATCTAAAACATCGTTATATATCTATATTACTATTTTTTCTATCTTATGAACCTCTAGATTTATTAAATTCAATTAGTGTTGATACATTTTTTCCCACTTTGATCGAATCCTTAAACTAACCTAGGACCTTGCCACATTTTCCATATGTTAGGTCTGCTAATCCTAAAAAACCTAGCATTGTCTTAAGGTACAAAATTGTTTGGTTTGTGTGTATTTTTTTACTTTTTCGGATTCCAAGCATATGACTCCATTTTCACATTCCCTTAAAGATGATGTAGTAGTAGTTGATGGTGATTTAGATCCTTCTTATCAACCATTCATTGATCATCCTCCACATTTTCACAAATCACCTCTTACCGTTACTCCTTGAGATAATTTTTGGATGACCCCACTCATTTTCAACATGTTGTTACTCATGAATACTCTAAGGATGGTCTTGCAAGGTGGAGTAGCAACCATGAGCCCAATACTATAGATGACATATAATCTAGTGATGATGTTAGTGTTTCTAGTGCACATACAAATGAATTTTCCTCTAATTATATATTGATTTATGGTATCCCTATTTTTATTGCACTACCTAATTATTAAATGAGAGAAGAATTGTAGTATTACATTGGGAACCATAACAAGAACCACTTTTATCTATCATCGATGATGTGAGAAAATCATACAATATGACATTAACTAGAAAAAATTCCCTTAATAATAGATCGGAAAAAAAAATTGACTTGGACTTGTGAAGTTTTTAGTTACCATGTGCGTAACCTAAGGTTATTTTGTCTATGCAATGGATAACCAACTTAATTTTTGATAAAATGGATGTTTATAACTTCAGTTTAGAAAATTTCTTGATAGTATATGCCATTTATAGCCTGGTTGTATTATCACCCTTCTTTGTTAGTATTTCTTATTTATTATGTATTAACATACTCACAGATAAAATTTATTTTCAATTTGAAAAGTTTATAGATATAAAAGTATATTCTTGTATTTAAAATATAGGAAAATAAGAAAGGATAATTGTAGGAGTAAGGAATTCATTTATTCAAAAGCATATCTATTATACAAGAATATTTCAAACATATAAGCAAGACCATTTAACATTGTACTTGTATTTATTGAATGCGTGAGGACTTGGACACTTGTATTATACTCGAAAAATTAGTGAAATGCATTATAGTTGGTGTGATGATTGTCAAATTATTAAATATCCTAGGGTATCATAATTATGAAGGGATAACCCATGTTCCATTAAATGCCTAAGGTTTTAATAGTTTGGGAGGTATTCCATGCATATTAGGGTTTTAAATAAGGAGATAAATTTCACAAAGACTCACAATGAACCATAGAAACACAAGAAAATTTTTCAAGCCCAAAATTATATGAATAGGGTTGTCACATTGGTTTTAAATTTTATTAACTAAAATTGGCCAAATGGGTAGCATGAAGATAGTTAATATAAGAATATGTAAAATGAAATACTAAACCCTAATGTGCAAGAGAGAAGAGGAAAGAACTTAGCTGATAACAAATGTTTGTCGAACAATATCGTGAATGATGTGATAAATTAAAAGTAGGAATACTTTGTCTGGGGTCCTACTGAGAGGATAAAAATCTGGGTGATATGGCTAGATTGGAGCACTGAGAGAGGATTGGGGTGCCCATGGGTGCTATGGTAAGTAAAATAGGTGCCCTGGTTTGGGAAAAAAGTCTAGAACTAGTCTTCATAGGTCCTAGAGATGACTGATAACCTTCACTTTGCTTGTCGCATTAATTTTCCTATACTGTGTGCCGAATGCTCTAAATATTCCAAGAGGAAGAATAACCTACAAAAGACCCAAAAGGAAGTATCAAAACCCTAAAAAAAAATGAAAATGAATGGGTTGGATGACCTCAATTTGCCATAATAGTGGCTACTAATTAGCTACTAACTCAAGCACTACACTACATTTCAGACATGGATGTAGTTGTGTGTGTGTGTGTGTGTGCATGTCATGCCCTAGGTGCTCTTGTGTCAGTCACACTTTGTGAATATAAAAGTAATAGCTAAATGTAGAAAATGTAATAAAATGTGTGCATGGAATAGAATAGAATCCCTCCCCTATGAAGTGTGATGCAGATGTCCTAGTTTGTGCCTTGATGATGGAGCTATATGGATGCCAATGTAATAGATGGATGTAACTCTAGATGAGTGATAGTAGTAGATGATGCTAGGTCCCTCATTATGGTCTCATAACTTTATATTTATAGGGTTCTCTTGCTCTAATTTTGTAATTAACCCAAAAAGGCCAACCACAAGAAAGATAAAGATGTAAAATGGCTAGAAGAAGAGGCCAAAAAAGTGGTGGGAAAGTGCAAAAAGGATGGGGCATCCCCGGTGGGACCAGGCACCCATGGATGCCCTAGTAAAAATATGGGCACCCCACGAAGCTAAAATAATGTGGAATGTCAGAAAATGGATGGGCATATGGGTGCAATAGGTCAAAAATTATGAAATAAAATAAACAAGATGGCAAAAGGATGGGGGTTAATTAGTACTTTCTTCACTCAAGAACCTTCTAAATAGTAGTATGAGACCTAGGATAAATAAATGTCTAAAGTGCATGATTTTGTGACTACATTTTCCCCCACTTTATGTTGGTGAGCGGAAAGCTCGGTAACATAAAGTAGATAGAGATGTGTACTTGATGTCCATGAAGAGTGTAGTAGAAAATGCATTGAAGGACTAGAAAAAGTGTGGAATGAAAAAAGATGGAGGAGCATGGAAACTATAAATGAAAAATGTGCAAAGAAAAAGTGATGAGAGTGAACCTAGGGTGGAATGTGTGTGTGTAGCTTACTTGCGTAGTGTGTAGTGTACCTGCATGGTTAGTAAATCATGTGTGTTACCATGGAATGTTGTTATTGTTGTTGTTGCCCCCATTTGACTGCTTGTTTCTCATACGGCTGGACCTACAAGGAGAAAATGATCAAGTAGTCAAATATGTATGTATGTAAAGTGTAAAAACACTATGTAAAAAGACACACATGAATATGTAAAATCTAATGTAAATGGAAAATGTAAATGTAAAGGTAAATGGAACATGTGCACCTGATCCATGTCGAGAGAGAAAGTGTAGAAGGATATCTTGTATTATGAGTTTTTGGGGTGATCTCACGCCATAGGCCAAAGAAGTGTAGGGAGGAAATGCTCTTTGTGTCCTCCAAGCTCTAACTACTTCCTGAACTATGTGTGTAGATATCTTTGTATTGTCCTAGTTTTTGGGTGATCGATGCCTTGGCCAAAGTAGTATAGAGAGGCACACCCACTGTAACCTCAAGCCTGTAACTACTTCCCAGAAATGCTAAGGACACCATGTCTATAAAATCCACTATGTATGGGGTTTGTAGACTGGTCTGAACCCACTCATTGTATGTAACCCACAATGCCAAGGGTGGAAAGTGTTGAACTGAAGAATATGTAAAATGTTGTGTTAGTATGTAAAAACCCCAAATGATGCCCCCTCTTTGGGGGTGCATATGTGACATCACATCACCGATATAGAGACATGCGGCCCCAAAAGAGGACCAACCACATGTATGTATGTAACTCTTCCTGCAGAGGGAAGAATGTCTTGGTAGAAACCAAGGCACACACAAACAAGAAGGCTAGCCAAAACAAGTGTAAACATGCATGCATGTAGAAAACAAGTGTATAAGCTATGCAAATAATGTAAAAGCTACCAAGAAAAGTAATGTAAACACACAAGAAGACAAGTAAGCCACAAAAAGTGGGTTAAAAACATGGGACATCACTCATGATGTCACAAGACATGCAAGGCCATCATGGCCAAACAACAAAAAGTGTGCACACCAAACATAGGGCAAGGCCCGCAAACAATAAAAAACAAACAATGATAGACAATGTAACAAATAAGTATGGAAACAAATATCCTTGCATAAAAATTTTGCACATGAAGCACTGTTAGCATGTTAGAAAGATAACTAGTATGTCAAAAGTGTGTATAAGAAAGTAATGTAAAGTGCTAAGTACAAAATGAAACAATAACACTGGAAGAGATGAATGTGTGGATGCCCCCAATGACTAGTGTAGGAAGGGTAGAAGGTGAAACATCCATGTGCATGTAAGAGACATGTATCTATGATCACAACTAAAAAAATGTGAATGCATGCATGTGTGGATGATATAGATAAATGACATACAAGTAATCAAACTAGCATGTGTAATAAAGTGATCATGAACAAAAAAAAGTAAGCAAGAATAAAACAACCATAATATGTAGCATGTTGTGGATGGATGGAATGGAATGTAAGATGGAATGATAGGAGCCATGTGCCCCTGAGTGGATGGAAGTGTATGTAATGAGGTTCATTTTTTTTTCCCCTCAGCAGTCAAGAATGAACCATAAATGAGAGTGCATCATCGGGAAATGGTCGATTAGTGTGTGTGTGTTGTATCTAAATGTTGTGATGATGAATGTGTATGTAGGTGTAGTGATGAGATGTGACCTAAATGTGTGTGTGAACCTTATAGCCAAAGCATATATCACGACTAGATGAACATATAAGTGATGATTTAGCCTAAGCGTATATCACTATAAGATGAATGGATGAGTGATGATTTAACACTAAGCGTATATCACTAATAAAATGTAAGGAGGGTGTGGTGATATAACCTAAGGTGTAGACCACTAGAAAATGATAGAATAGGTGATGATTTAGCCTAAAGCATATGTCACTACTGAGATGAATAGTAGGGAGTGGTGATGTAACCTAAGGTGTATACCACTAAAAATGATGGAATAGGTGATGATTTAGCCTAAAGCATATGTCACTAGCCTAGAAATGTCACATGGTGAAAAATTGAGTAGTAAATGTGTAAGGTCCATTTGATTTGTAAACCCTTGACAATGAGTATGGACCGAGGAACTAAAGTGCATCAGGGGGTAGTGAGTGTAGTGTAGAAGACAATGTAGTATGATGTAAGGACAAAAGATGACCATATGATGAGTGAATGTAAAAGTATACGATGTGTAGAATGTAATAAAAGTGTGTAGAATGTGTAAAATGTATGTGTATAAGCATGTAATGTAATGTAGATAGAATAATAATGTAAATACTAGACTCTATATACTATGAATGTATATATAGTATAATATAATGTGAATATATGTGAATATATGTGGATGTAATATGTATGGTATGTAGACAAATGGATAATGCAATATGTAGGATAAGTAGTGTAGGATGTAAGATGTAGACAATGGTGTATGCCTAATGATGACTATCATAATGTAGGATGTATGAATATGTGAATGTCAAAATGTTGTAGTAGAATGTAGGGTGAATGATGCATGATGTATAATGAAGTGTAATGTGTAATGCCTATGGTGCAATGTGTGGGGTTTAGTGTAGTAGTAATCCCTCAACAATCAAGTGTGAACCAAAGCACAAGAGTGTGTCATCGGGTAATGATGCTAGAATGTATGATGAATATGCCAAATGTGAGGATATGAATGTATAAGAATGTAAAAGATGATGATTGTGACTATGATAAGACTAGGTAGGGGGAAGGTGGAGTGTCATGCCCCCAAGTATGTGTGAATGAATGAACTATCCAATGATGGTGAAGGATGAATGTCCTTCATCTGATGTAGGAGGTGAAAGTGTATGACCATGCTCTAATAATGGAGGTATAGTAGACAAATGTTGTAGTGGTGAATGAAGCCTATGCACATGTGAGGGATGAATGTATGAAGAAGGTCATGGCATCACAAAATGCATTGGTGATGGAGATCTATGTGATACAAAATAATGTAAAGGTGAAGAAGATCCCATGTGGAACAAAATGAGGTGGTGATCTATGCCGAGATGTAGTAATTGTGCAAGGAATAGGCCTATACTTATGTGTAGGGCTAGTGGAGTGATGTGGTTGTGTAGATGATACATGAGTAAGAAAACTAGGAGTAGATTGGGCTTTGAGAAACATAGAATGTGATGCGCTAGATGAAGTAGGGGATGTGTGATAGATACTGTGTGAGGGGATGGTGACCATGGAGTAGATGGAGGGACACCATCAATAGAAATGACCTAATTGTTTGTAAATGAATTTGAGTGCATAAATGATTCATGGAAATGATAGATTGAGAGCAATGAATCCAATTAAGACCAAGGATCATGTCACATCCCTCAACTATGTTTCCAATGAAAGACACAAACATTGTAAGAGGGCCAACCATGACATGTAGTTGAACAAATGCCAAAGGGTTTTTTGAAAGGGTATTCAACTTGAGATAGAGGATACCTGATAGCCTTAAGGAGTGACATAAAACACACTAATGGGCCATGATGGGTCAACCTTAGTGTTGTTGATGGAGGTTGAGCCAATAGATGCATGGATGTGCAAATGGTTAGATGTAAACTTGGCATGATAATCGACATTGGAAAAGGAAATGATTGGTGGTGAAGCTTCAGTGTTAGCAACTAAGAAATCTAGAGCTCTAGATCCAGGAGGTGATATTGTGTGATACACATGATTAGCAAAAGATTTTTTATCTTCTTGTCACATTGTTGAGAGTCATTGTTAAAATCTTGAGTTTACCCTTGTCATTTTTTGTGGTAGGGCTAGTAGACTATGGGAACTTGATTTTTTTGTTGTCAATTAGATCTTGGATGATGGTGGAGTTTGAGGCATCTATTTGTAGAATGTCCCACACATCGATGATAATCATAGTGGAAGTTTTCATTGTAGTTCCTACCTTTTGGTTGTGATGGGTCTAACTTGAGGGGAGGGGGAAGTGTAATAAGGTTGATTTCAAGAAGTTGTCTCAATATAAGATGTGGAGCCATGGGAAGGGTGTTAAATGTGCACCAAGGTTGTTGTGGGTGAACCTCCTTAGAAGGAGTGAAAATGTTGATAATAACTTTAGCGTCGGTTGGTTTTTTGTAGATGGTTTAAATGGTGTCTTGTTAGGAAAATGAGTGGAAGATGAAGTCTGTTCTTGATACTTAAGATTTCCGATGGATAGGAGTTTAGTCTCATGAAGCTTAAGAGTGTGAAAAGTTGATCGAAATGAAGGAGAGGATTTGAAGAGAATGCTCTCTTGTAGAGGTGGTAATAGACTCTGTATAAATAAATCTTGAAGCTCAAATTTCGGACAAGCACATTTTTCATCTTAGCTAAATTATTCTTATACCTTAAAACATAGTTAGCGAGGTGTTCATTTGAGCCTTGTTTAAGTTGTGCTAGTTGGGCATAAGAAATATTAGAGCTGATGTTGATAGAAAAATGAGTAAGAAATGCATCAACTAGATGTGTAAAGGAGGTTATTGAGTGAACAGGTAAGTCATAAAACCAACACATCGCATAATCATGGAGACTATGAGGAAAAATATTAGCTAAAAGGAGATGATCATCAACAAAGTCAAGAAAAGAAACATGAAATGCTCTAAGATGTTCTGTGGGTCCCATGCCCATTAAAGATGGGAAGCTTAGGAGTGAAAAGTTAGGAGGAAGTGGATAAGTAGAAATGGTGGGAGTGAATGGAGTATGCAACAACAAAGTAGAATCCAAGGATGGTGATGCATGGGAGGTGGCCTATTGTAACTTATGAATTTGAGCTTGAAGGTCATGATAAAGAGAAGTTAAGTCTTGGTTTCCAATCAGATGAGACCTTTCATACATGAGAAACTAGAGGCGGTGTAAAGTGGTTGGTAGGAGTAGGGACAAAAATGGGAACAATAGAAATAGGAGGAAGAGTAGAAGTAGGTGGTTGAGTGGCAACAAAAGTGGGTATGGCTGTAGAAGTGGTGAGTTCAACCAAGTTAGTAGCTTCCTCATGAGAACATGTAAAAGTAAATCTAGATCTTGTGGATGCTCAAGTGAGGTGATCATTGATGGCCTTAAGGTGAGCTTCAGTAAACTCCTCATGAGAGTGAGCCATGGCAAGAGAAGAATAAACCCTAGAATGAAATATGGAAGAAAGGAAAGTCCTAGAAGCATGAATGGTCGAGTCGGGTTCACCAAAATGATTAACTAAAATTGGACTAAACTAGGTAGTATGAAGATAGTTAATCTAAGCTATGAACATCTATACTAAAGTAAATAAATGTAGTAAAAAAGTATTCTAATGATCTAAGAAAATATGTAAAATGAAATACTAAACCCTAATGTGTAAGAGAGAAGAGGAAAGAACTCAACTGATAACAAATGTTTGTCAAATAGTGTCACATAAGTAACTGGATAAATCAGAAGTAGGAATGACTATGTCGGGGTCCCACAGAGGAAAAATATAGGTGATATGGCTAGAATGGAGCATATGGGAGAGGACTAGGGTGCCCACAGCACTCTAGTAAGCAAAAAAGGCACCCTGGTCTAGGAAAAAGGTCCAAAATTGGTCTCATAGGTCCTGGAGATGATTGATAACCTTCGTTGCTTGTCACATTAATTTTCCTGTACTACACTGAATGCTCCAAATATTCCAAGAGGAAGAATAACATGCAAAAGATCCAAAAGAAAGTATCAAAACCCTAAAAAAATATGCAAATGAATGGGTTAGATCGACCTTAGCTCATTGTACCGAAAAGTGACAAGCGAGCGTGGGAATCTACGAGTAACTCTTCGCGTGCACCGACCTCCCGAGGTCGTGCCGAGATAGCCGGTGGGGATGGAATATGCGTGGGATTCAAACAAACTAGTTGGGCGCGAGTCTAATGTCTTCGACACGCACTAATGAAATTTTTTGAATCTAAGGCAAAGAAGGCCCTTCTAACTTGGACTGGTGTGATAGATCGATCAGCAAGGATGACTACTCGAAGGCTCCAATCAATATCGAGTTCTGGCGTGATTCGATCTATGGGTTGTGGAATACGTGGAAAATGACCTAGGATAGTTTCGTGTATATCTCCAGATAAGGTCATATGGTGGATAATGAATACAATTGACTCTACGGATGATTCTCTAGCCTAGTCCAGAATTCTCTAGCTTTGTTAGCATATCTCAGCAGAGATAGTTGTTCGATGATGATGGGTGGAAGTGGAGTGGACTGGAATACTAGTGTGCGTAGGCCAGTGTCTATATCTGATTGACTTATGGATTCGTTAGGCTACGGGATTTGTGGATCACAACCGTAGATTCTTGGTTGTTGCGGTCCTACTATGGTCATGTACGAAATCAAGTCCTAATCCCTAGTATCTAGTAATCGTATGCTTTCTCAGCTTCTACGTTTAGACTCAATAACTGTGTGATTTTCTTAGAATATCTTACAGGCGTTCGTGCAACCTGGATTCTTAAACTAGTATCTATGTCTATGAGAGTTTCTCCTACATCTGGCTGTGGGACCAAAGGATCATAACCAAAGGTTTGTTCTCTTTCGAACCCTTCTACAGTCATGTGAATTTTCACCTAGGGTAATCTATAGTTCGGATGATTTGACCAAAACGTGTGTGCTTGGTCATCTTCTATATTTAATCCTCTCAACTGAGAGTGATCCAGTCGTAAATCAGTTGTTGTTTGGAAGACTTGTATTCTAAGGTTCTGGTCTATGTCAACTATTCTTTGTGACAAGGTTTGGTTGAGGCACGATTGGCTCAAATACGTATTCCCTGGGCTCCCTAGGTCCCGTGATTGTCATACACAACAAAATGTAAATCTAACTGTAGTAAAGAAAATTCTAACTATGTGGAATAAATCTAAAACATATATAACTTCTATTTTTCTATGAGACTTTCTAAGAATTTAAGAAAAACAACTATTTAAATGTATCTAGAAATAAAAATAAATAACAATTTAAAACAAACAAGATAACAAAGTGTAGTTATTTCCGGGCAATTTGTAGATTTATTTATCTAATCTATCTGCAAGATTCTTGATCCTACCTCAAAAGCGAGGAGTGAATCATAGTTTCTCGAAACTATCAATCCTCATGACTTCCCTGACAATATCGAGAATAGAATTTACTGAAATGAAGCAATTATCTACTCTATTTGATATGATTCTAACTAGAAATTTGAAAGCTAGAACTTGGATTCCGCAGAACAGTGGCGAATCCGATGGTGTGTGTGATCTTGTCCCCTCAGTGTGATCTCCTCATTCTTTCGTATTCTCGTGGATCTAGAAAAGCGTGTAATGCTAGCATCAACAGAAGTAGATATTGGGACAAAGGCAGCTCATAATGCAGACTGAATATAATGCGAGTAGGAGAGGGATAGCGCAAGAGTACAGAGCTTGGCTTATGCAATTCCTAGCGGGATTTACTGCGAGTCATGCAACATAAAGCGTCAGAACCTGAAACTATCCTGTTTGAAGAGAAAAACCTGTAACTTTAATGGCTTCCTAAGCTATTCTACTCCAATGGATTAGGTGAAATAATAGTACTGCCTGCACAAGATGGGTATGTGGCTTACCAACAGCTAAACAATGTTAACCAAGCATGCAAGGAATTAAAACTATGGCTTCTAAACAGAATAAAAGACTGAACTGTGAAAATCAGAGCATGAAAATGAATGAGGGGCAGACCATTTGCTTGTGCACAAACAATTTACTTATAGCTTTTCATTCACCCAAAGATCAAAACCAAACTGAACTCTAAAACAATAAACAATGGCCAAACACTATTCCAGGGGACCAAAAACATAAATGCAAGCCTAAGTCGGCAAGGAAAGCTGGTGAAAACGTTGATTTTTACGTGAGTCGCGTTAAAACACTTTCTAGAAAATGCGTAAAGGACCGCCGCTCTGAGTAGGGCGGCGGTTACAGGACCGCCGCCCTGATCAGGGCGGTGGTCACGAGACCGCCACCCATGCAGGGCGGCGGTTTCATCACTGAAGAGCAAAAAGGCCAAGAAAAGAGAGGAAAAAGGAAAAACAAAGGACGCGGGGGCTAAGCGGGGCATGCGGGATGTTAACGCACACTCGGAGAGCTTTTCCGGATCCCGAACACCTTGCGAGGAGACCTGTATCATCATTGGGGCACTTGTTACACTATTTCGGTAGTACAGTACCTTACAATTTTGGGTACATACATATTGCCCCCTCGGAGAAGCGTTTTAGCCATGAAGAGGCGTAAAACGGTGGGTCCAAGTATGGCAGTCCGAAATGGGAAATTAGAAGTTATACCTAACACGTCGTGTGTTGAAATGATGCCATCCAAAATTCCCGCTACCTACAAAATGAAAAGAGAACTCAAGTGCAGATAGACACAATAGTTCGAAAAATAAACACTAAGAATAATAGGGAATGAGAACGTACCATTTGTGCGGGGATAGGAACTTACCTCCATCAGCGCTCCAAACCTGTGGAAAAAAGTCATTTTAAAAATGAAACAAAGTGCTATATATATGAAAGTGGGCCCATTTTCCTATTCATTTGCGTGAGTCGATTTGGTTGATTTTGAGCTCTGGGACCCACGGTGATAGTTTCTTATGAGAGTAGAGTCGAAACGTTCGCAGCGAGATCGTGATCATGCCTCCACGTGCGGAACATCGACCTCAGCGATCACAGGTTAGTTTTCTTCAGTTTATTGTTTTTCCCCCTTAATTTTGAAATGCTAAATTCTTTGCAATGGGGGGGGTATTTTTGAAAATGCTAGTGTTAACAAGTCCACCTAGGGGGTGCCTATTGGGTAGGTTTTATTTTTAGGTTAAAAGGCCGTTTTTGCACTTTTTAAGCCCTTTTAGGTTAAAAACCCGCTTGGGTTTTCGGACCACGACCGCCGCCCTGGCCGTGGTGGTGGTTACATGACCGCCTCCTGTTCAGGGCGGTGGTTACACGACCACCACATTTAAGGCGGCGGTTACAAAATGGCCTCCTACTGGGGTGGTAAGAGAGGAGTACATACGATGGAGCAGAGAGAGAGAGAGTGTGATTGGCTCTCAGGGGTACTAGATGCCCTCTCACAAGACGAGGAGGACACACTTCAGAGGGCTGGTATACTGCGCATATCACGCGTGCCTCATGTTGCACCATCTAGTCACATCCTTTATGACTTATTTTCTTACTGGGATGTAGATTGGAACACTTTCCGATTGCCAGGGGTCCATGGCGAGTGGACCATTACATTAGAGGACGTCTACCACATTCTAGGGGTCCTGATTATCGGGAGGCGACTCACTTTGGAGACAGCAGGCACACGGGCATAAATTGCATAGTGGGTGACTTATATGGGAGATGCAGCCATCTCCATGGGGTCAAAGAAGGGGGTGAGAGTTCGATCCATTCCTTCTTTGCCCATCCCCGTATTTCGACAGGCCATCATGGGGATCCTTGCCTCGAGATTGATCGGGGACAAGGGAGGGGACACATTGTTATACTGCTGGGCCCCCATTATTGCACAGATAGAGGGGCATGGCTAGATATACACTTGGGGAGTAGACATTCTTGGGACCACCTACCATGATCTATACAGGGTGGTCCATTTACAGGGACAGTCATTGAGCCACCCGACTCTAGTCATGAGTTGGGTTTATGAGCATTTCATCCCTTATGGTAGGGGTGTGGAGGTGGCAGATCCTGGAGCTGTTAGGGCAGCAGATGGATAGACATGTCGGTGCTTAGAGCACCTCATCAGCCAGTTGCCTCCCTGACTACTACCGACATGGAGGTGACACCGTATCAGACCATGGCGGGCATATGGGGTGAGGAGACTCTTACCTTGATCTCCTACTCCACCACAGGGCAGCTTATCGATCGAGTGGGATGAGTGGAGGTGCACCCCTTTGGCCGAGTTCCTCAGCAGTTTGGCCTACCATACATGGGTATGCTTCCCCAGTGGCACCAGTTTATAGATCAGTTCGCGAGGCCAGAGGGGGGCCTAGAGGCCGAGGTTGGACAGTGATTACTCCTGGAATTCCTATTGCGCAGCCAGGAGGATAGTTTGTGCTAGAGGGAGAGCCGGTGCGCCTCGGGCACCTTTGCTTCAGATTGCTGCGGGTCCTGCTCATAGCAGCGATGACCCTATTGATATCGACTCTGAGTCTGAGGAGTTCACAGAGGGAGGGACAGAGGAGGAGACAGAGGACAACGATCCTGAGTGGCATGACACTTAAGACATTATGCAGGTAGAGAGGGCTGAGCAGAGCGTAGAGAGGGATGCTCTAGTTTCTGAGGAGCCCCTCTCCCAGGGCCATGGTGGAGAGGATGAGTCCGTTGCAGGGTGACATGTTGCTCCTGCCACAGGAGCAGCCCCTCAGTTGGCAGCGGCATCCGTGGCAGGTGCCGGCCCCAGTGACCCATCTTGGAGGCCTGGTGTTTCGAGTAAGTTACCCTTTCCCCTTTTTAATGTTTATTTGTAGGATCTCCTTAGTTGCTATTTTGTATCTTTTAGCCTCTTGCTTAGTTTCTAATTCGTTTTCTCCTTTGTTTGCAGAGACTATTGATGAGTGGCGGGATTTGATCCGTAGGGTATGTACTGATTCCCTAATGATCCCCATGGATAGGACGCGTGCGAGAGTGTCGTAGATCTTTGGGGAGCCTTGATAGTCGGTAGGCATACCGATGTTTTTGCTCTAGTCTGGCATGTGGCCAGGATGGTAGCGACCCTTCGCACCAAGCTAGCGGGCTATAGGACGGCTGAGCATCTTATGAGGAGCCGTTCTCGTAGTGAGACCGTGGATGCTCCTCGGGATCTTGAGCCCTCCGTACATTCAAAGCGCCGGCGTAGCCGGAGTCCTAGGCGTGGGTGTGCACCTTCGGAGGGGTCACGTAGGGATTGAGAGGCCACTTGGCTCTCGTGTATTTTGTATTATATATTTCTTTGTATATCACGGGCTCTTTGAGCATTTTGACCATGCTTAGTGCATGATGGCATTGTATATAAACGTTGATCATTTATATATATGCATTTGTTTTGGATCAAAATCTTGGCACTTATGGTTTCCTTTCTATTTCTAGTTTCTTTGTGTATACTACGATGTATGTTTATATGCTTTTTAGAATGTATGCAATGGAGAACAAATGATGCAAATGTTTGTTTCCTTTTGTATTTCATGATGCTGATATATGATAATGTAGATACAATGTGATTTTGAATCTTAGCTTCCGTAAGCAATTTTTGATATCTCATGTTTGTTTTGCAAAGTGATGAATATAACCAGTATGATGAACAGATTAACTTGCCCCACTCCTAACTCCACGCAACTAGTAAGATGCGAGGGCTCATCACCGAGAGCTAGAAAGGGCACAAGTTATGAGGTGTAGTTGAAATGATAGTGATGAAAGACAGACAAAGCTTTAGTGGAACCAAATTGGAAGCTACAAGCTTACTCTACCTAAGTGACTTCATAGTTTAGAATGCAACTTACTTTGCGGTTTATCTAGACTTAGATCCGTAGATGGCCACATAGTAGACAAAATCTAGGTTTTTAGGATTTTAACTCTCTTGGAATTTTGAACATCTGATTCATTTGTTTTTGACTCAAAGTTTCAAAGTTTTGAATTGTTTTCATATGATCATTTGCATTTATTTGTCAAGAGGACCCCCTACACTTTGCCCCATGCTACTAGTAAGAAGCGTGGGTTTATCACCGTGGGCAAGGTATAGGTGAGTAAGGGCATTTCCATCCCTTCCCAACCCTACGTCACTAGTAAGAGATGCAAGCTCATCACCGAAGGTTGGTGGGGCAAGGAAATGTGTAAAATTAAAATTTTCTATTTAATCACTTTTTGACTTGTTTATTTGAGTAAAATGTCAGTATGCGTTTATTTCCAAAGAGATATACATATGGGATAGATGTGACACCATGAAGCTTCTAGAACAGACCATAGGTAAGACACCTGCCCTAAGAAGAAATCAAAGTGAGAATAAACTTGCAGATCTTGGTATGGTTACCGTTAAGGCTTTGTCATGCCTGACTTTATTTGATAAAAGATTCTGAGATAATTTGATGATATCATGAAAATGGAGAGGTATGATTAAAGAGTTTATGCCAACAACATCATGAGTTTGCTGTGAATTGCTTTGAGAATAGATTCCTTGATCACCATTTATGTAAGGAACAGGTGGACAAAATGATCTTAATCTATATGAAGATGCAATGTAAATATATATAAGTAGTGCAAGCTGCTTATGCGTAAAACCGCTTGAGGTGAAGGGAATGACTGTTTCACCAAATTCCTCACCTTCTAGCGTACATAAGAGGTATGCACCATTTCCGTAATCCTTCATGACTTGGTATGGGCCTAACCATTTGGGCCGGAATTTCCTTCCTTCGCCGGTCTTCTTGTCGATCCGGCTGTCTAGTCTTAGAACTAGATCCCCTTCGTATATATCGCGTTCATAGACCTTCTTGTTGTACTGCCGGCACATCCGGTCAGCATAGATTCTATGTCGCTGTTTAGCATCTAACCTAGTTTCATCTAGGCTTTCTAGTTGAGAAAGACGTGCTTCTCTGTAAGCATCTTCATCCAGAATCCCTTGTAATGAAATGCGGAGACTGGGTATTTCAACCTCGAGTGGGAGAACTGCCTCTGCCCGAATACTAGTGAAAAAGGCGTTGCTCCCGTGGGTGTTCTTATTGAGGTTCGGTGGGCCCACAAGGCTGGATATAATTTCAAATGCCAATCTCGTTTGTTTTCTTTCACAGTTTTAAGAAGAATGGCTTTCAGTGTCTTGTTTGTCGCCTCAGCCTGTCCGTTGGCTTGAGGGTAATACAAGGAAGCCGTATGATGGCTTATCTTAAATTTGTTGCATAGTTCGTGAACCTCTTCATTCTTAAAAGAAGTTCCATTATCGGAGATAATGATTTGCGGGATACCATATCTGTAAATGATTTGGTTTAAAATGAACTTGGCGATTACAGAACCAGTACAGTAGTAAGAGGCATAGCCTCTACCCATTTGGTAAAATATTCAGTGGCCGTGATTATAAAATTGTGGCCATCTGTAGACGAGGGAGAGAATTTCCCTATCAAATCCAGGCCCCATGTAGAAAAGGGCCATGGAGTAGCGATTGGTTGCAGAGCTTGTGCCGGCATATGAATCTCATGGGAGAATTCTTGGCACTTATGACACCTGCGTACAAACTCTATTGCGTCATGTTCTAGAGTGGGCCAGAAATAGCCCATTCGATGTATTTTTCGAGTGGTGGCATGGCCACCGAAGTGGCCTCCACATATTCCACTATGGGATTCATGGAGAATCTTCTTGGATTCTTCTGTGTCGACACATCTTAGGAGCATTCCATCGAATGCTTTTCGATAGAGCACTTGCTCTATAATGACGTACTTGGCTACGATAATACGTAACCACCTTCTTTGTTGTAGTGTAACTCCTTCTGGGTACGTATGGTCTATGATATAGTTAATGATATCAGTGTACCAGGGACACCCAGAGATAGAGGGTCGGGTTTCGATGTAGTATACGCACTCATCTGGAAAGTCTAAATCTACTAAATCACCTCCATCTAATGGGTTATCAGCTAACCAATCCACAATGATTTGTCCCTTAACTGACTTCTGATTTACAAACATTAATTTGAATTCTCCCATTAAGGTTATAAAACGTCCAGCCTTTTTAGACAATGACCCTTGTGTGAGGAAAGTTCGTAAGTGGTCCGTTTTTACCATGACCCTCGTTTCTTGATTCAGCATATAGTGTCTTAAGCGTTTAGTAGCAAAGACTATGGCAAGGCATTCTCGTTCTTCCTATGTATAACGTGTTTCATAGTCAAGTAACGTTCGACTAATGAAATAAATCACACGTTCTCTTTTGTCATCGTCCTCTTGGGCCAACATACAAGCTAATGAGACATTGGTAGCTCGTGAATATAGAATTAACGGGTGATCTAGCTTAGGTGGCATTAGCGTAGGTGGTGACAACAGGAAACACTTAACTGCATCAAAGGCTTCATTGCAGTCTTCGGTCCAATCAATGCTATAGTCTTTCTTGAGTAAATTGTTGATTGGATGAACGGTGAAGCTCAAGTCTGGGATGAATCTTCGTATTGCACCCAGCTTTCCGAGAAATGACCTGATTCCAGATTCATTCGAAGGTGGGACCATTTCGAGGACAGCCCAAATTTTGGTTGGATCAACATCTATCCCTCGTGACGATATGATGTAACCTAGGAGCTTTCCTCCTGTTACGCCAAAGACACATTTTTCTGGATTTAGTGTGACTCCGTATTCTATTAGGCGTGAAAGAATGACGTGGAGTACTTCTGGATGGTCACAATGCTTCTTGGCCTTAGCCAACAAGTCATCTACATAGGATTCCATGATTTTATGAATTAAATCATGGAATATATATGTCATAGCCCGCTGGTATGTAGCACCAGCGTTTTTGAGACCGAATGGCATAACAGCGTAGCAATAGGTTCCCCAAGGAGTTATAAATGTAGTTTTAGCTTGATCTTGCTCAGATATTTTGATTTGATTGTATCCCGAGAATCCATCCATGAGAGACAAAAGTTCAAATCCAGTTGTTGCATCAACAATGACATCGATAGATGGTAACGGGAAGTCGTCCTTAGGACATGCTTTGTTGATGTCTCGGAAATCTATGCAGATGCGTATCTTTCCATTCTTCTTGAGAACGGGAATGATGTTCGATACCCATTGGGAGTAGTCGACTGGCTTGATAAATCCTACTTGGAGGAGTTTTATTACTTCCTCCTTTACCATGAGAGCTACCTTGGGCTTCATGGGTCTGGATTTTTGTTTAACTGGCTTTGCATCTGATTTAGTGATGAGGTTGTGCACCGCAATGTGGGGTGTGACTCCTGTCATCTCCTTATAATTAAATGCAAATGCCTTCTGATGTTCTTTGAGGATCCGAGTGTGTATCTCTACTTCTTCTGGGGTTAAGGATGATCCTAGTTTCAAAATCCTTGGTTCATCTTCTGTCCCGATGTTGACATCGATTGTTTCCTCAATTAAAGAGGCGTTACCCTCTTCAAACTCAGGTGGTGCTGGAGGCAAATCCAAATCATCCCCATTTTCTACTGCGTATATGCTAGGTTCCATTTGTGAGGGGAGATCCATCATGGGATTTCCGAAATAGGAAGACGAATGTGGAATCAAGGACAAATCTAGCATATGATAGGAGAGATGTAGTGCTGCATAGGTGTTTAAGTAATCCAAAGTGGCCATGTCACTATCAACATGGTCTAGGATGGTAGATTCACTTCCGCTTGAAAGGGGATTTGTCATTGTTTTTATCAATGATTCATCACGAATGGACACCGTGAAATGAGTATCTTCTAACTCATTGCTTGGAGTAAAACGTGATGCTGAAGTTGCTATTGAATCGGCGAGAAAATTTTCTCTCGGGATCACTTCAATGGATATGAAGTTAAACACCTTGCTTAAATCTAATACGGCTTCTTTGTAAAGCTGCAAGTGTTCGGCTTTGGTTTCGTATACTTCAGAAACCTGGTTTGTCACTAATTACGAGTCTCCTAAGACTCTGATGTTATCAATACCAATTCTTTTGGCTAAGGTGAGGCCAAGGAGGAGGGCTTCGTACTCAGCGCCATTGTTTGTGCATTCAAAATTTAGCTTAAAGGCAAATGGTAGGACTTTCTCTTCGGGTGAAGTAAGAATTATACCTGCCCCCGCTCCATAACGACATTTAGCTCCATCGAAATGGAGAGTCCAATACTTAGTCGGGAGTATAGACGTTGGGGTATCTGCTGCGTTTGTGCACTCCACTTCTACCATGCAGAGATCCTCTGATGGAAGGGAACCAACACCTAGTGAATATCCTATGCCTACTGAATCAAATGGTAAGAACATTGGTAAATCTTGTTCTATTAACTCAATGATTTTTGCAGTAGTCCCTAACGATACCATTTCTTTAGCCTTATCTTTGGGGGTTGGGGTTGTTTTGGCTATGCTGATAGTTTCAAGATCCGTTGTAGGTACCAACTTCTCCTCTGGTTTTGGGTCAGTGGGTTTATTAAGTTGGTTTGTTGGAAGTTCAAATTCTGAGTGCACACCTGGTCTTTTCTTTAAGTCAGCTAGGTGTATATCGAAAGGTTTTGGATCACCTTTGGCTACAAATACCTTTCCTAGATGCAGGAATCTTACTTCTTGGAATAAAGTAGAAGGGATTGCCTTCATTCGGTGTATCCATGGTCGGCCAAGGATCATATTATAATTAGTTTCCCGATCTATAATATAAAACTCAGTCAGGATTGTTTTGGGTCCTAAGGTGACCGGTAGTATTATAGTTCCTATCGAAGTGGCTTTAAGGCTATCATAGCCTCTCAATGTATTTCGAGTGGTGGAACAGTTTGTTTCCCCATATCCTAGTTTTTGGAGGAAAGAGAAGGGGACTATGTTAACTGCGGCCCCATCATCAACCATTGCCTATTTTACATAGTTATTATAAACCCATACTTGTAAGTGTAAGGTTGGATCACCTCGGCATGCAATCTCAGCATCTGTAGGCATTTTACTTATTTCGAATATAAATTTGACATCCTTGTCCGGCTGCCCCGGAGGGTGGATATCAAAATCTACGTGATTTACTTGTGTTTCAAGAGGTGGAGTGATGTTAATTAGATGACCTAAACCTAATGCTTCTAAAAGAGCAGCTCTGTGAGTAGGAGAGTTCTTTAGTAAGTCCAAAAATGAAATGTGTGAGAAGGTTTTTGTTAGGTCATTAATTAAATCATAGGCACCTACGGGTTTTTTTACTTATTTTTGACTCTTATCTATTTCTGGTAGATGACTTGGGCTTGGTTGAGAGAAATACTCTCGTGTTCTTGTTATAGCTTCGATAGGTAGTTCAGCGTCTAGTTCTACCAAACCGACTATCTTGGGTCTCGGTTGATTTCCTAATTGTGGCGCAACTGATGGATTTAGTGAAGTCGAGGCTTCATGATCATTGTTTCCCGTCATTGCACCCTTGTTCATCCCAGTTAGATTCAGCCTGTTGCTATCATGATTTGGGAGTGGATCGTTAAAGATTTTGAGGGGAGCATTCTGAGGGGAAACTGCCCCTGCGAGCGTGTTTGGTGGCGGTGACACGGGATCTGCCAAAAACAAATCTGTGAAAAACTGTCTTTGTTCTTCTAGCAAACGTTGCATGAATTTGTTGTAGTCACGGCACGTTCTAGTATCGTGACCTCGAATCTTGTGGAAACCACAATATGAATTGGGATTGTAATTCCTGTTTTGTTGGTTTGGTGTATATTGTGGCCTAAAATTCTGATCAAACTGTTGCCTATTAGGATTAAAGTTTTGCATTTGTTGTTTTTGGTTTTGATAACCAAATGAGTTTTGGCTTGGCCCTTGTATGGGATTTTGCCATTTTGTTGTTGTTGTGGATGGTTAAAATCCACTGTATTGATTGTCGGGGTGAAGTTGTTGTTTCGTTGGTTGTTTGTTTGTGATGGAGTATTGACAACATTTACCTTCTTGGGCTGGTCGGTTACTCCATCCGTTGTTACACCCCGATTTTTGTTAAGGATTTTAGGTCCCTGATTGACATTTGTGGTAGTGGGATAATTTGTAGTGTTCTGATTGGGGGTGATTAACCTCTCGTTTGCTCCATATGTTTTACGGCCACTATCTATCGCTGCTTGATCTATTTGAAGAGTGCTCTCGAGTACTTCATCATACGTTTTTAGTGGGAACTTCTGGACTTCTTCCTTCACTCTTTCTTTGAGAGAATGAAGGAATAAATCACATAGTTCCATCGATCCATATTTGGAGCACTTGTCGAGGAATAAAGGATCTGTACACCACCTTTGGATGAAATAGGTGACAAATTTGTTGTGTTCTTGTTTGATGTGCAAGAATTCCCTGATTCCTGTTCTTAACAATTTGTTCATGTCGAATGCCTTAATGAAATCTGATACAAGTTGTTTAAATGAATGGATGGAAGCCTCAGGTATTCTATAATACCAATCAAGAGCGATGCCTTCAAGGTTTTGGGAATATTTTGAAGAACAACCCAATCCCAAGGAGTAGTTCGCGTATGGCTGTAGTGTAAGCTTTGATATGCACGTTTGGATCTCCCTTGCCTTTGTACTTGGGTAAATCAAGAAAAGGTCTTGGAAGCATGACGCTTCGTATGGTGAAGTCTAAGGGCTCTTTCAGATATTCTGAATAAGTCCCTATTGCATAGGTTTCGACCATTGATGGTGGTTCTTTGAGGAGTGGTGGTGGGATGGGTTGTTGATACGGCATAACGTATGCATTGGCAGGGGCATAGGGAAGTCCCTGTGTTTGAGCAAACATGCCGGGAGAGGAGAACATATCTCCTTGTGGTGATTTGGAGTACATGTTTAAGTATGACGGGGTATTGTCTAGTAATGGATTGTTTGATACTAGACCGGGAAGAATGGTGTTAGAGATGATGGGCCTTGTTGGCGTTTGTTGTGGATACTGAGGAGGCATGCCTAACGTGCCTACTCCTGTGAGGAGATCTACTTGGCCAGGGTGGTATGGAGGATTGGAACTTCCTGCTTGCATGAACTGAGAATTTTGACTTGCTTGAGCAAGTTCTAACCCTCTCACTTTTTCTACTAACGTTGAAATGACTTCATTTGGTGAAGTCACGGTGCTTTGCCTTAGCGGCATTTGTTGTATACCCTGGTGTTGTATAGGCATGTGATATCCTGCTATGAACTGATCGCTATCTTGCCAAGTTTCTCTGAGAGTATTTCCTATATGTAGTGGCATAGAGGTATTTTCTTGAAAAGAGACCTCGGGTTGTATTTGTAAACCTCCTATAGGTGGGTAGATACCCCGGGAGCGTTGTTCACTCCTAGGATAACGTATTGACTGTTCATCATCTAAGACCAGGTATGGGTCTGATTGTCTACTAATTTGTGGTCTAAACAATACCTGAGGAGATGATCCAGATTCTCCGGTGAACGTCATATTGTTCGAGCCTGAAGGCGGCTCTGTTTGTTGCGTTCGAGGGGTTTGATCTAACTCCTCAGCTTGAAAAGATGAATTATATCTGATTCTTGGAGTTTGTGTTGACAACTGATTAGTTGAGTAGTTGTCCCCCCATACCGAGAGTGAGGGTGATGATTGCCTATTTTGTTGGGCGTAGTATGCCTCAAGACCCAAGAGGGGTCTGCCATATGCATCGAATCCCGACATATTTGGGGGGTATATGAATACCCGCAGAATAATGGGAAGGAGCGAAGGTGATTTGTGAAGGGCTAAAGAAGCGGAGAAGATGAAAAGTAAACTAAACTTGGAAGAACACGTGATACTATGACTCCGAATTAGAAAGTAGGAAGTTTACGTCAGCTTCAATAATTTTTTTGTTTCACGTCATGTTCACAAATTTTGTACGCCGGAAAAGTGACAAGCGAGCATGGGAATCTACAGGTAACTCTTCCATGTACCCGACCTCCGAGGTCGTGCCGAGATAGCCGGTGGGGATGGAATATGCGTGGGATGCAAATGAACTAGTTGGGTAGTCTAATGTCTTTGACACGCACTAATGGAATTTGTGAATCTAAGGCAAAGAAGGCCCTTCTAACTTGGACTGGTGTGATAGATCGATCAGCAAGGATGACTGCTCGAAGGCTCCAATCAATATCGAGTTCTGGCGTGATTCGATCTATGGGTTGTGGAATACGTGGAAAATGACCTGGGATAGTTTCGTGTATATCTCCAGATAAGGTCATATGGTGGGTAATGAATACAATTGACTCTACGGACGATTCTCTGGCCTAGTCCAAAATTCTCTAGCTTTGTTAGCCTTTATGGAAAGTTGTTTAATGATGATGGGTGGAAGTGGAGTGGACTAGAATACTAGTGTGCGTAGGCCGGTGTCATATATCGATTGACTTATGGATTCGTTAGGTGCAGGAATTATGGATCACAACCATAGATTCTTGGTTGTTGCAGTCTGTTATGGTCATGTACAAAATCAAGTCTTAATCCCTAGTATCCAATAATTGTATGCTTTCTAAGCTTCTACGTTTAGACTCAATAAGCGTGTGATTTTCTCGGAATATCTTACAGGCGTTCGTGTAACCTGGACTGTTAAACTAGTATCTATGTCTGTGAGAATGTCTCCTGCATCTGGCTGTGGGACCAAAGGATCATAACCAAAGGTTTGTTCTCTTTCGAACCCTTCTACAGTCATGTGAATGTTCACCTAGGGTAATTTGTAGTTCGGATGATTTGACCAAAACGTGTGTGCTTGGTCATCTTCTATATTTAATCCTCTCAACTGAGAGCTGATCAGTTGTAAATCTGTTGTTGTTTGGAAGACTTGTATTCTAAGGTTCTGGTCTATGTCAACTATTGCTGTGACGAGGTTGGGTTGAGGCACGATTGGCTCAAATACGTATTCCCTGGGCTCCCTAGGTCCCGTGATTGTCATACAAAACAAAATGTAAATCTAACTGTAGTAAAGCAAATTCTAACTATGTGGAATAAATCTAAAACATATATAACTTCTATTTCTCTATGAGACTTTCTAAGAATTTAAGAAAAGCAGCTATTTAAACGTATCTAGAAATAACAACTAAATAACAATTTAAAACAAACAAGATAACCGAGTGTAGTTATTTGCCTGTGCAATTTGTAGATTTATTCTAAACAAATAAAATAGCTTATCTAATCTATCTGCAAGATTCTTGATCCTACCTCAGAAGTGAGGAGTGAATCATAGTTTCTCAGAAACTATCAATCCTCACAGCTTCCCTGGCAATATCGAGAATAGAATTTACTGAAATGAAGCAATTATCTACTCTATTTGATATGATTCTAACTAGAACTTTGAAAGCTAGAACCTGGATTCCGCAGAACAGTGGCAAATCCAATGGTGTGTGTGATCTTGTCCCCTCAGTGTGATCTCCTCGTTCTTTTGTATTCTCGTGGATCCAGAAAAGCGTGTAATGCTAGCATCAACAGAAGTAGATATTGGGACAAAGGCAGCTCAGAATGCAGACTGAATATAATGCGAGTAGGAGAGGGATAGTGCAAGAGTACAGAGCTTGGCTTATGTAATTCCTAGCAGGATTTACTGCGAGTCATGCAACATAAAGCATCCAGAACCTGAAACTATCCTGTTTGAAGAGCAAAACCTGCAACTTTAATGGCTTCCTAAGCTATTCTACTCCAATGGATTGGGTGAAATAACAGTACTACCTGCACAAGATGGGTATGTGGCTTACCAACAGCTGAACAATGTTAACCAAGCATGCAAGGAATTAAAACTATGGCTTCTAAATAGAATAAAAGACTGAACTGTGAAAATCAGAGCATGAAAATGAATGAGGGGCAGACCATTTGCTTGTGCACAAACAATTTACTTATAGCTTTTCATTCACCCAAAGATCAAAACCAAACTGAACTCTAAAACAATAAACAATGGCCAAACACTATTCCAGGGGACCAAAAACATAAATGCAAGCCTAAGTCGGCAAGGAAAGCTGGTGAAAACGTTGATTTTTACGTGAGTCACATTAAAACACTTTCTAGAAAATGCGTAAAGGACCGCCGCTGAAAGCGAGGCAGCGATTCATAGGACCACCGCCCGATCGGGCGACGGTTTCATCATTGAAGAGCAAAAGGCCAAGAAAAGAGAGGAAAAAGGAAAAACAAAGGACACGGGGCTAAGCGAGGCATGCGGGATGTTAACGCACACTTGGAGAGATTTTCCGGATCCGAACACCTTGCGAGGAGACTTGTATCATCATTGGGGCACTTGTTGCAGACTTTGTTCAAAGCATCTACAATACCTTACAATTTTGGGTACGTACAACTACCTAATAGTGGGCTTACTAACTAAGCCGTATACTACATTTTAGACACGGACGTATTTTTGGTGTGTGTGTTCATGCTGTTCCCTATGTTCTCTTGTTCAAATCACACTTTGTGAAATTCCGAGAAATAGATAAATGTAGAAAATGTAATAGAATTTGTGCATGGAATTGAATCAAGTCCCCCATGAAGTGTGATGTAGATGTCCTAGCTTGTGCCTTGATGATGTATCTATGTGGATGCCAATGCAATAGATGGATACAAATCTAGATGAGTGATAGTAGTAGATGATGCTATGTCCCTCATTATGGTCTCATAACTTTATATTTATAGCATTATCTCTCTCTAATTTCATAATTAACCCCAAAAATGCTGACCACAAGAAAGATAAAGATGTAAAATGGCTAGAAGAGGCCCAAAAAGTGGAGGGAAAGTGAAAAAGGGATGGGGTACCCCTGGTGGGACTAGGGCACCCATGGGTGCCCTATTACAAATCTAGTGCTCCATTGAGGCTAAAATAACGTAAAATTTTAGAAAATGGTTGGGCATATTGGTGTAATAGGTTGGAAATTATGAAATAAAATAAACATGATGGCCAAATGGTGAGGGTTAATTATTACTTTCTTCACTCAAGAACCTTCTAAATAGTAGTATGAGACTGGTATAAATAAATGTCTAAAGTGCATTATTTTGTGACAACAAAATTATCTAATAGTTTTGAAATCCATGCTAGTAGGATTTTTGGTCTTTCCACTTAAGGATCAATATAATAATGGTCAAGGCTATCTATTTACACTTTTTATGATCAATTCTCGCTTAATTTTTGGACTTCTATTCCACTTTATGTTTCTAATGATTATCTCCAAAATTGTGACTAAATTCGTATCACTATAGAACCTTATTCATCCCAAGCATGTCAATAAATTATATTTCCTACTCTTAGAATACTAAAAGTATATTAATTAATGTATTTGGGCCCAATTTATATAGTTATATCTATTTAGGCTAAGATGTAATGTGTTGTGGTTAGTTGTAGTCCATTGGTAGTGAACATCAATTTCTATGTCTACATTTTCAATAACCCAATTGGATTGTATGCTTTATTACATTCTAGGATAAAATATTTCATCCATTAGTGATAAACCTTACTATTCTCAGGCTTATTCCATTCTATTTGGTTAAAACAGTTAAACTTAACTCTTGGTGTTACATTTGTAACCCTAGTGTGCTTCTATTGGCTCACCCATTACATATGATTTTTCAATGTTATGGATCCATTTGTACATGCTCCCATGATTATAAAACCAAAATTTGATATGAGAGCACCAATTAGTAAGAGAAATGTACCCCATACAATGTAAGTGTTTACACCATTTTTCAGATTAATATATTGTTACAATGTGCACAACAATAAAAAGAATGTAAGATTAGGATACTAGGAGCTCTAATGATTAATTAACTTCTAACATTAATTTTACAACATCAAAATGATGTATTATTTCTTAAAATAAATGAATAATAGCTCAAACTAACAATAAGAAGATAAAAATAGCTATATAGGAATGTGCAAGAGATATATGGGTGCACATATTAGAGAGTTTGCAAGTGTAGATATTTGAGAAGATTCACTTCGATACTATGACTTGAAAGTTCCGTGGTGCATGATTGTACAACTTGGTCGAGATGTATAATCTAATCTTGCTCCTTCTATACGATAATAGGCACCTTCAATATTGTATTCTATAACTTTTGGGTCTCTCGCTGGCCTAAAATGTAACTCACTCTCAAACCCTAGTTGTGTCACAATCCTAAAATAATGGGGGTTCACTTATTATAAGTATGGTACATAATGTTCATTCAAAGATATTAAAGAATACTCTTAATGTTAGTTTATACCTTCAATTATTCAATTGATGATAAACCATCCCATTATATTATTAGATTGAAACTACCTCTTATTTTTTCCATACACGTTGCTTATCCATTTTTAGTTAAAATTTAATTTACCCTTTTTATTTCTACCATAATATATCAAATAGAAAATATATCATGTTTCCTACTCAATTATTATTTTTTAATACATATTTTCTCTAGAAAGATATTTTGAAACCATTAAGACATATTACCAATTACCTTAATGTTAAGATTTAATCATTTATCAATAATTATTCAAATAATTAAGATGGTGAAATAATATCATTTGTGTTAAAAAAATTACTCAATCCTAGTTTTCTACAATCTTATTATTTCTTGGTTAAGAATCTCTTAATTGAGATTTCCTTATTCAAAAAGAGATTAACGTTTAAATTTATGACCACACTCCTTTTGAAAATTTAAGGTATTTAATTTTAAAATTAGGGTTTAAATGTTTTAGTTTTATATTAAAATTAATCATACCTCTCCTCCGGTCCACCTCTCTAACCTAACCCAAATACTTAATTTAAGATATTATTAAATTAAACCCTTTCACACATAATTTCTACTAGTATATTGAATTTCATTTTATCAATTTTAATTACCTCGATATGAATGAATTTGGTAGGATATTTCCAAGATAATGAACCACCTATGCACAAAATCATCCATAATTAGCCAAATCACACCAAAAACCTATCCATGGGTGTAAGACCCTTCAAGAAGGTTAGTTTTTGGGTAAAAGTGCAATTTTTACACCACATATACAAAGAGGCCTCAAACCACATGTAGTTATCCACCTAACATGTAACATATATAAGTATACAACTAGTTAGAAACCCGAACCATTTTGATCGTGTGTTGGTATAACTGCGCTCTTGCTAATAGTTTTGAGTGAGGAACTTGGTGTGCTTAGAATTAAGGGAAGATAAAATCTTTGACCTAGTTGAGCACTTCTGAACTATAGTAGTGTTTGTTCTCATGGATTTGCATCAACTATAGGAATATTTAGGGACCCTTGAGTACCCTTTGTAAGTATGAGATAAAATTTCACGTGATTATATATTGAGTAAATGAGGTGATGTTATCATACTTATATAGCGTTATGAAGGTAAATTATTATGATAAGGAGGACCTAGGAAGATGAAAAGACTCAAAATTTTTAATGCATAAAAAATAGAGTTGGAAAATTTATTAGTACAGAAAATACATGTTGGATAAGACCGAATTATACAACCCGACCAAAATCTATGATTTTGAGAGAGAAGAGCTAAGTGAAATATAAAATTTGCATCTTAGAAAAATATTTTAGCATTGGTCTTATGTATTAATATTCATATTTTTTGACATATCTATAAAAATAAGTAAGTTATGAAATATATGACACATGCACTAAGTGGGGATAGGATGTGGGTGTCTAAGGTATTGTATCTTGCGCCGAAGCAGTGTAACAAGTGCCCCAATGATGATACAGGTCTCCTCGCAAGGTGTTCGGGATCCACTTTTTTCTTCTTTCCTTGGCCTTTTGATCTTCAGTGATGAAACCGCCGCCCTGCAGGGCGGCGGTCTCGTGACCGCCGCCCTGATCAGGGCGGCGGTCCTGTAACCGCCGCCCTGCTCAGAGCGGCGGTCCTACGCGCATTTTCCAGAACGTTCTTTTGACGTGACTCGCGTGAAATATCATGTTTCACCAGCTTTCCTTGCCGACTTGAGCATGCATTTATGTTTTTGGTCCCCTGGAATAGTGTTTTTCCTTTGTTTATTGTTTAGGAGTTCAGTTTGGTTTTGATCTTTGGGTGATTGAATTCCTATAAATGCATGGCTTGTGCTCAAACAAATGGCCTGATTTTGAGACTGATCTTTGCTCTCATCTCCTCATTTTAGTATTTTAGCTTGTTATCTTGTTTAGAAGCCATAGTTTCAATTCACTTGCATCTTTAGTTAGATTGCTTCAGCTGTTGGTAAGCCACATACCCATCTTGTGCAGGCAGTGCTGTTATTTCACCCAATCCGGTCTGAAGTTTGTCTCTGAATTTCTCTTTGCATTAGATTTAGCTATTATTTTGCTTAGAATACTTGTTTTAGTTCATTTGCATGCTCATTAGCATTGTCCAGTTGTTGGTAAGCCACATATCCAGCTTGTGCAAACAGTGTTGTTGTTTTATCCAATCCATTGGAATAGAATAGCTTAGGAAGCCATTAAAGTTGCAGGTTTTGCTCTTCAAACAGGATAGTTTCAGGTTCTGGTCACTTCATATTGCATGACTTGCAGTAAAATCCCGCTAGGAATCGCATAAGCCAAGCTCTGTACTCTTGCGCTGTCCCTCTCCTACTCACATTTTCGGTCTGCATTCTGAGTTGTCCTTGTCCCAATATCTACTCCTGTCGATGCTAGTATTACACGCTTTTCTGGATCCACGTGAACACGAAAGAATGAGGAGATCATACTGAGGGGACAAGATCACACACACCATCGGATTCGCCACTGTTCTGCGGAATCCAGGTTTTAACTTTCAAAGTTCTAGTTAGAATCATATCAAATAGAGTAGATAATTGCTTCATTTCAGTGATTCTATTCTCGATATTGCCAGGGAAGCTGTGAGGATTGATAGTTTCTGAGAAACTATGATTCACTCCTCACTTCTGAGGTAGGATCGAGAATCTTGCAGATAGATTAGATGAGCTATTTTATTTATTTAGAATAAATCTACAAATTACACAGGCTGATAACTACACTCGGTTATTTTGTCTGTTTTAAATTATTGTTTAGTTGTTATTTCTAGATACGCTTAAAATAGTTTGCTTTCCTTAATATTCTTGAAAGATTTCTTAGAAGAATAGAAGTTATATATATGTTTTAGATTTATTCCACGTAGTTAGATTTGCTTTTTCTGATTAGATTTACATTTTATTTTGTATGACAATCACGGGACCTCAGGAGCCCAGGGAATATATATTTGAGCCAATCGTGCCTCAACCAAACCTCGTCACAACAATAGTTGACATAGACCAAAATCTCAGAATACAAGTATTCCGAACAACAACAGATTTACAACTGATCAGTTCTCAGTTGAGAGGGTTAAACATAGAGGACGACCAAGCACACACGTTTTGGTCAAACCAACCAAATTACAGATTGCCCTAGGTAAACACTCACATGACTGTAGAAGGGTTCGAAAGAGAACAAACCTTTGGTTGTGATCCTTTGGTCCCACAGCCAGGTGCAGGAGACACTCTCACAGATATAGATACCAGTCTAAGGATCCAGGTTGCACGAACGCCTGTGAGATATTATGAGAAAATCACACAGTTGTTGGTCCTAAACATAGAAGCTGAGAAAGCATACGATTACTGGATACTAGGGATTAGAACTTGATTTCGCGCATGACCATAACAGGACCGCAACATCCAAGAGTCCATGGTTGTGACCCACAGATCTCACAGCCCAACGAATCCATAAGTCAATCAGATATAGACGCTGGCTTACGCACACTAGTATTCCAATCCACTCCAATTCCACCCATCATCATCGAACAATTGTCCTTACTGGATATAGCGGCTAACGAAGCTAGAGAATTCTGGACTAGGCCAGAGAATCGTCCATAGAGTCAATTGTTTTCACCATCCACCCTATGACCTTATCTGGAGACATACACGAAACTATCCCAGGTCATTTTCCACGTATTCCACAACCCATAGATCGAATCACGCCAGAGCTCGATATTGATTGGAGCCTTCGAGCAGTCATCCTTGCGATCGATCTATCACACCAGTCCAAGTTAGAAGGGCCTTCTTTGCCTTAGATTCACAAATTCCACTAGTGCGTGTCGAAGACATTAGACTGCCTAACTAGTTTGTCTGAATCCAACGCATATTCTACCCCCACCGGCTGTCTCGGCATGACCTCGAGAGGTCGGGTACGCGGAAGAGTCACTTGTAGATTCTCACGCTCGCCTGTCACTTTTTCGGCGTACAAAATTGGTGAACCCGACGTGAAACAAACGAAATTAGTGAAGCTGACGTAAAACTTCCTACTTTCTCACCCGGAGTCATAGTATCACGTATCCTTTCACAAATCACCTTCGTTCCTTCCCATTATTCTGCGGGTATTCATATACCCCCCGAATATGTCGGGATTCGATGAATATGGCAGACCCCTCTTGGGTCTCGAGGCATACTACGCCCAACAGAATAGGCAATCATCACCCTCGCTCTCAGTATGGGGTGACAACTATTCAACTAATCAGTTGTCAACACAAACCCCAAGAAATCAGATATAACTCATCTTTTCAAACGGAGGAGTTAGATCAACCCCCTCGAACACAACAAACAGAGCCTTCAGGCTCGAACAATATGACGTTTACCGGAGAATCTGGTTCGTCTCCTCAAATGCTACTTAGACCACAAATTAGTAGGCAATCAGATCCATACCTGGTCTTAGATGATGGACAGTCAATACGTTATCCTAGGAGTGAACAACGCTCCCGGGGCATGTACCCGCCTATAGGAGGTCTACAAATACAACCCGAGATCTCTTTTCAAGAAAATACCTCTATGCCACTGCATATAGGAAATACTCTCGGAGAAACTTGGCAAGATAGCGACCAGTTCATGACAGGATATCACGTACCTATACAACACCAGGGTATACAACAAACGCCGCTCAGGAAAAGCACCGTGACTTCACCAAATGAAGTCATTTCAACGTTAGTAGAAAAAGTGAGAGGGTTAGAACTTGCTCAAGCAAGTCAAAATTCTCCGTTCATACAAGCAGGAAGTTCCAATCCTCCATACCACTCTGGCCAAGTAGATCTCCTCACAGGAGTAGGCACGTTAGGTATGCCTCCTCACTATCCACAACAAACGCCAACAAGGCCCATCATCTCTAACACTATTCCTCCGGTCTAGTATCAAATAATCCATTCCTAGACAATACCCCGTCATACTTAAACATGTACTCCAAATCACCACAAGGAGATATGTTTTCCTCTCTCCGGCATATTTTCTCAAACACAGGGACCTCCTTATGCCCCCCCTACCAATGCATACTACTGCACTGCCGTATCAACAACCCATCCCACCACCACTCCCTCAAGCAACCACCATCAATGGTCGAAAGCTATGCGATAGGGACTTATTCAGAATATCTAAAGGAACCCTTAGACTTCACCATACGAAGCGTCATGCTTCCAAGACCTCTTCCTGATTTACCCAAGTTCAAGGGTGAGGGAGATCCAAATGCGCATATCAAGGCTTACGCTACAGCCATACGAGAATTACTCCCTTGGGATGGGGTTGTTGCTAAAATATTTCCCAAAACCTTGGAAGGCATTGCTCTCGACTGGTATTACAGGATACCTGAAGCCTCCATCCATTCATTTAAACAACTCGTGTCAGAATTCATCAAGGCATTCGACATGAACAAATTGTTGAGAACAGGAATCAGGGAATTCTTGCACATCAAACAAGAACACAACGAATCCGTCGCCCATTTCATCCAGAGGTGGCGTACAGTTCTTTATTCTTCGGCAAGTGCTCCAAACATGGATCAGATGGAACTATGTGATTTATTCCTTCATTCTCTCAGCAAAGAGGTGAAGGAAGAAGTCAGAAGTTCCCACTAAGAACTTACGATGAAGTACTTGAGAGCGCTCTTGAATAGACCAAGCAGCGATAGATAGTGGTCGTAAGACATATGGAACAAGCGGGAGGTTAATCACCTCCACTCAGAACACTACAACTATCACAAATATCAATCAAGGACCCAAAATCCTTAACAAAAATCGTGGGGTAACAACGGATGGAGTAACCGACCAGCCCAAAAGGGTAAATGTTGTTAATACTCCGTCACAAACAAACAACCAACGAAACAACAACTTTACCCCGACGATCAATACAGTGGATTTTAACCATCCACAACAACAACAACAACAACGGTGAAATCCCATACAAGGGCCAAGCCAAAACTCATTTGGTTATCAAAACCAAAGTCAAAACCAGAAACAACAAATGCAAAACTTTAATCCTAATAGGCAACAGTTTGATCAGAATTTTAGGCCACAATACACACCTAACCAACAAAATAGGAATTACAACCCCAATTCTTATTGTGGTTTCCACAAAATTTGGGGTCACGATACTAGAACGTGTCGTGACTACAATAAATTTATGCAACGCTTGCCAGAAGAACAAAGACAGTTCTTCATGATTTGTTTTTGGCAGATCCCGTCTCATCATCACCAAATACGCTCGCAGGGGCAGTTTCCCCTCAGAATGCTCCCCTCAAGATCTTTAACGATCCGCTCCCAAATCATGATAGCAATAGGCTGAATCCAACTGGAACAAACAAAAGTGCAATGACAGGAAACAATGATCATGAAGCCTCGACTTCATTAAATCCATCAGTTGCACCACAGTTAGGAAGTCAACCGAGACCCAAGATAGTCAGTTTGGTAGAATTAGACGTTGAACTACCTATCGAAGCTATAACAAGAACGCGAGAATATTTCTCTCAACCGAGCTCAAGTCATCTGCCAGAAACAGATAAGAGTCAGCAAATAGTAGAAAAACCCGTAGGTGCCTATGATTTAATTAATGACCTAACAAAGACCTTCTCGCACATCTCATTTTTAGATTTACTAAAGAACTCTCCTCCTCACAGAGCTGCTCTTTTAGAAGCATTAGGTCTAGGTCATCTAATTAACATCACTCCACCTCCTGAAACACAAGTAAATCACGTAGATTTTGATATCCACCCTTCGGGGCAGCCGGACAAGGATGTCGAATTCATATTCGAAATAAGTAAAATGCCCACAGAGATCTTTGAGATCGCACGCCGAGGTGATCCCGACCTTACACTTACAAGTATGGGTTTATAATAACTATGTAAAGCGGGCAATGGTTGTGATGGGGCCGCAATTAACATAGTCCCTTTCTCTTTCCTCCAAAAACTTGGATATGGGGAAACAAACTGTTCCACTACTCGAAATACATTGAGAGGCTATGATAGCCTTAAAGCCACTTCGATAGGAACTATAATGCTGCCGGTCACCTTAGGGCCCAAAACAATCTGGTGAGTTTTATATTATAGATCGGGAAACTAATTATAATATGATACTCGGCCGACCATGGATACACCGAATGAAGGCAATCCCTTCTACTTTATTTCAAGAAGTAAGATTCTTGCATCTAGGAAAGGTATTTGTAGCCAAAGGCGATCCAAAACCTTTCGATTTGCACCTAGCTGATTTAAAGAAAAGACCGAGGTGCACTCGGAATTTGAACTTCCAACAAACCAACTTAATAAACCCCTTTGACCCAAAACCAGAGGAAAAGTTGGTACCTACGACGGATCTTGAAACTATCAGCATAGCCAAAACAATTCCAACCCCCAAAGATAAAACTAAAGAAACAGTATCATTAGGGACTACTGCGAAAATCGTTGAGTTGATAGAACAAGATTCACCAATGTTCTTACCATTTGATTCAGTAGGCATAGGATATTCCCTAGGTGTTGGTTCCCTTCCAGCAGAGGACCTCTGTATGGTAGAAGTAGAGTGCAAATGCAAGCAAATGCCCCAACATCTATACTCCCGACTAAGTATTGGACTCTCCATTTCGATGGAGCTAAATGCCGTTATGGAGCGGGGGCAGGTATAATTCTTACTTCGCCCGAGGAGAAAGTCCTCCCATTCGCTTTTAAGTTAAACTTTGAATGCACAAACAACGGCGCTGAGTACGAAGCCCTCCTCCTTGGCCTCACTTTAGCCAAGAGAATTGGTGTTGATAACATCAGAGTCTTAGGAGACTCACAATTAGTGGCAAATCAAGTTTCTGAAGTATATGAAACCAAAGCCGAACACTTGCTGACTTCTACAAAGAAAGCCGTATTAAATTTAAGCAAGGCATTTAACTTCATATCCATTGAAGCAATCCCGAGAGAAAAATCTTCTCGCCGATTCAATAGCAACTTCAGCATCACGTTTTACTCCAAGTAATGAGTTAGAAGATACCCAGTTCACGGTGTCCATTCGTGATGAGCCATTGATAAAAATAATGACAAATCCCCTTTCAAGTGGAAGTGAATCTACCACCCCAGACCACGTCGATAATAATATGGCCACTTTGGAATACTTAAACGCCTATGCGGCATTACATCTCTCCTATCATATGCTAGATTTATCTTTAATTCCACATTCGTCTTCCTATTTCGGGAATCCCATGATGGATTTCCCCTCACAAATGGAACCTAGCATATACGCAGTAGACAATGGGGAGGGTTTGGATTTACCTCCAGCACCACCTGAGTTCGAAGAGGGTAACGCCTCTTTGATCGAAGAAACAATCGATGTCAACATCGGGACAGAAGATGAACCGAGAATATTGAAATTAGGATCATCCTTAACCCCAGAAGAAGTGGAAATACATACTCAGATTCTCAAAGAACATCAGAAGGTGTTTGCATTTAATTATAAGGAGATGACAGGAGTCGCACCCCACATTGCGGTGCACAACCTCGTCACTAAATCAGATGCAAAGCCAATTAAACAAAAATCAAGACCCATGAAGCCCAAAGTAGCTCTCATGGTAAAAGAGGAGGTAATAAAACTCCTCAGGTAGGGTTCATCAAACCAGTCGACTACTCCCAATGGGTATCTAATATCGTCCCCGTTCTCAAGAAGAATGGAAAGATACGCATCTGCATAGATTTTCGAGATATCAACAAAGCATGTCCTAAGGATGACTTCCCATTACCATCCATAGATGTTATTGTTGATGCAACGGCTGGTTTTGAACTTTTGTCTCTCATGGATGGATTCTCGGGATACAATCAAATCAGAATATCTGAGCAAGATCAAGCTAAAACCACGTTTATAACTCCTTGGGGAACCTATTGCTATGTTGTTATGCCATTCGGTCTCAAAAACGCCGGTGCTACGTACCAGCGGGCCATGACATACATATTTCACGATCTAATTCATAAAATCATGGAATCTTACGTAGATGACTTATTGGCTAAGGCCAAGAAGCGTTGTGACCATCCCGAAGTACTCCGCGTCATTCTTTCACGTCTAATAGAATACGGAGTCACATTAAACCCAGAGAAATGCGTCTTTGGTGTAACGGGAGGGAAGCTCCTAGGTTATATCATATCGTCACGAGGGATAGATGTTGACCCAACCAAAATTTGGGCTGTCCTCGAAATGGTTCCACCTTCGGATGAATCTGGAATCAGATCATTTCTCGGAAAGCTGGGTGCAATCCGGAGATTTATCCCGGACTTAAGCTTCGCCGTTCATCCAATCAACAATTTACTCAAGAAGGACTATAGCATTGATTGGACCGAAGACTGTAATGAAGCCTTTGAAGCAGTTAAGCATTTTCTATTATCACCACCTACGCTAATGCCACCTAAGCTAGATCACCCGTTAATTCTATATTCACGAGCTACCAATGTCTCGTTGGCCTGTATGTTGGCCCAAGAAGACGATAACAAGAGAGACGTGTGATTTATTTCATTAGCGATTTGCTCGACTATGAAACACGCTATACACAGGAACGAGAATGCCTTGCCATAGTCTTTGCTACTAAATGCCTAAGACATTATATCTTTGAATCAAGAAGCGAAAGTCATGGTAAAAACGGACCATCTACGGACTTTCCTCTCACACAAGGGTCATTGTCTAAAAAAAATTTGGACGTTTTATAACCTTAATGGGAGAATTGAATTAACATTTGTAAATCGGAAGTAGTTAAAGGGACAAATCATTGCGGATTGGTTGGTGACATGACCCATTAGATGGAGGCGATCTAGTAGATTTAGACTTTCCGGATGAGTGCGTATACTACATCGAAACCCGACCCGCTATCTACGAGTGTCCTGGTACTGCTGACATCATTAACTATATCATGGACCATACGTATCCGGAAGGAGCTACACCACAACAAAGAAGGCGGTTACGCATAATCGTAGCTAAATACGTCATTATAGAGCAGTTCTCTATCGAGGCGCATTCGATGGAATGCTCTAAGGTGTGTCGACACGAGAGGAATCAAGAAGATTCTCCATGAATCTCACGATGGTATATGTGGAGGCCACTTCGGTGGCCATGCCACCGCTCGAAAAATACATCGAATGGGCTATTTTCGGCCCACTCTAGAACATGACGCGATAGAGTTTGCGCAGTGTCATAAGTGCCAAGAATTCTCCACGAGATCCACATGCCGGCCAAGCTCTGACAACCAATCGCAACTCCATGGCCCTTTTCTACATGGGGTCTAGACTTAATAGGAAATTCTCTCCCTCATCCACTGAGACGGCCATAATTTTATAATCACGCCCTTTGAATATTTTACCAAATGGGTGGAGGCCATGCCTCTTACTTTGTGCACAGTTACGTGATCGCCAAGTTCATTTTGAACCAAATCATTTGTGAGTACGGTATCCACAAATCATTATCTCGATAATGGAACTTCTTTTAAAAATGAAGAAGTTCGCGAACTATGCAGTAAATTTAAGATAAGCCATCATACGGCTTCCTTGTATTATCCCCAAGCCAACGGACAGGCTGAAGCGACAAACAAGACACTGAAAGCCATTCTCCTTAAAACGGTGAAAGAAAACAAACGAGATTGGCATTTGAAGTTATATCCGGCCTTGTGGGCCCACCAGAACCTCAATAAGAACACCAACGGGAGCAACTCCTTTCTCGCTAGTATTTGGGGCAGAAGCAGTTCTCCCACTTGAGGTCGAAATACCCAGTCTCCGCATTTCATTACAAGGGATTCTGGATGAAGACGCTTACAGAGAAGCACGTCTTTCACAACTAGAAAGCCTAGATGAAACTAGGTTAGATGTTGAGCAGCGGCATAGAGCTTATGCTGACCGAATGTGCCGGCAGTATAACAAAAGGTCTATGAACGCGATATATACGAAGGTGATCTAGTTCTAAGACTAGACAGCCGGATCGACAAGAAGACCGGTGAAGGAAGGAAATTCGGCCCAAATGGTTGGGCCCATACCGAGTCATGAAGGACTACGGAAATGGTGCTTACCTCTTATGTACGCTAGAAGGTGAGGAATTTGGTGAAACAGTCAATTCCCTGCACCTCAAGCGATTCTACGCATAAGCAACTAGCACTACTTGTATAATTATCTACATTGCATCTTCATATAGATTTAGATCATTTTGTCCACTTGTTTCTTACATAAATTGTGATCAAGGAATCTATTCTCAAAGCAATTCATTACAAACTCATGATGTTGTTGGCATTAAGCTCTTTAATCATACCTCTCCATCTTCATATACCATCGAATCATCTCGGAATCTTTTATCAAATAAATCAAACATGACAAAGTCTTAACGGTAACCATACCAAGATCTGCAAGTTTGTTCTCACTTTGATTTCTTCTTAGGATAGGTGTCTTGCCTATAGTGCATTCTAGAAGCTTCATGGTGTCACATCTATCCCATATATACATCTCTTTGGAAATAAGCATATACTGACATTTTACTCAAATAAGCAAGTCAAAAAGTGATTAAACAGAAAATTTTATTTTTACACATTTCCTTGCCCCTGACCTTCGGTGATGAGCTTGCGTCTCTTACTAGTGACGTAGGGTTGGGAAAGGATGGAAATGCCCTTACTCGCCTATGCCTTGCCCACGGTGATAAACCCACGCTTCTTACTAGTAGCATGGGGCAAAGTATAGGGGTCCTCTTGACACAAACAAACGTTAAAAGGTCATAAACAAACAATTCAAACTTTGAGTCAAAAACGAATGAATCAGATGTTCAAAATTCCAAGAGAGTTAAAATCCTAAAAACCCAGATCTTGTCTACTATGTGGCCATCTACGGGTCTAAGTCTAGATAAACCGCAAAGCAAGTGCATTCTAAACTATGAAGTCATTCGGGTAGAGTAAGCTTGTAGCTTCCAATTTGGTTCCGCCAAAGCTTTGTCTATCTTTCATCACTATCATTTCACCACATTTCATAACTTGCGCCCTTCTTGGCTCTTGGTGATGAGCCCTCGCATCTTACTAGTTGCGTGGAGTTGGGAGTGGGGCAAGTTAATCTGTTCATCATACTGGTTATTTTCATCACTTTGCCAAAACAAACATGAGGTATCCAAATTGCTCACAGAAGCTAAGATTCAAAATCACAATATATTTGCAATATCATGTATCAGCATCATGAAACACAAAAAGAAAGTAAACATTTACATCATTTGTTCTCCATTGCATACATTCTAAAAAGCATATAAACATACATCGTAGTATACACAAAGAAACTAGAAATAGAAAAGAAGCCATGAGTGACAAGTTTTGATCCAAAAGCGAATGCATATATATAAATAATCAATGTTTATATCAATGCCATCATGCTCTAGGCATGGTCAAAATGCTCAAAGAGCCCGTGATATACAAAGAATATATAGTACAAAATACACAAGGGCCAAATGGCCTCTCAACCCCTACGTGACCCCTCCGAAGGTGCACGCCCTCGCCTAGGACTCCGGCTACGCCGGCGCTCTGAATGTACGGAGGGCTCAGGGTCCCGAGGGGCAGCCGCGGTCTCACCACGAGAATGGCTCCTCATAAGGCGCTCAGCCGTCCTGTAGCCCGCTAACTCTGTGCGCAGGGTCGACACCATCCTGGCCACGTGCCAAATGGGAGCGAAGACATCGGTATGTCTACCAGCTGCTGAGGGCTCCCCGGCATCTACGGATAGCTCCGCGCGGGTCCTATCCATGGGGATCATCAGGGAATCGGTACATACCCTGCGGATCAGATCCCGCCACTCGTCAACAGTCTCTGCAAACAAAGAAGAAAAATGAATTAGAAACCAAGCAAGAGGCTAAAAGATACAAGATAAAAACACAAGGAGAGATAGCAATTAAAACAAATCCTAAATTAAACAAACGTTAAAGAAGGAAGAAAGGATAACTTACTCGGATCACCGGGCCTCAAGATGGATCATTTTGGGCCGGCCCCGCGCGGATGCTTTGCTGCGGCGAGGGCTGCTCTGTGGCGGGGGCAACATGTCACCCCTGCATGGCCCGACTCATCCTCTCCACCATGGCCCTGAGAGAGTGGCTCCTCTGAAACTAGAGTGTCCTTCTCTGCTCTGCTCAGCCCTCTCTGCCTGCATAATGTCCTGAGTGTCATGCCACTCAGGATCACTGTCATCAGTCTGCTCCTCCGACCCTCCCTCTGTAAGCTCCTCAGAGTCGGAGTCAATATCTATGGGGTCATCGCTACTATGAGCAGGACCCGCAGCAATCTGAAGTAAAGGTGCCCGAGGTGCACCAGCTCTCCCTCTAGCACGAACTATCCTCCTGGCTGCTGATAGGAATGCGGGAGTGATCACTTTGTCCGACCACGGCCTCTAGGCCCCCTGCGGCCTCGCGAACTGATCTATAAAGCGGCGCCCTTTGGGGAAGCATGCCCATATACGGTAGGCCAAGCTGCTTTGAGGAACTCTGCCAAAAGGATGCACCTCCTCCACTCCCCACTCGATCGATGAGCTGCCTGTGGTGGAGCAAGAGATCAAGGTAAGAGTCTCCTCTCCCCATATGCCGGCCATAAGCGGTGCGGTGTCGCCTCCATGTCTGCAGTAGTAAGGGAGGCAACTGGCTGGTGAGGTGCTCTAAGCACCGACATATCTATCCATCTGGCTGCCCTCACAGCCCCAGGATCTGCCACCTCCACACCTCTGCCATAAGGGATAAAACGCTCATACACCCAACTCATGACTAAAGTCGGGTGGCTCGATATTGTCCTGTAAACGGACCACCCTGTATAAATCATGGTAGGTGGTCCCCAGAATATCTGCACCCCAGGCGTATATCCGGCCATGCCCCTCTATCTGTGTAATGATGGGGGCCCAGCAGTATAACAATGTATCCCCTCCCTTGTCCCCGATCAGTCTCGAGGCAAGGATCCCCATGACGGCCTGTCGAAGTACGGGGATAGGCAAAGAAGGAATGGATCGAACTCTCACTCCCTTCTTCGACCCCGTGGAGATAACTGCATCTCCCATATATGCTGCCCACTGTGCAATCTGTGCCTGTGAGCCTGCTGTCTCAATGTAAGTCTCCTCCCGATGATCGGGACCCCAAAATACGGTAGACATCCTCGAGTGTGATGGTCCACTCACCACGGACCCCTGGCAGTCGGAAGGTGTTCCGATCTGCATCCCAATAAGAGAATAAGTCACAAAGGATGTGACTAGATGGTGCAACATGAGGCACACGCGATATACGCAGTATGCCGGCTCTCTGTAGTGTGTCCTCCTCGTCCTGTGAAAGGGCATCCAGTACCCCTGAGAGCCAATCACACTCTCTCTCTCTGCTCCATCTAATATACTCCTCTCTCGCCTGCATACACCCAAAAACACACAAAACAGAGCAAGTTAATATCTGAACAATACCAAGAAGGTCATAAAAACGTGTAGAAGTGCAAAAAAATACAAACACAATCTCAAATATAAGTTCTTTTGCATTCTGTGCAGAACCGCCACTGAGCAGGGAGGCGGTTTTGTAACCGCCGCCTTAAGGGCGGCGGTCGTGTAACCGCCACTGAACAGGGCGGCGGTCGTGTAACCGCCGCCCTGGCCAGGGCGGCGGTCGTGGTCGAAAACCCACGCGGGTTTTAATCTTAAAAAGCCTAAAACTAGCAAAAAATGACCATTTGACCTAAAAATGGAGCCTACCCAGTAGGCGCCCCCCCTAGGTGGACCTTTTGAACCTAATATTTTCAAAAATAACCCCCCCATTACGACAAATTTAGCATTTCAAATTTAAAGGGGGAAAAACACAAAATTGAAGAAAACCAACCTGTGATCTAGCGAGGTCGGTGTTCCGCACGTGGAGGCATGATCACGATCTCGCTGCGGACGTTTTGACTCTACTCACGCAAGAAACCGTCACCGTGGGTCCCAGAGCTCAAAATCAATCAAATCAACTCGCGCAAATGAATAGGAAAATGGGCCCACTTTCATATATATAGCACCCTGATTCGTTTTAAAAGACTTTTCACAAGGTTTGGAGAGCGCGATGGAGGTAAGTTCCTATCCCCGCACAAATGGTACGTTCTCATTCCCTATTATTTTAGCATTTATTTTCCAAAGTTATTGTATCTATCTGCACTTGAATCCTCTTTTCATTTTGCAGGTAGCGGGAATTTTGGATGGCGTCATTTCAACACACGGACGTGTAAGGTATAACTTCTAATTCCCCATTTCGGGACTGCCATACTCGGACCCACCGTTTTATGCCTCTTCATGGCTAAAACGCTTCTCCGAGGGGGCAATATGTACGTACCCAAAATTGTAAGTCTTATCTTTGGAAGCAGTGTAACAAGTGCCCCTGATGATGATACTGAGTCTCATGAGGTGTTCGGGATCGGAAAAGCTCTCGGAGTATGCGTTAACATCCCGCATGCCCCGCCTAGCCCCCGCGCCCTTTGTTTTCCCCCTTTTTTCTTCTTTCCTTGGCCTTTTGATCTTCAGTGATGAAACCGCCGCCACTGGGCAGGCGGGCGGTCTCTGCCGCCCCGATCGGGCGGCGGTCCTGTAACCCGCCCTGCTCAGAGCGGCGGTCCTGCGTGCATTTTCCAGAACGTTCTTTTGACGCGACTCGCGTGAAATATCACGTTTCACCAGCTTTCCTTGCCGACTTGAGCATGCATTTATGTTTTTGGTCCCCTGGAATAGTGTTTTTCCTTTGTTTATTGTTTAGGAGTTCAGTTTGGTTTTGATCTTTGGGTGATTGAATTCCTATAAATGCATGGCTTGTGCTCAAACAAATGGCCTGATTTTGAAGCTGATCTTTGCTCTCATCTCCTCATTTTAGTATTTTAGCTTGTTATCTTGTTTAGAAGCCATAGTTTCAATTCACTTGCATCTTTAGTTAGATTGCTCAGCTGTTGGTAAGCCACATACCCATCTTGTGCAGGCAGTGTTGTTATTTCACCCAATCCGGTCTGAAGTTTGTCTCTGAATTTCTCTTTGCATTAGATTTAGCTATTATTTTGCTTAGAATACTTGTTTTAGTTCATTTGCATGCTCATTAGCATTGTCCAGCTGTTGGTAAGCCACATATCCAGCTTGTGCAAACAGTGTTGTTGTTTTATCCAATCCATTGGAATAGAATAGCTTAGGAAGCCATTAAAGTTGCAGGTTTTGCTCTTCAAACAGGATAGTTTTAGGTTCTGGTCACTTCATATTGCATGACTCGCAGTAAAATCCCGCTAGGAATCGCATAAGCCAAGCTCTGTACTCTTGCGCTGTCCCTCTCCTACTCGCATTTTCGGTCTGCATTCTGAGCTGTCCTTGTCCCAATATCTACTCCTGTCGATGCTAGCATTACACGCTTTTACGGATCACGTGAACACGAAAGAAGCGAGGAGATCATCTTGAGGGGACAAGATCACACACGCCATCGGATTCGCCACTGTTCTGCGGAATCCAGGTTTTAACTTTCAAAGTTCTAGTTAGAATCATATCAAATAGAGTAGATAATTGCTTCATTTCAGTGAATTCTATTCTCGATATTGCGGGGAAGCTGTGAGGATTGATAGTTTATGAGAAACTATGATTCACTCCTCACTACGAGGTAGGATCGAGAATCTTGCGAGATAGATTAGATGAGCTATTTTATTTATTTAGAATAAATCTACAAATTGCATTGAGTGATAACTACACTCGGTTATTTTATCATTTTAAATTATTGTTTAGTTGTTATTTCTAGATACGCTTAAAATAGTTTGCTTTCCATTGTATTCTTGAAAGGTTTCTTAGAAGAATAGAAGTTATATATATGTTTTAGATTTATTCCACGTAGTTAGAATTTGCTTCGTTACAGTTAGATTTACATTTTATTTTGTATGACAATCACGGGACCTCAGGAGCCCAGGGAATATATATTTGAGCCAATCGTGCCTCAACCAAACCTCGTCACAGCAATAGTTGACATAGACCAAAATCTCAGAAAATACAAGTATTCGAACAACAACAGATTTACAACTGATCAGTTCTCAGTTGAGAGGGTTAAACATAGAGAAGACGACCAAGCACACACGTTTTGGTCAAACCAACCAAATTACAGATTGCCCTAGGTAAACACTCACATGACTGTAGAAGGGTTCGAAAGAGAACAAACCTTTGGTTGTGATCCTTTGGTCCCATGACCCAGTGCGGGAGACACTCTCGAGATATAGATACCAGTCTAAGGATCGAGGTTGCACGAATGCCTGTGAGATATTATGAGAAAATCACATAGTTGTTGGTCCTAAACATAGAAGCTGAGAAAGCATACGATTACTGGATACTAGGGATTAGAACTTGATTTCGCGCATGACCATAACAGGACTGCAACATCCAAGAGTCCATGGTTGTGACCCACAGATCTCACAGCCCAACGAATCCATAAGTCAATCAGATATAGATGTTGGCTTACGCACACTAGTATTCCAATCCACTCCAATTCCACCCATCATCATCGAACAATTGTCCTTACTGGATATAGCGGCTAATGAAGCTAGAGAATTCTGGACTAGGCCAGAGAATCGTCCGTAGAGTCAATTGTTTTCACCATCCACCCTATGACCTTATTTGGAGACATACACGAAACTATCCCAGGTCATTTTCCACGTATTCCACAACCCATAGATCGAATCACGCCAGAGCTCGATATTGATTGGAGCCTTCGAGCAGTCATCCTTGCCGATCGATCTATCACACCAGTCCAAGTTAGAAGGGCCTTCTTTGCCTTAGATTCACAAATTCCACTAGTGCGTGTCGAAGACATTAGACTGCCTAACTAGTTTGTCTGAATCCAACGCATATTCTACCCCCACCGGCTGTCTCGGCACGACCTCGAGAGGTCGGGTACGCGGAAGAGTCACTTGTAGATTCTCTAAAACTAAGCCGTATTGTTGAAATAAAGGAGTGAAATATTCATTCACCTTGTAAATTAATCTTGAATTGTGTCAAATGAGTCGAGACTATTCCAAATATGTGTATCCATGATAAAAATATATACAATTATAGAAAAATATGTTGTTTTTCCAGGAAAAAAAAACATATGGTATGGTTAGGAACGTTTATATGGTCCCAAACCTTATGTATTGGTTTGGTACTTGTATGGTTTTTGTAAAAATTTGATGTTTGGAGTTTATTAAGAGTAATTTTTCCCCAAGAAAATCTGTTTATGAAATTGTAATTTTCCTGTAAGTGTAGAATATATTATGATGAATTCCCCTCTTTTGAATAATGTGTGATAAACCATTTGAGTGTGTGGCTCAAAATATTAGTTATATGTCGATGTATTATATGTCTAAGAATTTGTAGGAGAGTGTATAATGTTGAAGAGGTGACTACTTTAGATAACCCGCACCTATAAAGGGGGTTACGCAATGTGGCAACAATGACATGTAAAGAGAAAAACAACCATAATAATAAGAGTAAAAAAGTAGTGATATTAATAAGAACAACAATAGTACCAATAATGTATATGTAATACAACTTGGATAGGAAAACCCACAATCAAGTGAGAAAAAATTAGAAAGAACATGTACGGAAAAGTCACATCGGGGCATTAGAGCTTCAAACATGGGATGCCCATGGTGTCACAAGATAATCAAGGAACTTAGGCTGCATAAAAGAGAAGAAATGCCACCAAAGAAGGGATAGAATAAAAAATGGGACACCCAAAATGTCACAAGATAAGAAAGGAACTCATGCCATATAAAATGAAGTAGACAAGTAGTAACAAAACAAGATTGAAAACATGTATAACATACATCAATGCCAAAAATGATAAAATAAATAAGCAATATGAGAACACATGAAGAAAAATATGTCAATGTTGTACAAGACAAGTGCTAGTCTGATTAGTTTGAATAATAACATATACATGATAAATGTAATAAAGCATAATAAGGAAGTATAATGGAACTATAATGAATGGAATAATAACACATGTATAGTGTGGTGGTATGCCTCTAATATGCTTAATAGATCCTATTAATATATAACAATATATGTGCCCTACGTCAAGATCAATATACCTTTTGAAAAAATGTGTGTAACAAGTGGAAAATACACACAATCAATCAAACCATAGTGAATAACAACATATGCAATGTAAACTACTAGTAAAGCAAGCTATGTGTACAAGTAATTTTTTCATATTTTTGTAAATATATGATTTTTTTGTATTATTGAATAAATCTATGTACATAGAGGGGGTAATATAATATCTACTCGATAAGATCATTAATCATGGGGAAAGATGAACCCCAAATGGTGGAGGTGTATACCTCAATTATTTCAAAGTATGTGTAGAAATTGTAGAGGTGTCATAACATAATAGAAAACCAAAGAGGGATAAAATTATTAGAGATAATATGGGTAGAAGGATTTGAATTGAGATTTGTGATTATAATTCCATGTATTTAAGATATTACAATTTATTGACATGGGAACCCATTGTGACCGAAGAGATGTGATAAAAGACACATGTCATCTTTGGTAGTAGTGAAGTTTTTCCTAAAAATTAGCTGGGTTTTCTGGACTATTGGCAGACTTTTGGTGAACTTCTGCAGTTTGATGTTTTAGGGATGGTTTCTTTTCTCTGTTTTACTCTTTGTCCTTTTTTGGTTAAAGTCCTGATCTTCATTGTATGAGTTAAGCATGTTTAACTCCTTTTGAGGAATTTTGTTTCTTTCTTGCTCGTTGGTTCTTGTTCCTCCTTTTGTAAGGCCCCTAGGAGCCAATCCCTATTTTTACCTTATCTAATAAAAAAATTGAAGAGATGTGATATAACATGTCATGATGATGGATATTATTAATAATATTAACAAAAATGTTGTAAGTATAACCCTTACTAAAGTACACAGGGAAAATATAATGAAAATAAACATGTTCTTGGAAAATAAGGAAGGGAGATATGTATGTTCCCTTGAGTATTGCAGAATATATCACACATTGGTGCATATTGATATAATATAAAGATAAAACTACTAGAAAAGGCATGCATTATAGAATTGTATTTGGCGAACGAGTAAGGGAAAACCAAAGTTTATACTAGAAGTTTTTATTGTGGAAAATGCTTGGCTAACACAAGGAGTAATTTTGTATTGATTAATGAAAAAAACCCGGGGTCATTAGGGGGAAATGAAATAATCATAATCATTAACCATATCTAGAGATTCAACATTATGATCGCCTAACTTGTTGTGGAGTTGTAGATATATCTTGGGAAGGATCACTTGGTGTATCAATTTGTTCATCATCACATGACATAAAAGTTAGATTCATCTCCCCAATGGGATTTACATTCAACATGCAAAAATTATCATCTAACATATCAAATGTTTTTAATTGGGATCATTCATATGTTCCTTTTACCTAACATCCCAATCAATATTAGCATCCAAATTATAACTTATATTATTTTTTTGTTGAGTAGAGATATTGTTAGAATATAATTTTGTGTTTCCCCTTGATTGTGCTTGTGTATGCTCTAAGTTTTTTGAGGCGGTGCATAGTTATTCATGCTCGATTTTTTTATATGTCTGTGTTATTTCCATAATAGTAGGGATTACATTATTATCCTCTTTGTGGTTAGATTCCCATTTTATATTGAAATTTGTATCATGTAGTATCACATTATTCTCATCAAATATAGTTATTAAATATTTCATTACCCATTGAGATTTTAGGACTTGGGATGATTGCATAGGAGAATTTTGTATATCAAACAAAATAAAGCCCTTAAAATCAAGTTGTTTGATTATTCATTATAAATAATATAAATAATTGTAATGATGTTCATTAATGTCATGATAAGTGAAAAATGGTTTCACCTTTGAGTTTCTTAAGCCAATTATAGGGATAGTAATGAGTAAGCAACAAAGTGATTAATCAATTATCAAGTACCTCATATAGGATATCATGTTGTCTAACATTCTTTATAAACAAAAGAGGTTCCTTTTTTGTGGTTACCTTAGTATTTGAGATTTATCATGTGAAACATACCCATTGTTGCCTTTATGTAGGAATTTTACTTCATTTGTATGAGCACATGTATCATGTATAAAAAAATTTAATAACACTACTTTTCAAAAGTAGCCTTAAAAATATATCGATTATGATGCATAAATATATTGTTGACATGGGCATTGGAATAATCCTTTATGTGCATTATCTCATCATTTAAATATTTTAGTTTAGTAATCATAGCTTAAAACCGGGCTTGAAAATCATGCTATAACACTTGAATATAATCTAAGAAAACTTAATGAAAGATCAATAATTATTAATCAAAATGTTTGGAATACGTCTTGAAATTGAATCCACATAGAAAGGTTTCCTATCAATAGGGAGAATTTCTTGTTAGAATATCTCCAAGAGAGTATGTTTTCATATGTGATAACATTGGAGTAAATCATATAAAGAAATTTGGTAATTCATAGCATGAGCCATGAAGGTAGAAAAAGATTTATAAAAATACAATTATGTAAGAAATAATTAGAATTAACACATGGAGGAAGACATTTGAGAGAACATAAAGGATAAGATTAAAAATTTATGTTGAGAAAAAAGTGACCATCATAAAATTATTAAAATGACCATATATGAAAATAGTCGATAAATTGAACAAGATAAATAGGTTTATTTTTAAATCTAAATATATAGAAGATTAACCTAAAAGGAATATTAAAAATAACATATATATTTTTATTATTCCCTAACTACTAAAACTAATGAGTTTGAATTTCCAAATATTGGTCTAAGAATTTAGGAAAAAAATGGTTTTTGTTAAATATATAAAAATAAATAAAAGCTTAAGAGGAATTTGAAAATAGAGCCATTATTGTTGAGATATGTGACAAAAAGTTATTAAAAAATTAGGATCCTTAGAAAAGAGACCCAAGGGATAGGACTAACCATGAGACCCTAGAGAAAATTTGGAAAACCAGATTTAGGGTAGGTGATAGATAGAAAACAAGTTTGGATCTGAATATGCAATTAAAAAATGAAACCATATGGAAGATAGGTTGAGAAACAAATATTCGATTTAGAAGATGGGTTCAAAAAATATTTACACCCTTTTAAAGATCAATATATTGTCATGGAATGTAAAAAAATAAAAAGGAATGTAAGGTTAGGAAACTAGGAGCTATTATGATTAATTAACTTCTAACATTAATTCTACACCATTAAAATAATATGTTGGTTTTTGCAATGAATGAATACACACACAAATATATGAGAGGGAGATAAAATTCGCTATACATAAGTGTACAAGAGATATTTGGATGGAAAAACTAGAGAATCTAAGAGTGGAGAGACTAGAGAAGCTTCACTTTTGATAATATGACTTGTAAATTACCTGGTGTAGGACCGTATATATCATCGGGATGTATAATCTAGTCATGCCCCTTTTGTATTGGTCTTAGAGGCATTCAAAATTGGATTTTATAAATTTATGGGTCTTTTGGTGGCCTAAAAATATACTTCATTGTCAAACTATATATATCGTATAGTCTCAAAACCATCTTTAATTTGTTGAATCATGAAAAACCCTAACCATGGGTGGAATATCTTGTAGAAAGTTTAGTTTTTGGGTTAAAGTACAATCCATACACCACCTACATCGACACTACTTAGAAGAGGACTTAAATGACATGTACTTATCGACATAGAATGTAATATCTATTTAAATGCAACAAGTTGGATCCTTGAACCAATTTGATCATACTTGGTAGAACTTCTACTTTCTTTGAGAATTTTTAGTGATTAGTTTGGTGTGCTTGAAATTGAGAGAAGATAGTCTCCTTAACATTCATAATTACTTCGAACTATTTTAGTGGCTTCGAAGTGGATGTGTAACAACTTAACGGATATTTAAGGAGCCTTACATTCTTTTGTGAGGATTACAAGTGAGTGTGTCAATAGATTCTCATGTGATTTACATGTGAGTAAATGAGGTGATTTTGACTTGTTTATATAGGGTTTTAAAGGTAAATTATCATTATAAGGTTGACTCTAGAAGATGAAAACACACAAAAATTATATTGTATAAAAAATAGAGTTAAAAAATGTGTCGGTGAAAGACCATAGATGTCGTCCAAGATCAAATTATTCAACATGAATAAATTATACATTTTTTGATAGAGAATATCTAAGTGAAATCTAAAAGTTACATCTTGGAAATAAATTTTTTATCATTAGTCTTATGTTTATGCAAGATTTTTTTAGCTATGCAAAGAGAATTAGAACTAACACCTAGTAGTCCTAAAAAAGATAAATCAAAATCGATGCATCATCATGCTTAGAGCTTAAACAAGACTAATCTACCAACATCAATGCATTATAATATGAATAAACATTCAAACTAACATGCTAATCCATTAATATATATCTCTATTGAATTCTAATCAAATGAAATGAACCTATTTAGATCCTTAGAAATCAAAGGGTTGATTGTATGTTTGAATCCAAAGGTTTTCAAGAATGGAGTCTTGTCAATCCATGGCTACAAGACCATTTGACATATCTCCATATGACTTCAAACTTGGAAGAATGAATGCAAGAAATGAAAATAGCTATCTCCTCCAATGAAGAATGCTCTAAGATGATAAAATGGCTATAGATTAGGCTCTATGCTCATTTAGGTGTAAAAAGAAAGGTAGGAGGAGGGCTCCTTATATAACCCAATGGATAAAAGAATCTCTACATTCCTTTACATGTGGGATAATAGGGAGGTTGGGTTAGTTGTGGATAAGAGAGGTTTAGAAAGGGTTGAGTCAACCTTAGGAGAGTTCATTTTGTCCTTTAGTGACTCATGGGGTTTAAGGGGATTTATTAATTAACTAAAGTGATTAATCAATAGGTGTGCAAGATTATAGAAGTTTTTTAGTGGAATAGTTTGTATGATTTATGTTATGAGAGAATTTTAATCAAATAAATGATGATTTATTGATTAAATAGAAGAGATAATTAATTAATTAAGAATAATTAATTAATCTAGATAGAAAGGGGTATTAATTAATTATAAATAATTAATTAATGTAGATAGAAAGGGGAGCTTAATTAATTAGAAATAATTAATTAATCTAGATAGAAAGGGGAGCTTAATTAATTATAAATAATTAATTAATCTAGATAGAAAGGGGAGTTGATTAATGGAAGGTCGTTAATTAGTATCATTGTTGGATAGAAGAGTTAATTAACTAACGTAATGTAATTAATTAATGATGATAGCAGAGAAAATGTGTGATATTGACGATATGTTGTCAATTTGTGGGAAAGGGTATAATTAGCACAATTTAAGTATTTAAATTGCTCGAGCTAAATTATAGGTGTCTACATTTTCCCCTCTTTAAGGTGGCGTAAGTGATGCCACTTCAAAGATAGTAGACTAGATAAAATTTTGAAGATGTAGAAGAAAAATTAGTAGAAGTGAGAGATGCCCCCTCGAGTGTTGATGGGGTGATGATAGAAGGCGATCGATGATCGAAAAAGGTGAGAGAAATGGATAGAAGAATGGGTAGGGGCAGGATGCCCCAGGTGAATCAGAAGAATAGTGTTGATAGGAGGGTGATGTAGAAGAAATATGGAGAAGCAAAGAGAAGAACTAGCTTTCATCCCTTGCATTGGCAACAACCTTAGTGTCATCATATTGCCAAAGATCTACGTCATCGGTCCTTATTAAAAATATAAGCATATGACAAAATTAGAATGACATGAAAATCCATACTACGAATAATTGTCCATTGCTAAAAACACCAACTCAATGCAACATACGAAAAAAATGCAATATGAGAAGGAAAAAAGCTCATTTAACAGGGAAAACAAGTACAAACACACATATTCCAACCAAAAATGGTCAAGACGGTTGTACAAATGTTTTGTTATCAAGCTGAAGATCCCCAAATGTTCATGATTAATGACAAGGGTGAAAAATGATGCCCCTAGAAAGGATACATGTAAGGGGATATGATAAAGGACACCGAGTCCAATGATAAAGCGTTTGTGCATAAAAAAACAATATCAGGCAACTAGATGTGCCCCAGAGTACCAACAAAGCAAGCAAGATAGCTTTGTAAATGGTTGTAAATCAGATGATCCACAAGTCATTTGATTTGTGAACACATGAAAATTCTAGCAAGATATGGAATGAATACCATGTACTAAGACATGAGTTTCAGCCGTTATGAGATGGTTTACCTATTTTTGAAAATTTTACAATTTTTAGGATTTTTGAAAAAGTTTTGAAATTTTTGGATTTTGAATTGATTTTTTTTTTTATATTTTTAATTTTTTTAGACTTTTGATGGTTTGGATAGAGAAGAAGTTAGAAGAATCAACAAGAATCTCCCAGGAGAAAAAGAAATTCCTAGGGAGAAGAAAGAAGCAACAAGCGGAAAATAATGCCCCAGTAAAAGAAAGATTAACAAAATAATTATTTAATAAAAATAATTATTCGATGGAGTGTGCAGAAGAAGTGACATCACCTAGGAGAAATTAAATTGTCTAGCAATAATAAATGAGTACGGGTGACAAATAATACCCCAACACAATGAAAAATTAAATAAAATAATTATTTATATGAAATAACTATTCACAATGAGTAGAAGAAAAATTAGAGTGTGATGTTATATGGTTTGATTTCACACTTTGTATGTATCATGATGATAGTTGAGATGTTTTTAAAACATGTGTTTAATTTTTACATGAATGATCGATAGATTGTATCGATTGTATGTTGGGGTTAGCACACATGTTGTATAGACAATATATTAGATCTAAGCATACATGCAAATAAATGCAGATATTCTACTAGAAGAAATATACAAAACAAGAGACATAAATCAACGCCATATTTAACGTGGTTCACGCGCGTGTGGGATACATCCACCAAGAAACAAGCCAATCTATTATCAAAAGCTTTGAAAAGATATAAAATGAAGATTTACAATTTTCCACACCTCTCACATGTACAATAATTTCTCTCTCAAGCTTTTGCTTCATCACCAAGAATTCTCTCTCACCAACCTTTTCAAGTTATTTCTAATTCTTGTTAATCATTCTTACTTCTAAACCCTAGATTTTATGCTTATATAGTCATTTATAGACTTAGGGAACTTAGCCATGTAATTATAATCAATAGAAATACTTTAATGCTAAAAATAGATCTAATTCCTAAGAGTTAATTAAAACATCCTTGCCTTTGTAACCGACTCGGTTATAACTAACTACTTCCAGTTCCTCCCTTGCCTAACCGATGTTGGTCATACCTAACCGATGCCGGTCTTGGGTGATAGATTCCGGTTCCCCCTAACCGATGAATATTCCTGTATTTTCTAGTAAGTTTCCATTGTATGCTAAACTGAAATAATTGAGCTCCACAACTCAACAATCTCCCACTTAGAGATTAATTACTACACCATACCTGTACAACATCATTCTTGGATTCTATCTTAGCTTTGTTTCTTCATCTTCAAGTCTCAAACTCAAAGACCAACAGAAGTGGAGTGTAGCTTTGACTTCTCCTTTGCTAATGGCTTCGTTAGCATACCCATAGGGTTCTTGCTTGTATGAATCTTTTCCAGATTCAACTATCCATCCTCTAATACCTACCACATGAAGTGATACCTCAATGAATGTTTTTCATTTAGAATGAAACCACTGATTTTTTTCCAAATGAATTGCACTATGAATGTCATTGAATAGTTTACAATTACCTTTCTCCTTTCCAAAATCTTACATGAACCTACTCATCCATATCATCTCCTTGCTAGAATTTGTAGCTGCAACATACTATTCCTCTGTAGTAGACAAAGGCACAACCTTCTATAATCTTGAAATCCAGCTAACTGTCGTTCCACCTAATGTGAAAATATATCCAATAGTGCTCCTCCTACCATCCAAATCTCTAGCCATATCCAAATCAACATAGCCACATAATGAAATATCTGAACCTCCATAGCATAACTGCATGTTAGATGTCCCTTTCAAATACCTGAGTATCCATTGGACTAATTTCTAATTCTCTTTACCTAGATTAGCCATATATCTACTCACAACTCCCCTTGCTGTGTAATGTATGTAATGTAGTGCAGTACAAACCATAACATACATGAGACTTCCAATTGCTGAAGCATATGGTACTCGTGTCATGTATTTGACCTCCTCATGTGATGATGGACACTGATATTTTCTCAATTTGAAGTGTCTAGCCATAGGTGTACTAATAAGTTTTGCATTCTGCATGTTGAACCTTTCTAACACTTTGTAGATATAATCCTCCTGAGAAAAATACAATTTCTTATTAATCTGTCTCTATGTATTTGCATGCCAATGATTATTTTTACAGATCCTAAATCCTTCATAGAAAATGTGTGAGCTAGATTTCTCTTAAGCTCACCAATGTCCTGCATACTAGATCTTGCAATAAGTATATCATCCACATACAGTAACAAAATAATATAGCTCCTATTTTAAAGCTTCTTGAAATAAACACAATGGTCGATTCACATCTCAAGTAACCATGCTCATGCATAAAACTATCAAACCTCATGTACCATTGCCTTGGAGCTTTCTTGAGCCCATATAGGCTCTTTTTCAATATGCACACTAGTTTCTCCTTACCCTTGAATTCATACCCAAGAAGTCATTGCATATAAATATCTTCATCAAATCACCATGAAGGAAATTTGTCTTCACATTTAGTTACTCTAAATGAAAATATTCTACTGCAACTAAACTCAATCTATTACAAATATAAGTTATCTTGACAACATGAGAAAATATTTCACCAAAGTCAATACCCACTTTCCATGTAAATCCCTTTACTATAAGACTTGCCTTGTACCTTTTTGTCCACCATATTCCTCCTTAATCATGTAAACCCACTTGTTTGTAATGTTCTCTTACTGTTGGAAACTTAACCAAATCCTAAGTTTGGTTCTATTCCAAGGATTCCATCTCCACATCCATGCCATGCTCCCATTGAATGTGAGTCTTATCCTGCATTGCTTCTTCAAAGCTCTCTGGTTCACCATTATCAGTCAATAATAAATAAAATAGAGAAGGTGTAAATCTTTATGGAAGTATATTTACCCTTTGTGATCTTCTCAAAGGAGTTTGGTGTACGAGGCTTAATCTGGACCTCCCTGGACATTCCTATCCAAATATGACAGTGACCAACACTTTGGTCACCTCTAATCGACGTTAGTTTTGATAAGCGATTCAGTTTAGATCCTCTCGTAACCAATACCGGTTAAATTCGTCGATAATCGATGCCGATCATAGGTCAACCGATACTGATTCTTGTGTAACCTGTCGGTAATTCTTTTAAATCTGAGAGTTCATTTTCATCCACAAACTTCTCACCCAGTTCATCCTTGGGTACCAAAATTTGATCCTGTACATTCTCTTTTTATTCCATTCAACATCATGACTCCTAATAATTTTAGAATTCTCTAAATCCCAAAAACAACTGAAAGCACCAGATCCATAACCAATGAAAGTGCACCTCTTAGATTTTGCATCCAACTTCTTTCTATTTTCCCTATCAACATGCACAAAATCTTTTGAACCAAAAAATTTAAGAAAATAAAGATCTACCTCTTTTTGGTCCAAGCTTCCTCTGGTATTCCTCCATCTAGTGAACTTGAAGGCCCATGATTAATCAAATAAACCATTGTATCAACTACTTCTACCTAAAACTACAAAGGTAATGCAGAATGTATCCTCATACTTCTAGAGCATTCCATGATTGTCCTATTCATTCTTTCTACAACACCATTATCCTGTGGTGTTCTTGGAACCATTATTTCTCTACGTATCCCATTCACTAAACAATAATCATTGAAATCCTTGCTATAATATTCACCACCATTGTTAGATCTAAGGAAATTTAACTTAGAATTTGATTCATTCTCAACAAGGGATTTCCATCTTTTAAAATTCTTAAAAACATCAAATTTATGTTTAATACAGTAAACACATACCTTTCTTGTATCATCATCGATGAATGTAACATAATCTTGGGATCCTCCATGAGAATCTACGAGCTGGTCCCCACACATTTGAGTGTACAAGCTCCAATTTTACTCCTTCTTAGTTGCCCCAACTTTGAGAAATCCCACTCTCTTTTACTTTCCAAAGATATAATGCTCACAGAAATCAAGATCTAAATCTTTCAAATCTGATAACTTACCCGTAGCCTTTAAAATCTACATTCCTTTTTGACTCATATGACCCAACCGGTTATATCACATGCATGCATCTAAAACTAAAGTAGGTAATACAAAAATGAATAAGTAATATAGGTAGATAAGTATAACGTTCCTACCTTATTACCTCTTACCACAATAAAAGAACCCTTGGTGACTTTACAAGAGTCACTGTAAAATTAACCACGCAACTAGATTCACCTAGTTGCCCTACGAAAATATGATTCCTCCCGAGGCTTGGAATATGCATCACATATTTCAATACCCATGTATTTCTATTCTGTAATTTTAGATGAACTTACCATTTACCATTAATCTGCAAGGTTCATCATCACCCAAATAAACATACACAAAATTTCCTTGGACATAATTTGAAATAACCCTTATTAGGGTTGCATGAAAAGAAGCTCCTAAATCTAAAACCCACGATTCAATTCTACTATCTAAAGAAATAATAAGAGAATCTTACATTACCTCTAATGCAACAATATTTACTTCTTTACCTTTTTATGGTTGTTGGTTCTCTTTATCTTTTGACCAACAATATTTCTTTGCATGTGATTTCTTTCCACATTTCCAATAAGTAATTTCCTTACTTACGGATTTAGATCTGCTATCCCTTGACTTTGATTTCCCATTACTCTTACTCTTGGATATCTCCTTCTACTGTCCCTACTTTCTACATTCAAAGCATTTACGAGATGATGATTCCTCTCGTACTCTTCCTACGAATTTATTCATTAAATATTATACTAACCACATCATCAAACTTCAAAATATTATTATCGGATGTTGTATTACTAACATCCATTACCAAGTTATCCCAATTATCAGGAAAAGAAAATAAGAATAAAAGTGCTTTTACTTCATCATCAAATGGTATAGAAACCAATTTTAATTGATTTACAATAGATCGGAAATCATTTAAATGACTAGATGCAGATCCACCTTCATGCATCTTAGAACTAAATAGTTTCTTCATCAAATAAACTTTATTTAAAGCACTAGGTTTTTCATATAAATTAGTAAGAGATTTCATTAACTCTATCATAGAAGCCGCTTCTGTAATATTGGAAGCCATAGATGCTTGCCAGGATCAATATTATAGATCCCAAAGCCTTTATGTAAAGAATATTCCATTCTTCATCAGTCATCTTTGTAGGTCTAGACTTCTCATCCAATGGTAAATATAAATATATTTGATACAGATAATCCTCAATCTGCATCTTCCATAATTGATAATTTTGGCCGTCAAATTTCTCTACCTTGTATTTGTTTTCTTCTACCATTGTTGTAGCTCCCACTCAATTAGAAAACCCTCTATGAGTAAATCTGTCAACACACAAAACCCTCAAAAAAATCTCTGATACTAGTTGTTGGGGTTAGCACACGGTTGTACAGATAATATATCAGATCTAAGCATACATGCAAATAAAAGAGGATATTCTACCATAAGAAATATACAAAACAAGAGACATAAATCAACACCATATTTAACGTGGTTCACCCAATGTGGGACACGTCCACAAGAAACAAGCCAATCTATTATCCAAAGCTTTGATAAGATATATAATGAAGATTCACAATATTCAACACCTCTTAGATTTATAGTACTTTCTTTCTCTCAATATTTTTCTTCATCACCATGAATTTCTCTCTCTCACCAACCTTTTCAATTTCTTTCTAATTCTTGTTAATCATTCTTACTTCTAAAACCTAGCTTTTATGCTTATATAGTCATTTATAGACTTAGGGCACTAAGCAATGCAATTACAATCAATATAAATACTTTAATGATAAATATAGATCTAATTCCCAAGAGTTAATTAAAACATCCTTGCATTGTAAGCGATGTTGGTTATACTTAACCATTGCTAGTTCCTCCCTTTCTGAGAAATGTTAGTCATACTGACCGATGCGGTCCTAGGTGACCTATCTTGGTTCCCCCTAACCGATGACAAGTTATTGTATTTTCCAGCAAGTTTCACATTGCATGCTAAATTGAAGTAATTGAGCTCCACAAATCAACATTGTATTGTACATGTGATGCTCTATATTAGTGTAAGAGATGACATGATGATATTGGTCTTTGAGGGGGATAGATTTTGATATTTTTGATCCCTCTTTCCCCATTTGATGATATGATATGTGATGATTAGCTTAGCATTCATGTATGATGTATACTTAGTTGTTTATTTATATATGATGTATAGATGATGTTAGATGTGATGATATTGATGGAGATATGATGATGTGATAACAAAACTATGTACATGCGACAAGTAGACACAAGAAAATGTTAACAAACCTAACCAAATATACAATGCTAACCAACATGAATTAACACAACTATGTACAATTATTTACAAGCATGCAAAAACACACTTCATATGTACAAGTAAGAATGAATCTAATCTAAGAAAGAAAATATGAATCTTATCAAAGTATGTCTAAGCAACAAACTATACAAATGTACAAACAAGAAACAACTATACAAGCAAACAATGTACACAAACAAAGCAAGAAACAAGATAAAGTAAGTAAACTAAAGTTATGTTTTTGTAAGATTGTTTTGTGAAACACTTTTCTACTATTTTTGTGTTTTTTGTTTTTCTATTATTTTGGATTTTGATCATATTTGAATGTTTTTGCAATTTTTGAACATATTTGAATGTTTTTGTGATTTTTGAACATATTTGAATGTTTTTGTGATTTTCAAACATATTTGAATGTTTTTAATTTTCAAACATATTTGAATGTTTTTTTTTTTTGAAGCTATGCACAAGTAACCAAGAAACGTGGATGCCCCCAGTGTTAGATGGAGAATATACAAGGGCAAGCACCACATGTTTATAAATAGGAAGGTGAAGTTGTGGAAGTGCCCCTGATGTTAGATGGGGAATATACAAAGACCATCTCTTCACTGATTTATAAGATCATAAAAATCCAGATCAAGGCTTGACATGATAGGTTCATAAGGAATCTCGGATGCAGGTGTGAAACTAGCCCTAGGATAAGTAAAAGTACCCTCTAGATATAAGATGCTTGTGAACAACAAATCCTCCCAACATACTAGAAATTGGTTTTCACCAAGGGACCTATCTAAAGTGACATAATTGTGTGGTTTTCACATATGGATGACCTGCTTTCTCTTTTTCTTTTTCTCTTATTTTAATTTTTTTGTATTTTGATCATTTTTACTTTTTTTTTGTTGTTTTTTTATTAATTTTTGTGCCATGTTTAAGCATAGAACCGCTTGAGGTGCATAGCATTCATAGGCTCATGGAGCTCATCGCCATTGGGATGGGTATGTTTGTATGCTCTTGTTCCATAGTTTGGTAGAATGATGTAAGGTCCTAACCAATGTGGTTCAAACTTTCCTTTTTTCTCTCTTTCCTCCCTTGTGTTGAACTGATTTTCTTTCATGACCAAATATTTGACCTCAAACTGATGAGTTATGATCCTTTTGTTATAATTTTGGGAGACCTCATTCTCGATACACCTTGATATGGTTAACGATGTGGATGAGATTTTCATCCAGGAGTTCTAATTATGCCAGCCTAGCCACTCTATAATCCTCATCCTTGTCCAGAAAATCCCTACGAGATATTCTTAGGGAAGGATGCTCTATTTCCAACAAGATAATAGATTCTATCCCAAACACTAGGGAATAGGGTGTCACACTAGTAGGAGTGCGAATGGAGGTCCTATAAGCCTAGAGGGCTAGGTGAATTTGTAAATGCCAGTTGCGACCTATCTTACTCACCATATTTTCCATGATCGAACCAATGTTTTGTTAGTGGATTTGGATTTCTATTACCTTGAGGCTAATATGGCGTAGACCACTTAAATTTTATTTGAAATCGATGAAAAAGGTACTTCACTATTTTGTTCTTGAATGATTTTCCATTATCAGTACATATGGCTGCTAGAATACCATACTAGAAAATAAGGTGATTAATGATAAACTTGAAATTTAAGCACCCATAACATAAGTTAAAGGAACGGCTTCCACTCACTTAGTAAAATATTTCGTAGCTATGATGATATGGGTATGGTCGTCAGATGAGGTGGGGGTGAGCTTCCCTATTAAATCAAGTCCCCATTTGGAAAATGGCCACGGGGTTGTGATAGGTTGTAAACAGTGACATTTACGCATGGATGAAATTTCCATATTTTTGACATAGCACACATTTCCTCACATAGTTGCAGCAATCTATTTCCATAGTAGGCCAATAGTAGCCTACCCTTAACAATTTCTTTGCTAAAACCATTCCATTTGTATGGGTGCCACACACCCCTTCATGTACCTCCTTGATTGCTTAGATTGACTCTATTACATCTAGAAAATGAAACAAATTCCCATTGTAGCCATGATGATATAGTGTATGTCCCAAGAGGGTGTAATGGGATATCTGGTGGATAAGTATTTGTTTTTGAGTGGGAGATATCGAGGAAAGGTATTATGTTTAAGATAGGCATAGATGTGTGCATACCATGGGGAATAGGGACCAAAAACTTCACAAGCCAAGTAGGATTCTGGCATGTCATATGTAGGCTGGTGTAGATTCTCAACAAAGAATGGCATATCATTGCTCTCTGGTGGAATTCATAACATCAAACCCATGATTTCCATTGCATATGCAGAGTGATTATGTGCTCTTGGAATTTGTTCAAATGTAATACACACAAATTATTCTTTCATAGTTTCCACTAGTTTCATGAGGGGATGAGCTTTTAATTCTTGAATTTGTATTCATTGTTGACTTGTTTGATGATCAATTGTGAGTCTCCAACAACCTTGACATGGTGGATATCCCATTTGATTTCTAGCTTCATCCTAGTGATGAGTGCTTCATATTCTACAATATTATTTGTACAAGGAAAACTTAGATGGAAGGCTTGTGGTATGGGGTCTCCTGAAGGGGTAATTAGCACTACACCTGCTCCTGAGCCATGGAAAGTGAAATATCCATCAAAGTGCACTTTCCACATGAAAGATTCCTCAATATACATTAATGATGCGTCTGGTAGATCCAGACTCATAGGTACCATTCCAAGTAATGGTGCTTTTGCTAACTAATTGGAAAGCACTTGTCCTTTAACCAATTTTTAGTGTACATACTCAATGTAAAATTCACTTAGTAGAATGATCCAATCAACCATTCTTCCCATAAGGGATGGTTTTTACAATAGATACTTGAGTGACTCAACCTTAGATATAAGCTTGGTTTTAGTATTCAATAGGTAATGAAACCGTATTTGGAAGGTAAAAATGACAAACGGAAAAGTTTTTTCGAGGATAATTGAGCTCATAAGAAATTAAGGTATGACTGAGATAGTACATGGATTTTTCTTTGTGACTTAAGTCATATTGGGTGAGAAAAGCACCAATAGAAAATTGATTAGTAGAAAATTACAAAAAAGTGGTTCACCGGGAGTTGGAGGCATGATGATAGGTGGGTTATCCAAGTATTGATTAAGTAAGCTTAAGGCCTGCTTTGTTGCTCTAGTCCCCAATAAAGGCAACATATTTTTTAAGAAGATGGGTGAATGAATGGAATTTGTCAGCCAGTTGTGAAATGAAATGGTGGATGACTTGTATCTTTCCTTGCAATTTGTGTAACTATTTTATGTTTTTGGGAGGAGGTGTTTCAAGTAATGGCGGTAAATTTAGTTGGGTTTACCTCAATCCCCCTCCGTGATATAATTAATCTAAGTAAATTTCCTAAAAACACACCAAACACACACTTCTTTGGATTTAATCTGACTTTGTATTCCCACGAGGCATTTGAAGATACACCACAAAATCTTAGGGTGATCTACTCTTGTCTTGGATTTTCCTAGGATATCATCGACATAGTCCTCCATGATGTCATGAATCATATCATGGAAGATCATTGTCATTTCCCTTTGATAGGTTGCACCTACATTTTTAAGGCCAAAGGGCATTACCTGATAACAGAAATTCCCCTAGGGGTTGTGAAGGTTGTCTTGTGTTAATCTTCATATGCTATTTTGATCTGATTGTAACCTGAAAATCCATCCACAAGAGATACCATCTCATATCCCACAATTGATTCAATAATCATATCAATATTGGGAAATAGGAAATCATCTTTTGGACATGCCTTATTGATGTCTCTAAAATCTGTACAAATTCTGATCCCGACAAGTTTATTTTGTATGAGGACTATATTCGATATCCATTCTAAGTAATCAATAGGTCTAATGAAGCTTTGTTAGTAATCTTTCTAGGTCTTCTTTAACCAGCAAAGCCACTCGTAGATGCATTTTTCTGAGTTTCGTTTGATGGGCTTGGTGTCTACATGCACAACTAGGTTATGCACTACCAAAGTTGGATCCAAGCACAACATATCCTTATAAGACCATGAAAATATATCTACGAATTCCCATAAAAGTATGGTGAATGTATTTTTCTCTTGTCTTTGAGAGAGAAGCTCCTAGTTTTACTATCTTTGGGTTGTTTTTTTTTCTAATATTCACATCAATGGTTTCTTCCACTAGCATTTTTGAAAAATCCTCCATACGTGTAGGATCGGGAGGAAGGTTGAGATCTTATTCCAAGGGTATCTCTATGATATTTTCACCCTTGGCGTGGTCACTTTTCTTGTCCATTGATTTTGTTACATGTTTTTTAGCCAGTGCCTCAAAGAGGTTTTCACTGTGTGACTTGGACTTTTGCTTTTGCCGAGGCTTTTCGTTGGAACTTTTGCCCTCACTTTTTCTTAAGTTTTGTTGACCATGAATCTCAGCTTCCTCACTAAAGTATGTGCAGGTATATAATTCAATGTAGAAACCCTTCTTATGGTCTCTAATTAGAATTGTATCTCAAATTCCCATGAATTCCACAATGGCCTCATAATTTTCAAAGAGGTTCAGTGGTATGTGACATTGTTGGTCCCATTTGACAAAGAAAGGGTAAAAAGGTCAATTTTAGGTTCAGTGGGGGTTAAGGTAAGGACAATGGTATCCATGAATAGGTTCGTGGAGGTAAGATCCTTATATTGGCTACAATGGGAATCTGTGTTATTGTCTAAATAATTAGAGCTATCTTCATGCTCAGAATAGGTAACGTCTTAATCATTGGGGTATGATCCATAGGGTCGAATGTCAATACCGTATCGTTTTGTCTTGAAATTTGGGAGAGGAAATGGTTCTCTCGGTCCTTGCTCATTCTTTCCACATCCTAGACCCTTATAGCCCATAGAATACATCATTTGGCTAGAATTCTCATACTCAAGGATTTGGTAGCAAGTTATCGAGTATCTTCTAGGACCCAAGTCGTAGGTGGGTCCAAAAATTTCTCCTCAGCAAGTAACCCCCCAGGTAAGAATGTCCCAATATTTCACTCATCTCTAGGCCATCTGAAATGATAGTTGGGTCAACCTCTAGTTTTAGGTGAAAATGATAGGTCTGAAACTAGGAGAGTTTGTTGCACATTATATTCTCTATAACCATATTGCATAACCTTCATCTTCCATGAATCAAAATGAGAAGTCAATGTACAAGCTTCATGAGCACAAGATATTAGGGATTCTGAATCTACCTGTGATTCCATAGCTTCTAATTAAAGAGGAATAACTATATCAGAAGAGGGACACATATAGGCACCCTTACGCACAAAACAATTGATAGATCTGTAGTGAGCGAAGGGTTCTGGATATCCTTGTATTGTAACAATGTGCCCCTCATGTTTCAATTTGATACACTGATGGAATGTTGATGGTATGGCCTACATGGCATGAATCCATGATCGACCAAACACTATATTATATGGAAGTTACAATTCTAAGACATAAAACTTTGTATGATGACAAGTTGGTCCTACCTCCATTGGAAATGTGATTATCCCAGCTGATTCCTACTCCACATTGTTGTAAGTGGTTATGGTAATAATATGGGTTTCGAGATCTTCTTATGCATGTCCCAATTGTTTAATTATTTTCAAAGTGCGTATATTCAACCTTGATATGTTGTCCAAAAGCACCCATTTTATCTTCCGGTAGGTAAAAATACCTCAATATATAGGGGGAGATTATGCGCATGATCCTCACTAGGGATCTCCCTATGATTAAATGAGATGTATTTAGTTCGCGTAATGTTTTCCACCGTAGCTTGAATACGTGAATGGTCTACTTCTAATGACACTCTTGACCCCTAAAGAGTTTTGTACAAGATGTCCTTATGTATGTTTGATATTTTAAGAAGATCCAAGATTAAAATCTTGGTGGATTTCTTATCAAGTTGTTCTAAGATATTGTACCAACCATCTTACGGGGTTGACAGAGAGGGTTCTAGGATTGTGAGATAGGCACGCCTTTTACCGCAACGTGATCCTTTTCCTTGATCCATATGGTATTCACATGGTCATTAGAAGAGTGAATACATCCAATGAGTGAATCATAGTGATTATTATCACTCTTAGTATAGAGGTAGTTCATAGCCTTGTAACTTTTGGATGACTCTCCTTGATCTAACCTTTTCTCATCTGACCTACCATGTTTAGGGAACGGTTCTTTGAATATCCCCATCTTTTCATTTGGCATTTGATTTTTCTCTGGGGTGTCAACTTCTATCTCTCCATTGTCAATGAGATCTTGGATGTAGTGACAAATCCTTAGGCACTTGTTTGTCTTGTGTCCCTTGACACGATGCAAATCACAATAGTCATGCTCTTTGTACCATGATGGTTTAGGAGCATTTTCATCAAAAGGTTGTGTCATGGGATAAGTCACCATGTGAGCTGCATCCAATTGCTTCAATATTATAGACAAAGGCTCATTGAGAGGAGTGAATGTTCTATGTTTAGGTGGTGGTTGAATAGGTCCTTTGGTCAGTTTAAAAGGTTGACCAACTTGAACCATTTGTACTCGTTTGGAATATGTGATTCCGTCTCCCACCACGTTCTTTTTTTTGTTAAAGATTTTCGGCTTCTCCGTGGGTTTGGCATTTTGATTATCCCTAGAAGGTGCTTTGATGGTTCCTTTGGAAATGAGGGATTTTTCTATTTGTATTCCCTTTTCAATGACCTCTTCAAAGGTATAAACACAATGCATTTGCAAATGGAAAGAAATGTCTGGGTTTAGATTGGGCACGAAGATACTCACAAGTTATTTTTTAGGAAACACGCAAGGGAAGTGGTTGGCTATCCCTCTCCATCTTTACAAGAAGCTAGTGAATGTTTCATTAGGACATTGTTTAGTACCACACAAGTCTACCATGGTTATGTCACTTTTTATTTTATAGGAGAAATGTCAAAAGAATCTTTTTGCCAATTCAAGCCATGTGAAGATAGACCCACGAGGTAAGTGAGTGAACCATTCTAAGGCTTGTCCCCTAAACTCTTAGGAAAGAGTCGTATGAGGTAATTATTGTTATAGGCCACTTCTTGGCATGTCATGTAAAAATATTTTACATGATCTTGTGGGTCACCTTTCCCTTTGTATTTTTCAAATTTTGGCATGTCAAAATTTTTAGGGAAGGGTTGAAGCGTCATGGCTTTATCAAATGGATGGGGACATAGATCTTTATATTGGTCTTTCCTACTATTCCCGAAATTACCCTCTTGAAGGCTTATAAGCATCACTTTCATGGACTGAATTTATTGTGAAAGTAATTTATCTTTAGTAGGATAAGCAAGGATATATACACGATTGTATTCCATATTGTCTCCTTCTTGATTTTCCATGTAAATTTCACTAATTTTGACCTTAGGTTTATTATTATGCACATTTTTGTTCATTTCTTTCTATACATGAGATGTGAGCAATGCTAATTATCTACTAAGGTTTTGGATTTTCTATTGAATAGTGACTTCTTCTTCAAGAGGTTCTTCTTCTTCTTCATGGCATGGAGGTTGTTCTACATTTTCATTTAATAATTTAACTCTACGTGGCATCTTGATGAAGGGAATTTTATAACCCACCATATTATCATTTCCTATGTTGGAGGTAGAAGTATGCCCATGTGTTAGGATATCTTCCATGTTAATGAGAGGTTGTTCCTCTTCATTAGCCTCATTCATGGGTGGGATTGTCTCATGTTCTGTAGGAATTCTAGCTCCTAATTCTACCACTCGTGCTAGCACCTAATATTTGTTTCTATAAAGGAATTTGTCTAACAAGGTGGGTCAAAGTCAAATTCCATGCGTGGTGACTCTAACTCATCACCACTATGATTGACCATCTCCTCTACTTATTTTTATATGGAGAATAAAGGCCCAAGATCATGGCCAATAAAGGGATTTGACCCTTATTTGTTTGAAGTTTCCCAAGTTTGTGTTTGTCTTGTTTCCAAAGCATACTTTTTGTGTCCTAATCTTGTTTTAGGGGCCATGATGTATGATATTTTCACTAAGGTGTTTTTAATGTGCTTAAAAATATTGATCAAGCCTAAGTGAAACACAAAATAATGTCAAGAATTATAATGAATGTCAAAGTATCAATGTGACAAAGTGATTTCTCTAAATGAATAAGTCAATAACAAGAAACAAGATACAATCACACAATGTTTAGTTCAGACCAATCAATCAAATGATATACTTCCTAAGTCTGTTTCCAAAAAGGTAGTTGATGTTTTAAGATGATTAACAAAATGTCACTACTTATGTCGAGTTCAAAGAAATGAACAAGGCTTAAGTAATAACAAGGAGTTAACATGATCTCCAAACAAAGTATACTAAAAGCACGCCCAAATCCAATCAAGACCTATATTCCAAAAAGAGTCAGTTACAATTGTGAGTGACACAACAATGTCACCAAGATATGTTAACCAAACTTTGAGAGAAAGTAAGGTATTGATATCAAGATGATATTGATATAACGCGCATAAATGATAGAAATAACATTTTTCAAAATCTAGGTAATAATTGAAATCAAACAAAGGCTAGAGTATACTTAGAAATTGTTAAAGTGTATATAGCATAACATTACAATATAGATATTTAGGTCAAGTTTACAAAAGAAACAAGATGTAAATACCAAAATTGTAGTGACACAATATAAACAAGATAATAATTCAAAGGAGAATCAAAGTGATGAACCAAGCCTAACTATGATGATGATCTTGACTTGAAGATCAAAAAAATGCTATCAATGATATGAGAATGTCTCCACACACTTTAGATGTTTAACAACTCATCCATAAACATGGATGAGCATAAAAGACAAAAAGTGATGAATATAATCAATTAACAACACAAGGGTACTCACTCTTCTTCTAATCGACAAAGTGTTAAAAGAAAGTGAAGGAAGTAGATCAATTGGTGTTGAAAAATGTTGGCCTCACTTTGGCAGAGTTTCGCCTCACCTTAGGGAAAGTGAAAAACTAAGCAAAAGTAATGCTTCACATGTTTCATGATGAACAATGGCTCCCAACTCAAATTGGTTTTGATATGGTCCAAGTTGGCTCCTGGTCAAAGATAGCTTCCTAGGTGGTTCACTCAACTAGGTGTCACAAGTTATCTAAGAGCGAGCTTGATTTTCCAAGAAAAGTCACATTGACTAATTCTTGGAGTATCTCAGCTTTACTTTACCCCCTTCAAGCACAATGGGCAATAAATTCATCCATTGTGTACTCTCACGGGGTCGTGATATGGATAAATTTGACACTAAATCTCACAAATGGTAATAACTAGTCAAGTAGGTTGTGCGGAGCACTTCCCATTTCATCCACAAGGTTCCCTCTTGCATGGACTACTTTGGGGATCTTAGGACCATGCCCTTTGTTATATCTTAAGGCTAATGCCAAAGGGGTTATGTCATAGTTTTAAGCGAGATAGGGCATACCCTTATCTAAAACTAAAAATCAAGTGTTTTGAATGTGGTGTTTTTTTAATCTTTTAGACTTAATGTGGTTTAATCATTTGCTATTTGAAAATTCGCAACATAGGTGTAGTTAGAAAAGTTTGTTTTGAACTTCTTTCTTTGACAAGCATTTTTACGTCTTGCACTCAAGCGTTAGTAGTTATCCAAACAAATCACATTATTTAAAAGAGGATTAAGAGTTAATTTTGATTCTAAAGATCATCCAAGGATTCAAGACAAGATTATACACAATAAATAATCCAATTAAAAATTAAAGAAAAGATTTTCAATCAATGAACCATACAAAAAGATTGATAAATGTTCATTCCCTTAAGCCAAAATGAAAGATGAAGTTTCCAATTTGCTAAATGTTATAAAATGAAGACTAAAGTTTCTTTTGATTTTAAATATCACCCTAAGGTGCAAGTGAATAGCATACAAAAACTTTATCCCAACTATATAGAAATGGAAAACTTCAAATCAAAGGATCATAGAAAAATGCTTTGTAAAAGGTTCATTCCCTTAAGCAAAATGAATAATTAAATTTCCAAGTTAATCCAAATGTTAAATATATAGAGATAAAATTTGTTTTTGATTCTCAATATCACCAAAAGGTTCAAGATAAGAGCATACAAAAGATTTGGTCTAAATGAAATAAATCATGGAAATACATTATTCATCAAAATATTAGACATGTTAGAAAATGACTATTTTTATAATAAAAGTAAAACCTGTAATTTATGTAAGTATAAATCTTGAATTTATATTTTAATTGCATAGTTAACTTCAATACCTTTCTAACGAAAAAAAATGGAGTCATTTCAATTTTGGGAGCAAACGTTATGGCCTTCGGAAGATGGGTTACGCATATGCTCTTATGCTCACGGGTATGCACTTACATGCACTCAAAAATGTAAAAAAAAATGTCCCTTAATCTACAAAATGGTTAAATTTTTCCAACCAAGATTCAATTTTGACAACAACCCATCACATTAATATATTAATAGAAGACTCAACGCTATCAAACATTAACATTCATGATCAAAAAATTAACATTTTCAAGAAATTGACAAAACTAACATGTAAAATGTTGAAAAAGTAAGCTCTAAAAATGAAAACATGATGAAATATTGAAATTTTCTCACCAAGATTCAATTTTGATAGCAACCCACCACATTAATATGTAAATATAAGACTCAACACTATCAAACACTAACCTACATGCTCAAGAATTTAAGATTTTTAAGAAATTGACAAAACTAGCATGTAGAATGTTGAAAAAGTAAGCTCTAAAAATGAAAACATAGAGAAATATTTAAATTTTCCTATCGATTCTAATTTTGACAGCACTTCAACTCCTTTATACCTATAAGGAATATTAAAAACATGTAAACTCAACAAAACAAGTTAACAAAAACAAGTTATGTCACTATTTGTAAAAAGACGGTTCATAACCAAAATTAAAACTTAACTACAAAAACTTGAAATTAAGTGCAAAGGACAATGGAGTAGATCCCACCGGGCATGCAAAATGTATGCAATAATTTTTAGCTATGCAAAGAGAATTATAACTAACACCTAGTAGTCCTAAAACAAAGCTAAATCAAAATCTATGCATCATCATGCTTAGAGCTTAAACAAGACTAATCTACCAACATCCTTGCATTAGAATATGAATAAACATTCAAACTAACATGCTAATCCATTAATCTCTATCTCTATTGAATGCTAATAAAATGAAATGAACCTATTTAGATCCTTAGCAATCAAAGGGTTGATTGTATGTTTGAATCCCAAGGTTTTCAAGAATGGAGTCTTGTCAATCCATGACTACAAGACCATTTGACATATCTCCATATGACTTCAAACTTGGAAGAATGAATGCAAGAAATGAAAATAGCTAGCTCCTCCAATGAAGAATGCTCTAAGATGATAAAATGGATATAGCTTAGGCTCTATGCTCATTTAGGTGTAAGAAGAAAGGTAGGAGGAGGGCTCCTTATATAGCCCAATGGATAAAAGAATCTCTACATCCCTTTACATGTGGGATAATAGGGAGGTTGGGTTAGTTGTGGATAAGGGAGGTTTAGAAAGGGTTGAGTCAACCTTAGGAGAGTTTATTTTGTCCTTTAGTGACTCATGGGGTTTGAGGGGATTTATTAATTAACCAAAGTGATTAATTAATAGGTGTGCAAGCTTATAGAATATTTTTAGAGGAATAGTTAGTATGATTTATGTTATGAGAGGATTTTAATAAAATAAATGACGATTTATTGATTAAATAGAAGAGATAATTAATTAATTAATAATAATTAATTAATCTAGATAGAAAGAGGTATTAATTAATTAGAAATAATTAATTAATGTAGATAGAAAGGGAGCTTAATTAATTAGAAATAATTAATTAATCTAGATAAAAATGGGAGCTTAATTAATTATAAATAATTAATTAATCTAGATAGAAAGGGGAGTTGATTAACGGAAGGTCGTTAATTGGCGTCGTTGTTGGATAGAAGAGTTAATTAACTAACGTAATGTAATTAATTAATGATGATAGTAGAGAAAATGTACGATATTGACAATATGTTGTCAATTTGCAGAAATGGTATAATTAGCACAATTTAAGTATTTAAATTGCTCGAAATAAATTATAGGTGTCTACATTATGTATTAATATTAATATGTTTTCAACACATAGTTGTATGAAAATGAGAAATTTAGGAAATAAATGAAAACATGCACTAAGAAAGGATAATATGTGGGTGTTTGTCTTAGAAAAGAAGCATAATTGCAATAAGTAGTGTCAAAAGGGTGAATTGTAAAATTTGAGTGTCTATAGTAAGTTAGAGTAATATGGATTCAAACTCATATTTGAAAAGAAAACTCTTGGTTTCTTTGTATAACGTACCTTTGTTGTCATATCAAAATAAAGTTCCTTTTCGTAAACACTATACAATTTTATGATGATTATTGGAATGAAAATGGTAAATAAAATGGTAAGATCATGAAAAAGGAACAACAAAAGAAGACATGAAATGATTGGAAACAGTTCCAGATGAAGAAAACCTAGGGAAAGGATCAAATCAAAATAAGAGTGAGGAAATCAAGAGCATAGTAACCCCTATAAAGGGGAAAAACAAGATTCAAGAAGCATCATCCTCCAATACTCGTAAGTAATCTATAGGAAATGTAGGAGGCTACACCACTAGAGGAAAAAAATCAATTAGAGAGTAAAAAAAGAATCACGGAAAAAGAAAGAGAAAGCGTGGGGAGAAATCAACATTGGATCACAAAGGGCACAAAAAAACATAAGATTAATATAGTAGGCATTAATAAATGTAGAAAGTAAGTGTAATATTTTGGTAGTTTGTCTTTGTTTTTTCTCTTTTCTTGGTTTTTACTAGTTCTGAGCTGTTTCTAAACTATTTTTGGACCGGATCTGGGCTGGTTTTATGTTGGTTTTGTTGTATGCTCTAGTTGTTTTAGATGTATGGTTTAGTTTTGACTCATGAAATGTTTATTGTCATATATGGATTGTAGATCCTATTATAACAGGGTAGGGCCCCTGCCAAAACCCTCCTTTTACCAAATATAAAAAATGGTAAATAGTATGATTATGAGGTTGAATTAAGGAATAAAATAGAGATGAATCAATTGATAATATTAAGAAGTTTACTATGAAAAATGATGTTGATATCTCTAGACTTATGAACATATTGAAATAAATTTATTTCCAAGATATCCATACTCATTATTATTATCAAAATTGTATGTTGCTAAATGATAAAAAAGTGTCTTATTACCGCCTTCTTTCTCACGGTGTGCTTCCACCAAAACATTGTAAGACAAGATTCATTTGTAGCTACACCTCCTTTTCCTCATCAACCTTCTTTGTAAATTTGATAAGTTCACATTATTGTCCACAAAAACCACTCTATCATCTCCATTGTGTGCAATTATGTTCATGTCTCAAAACAATGTCCCTAATGTCCACTTCGAGATATGAATATTATTTCAAAATGTGGCTTCTCAAAGATAAATGGTAACCTCAAATATTGAGATATCCTTATTATTTTCACAATAACTTCTAAAACTGGATTCATCTCCATTTTGTGAGCTTTGTTTTATCTCACCATAGGTGGTTCCTACAAAGTGGATTCTTTTCTATTCCTTTTCAAAAATTCTTACGTGCTTATTAAAGGGACCAATATGAGGGGTCACACATTTTATCCTATCAATATGCCTACTAAGACCGACATTACCATGTCCTTTTAAATAAAGAGTGACAACTTGTATGATTTTTAGTGTTCATGCCCATAATGTATACCTCCATTCCATCCTTTAGTAAGGTAGTAGTGGCTAATAGTAAGATATACAACTTCACCTCGTTTAAAATCCTAGGATTCATACTAATAGATCATTTTATATCATTTAGCCATCTATAAATTAATTTATCATATGAAAGACATATGTCTTTTCTTGTATGTCCACTTCTTGAAGGGGTAAGTGCATGGTGTTGGAGGACCAAAAAGTGGCCAAAAATCATGTTTTAATAACTAATGGTACATGGTGATTGAATATGAGTGTGTGTCTTTGAAATCAGATATATTGGTATTTTAGGTTAGGTTTAGTATTTCCTAAACTATAAGTGCATACTTACTTTTATAAACTTTGTATGCGATATAATACATGCATATTCATTATCCATTAATATATAAAACAACTAAAGGTTTCCTCATTTTTCTCCAACAAAAATGTAATTTTCTCTCCAAACCTTCCATCTCGTGCTTTGTAAAACACCATTTTGGTGCAAAATATCATTTTTAGATAATGAGATAGGTTACTAAGGACAATTTTTAGCAATGTTGTTCCAAAAAGATGTTAAAAAACTATTTTTGCTAATTAAAAAAGTTTGGTAATGTTATGAGATTTGCATTTGTTTTTATTAAAACATTTAATTATTTATAGCCCAACTCCCTCCACATGTAGAAAATATTAGTGGAATTAAGTTTGAAGAGATAAACCCTCCCAATTCTCCTAACCTTCTTTTAGTCCCATTAGACCCATGAGGTGTAGACATAAAATCACGTAATTTGGGTAATTATTTAGTCCCGATTGCATACTACTATTCATATGATTCTGAAGTAAGAAAAGTACTAACTAACCCATGTCTTGGCCAAATTTATTTTCTTTCTTATGCCTTGCACACTTACTTGCTTAGTCTATCTCTTTATACCTTTGACTTTATCATCATGGACACAAAAACCTAGCCGGGATGCTAGTGCCAATCACCCTCATCCCCTTTGGGTGCCCCCGACCTTAGTACACTTTGTTAACACTTTTTGGGTCCTTTCTAGCTGTTTGAGAATATTATATTTTTGGTAGTCATAATTTTCAAGGTTGATTAGGAAATTAAAGCAAGGGAATAATATAAATATGAAGTTATATGTTCATAATAAAGGACCAAGCATTAAACATTAGCTATCACCACATAAGGTTGCATCCATCAAGAATCTAATATCTCCATTGAATACATCTAGATCCATCCAAGGGACACAAGGGATGTTATTCTACATAAACTTCATAGGAGGGAAGTTCATTCTATTCCATGCACAAGTCTATTAAATTTCTTTACATCTCGGCTACTTTATTCGATATCAAGTGTGACACACACAAGATCCACTTAGGGAAAAATTCCACACACACACATAGAAATACATTGGGTATAAGATGTAGTGAAATGATCAATTGTAAGATCACAAATGTGAAAGCAGAGGACAATATGACCCCTCATTTTGCATTTTTATTTTTAGGATTTGATGTCTCTTTGAGGGTTTTGCAGGTCATTACTTCATTGTAGGTTTCAACAACTTCGTTGATCATTGTGTGACCTCATAATGACCAAAGGAAAACAACAATGAATACCTTGTGACCACTCAGAGGAGTTTTTAGCATTTTCATAGACCAGTGCCTATAAATAGGTCTAGGGTGCCCATGCAAGTGCCCTTATCCCTCTCCAAGAACCCTCATCTAGGTAGATCATTAGCTCACACACTTTTATGAGGCTCTGTGTGATGCTTCTCTCTATTTGTTCATCTGGTCAGTACTTTGAGATAATACAAGAATAAGCTGTTAAAAACTAAGTCATCTTATCTCTTCTTTTCACTTATGGTTTCATATATTTTGTTTTATTTTTCTTGGGTTTTATACAATAGTAATCAAATTAGGCATATATTTCAATATTTAGCTTAATCATTTTGGTGAACCCAACCTCTTCAAACACACTTAGGATCTTTATTTTGTTGCTTCTTACATCTTTCTAAGATCCTCTCATCATGAATATTTCCATTCATGATTTCTTACTCCTCCATCTTGAGCTAAGGGATAAGAGCATAAATCTCTTGAATACTACTCGTGTTCCTTCTGACATTCATCCAGACTTGGTTTATAACACATTAGCGAGATGATTTTTCTTATCACATTAATTTTCAAGCTAATCATATGGATGAATTTGATTATTTTGAAAATGATCCTCCTTTATACATCATGATGTGCATGTTAGTGCAAATCAGTAGCACCCTCTGGATGTTCTATCAGATTTCTAGTTTGACATTTTAGCATCCAGTGTGATTGCACAACATTGAATCTTTTCCCCAAGTGTGGGACTTGTAAAATGGAAAAGAATATCCAGATTAGAGGCTAGTTCCTCAACTCCTCTTATCAGGTATATGCATGAAATTTACAGAGGCTTAAATTCCTAATTCCTACTCTAAATTCCAAGGGGATAGAGATAGGGAATGTAAGAAAAATGAGACTAATGCTGATAAGGTGATGCACCAAGGGAGTAGTAGACACCTGCTACTACAAAACATACATAGTCCAGGAGGAAATACAGCACAAAACATGCACAAATTGCCAAAATGTGGTGAGAGGTTAGGAAAACAATGATAAACATATGAAAGGATTGAGAAACCTTTTAATCACAGAGCATATATTATCATTCCAGGTCCAACACAGTGCATTACAATGACCAAGAGGCAAAAGAGGTGTTGTATTTGCATGGAAAGGTAAAAATTTCCACAAATTTTGCCAAAAAGGAAGAAAAAGGGAAGTTGCAGAGCTAAAAGAGTGTCTCTTCTTTAAAAATGAGCCCATTCTGGCTTTTACAATGCAAGAAATGAGCCCAGGAGAGAGAAACATGGGAAAACATGAGAGGAGCTTCAACCACCAACCAAAATGTAATAAAACAACATGGGAATCCTTAAAGGTCCATTCCTTGACATTTTTCACCATGCTGGGAGAGAATGCGAGCCATTCTTCATTAAAAAATGGTGGTTGAAACATCATTTCATTGATTTCCACGTGCGAGGTGTTTTCCAATTTTATCTCTTTAAACTCCATCAAAATACCAAATTAATCCTAGAATCATGGAGAGAATTGCACCAACTTTCTGTTGATATAAAGAACGTGAAAAACCAAGCTTTGGATCGAAAGTTATGGCCATTTGAAAATTTAGTGCAAAATACAAGGCCAAAGCGGGTTGGTAGGCGAAAATTTGAAAATTTCCCACTTTTTGCATTTGGGAAAATTTTCCCAAAAATCTCCATGCCCCATTTGGTCCAAAGTGCCACGTGGCATGATTCTATTGGTCACGGACTCTTTCTGCTTCATTTTCCATCATTGGCCTTTGGAAAATTTTCCAAAAATTCTCCACCGACTGGATGACCCGAGGACACGTGGCACAATGTGATTTACCGCAGGATTTTTTCCTCTGTCTGTTCCATCACTTTTGACCATCTTTTCTGACTTGGACACATGGAAAAACCCCATTGGAAGTGGGCTTTCTCTACCATTTTCCCCTTGAAATTGCTTTGGGAAAAAATCCCAACTCTTCCCCACGCTCCGCAGGTCTTCGGGACACGTGGCCTCCTATTATTGGCTCGGCCCTTGGGAAGCGGGTTTTTCTTTTGAAATTTTCCTACTTTTTTCTTGGGAAAAGAATCTCCCAATTTCTCCTACGCTCCGCCGGTTGAAGACACGTGGCGGGTTTCCATTTTTTCGGGCCATGGGGGCAAGAACTTTTCTTTATGCTATCCTTTGGGAAAAATTCCCAACTTCTCCCCGGCGGTCAAAGCTCGATGCCCCATGAGACATGTGGTGTGATCCCATTGGCTCATGGGCCTGTGGGCCAAAATTTCTCCTTAGCACCCTTGCCAAACACTTTACAAAATTTCCAATCTTTCCTCCACCCTCCGCCACTTCTTTGGCCTAAGGACACATGGCATAATGTGATTGGACGCGGGCCTGGCGTCAAAAATTTTGTTTGTGTCAACCCTTGGGAAATTTTCCCAACTCCTCCCCACCTAGACACGTGGCAGCATTCAATTCGTCGGTGGGCCTTCGGGTGAAAAATTCCTTCTGAAATCTTGCCAAACCCTTGGTAAAAATTCCAAGTTTACCTCCGCCTCCGCCCTTCCGAGGACACGTGGCCTCACCTTATTGGCCTGGGCTTTTCCAAGGAAAATTTCCCACAAAAACCCCATCGAGCCATAACTTCAAAAATACATGGAGTTAGGAGGAAAACTTTACCTTTCTGGAAAGATGAGAAAAATATCTATCCAATGGTGCCATTTCCTAGAAGGTTTTGAGTGACTAAAAGCAAAAATTATGACTGAGGCACAAGAGAGGAAAGAATGAAGGAGTTAGCCAAAAAATTAGCAAGGGGCTCTTTTTGGATAACGGTGCATCCATAATATTTGTGTTAAGAGATTTATAGTCGATAATGTATCTCGAACTTAACTTATGCACTCTAACGTTCCTTAAGGCTTTAGGTCTCTCAACTGCTAATGTCAATCCTTCATATCTTTCTTTTCAGAATAAAATGGTTCCATGGGTCCATGCATTGGCCATGCTACTTTACCCATTACTATTGGGAAAAAAACCCTTAATATTGTTTTCTTTGTCATGGACTTTGTTTCGTATAATTGCTTACTTGGTAGACCATGGCTTCATGCCATGCAGTTGTACCTTCCACAATACATCGATGTGTCAAATTCTTACATGAGGGTATTAAATACACCATTCCTATTGATTGTGAACCATTCAAATATTGCAAACATGATCCCACCACAACCATACCTACTCCACAATCTGTTACTACTAATGAACCACAACCTATGGATCTTCTGCCTAACTTAGAAGCTACTATTTGCATGTTGGATGTTGTTCCATCCATGTCATCTCCCCATCCAGCCTACTACAAATGCTACGGTACTTTATCGGGGCCTATCACACACATCGATGTCATACCACCTTCATCATCTTCTCATACATAGTCAACATCTACACTACCTCCCTGCACATGTAAACTCTTCATAACTAATTATTATTGGGAAAATATTCCATTTCATCCCACTTTGGATGACACTTGTTTACATGCATGATGGTCTAGCTCGATTCGGATATACGCTTGATGATCTTATGGCACCACCTCACTTTTCTCATCTCTATCATGGGTTTATTCATACTCTTTGTAGCTTCTAGTCTTCACATCTTTTACCTCACCATATTTCTTGCACGTGTTCCTCACCCTTCTCCACTTATGCTCAGACATTCTTGGCTTGATTACATTGGGGGCACACTAGACCCTTGTCACACTAATATTTCATTTTCCATGCCATTTGGCCATGTCTTCATTTGTAATGATTCATTCCTCGGTTATTCACAAAACCTTACTCATTGGTATGCACATGGATGTCCATTACCACCCTTCATTGATGAAGAATATGCTATGGGCATGTATAATTTATGCCTCAATGGCTCCTTACTCGACCAACCCAACACTATCACTTATCAAGTCTTAGATGCGGGGATAATTTTAGTGGCGAATATTCATAATATGGCGAATATTCATAATATGGCGAATATTCCATTTTTGAAAAATTTGTAAAGGTGAATTTTATGGCGTGGGTCGGTGATCAATTCACCTAAAAATACAGTTTAATTTTTTGTAGGGTCAACACCTACTCTTGAAACTATCCCCTATATAATCCTAGATTATTTGCTAGGTAGAACACTACTAGCTCACTCATACCACCTAGGGGCATATGTATTATCAAGTACAGTAAATGTGCGATAGGAGGGTGGAGACTATAGATGCACGACAAGAGGGTGGAGGCTATAGACATGAGAAAAGATTTTGTTTATGTGCAATAGGGAGATTTTGTTGATGCACGACAGGGAGTGTAGAGGAAGTAGATTCAAGAAAGAGAGTTTGTTAACATGTGACACAAAGATTTTGTTATTGCATAATCGGAGGGCGGAGGTGGAGACATGTGAAAAGAGATTTTATGTCACACATCAACAATCTTATTGATGTGCATCAACAAACCTCAGCGACACGTGTCAATGAACCTCATTGACGTGCATCAACAAACCTCGCTGATGCGTGTCAACAAGGTGTGAGGTTCCTTGACGCACATCAATAAGGTTTTTGATGCGTGGCATCAAATATCTTGTAACACGTCTGTAGCCTTATGCCACACCACTTTAAAATCAGGCCAAAATTTTACTGTTGGACCCCCAAAAATTTTCCTTCTGTGAAACCGATTCCGAGGATATTCGCGGAAGTATTTTCCACCTTTGATTTCTAAGAGGTCTCTTAAAATGAACCCTTTCGATGTCTCATCATAAAATTTTGATTGTGACAATGATGACCTTTTAGATGATGTTACTTGAGAAATCTCATTATCCACATCTACTTGGGGGGCATCACACCATTTCTCCCTCCCCTTCTAACATCGACACACATTATCTTCTCATTACTTTACATCTAATCTCTCACATATGAAATACATATCTTCATACATTAGTACCTCCATTTATTGATGTCACACTTATGTTCTTGTGGTTCTTACATGATTGTTGAGGGATATCTTATAATAAGAACATGTTTCATCTGCCCATTATATCTATCTACTACATACTCATTCATACATATATACATTTATCACCATCTATTTGTGCATACAATACACTCTCTCATCATCTATCACAAAACATCATTTAACACACTCATCACCATAAATTTGGGGGCCATCACACTATTTCTCCCTCCTCTTCCAACCATGATATGCATATTTTTTCTCAATCTAATATGTAAAATACCATATACACACTTTGATACATTTGCATCATCATTTCGTAATGACGCACTCTCATACTTTAGTTCACACTTGACTATTAAGGGAATAATATACACATGAAACTCACACACTGCACACTACACTACATACTACACATCAGATTATTTACACATCACACGTTATTTACACCCCTTTCTCGTAGAATATATCGCATACTATACATAATATTCAATCTAAACATTCATGATATATCTTCCTCACATCTACTTTCATGTGTTGTGCTCATTTCCCTATGACACACTCTAGTTCCATGGTCCATATTCAAATGTTAAGGGTTTACATCTCAAATGGACCTCATCACATTCACAAATTCAATCAATCACTCACTCACACACTCTATGCTTTACGCCTCGATGATCACATATTTTTAGTACACGAGATACGACCCATTTCATGATGACGCACTCTCATTTATGATTCATTCTTGATCAGCTTTGAGGGGGTATATAAAAATTAACCTCATCACATGCATACACATCCACTCAGAGGGAACATGGCTCCTATCATTCACACTTTGCATCGATTTCATGTCATCCACAATATACTATATATCTTGGTCATACTTAGTCTTGATTACATTTAATTATTACATGTACACTTTATTACACATGTTAGATAGATATATTGTGTGTCATTATCATTATCATATACACATGTGTGTTCACTTGCCTTTCAAGTTGTGATCGTAGATTATATAGATCTATTGCATGAAGCATGGATGATTTGCATAGTACCTATTACCAATTCCACAGTGGCTCATGGGGGCATCCAATTTTATACACTACATGTTCTATTGTTACATTTTTCATAACAAAATACTTTATCTGATTATACATGTTTGAATTTTTTTTTATCTTTATAACATGCTAATGGGTGCTTCATGTGCAACATTTTTTATGCAAGACTATTTACCTCCATGGTTTTCTGTTACATTGCTTGTCGCTATTTGTTGTTGTAGGAAATTGCTTTATGGATTATTCCTTTGTCTTTTGTGCACACTGTTTACTTTTGGATTTACCGGCCTTGATTGTCTTGTGACATCGTGAGTGGTGTCCCATTTTGCAACCCATTTTTCATGGTCTACATTGTCTTCTTATGTATTTAGCTTATACATTGTATGTTTAGCTTACATTTAGTCTTCTCGATACATTTTTTTATTTTATTGCACTAACACTTGTCTTCTAGCAACTTGTCTTACGTGTTCCTTGATTTATACCAAACACATTCCCTTCCCCTGCAGGGCATGGTTTTCAACACAACGGTCGGTCCTCATTTGGGTTCATACTCTTTCGGTGACCCTACATGCACCCAAATGAGGGGGAATCATTTGGGTGAATCAACCACCCTATACAACATCACATAATCATAATTTAACATAATAAAGTTCTAATATAACACAATAGTTAGTATTAAATAGGGCCTAGAATCAGACTTGGGTCCTTAACACAAAATAGACACCAATGTCTAGTCTAGACAAGTAGCACCTAAGCACCTATAAACCTTCCTAGATTCCTGTGACTGGGTGCGGTTACACAACATTTGATAGCTCAATAGTCTACATAGCTCCACCTAGTAGCTTTTACAGGGCACATAGTCCTTAGCACTCAACATGCATGCACTACACAACAATTTTTAATTTTACATTAGATCAATTTTTTTGAATATTACACACCATATCAAGTGGTGTTATATATTGTTTGGAAGCAATTAAAGGTTGGAGGATAACACCCGATCATTGTTATCCATACACTTCTTCGATGGCGTGGCTTGAGATCACCCCGAAACTCGCATCCAACACAATTGGCATGAGTTTTACCAAAACAATCGTTCTTCTACAACAACTTTAAGATCCTTTCTACACCCTTTTTCTCATCAAAAATTATGTGCACATGTTCCTATTTCATTTTTCACATTTTACATATTTTCCTTACATACTTTTTACATATTTTTGATCATATACATGTGTATTTGACTACTTGTTTGTTCTTCTCTTTTGTAGGTTCATCCTTATGGGAAGCGGTAGCCATATCACATCAAAACATTTTAAAAACAAATCACAACAATAATCAACATCAATAATAGGCACACCGCAACATCTACACATGCGTTTCTACCCTAGGGTCATTTTCATAATCATTTCTTGCACTTTTTCCTCCTTAACATCCATACTTCACTTTTTTATCACTTCACACTTTGTCTTTTACCTTGGAACACTCTCATCATAGATGTACATGGTTATCAGGTACACATATCTTATATAATTTATGTTATCGAGCTTTCACTCAAGAACATAAAATGGGGCCAAATGTAGACACAAAATCACACACTTTGGGTAACTAGTTAGTATTCATTGTATATTATTATTCATATGATTCCTAAGTTAGAAAAGTACTAATCAACCCATGTCTTTGGCCACATTTATTTGCTTTCTATTTCCTTGCACCCTTACTTTTTAGTCTATCTCTTTATACCTTGACATTTATCATCATGGACACTAGCACCTAGCCATGACACCAGTGATAGGTTCCCTCATCCCCTCCTGGGTTCCCTAACCTCGGTATAATTTGTTCAAATTTTTTCGGGTCCTTTATATCCATTTGATCATATTATATTTTTGGTAGTCAGCCTTTTCAAGGTTAATTACAAAATTTAAGAAAGGGAATCATATAAATATAAAGTTATGTGGTCATAATAAAGGACCAAACACTAAGCATTAGCTATCACCACCTAGGGTTACATACATCAAGCATTTAAGAGCTCCATTACATACATCTATCACAATCCAAGGGACACACTTCATAGGAGGGAATGTTCATTCTATTCCATGTACACATATATTACATTTCATAGGAGGGAAGTTCATTCTATTCCATGTACACATCTATTACATTTCTTTACATCTAGCTACTTTTCTCACTATCAAGTGTGACACACACAAGAGCCACCTAGGGCACAATTCCACACACACCCACATATAACTATATTGGGTCTGAGATGTAGTGCAATTCTTAGTCATAAGATCACCATTGTGACAATCAAGGATAGTACCACCCCTCATCCTACATCTTTACTTTTTAGGATTTGATTTCTCTTTGAGGGTTTGGTAGGTCATTACTTCATTGTAGGTTTCCACTAAATTTGGTGATCCTTACGTGACCAAATACGAACAACAAAAATACCTCACGACTACTCAAAGGATGTTTCTAAGCATTTATATAGACATAGGTGCCCAGAAACAAGTCTAAGGCACCCACAGGTGTTCCTATCCCTCTCTAGGTGACCCAGTCCAGGTAGATCATCAGCTCACATACTTTTTTGAGGATTTTTATGACACTTATCTCTATCTGTTCATATGGTTAGAAATTTGGCATTGTCGGAATAATTACAAAATATCTATGTCATCTAATCTCTTGTTTGCACTTAGGGTTTTATATATTTTAGCTTATTTTGCTTGGGTTAATTTTTGTACTTATTCATTTATTTACTTCTAAAATAATAATTAGGTTACGCATATATTTTCATATTTATCTTAGTCACTAAGTATTCGGGATGATTTTGTCACACATATAATGGAGAATAAACTATAGATTAGGGAGTTGATTAGGGTAATCAAGGATCACCATTTGACTAAACCCCACTTTGTATTTATTTAGAGAACACATTAAAGTCATTAATATACAAATTTAAATCAATAATGAGTCAAATTTATATGAATATATCTTATAGAGATTATTGTAGAACTTAATATTTCAACAATTTTTCATCAACTATTAAGAAAGAAAGAAAATCATAAAACACCTAATTTAAACATTATATACTGATCTTAAAACCAATATACCTTTTCCATTGTCATGCAAATGGTTCTCAATCGACCTGGTGCCATTAATTTTCGATAAGAAACAATTTTTGGGCCAATGGTGGATAGTTTTTTAACACCCAATCTATAACAAAAATGAGGTTTCTTTAGACGTTTTTATAAAAATCTATTACAATTTTATACTCAATGATATTTCGATTTATTTTAATTACTCAAAGTTTTAGGGCCAAGGAAAAGGCTCTATGTATGATAGACTAGGTGCACATTATGCACCTAATCATCCTACTAGTTTCCTTATCCAAAATCCACAATAGCCTAATAAGGTCTCCACTAGGATGAAGGAGGCCATAGAGATTGACATATTGAATAAAATTAACATTTTGATTATTACCCTAATTGACCATATGGACCAGATTTCTCATACTAATTCTTGTGAAGGTGGAGAGGGAATGTTCTAGCTAGTACTACTATGAGGCCACACTATTGCACATATTTTGGTGATGTATTTATTAGACTTGACAAGAGGATAATTTCATGCGAGACTAGTTTTGGGGGTGTATTTGGTGGGCTAGAAGATGTGGTTTTGTGTAATGGGTATTTAAAAGAGATATATGGCTTAAAATACTCAACTACACATTTGAAATTATTTTATATTTGTTACCCATTACAAAAATTTAGTAAGACATGTTAGATTCCAAATATCGTATTTAAACTTGGTAATAATTAATTTCCATGCACTTTTTGTATTGTAACACAAGATAGTACCATTATACTTATAATTATATATTATTAGTACCATGTTAATGTTTACATACACATCGGTAAAAATGAATTCTTTACTCCTTACATATATTTTTATTAATGTTATATAGTTCATGTATATACTTGTATATATGTGCTCAATTAATGATGATAGTTTGCTTATAAATTTATAAACAATTAAGGATAATCCCCCATCTCTATGGGCAAGAGTAGACATAGGTATTGTTATGATTTCATTTTCGTAGTAACTCAATGAGGTATGAAAAATTGTATAATGTATAAGTGTTAAAAATATTATGGAATTTGTTTACTAATTTTCCTCACTATGTACAATATAAATAGTTGACATGAATGTATTATCTAAGCATGATTTTCTCACGATAAATGACATCCTCATAATAATTATTAGAAAGGGTTTTATGATAAGAAATAATTTATCCTATAAATTTAGTGATATATTTGTATTATGTAGTCAGTTGGTGTAAATTTTTATATGCATTATAAAATTATTTTAAATAGTTGTATGAGCTAATTTCAAAGTTTGATTTTGTATATTTATATGTGTGTAAGGTTTAAACCCTTGATTACCACTAAAGAGGCACATAATCCCCATGTTTATCACTTTTACATTAATATTCATGATCCACAACCTACCATTGAACCTATTGAAGTTGAAAGGATAATTAAGAATAACCAAGATCTTGCAGCAAGTGTGTGTGTTTAAATAGTTACCTGACCATGCCTATGTCTAATATGTAAAGTTTTTCAAAATATTTATGTATGTATAAGTTCGGATACAAGTAATATTTGAGTGTAAGAGGACATGTAGTCAAATTTTGGAGGCACATGAACTATCACACACCCAAATTTAATGTACTTTTCATTGTAGTGATTTATGGATAATGATGTAGTTAATTATAAATGTTAATTTAATATTTGTGTGTGTGTGTGTGTAATGACCTGAAGGAATACTTGTTGATGACCACCTTCTAGCTTGCATCGTTGTATGATGTTGATTTGGTTGGAATCCACTATATTTGCAATGACTGAGGAAGTTTTGAATTTATTAAGGTTATTTAGTATTGTTTAAGGTAATTGCAATGTTTTAGTTAAGGCATTGAAATTGTTTAATGTTGATTGCGAAGTGAATTAGTCTTAGAACACATTACATTGTTAAAGTTGATCACTCAACAAAGGGAAATGTGTAATGTTTAGCTATTCTTAGACCACATAATAATTAATTGAGATGGTTTAATATTCTTAAACCACATTTATTTGAGGTTATTTAAAGTTTAATGTTATAATAACTTGGTCTTAGACCACTTGAAAAATAATGTGGAGGTTTGGTTGATGTTGATGTTTGATGTTGGTTATTGTTTAATGTTTAAACTATGGAATTGAACCGATCCTTAGCATTATGAATCATGGTCATAGACCACTTAAAAATGTTAATGCATTTTGCATGAAAATTGGTCAAAACCCACGAGGCATATATGGTAATTGTTATTGTTTAAGTATGATTTGTTCATAGAACATAGTGCATTCAAATGGGTATTGGGTTTTGTGGTGGTCACAACGTAGTAATGAAAGTCTTAAATTAGAGTTAATGTGTACCATTACTTGGGAAATAATAGCTTGATTTGCAAGAAAAAAATGCAAGACTTTCCCCCATTCAAAATTTTGGTATTCTCGTTTGGTTTTGGTCCATTGGGAAGTTTGCATGGAGGTTTTGAATGAGCTATTTTTAGAATTATGTTTCTAGTCGATGAATGAAAATGAGACTTGCTATTTTTAATGATGCATTTGTATTTATTATCTTTGTTTGGAAATATTAGGATTTTTGTTGGGAATTGAAGTTGTAGATTTCAAAGGGAAATTTATAAGAAGAAAACAAGGAAAATATGCATGGGTTTTCTCTCTTGTTCTTAGTATTTTCAATATGAAATATAAGAATGTGTTATGGATTTTCAATCTAGTTTTAAATTTGAAAATGAATGAAAATATAAGCTAGAAATTATTCTTTTGCTTGTTGCGTTTTAATAGAAACATGTGCATGATATTTTAAAAGGGTAATATAGCTCCCAAAGCTTATTATTAGTCATTTTGACAATGAGATAAATGTGTGATTCTTTATTTTTTAAAATAAAAATGATCTTATTTTTATTATGATAATTTTAAATGAAAATAAGAGGAAAATATTGGAAATGTAATGGGTTTTGTTGTTGGTGAGAGATCTAATTTTTACTCTTAACTTGGATTTCTCGGTTTGTTCTCTTATTCGAATAAGAATATGATTGTTTTTGTTTAAAATTGATATATCTTGTTAAGATCTCTACTTGATATTCTATTTAAACGTGTTCTTAGTTTTTAGAGGTCTTTGTATGGAAAGGAAATGGAACTGTATTTTCCTTCATTTTAGTATGGGAGTTTGAAGAAAATTTTGGGAATGAAATAGGTTTTCTAGGTCTGATTTGTAATGAAAATATAAAGAATTATTCTTGCAAATACAAACTAGGTTTTTAGATTTTGTGAGTTCCCGATCTTAAAACATTTGGATTTTATATAAAACAAGATCTAGTTGATTTAAAATAATGAGAATAGTTTAAAATTTAAGGCTTGATGAAAATCATAATGAGCTCGTCATTTGATGGGTATAGATCATGTTGAGCTTGATGTTTTAGTTCCCATGAAATAACTATAGAGTTATTTTTGTATAAGAATCTTTAATGGCCATCGTCTTTTTGTCACTCGACCTAGTTTCTTTTTGTTCACTTGGGCCTAAAATCAACTAAGTATGAAGTTGAATGTTGAAGGCGTCTAAGCATCCCTTTGGTGCACTTGGGGCTTGAAGTAGAGAAATAATGTTCTCAAACATGTGCCACATCATCCACGTGTCCCCTGGCCCTATAAATTTTCCCTAGTGAATTGAAAATTAAAAATCATAGTAGAGATGCACTAGGTCTCCACGTGTCACATGAGTGAAATTTCAAATAAAGAGAAAGGAAGGAGGCCCTCAAAAATGTGCACACCCTCCACGTATCTCTCGGGAGTAGTATGGAAGATAGAGTCCTAGTGAAGGCCCCTAATTAAGCACACAACCTCCATGTGCAAGAAAAGGATCATCACCAACTGAAGCAACGTAAGTTAGATGACTTGAAGGAAATAGGAAATATTAGCAATGGGAAGTTGATATATTGACCCCAAAATCAAATATCTTGTAAGAAAATTTAATGTTGTTAGTGAAAGGTTCGATTCTAGACATCAAGTGAGAGACAAGAAGATATATAAAGGAATGTTATGATCCAAGAGAAAAAAGGAAGAGAAATATAGAAAATAAAATAGATTGGATCCATGAAAAGAGATTTTAGACTTAGTAATTGTATTGGCTAGCCTTAGTAAGACTCTATTGTAGGAAGAATTTGTAATTTGTGTCGTAGCCTAATGTATGATTTTCTCTATGAATAAAGGGTTCTTGTTCTATGCATCTTAGCTTTCAATATTCTATGTCTTTATTCTTTCACTACTAGTAGTTTTTAGATAAGTTTGAAGATCTATCGTGCTATATTCCCTTGGGTTTTATTTACGTATCTATAATTTGCATATTATTATGTTTTACACCTCATTGCCTCTCGATAATCTAAGATACTTAATGAAAATAATAGATCATGCTAAAATTCTCTTCAAACTATTCTAAGTAGTTTCCCAGATCCATCTCTTGTGTGTTTTAAGATTTATTTCTGGTGTATCACCTTAGTTTTACATTTTATTTAGTTCCCTTTAACCTTATCCCACAATGTAAAGAAGATCCAACTTCTTTAAAATATGGAGGTTACCTTAGGGGCACATCCCACTAACCTAAGGTATCCAATGACTCTGATGGTTCATCCGCAAAGATAATCATCAACCTTTTTCCTCGCATGCCTAGTGGGACTCGAACATCTACATATCTTGATATTTCATCAACAAATATATATTGATTTTAGCAAGTACTAAGTTTGTTTCTTTCTAGTTTACAAGGTGAATGAACAAGAGTGAGGAAAGAGGAAGGTGTGTTTGAATACTTATAGTTATCTCCACCACAATAGAAGAGGTAGATAGATCTAGAGGTCTCTGTCTCCTCCGAACCGAACTCTCTCAACACCTCCACCAGGTAGGCCTTTCTTATAGTCAACTAGAACCTCAGACCTATTTTAATGGCTCACCTCCAAGCTCAACCCCGAGATAGTTTTTTTCATGGAATCAAGGGAGTCCACTCATCCTACCCACACCCCCGACAGTGGTGTGGAATCCTATTCCAGATAACACGCTAAAAGTGCTGCCCAAATTTAGTGGAGAAGACTTCAAAAATCTAGAGGAACACCTCCAAGATGTAGTAGAAATATGTGTGGTACATTATATTAGGGAACATGACGTCGCCTTATGGTTGCTAGCTTCTTCCTTTAAAGGGAAGGCTCTAGATTGGTACCGATCCTTAACTCCTAATACTATCGACACTTGGGACCAGCTGGGAAATGTATTGGTAGAAGATTTCAATGAGAAAGGGGATATATCCTCACTCTACAATAACTTATCAACATTAAGAAGGGCCCACAAGAGCTTATGACTGATTTTAACACCAGGTTTCACAAAACATGGCAAAGGATTCTTGCTCTAGTGAGGCCACCTACAAGTATGGCTATTATTTTTACTTAAAAGCTCTGAATTTGGATATTTCTGTGATGATTCAATCATTAGGAGGGGATATTTACCACAAGCATATGATATTGTGATCCAAGTTGAGAACAATCTAATAGATGTCAAGTAAGCTTCCCTCAAGAGCCCTTTGCCAATATACCCTAAAATAGCTCCCCTTCCACAAACACCAATCCCAAGCTCTACTCAAGCCCCTATGTCTCTGTATAATTACCCATCCTCTCATCTGACACCAATTCCTAGTACAACATCATCATCCTCTTCTCCTAAAATGGAGGAAGTCAAAAATATCCTTATAAACTTCTCTAACGAGATAGTAAATCTTAAAAGGAATCGAGTGCTTACCCAAGACAAAATTATCAAAGCTATCAAGGTGGTAGGCCTCCCTATCCCTCTCAACATCAAAATACCCAGAGACCACCATTTGTGTAGTCATCTAACTAGAAATCCCGGTACCAACACCACTCCAAACTATCCCACCCAATAGCGGAAGAGAAATGGTACTGGGAAAAAAATTTGGTAGAAGATCCCAATGCATGGTGCTTCCCTTGTAATACATCCCACATGCCAAGAGACTATCCCCAAGGAAATTTGTAACAAAAGGTATCCAAAAAAAGAGTAAGAGAAGGCTATGAGGTTAGTGCATCAAGACCTTAGTCCAGTGGGAGTCCAAAATGGGGCCTTTGTTGTAGATTCAAGGATGTCCTGAGTAGGAAGCAAAGATCATACACCCTGAACATGTGCTTTTATTTTGGATAGAAGGAGAGGAATTTGTATTTACATGAATGACAAAGCTTGTTTCAAGCCTATTCAATTTAATTACAACACTCGCTTCAAAAAAAATGATGATAGAGACGGATCCTATCCCAAGCATGACTAACAAGATGCAAAAAGAGTCTCTAACCATCATGGTCTCACCACCAATGGTCATAAAAAGAAGCTCGAGAACTATCTAGAATAGGACACCTCCCCCACCCCATGGTTGAAGGAATAAACACCAAGCCATTTCCAAAACATCATCACCTAGACCAATTAATGTGGTTCAACAACTCAAGAAAGTGCCAGCTAATGCATCCTTATGGGATCTTCTTGGGCATTCTAGAGAAAAAGGAGTTACTCCAAGAAGCACTTAAATCAAATGATGATCCAACCACCCTGAGAAAGAGAAGGAATGGGTAAATTAATTTGAGCCTCATCAGAGGTAGTTGTTAAATCAAAAGGGAGAGGTAAGTAAACCAAGGCCCAACCCCTTTTTTATGACTCTTATCATAGGTAGGAAATTATTTCATAATTCCATGATAGACTCTAGTCACAAGAAACACTACAGTCATGCCTAAAGTGATTATAGATGCCTTGGGAATTAAATATAAGCCCTTAAAGAAAAGATTCATGCAATCAGTCCAAAAATGAGTCCAAACCATAGGAGATAACAAGGGACTCCCATTACAACTCTATTCTTGGCCCGAACATAACCATTCCAAAGGATATAGTATTAATCGACGCATTCCACCTATCTTTGGACTTGTGTCTCTCTCATGATTTCACGAAAAAATAAGAGGCTATATGTCTCTTGATTGGTCCCACCTGATCCTGTGGACCAAATATGGATCTAATATGAAGGTATTATCATAACCCCTTTCCAAGGAATATAATGACCAAGTGGTCTCAGATTTGAGGCTTCCCATGCATGATCACCAGAGAAGAGGAATCATATACGGAGGAGGTGATCTTCAAAGCAATGGTCATCTAGCTAACCTTCCCAAGTGATCCATTCAAGAACTTTGATTCAATTGGTTTAGGTACTTACGTCATCTTTGACGAGGACTCCACAATTATAAAGGTGGTAAAAGGAAAGGATAAAAGAGAAGGGAATCCCATAAGAGATTCCTAGATATGGACCCTACATTTTGATGGGGCTAAAAGAAAAAATGGCTCAGGAGCTAGAATATTCTTGTTATCCCCAAGAGGAAAGAAGATACTCCAGGAATTCCACTTCAAGTTCTCATGTACCTTTAAAATGAATAATACGAGGCCTTAATACATGGCTTAGTCACAACACGAAAGGAAGGCATCAAACAATTGAGAGTCTTTGGTGATTCAGAGTTGGTAGTGACACAGGTAAGGAAACAACCACCACAAAAAACCAAAGAATGAGGTCCTATCAACATAGAGTGTGGGATCTCATCAAATATTTTGAAGCCTTTAATATCAAGGTTATTCCCCGAGACCAAAATATAGAAGCTGATAGGATGGCCTTAATCGGGTCACAATTCAACCCAATATAAGATTTGATAGTGAATGAAAGTACCATAAAATTGATCATCCACCCTTCTATACCTGATAACATCGATCATTAGTAGTTTTTAATAGTGACCAACAAATTATACACTTCCTCCAACAATCGACCTAGTTCCAAACCAACTCCAACCCAAGATCGAAGAAGCATATGGAGACCAGATTATTCAGTTGAAAAAAAAAAACTTCCGAAAGGGTTAATAACCCTAGAAAGTATTTTTGATTGAATGATGCTAGTATAGATCGAAGGAAGTTTGCAGTGATAAAGGAGGATTATGTCAAGATAGAAGTGACTAAAGAGAGAAGGCTAAAGGTCGGGAGATTAGTCACTCAAAGAGAAAGGGAAAGATTTCATGGCTCTATGCCATAAGTATGATAAAGTGATGGCTTGGATGTATGATGACCTACATGGTTACAACAAGGATATCATCCAACACACCATCGACCTCAAAGAAGGAACTAAGCCTATGTGCACAAAAACAAAGGCCCGTGAATCCAAAAATAGAATCCCTCATGGTTGAGGAACTAAGAAAACTCCTAGAGGCCAACATAATATTTCCTATCAAGCACACAACATGGGTCTCTAACTTAGTCCCGGTAAGGAAGAAAATGGATGAAATTTGGCTCTGTGTAGATTTCAGAGACCTAAATAGAGCATCCCTAAAGGATCACTACCCTTTACCTTCCATGGAGTAAGATATTATAGATAATTACATGATCAAAAGGTTCTCTCTGCTAGATGGTTTTTTAGGTTATAACCAGATATGGCTCGTGGAAAGGGACCAACATAAGACCACTTTCATGACAAAATGGGGAACCTTTGCATACGCAAAAATTCCATTTGGACTCACAAATACTAGAGCTACCTTTCAAAGAGCCATGGATGTCATGCATTTGGAGAGTTGATCAATAAGGTAATTACTCATATACCTTGATGATCTCATGGTGTTTACCAAGATGAAAGGAGGGGCATTTTGACACCTTGGAAGTTGTATTCAAAAATGCCAAGATTTCGGGATCTCTTTGAACCCAAAGAAATGTGTTTTGAGTACCCCAAGGAAAATCCTTGGACACATTTTGTCAAAGGAAGGAATCTCCATTGATCCCGAAAGAGTTGAAGCCATTTTGGGCCTACCCTTTACCAGTCAATAATAAAGTGGTCCAATATTTCTTAGGAAAGATCAATTTTTTCAGCAAGTTCATTTCAGAATTTTTCAAGACAATCCACCCAATCACGCTAATGCTAAAAAGGACCTTAACTTCAAATGGACCATTGAAGGTCATCAGGCCTTTGAGGTAATTAAAGGGGCTATCACATCCACATTGGAAACACGTAACCCCAACTTCTCAAAATATTTCATCATGTATGTATGTATATAGGGGTAATCATAGCATGTACATCTCGTACTAACACGTAAGGGGAGAGTCTCAAGGAGAAGAACATTGGATCACCTTCTTCTAAAAAATTCTCCATGACTATGAAACAAGGTATAACTTTGTATGAAGACAAGCTTATGCTATAGTTAAGGGTCTAAAGAAATTTAGGCACCTTGTCACTCATAGTAGAATCTAGGTCATGGTGGCTCACTCTAGCGTTAAAGAATATATAATAGAGGGTGAGATAACTAATAAAAGAGCTAACTAGATCACTAAGATCCTCGAATATGACATTGAGGTAAAACCTACCAAGCTAGTATGGGGAAGGGGCCTATGTCAATATTTAACTCAAGACCCCATGCCCCTAATTAATGAAGATCCCAAAGAGATACTTTATATCCAAGAAAGCGACTTGGGTAGTTGGGTCTCAGATAGGATCCACTTTATGCAAACAGTAAATACCCAAGCCATCTCCCCTTTAAAAAGAGAGGTATTATAGGCAACAAGGATCCCATTTCACCATGATTGATGATGTACTTTTTAAAAGGAACTTTAATGGAATCCTATAAGGTGCCTAGAGAATGAAGAAGATGAAAGATTCTTATGCAAGTTTCACCATGGGAGCTTGAGAGGCCATTTTTTTCCCAAACCACAACCATAAAAATCCTACAAGCAGGATACTTTTGGCCAAGCCTATTCATTGCAATAGTCAAGCAAAGACAAATTGATGCAAGGTTTGTTAGGTTTATAGGTTTACGGAGGAATGTGACATTGCCTCTTAATCCCATCCTAATAGAGGAACCATTTGCACAATGGGGTCTCGAATTCATCGGAATGGTCAACCAAACTTCTAGCTTTAGACACAAATGGATCCTCACTGCAACTGATTACTTCACCCGATGGGCGAGGTAATTCCACTAAAAGAGGCCACCAAGAATGTGATTGGGACTCTTACATGATATCACTACCCATTTTGGACCCCCACACTATTATATCAGATAATGTAAAGGCCTTTTTGGGAGCCAAGGTATCCGATTTTGTGGTAAAGCATGGGATATATCTGAAAACATCCTCAACTATTACCCACAAGGAAATGGTTTGGTAGAATCCACTAACAAAAACCTGATCAGGCTCATAAAAAGAATGGGAAATGAGCATAAGAGGATATGACATGAACATATCAAAAACCTTATGGGATGATCAGATCACACCTAAATAGATCCTGAAAGCCTCACCATATGAGATAGTCTATGGGAAAAGTGTTGTGATGCCAATTTACCTAGAAATCCATGTGTTACAACTATTGAAACAAATCGAGATAGAGGAAAATGGGGTGATGCAAGTGAGATTTGCTGAGCTAGTAGAGTTCTAAGAAAGTGGGAGGCCACTCATGAAGCCATGATCAGATGCCAACAGTGGTGAAAACTTGGTTTGATCAAAAGACATCAGAACCAAATTCCAAGTTGGAACTATGGTTTTGAAATGGGATGCAAGGGCTACCAAGCCTAGAAATCATGGAAAGTTTGACCCATTATGGACAGGACCCTTCAAAATTAGTGCATGCAAGCAACACAATGCGTTCGAGCTTGAAACCATGGAAGGTGACCCCTTGGCAATTCTCGGTAAATAGAATTCACTTAAAACCCTTTATGTGAGTCTCTTCATTAAATAATGTATCATATGTATAGTTTTGCTTTTCCTTGTTCTTTTTCTTCATTTTTTTGTCCCTTTTAATAAGTGTCTCGATACATGTGTCCTTCATGGATCCCCCTTGCCTCTTTTGAAATTTTGGAGGAGTGTACCTTCCTAATTTTCCCGAAATTAATGATCCAACAACTTCCTAGGACACTTGAGAGAAAAATATTTAGAATCGATAAAAAATCTCTCAAAAAGCATAGAGTTTGTGCTAGGGTCATTAATTAGAAACGGGCCGTTATATGAAGTGACTCTATATAGGTGTGAGCCATTAATCTACAAGTTAGGGAAGCTATTTAAGATATTTGGGAGCATCCAACATGCTTCATTTCAAATGCTAGAGTCTTCCAAATCGGTCGTCAAGTGCCAAAGTAAAAGAATTAGAGCCTTCTCCTATTTCCTAAAAAAACCATGGAAACTTCCAACTCCACACCACTAGTCAAGTCTTACATAGGAAAACCCATACCCCACACTCTCTTCAACCAAAGTTGAGATTCCCTGATGGGGGGTCTTGATCCAGTGATCCTTTTGTGGTTTTTGACTTCTCGATGACATCTTCGACCTTGTCCTCAACAAGAAGCCCAAAGCTCTGAGAGAGGAAGCCTATGCTAGGTTTCTTAACCTGGGAAATTTTGAATCTTTTGGCTCAAGAATATAGAGCATAAAACTTTCCCAATATATGGTGCCTCTCATGCACCCGTACCTAGAACTCATACAGATGTGCGTGAGTTATTTCGACTCTGAAACCAACACCATCCACGAAAGGAACATAATGGTGGTGATTACACCTCAAGCTATCAGGGACATGTTGGCTCTAACCTATGACCCAGTGGTAATTTTCTATGATATGGAAAACTCCAAAGTGTTTGGGATCAATGCTCGAGAAAAATATTCATTCCTTAATAGGGAGTTGAGGTAGATAGATTCAAGTGGTTCCGGGAACCACAAGACTCCCCATTCCCTTGAAGTTACTATTGGTAGATTCTCAAGATGCTTCCGATCAATGTTGACATTAATTTTGGAAAAGATTAGACATAGGAACATATAGATTGGTAGATGGTGGCCTTGTTTAGAATGAGGTTTGTAAAGAAGGAGTAGGTATACCACTTTGACTTTGTTGAAGTCATTGTGGAATCTATCTATGAACAACTCACTGGGTTCCTAGTAACCTCCACTTTTAGGTATTCCTCATATCTGTTCCACCTTATTCTATATTAGAATTGCCCAATATTTCAGTCAATTCATGGCTCTGACTCTTTGGGATGTGGAGGTTGATCCCAAAATATCATTCCAGTATCCACTTGGACTCATATATTGTCCCACTCATTAGATGTATATGAATTATTTAATTCTTTTGTGGAGCCCCTCCTACTTCAAAATTGACCCTGAAGGGCTTCAAAATAGAATGAACAACTAAGTGAAATCCATCCTCACATACCCCTTACACCCTTGTGATTATTTCTTCAAGAGGAATTCCATGATTTGGCTACATGAATTTAGAGAAAAATAACATTTATTCTCTCAAGGGTCCTCATGGCATGGGTGGTGGGTGTCGAGAGTCTTGAGATATCCAGGAAGCTAGTACTCCTAGATATTGAGTTCAAATTTGGACTTAAAAAAAGAAGGCAATTTTTGACCTCCCCTTGAGAAAGGGAGGAATCACTGTAATAAAGAGGAAGGAAAAGCATAGCCTCTCATAGAATTTGGCTTCCTATGGGTTTTCCTTAATTCAAGACTCATGGAGATATAACCTCAGATGGGATAATGGCCATAACTCTAGTTCACAACAAGGTTCCAGACTCCTACAAGCATGAGTCTAGGGAATTTTTGAGGGAAGGTGGTCCCCTGAGAAGAGTCACCGACATATTTTCGATCTCGTGACATACCAATTCTAGATGGGAGTCATTCCACCTAGTTAAGCACATGTATGATCCCACCCTAACCATGAAAAAGGACTCAGAGTGGCCCTACAGAAGAAAGACTGGAGTGTAGAGAAAATTGAAGCCTATTGGAAGTATAGGCAGAGATCAGCTAGACCACCCTCAATTTTGAGGCCGTCTCTAGTGATGAGACATGGGAGGAGTTATGGGATGTGAATCATGGGTCTAATGTAGAAAGAAAGGATACAATAACAATCATTTAGAGCTTGTGGGATCAACTGCAGAGTCTTTTGGTGCCTCCCAACAGTAATTCATCAGCTCTTCCTCTTCCCTCCATTTCTTAACAAGGTCCTTTAGTGTAGGAACCTACTATGCAGTCCACATCAATTTCCTCTCGGGTGAGAGACCCATGGAGGATCGATGCCGATCCCCTAACGTAAAAAGTTAAATTTGGTCATGACTCCATTCTCTCCCCCTCTCCCTCCTCTCGGGGATCCATTTCAATCTCCTCCTCCGCCACCATTTTCCCCCTCTTTGGAGGTATCTCCTTGTCATTCACCCCATCGTGAGACTCTCCCTCCACCCAAAGCCCCTCAATGCCTCAAAACTTCCTCCACCATCCCAACTTTCTCCCCATGTGTGTGACAGGCCTTCTTTGGCTCTGGTAACTTCAATGCCTCAACCACAAGTTACAATTCCTTATGGTCTTCCCCTGGGTTCCCATTCATAGGTGGGGTTTCTCTCTCCCTCTAAATTTTTTTGAGTCAAGCTAAACTACTAAGGCCACCCGAGATAACGAGAAGGGTGAAAAAAAGAAGAAATAAAATGTCAAGATCAATGAAGTAGATGTAGTCATTATATGACCATTAGTAGAGCTTATTACTTATGTGTGAATCATTCCCCAAGTATTCAAATCCACATGGAATATATGTAACATGATGATTATTCTATCGGTGTTGTCACATTTGACCTCTTGGAGTTCGGCCTCAAGAAAGGTCGAGTTAATGAATGAAACTGTGTCCATGGTCACTACATAATACCTTAAGCTCAACAACAACCAAATAAGAAAAGGCACAATCTATCCTCCGTAGGTAGAAGCCACTATGGCCAAATCAAGCCAAGAAAAGATAAAGGAAAAGGTAAAGAGATCGAATAGCTCATAAGGAACTAAAGGAATCTTTCCATCACAAGAAGTCCTCAGGCTTCTTAGGTGGAAGCTAAGAATCTAATGGGAAAACTCACATCTCGAAGCCTCAGCCAATTTTCTCTCATAGGAAAAAGGATCCCTTCAAATGGAGGTTGATTCAAGAAAGAAAAAGTGGTTATGCCATCCAAGCCAAGTTACGTGTTGTTGAGGTAGAAAAGGGAAGCCTCTAAACAAAGCTAAAATCATTTGAGGACATGGTCAAGGATTTGACCCATAAATTGGGACAACAACCCTAGAAAGGGGGAATTGTGACATTAGTGAAAGAGCTATATACTTCTTGCTGTGACTAAATTTCCACCAAGGTAATAAATTTAGCTCCCGCACTTGGATTTATATCTGATGTGTAAGGATTGTGCTCAAATGTGGAGAATAAATCCTCCACCATCGCATCATAGTATCCACCAAGGTTCATCAATCATCATTGTTGATTCGTAAACTTTATGATGCTTCGAATCCATCCTACAGGGGTAGGAATCGATGACACTACAAATGATTTTTGTAAAAATCAACGAGATCCTGAGCTATAACAAGGCCTCCATAAAAGTCTAAAATCTAATGGCTCGGCTCCAATAGAGGATCGAGAGAAGAAGTAGAAAATCAATGAACTAGTCCAATTATGTTTCCCCCCCCTTTCCCCGATGACTCTACATTCTTATCAAAAGACCAAATTCAACAGCTCCTAATCGCTAAACGCCAAGACAAGACTGTCTTTCAGTCTTTAAAAGAGAGCTCAAGTGTCACCAAGGTGGAAGCTCTTTTGAACCTCATCCTATGTAGCTTGGAGTTTCACTTTCACATAGTAGTGTAGAGTATCTAAAATGTTTCCCATAAGGAGATAACTAAGTTGGACCAATCCTTCTAGGCCATGCAGAGAAGGACCTTTCCTATAGAGGTAGAATGGGTTAGATATAGGACTTCTCTGCAACAACTCGAGTAGCATTTTGTGAGTCACATTTTGATTTTGAGGCTAAGGAGATTATTAGATCCTTCCATGGCTTACACGGAATCCCTTGGTGAGTCACCATATCTGTAGATTTATTTTTATATAAGACACTTTAACAGCCACTATCTTTTTCACTAAGGCTTAATTTATTTTTGTTCACTTGGCACTAAAATTGATTAAGTATGAAGTTGAATGCGGAAGGTGTACTGTATGGATGAAAATGAACATGTGATCTTCAACCACACTCGAACCCTTGAGGTCATGCCGAGAGAAGCTGATGTTGAATGTGTGTGGCTAACTATAGGAGGATCAGTGACTAAGATCTGGTAGTGTGATCTCTTGGTAGCCGAGTTGAAAAGGGGAGATTTAGAGGCTATGAACGGGTAGCGTAAATTCCCTATGGTTTGTTTACCTAACTTAGATCTAAGTGTTGATCTAGTTTGAAGTTTCCAAATTAACTAAGATGAAACTAACAATCTATGCTACTATTGAAAGGGAAACTAATCTAAAAAAATCACAAAATTGAAATATTACAATCACAAACAACAATTTTCTTTATTCTAAATAATTAAAATATTTCTACACTAAAACTAAAGAAGAAAATAACCTTGGTGTGGTTATTCACATGTGTTGAGTGTATTGAAACTAAAAAAATAAATTTTCCAATTAATATATGATATGTAGACAACCTCCTATAGATATTCTCTCCTTCAGATCCATAGGGATGGGAAGAAAAGGATCCATCATAGGGAGTTGCTATGAAATATTTAAACCCTCTTGAAATTAACTAATTACTTGCAAATGAAAGGAAATTGATTTATACTCTATTTGATATGATGTAATAATGATAAATTGTAAGAATGAAGGAAATCAAACAAAAAATCCAACCTAGAATTATAACAGAGGTAAATCCAGTTGTGTAGTAATTTTTCCCTTGGTTCTTTCCTTTCTTTCTCTAAGTGTTCATGTGAGTCCAAGGGATTGGGAATGAAAAGAAAAACAAAAATAGGATGGTGCTTGAGCAATGACAACTTGATGGAAGTCCGGATACAATGTAGGTAGAAGAGAGATAACACAAGAGATTAGAGCTTGGCTATGCAATTCCTAACAAGATCGTAGCAACAATACAATGCAAGATACAAAAATTCTCAAGCCCTTTTTCTTGAATACAAGCATGGAATATATAGGAATGGAGGATGGGAGGTTACTTCATGCACAAGGAAAGAAGAGGAAGTTCCAACTAATCAAATCTCATTTAAAATAGAAGGAGACGGAAAAAACCAAGCAATCAAAGATAATTTAGGACAATTTGGCCACATGAATGCATGCAAAAAGAAAACTTAAGTGAATCGTCACATGTTTAAAACATGCATGAAGAATCTAGAAAAAGCAAGAAGGACCTCCCCGCCTGCGCCAGGCAGGTGGTTTCAGACCGTCACCCATGCCTAGGGTGGCGATCCTAGCATTGGAGGCCAAATCAAACACAAAAAGAAGTGGGGAGATGAAAAATGCATGGAAAATCTAAGTAAGGCCATCTAGGATACAACTATACACTCGCGAATGGGTTTTAGATCTTGAACACCTTCTTGAAAGGATTTTGAATCATCATTGGGAACCTTTGTAACTATTTTTCGACAATGTAGTACATGTAATTTTGGGTGCATACATATTGCCCCTCAAGAAGTGTCTTAGCCATGAAAAGGCATAAAACATAGAGTTCAAGTATGGTGTTCCTGAAATGGGGAGTTAGAAGCTATACTTGACACACCCATGTGTCAAAATGTCATGATCCAAAGTCCCAAGACTACTTTTAAAATGAAAAGAAGACTCAAGTGTAGATAAATAAAATATCAAAAAATAAACACTAAATCAAAATGACAAGAGGAATTACCATTTGAGTAGGGATATAGAAATATACCTGCGCTAATACTCTTGCCCTGTGAACACATACACTCAAAATGAGGTTAAAAAAACATATATATATATATATATATATATATATATATATATATATATATATATATATATATATATATATATATATATATATATATATATAAACAAACTCACTTTTCAATTCATTTGTGCATATTGACTTTTTGATTTTTGAGCTTTGGGCCCACGTTGACCATTTTTCATTTTTGATCATGGTTGAATTGGAATGGATTTGGGAATGGTATGTTGCGTTAGGCCTGGCCCTTTTTTTGTTTGAATTCTTTTGAGAAGAAATCCTAAGAAACTTGTAACTAGAGTGGTCATAAGGGGCCTCAAAGAGGTGGATAGGAAGAGTGTTTTTATTTCTTAGTCTCCATTTTGTGAGGCATATATGATGTTTTGGTATTTTGTGCTCATTTTGACCACATTTTTATGACATTGTAACAAAACTATGACACAACATAATATGTACATATATCTCTTTTTGGCTCAATTATTTCTTGCAAAGAGTTGGATTACATTGATGATTTGATTCACATGTGTACTCTTAGATGTTTAGAATTTCTAATTTTCTATGCTTTTCAAAATGAATGCAGTGGATATGAATGCTAACAAAATGATCTTTTTTTTTTTCTTTGTAATGTTGATATATGATAATGCAATCACATTGTGATGTTGAACTTTAGTTTTTCTAAGAAAATTTTGATACTTTGTATTATTTGGAAAAACATGGTGAAAGAGTGATATGATAAGTGAATGAACTTGCCCCACTCCTAGCTCCACACAACCAGTAGGATGCGAGGGCTCAACACCAAGAGCTAGAAAGGGCACAAGTTATGAAATTTGTCGAATGGTAATGATGAGAGAAAGAAAAGGATTTGGCAAGACCAAATTTAGACACTACAACCTCACTCTACTCAAGTTTTCTTCATAGTTTAAAATGTGAATTGCTTTCTAGTTTATCCAGACTTAGATCCGTAGATGGCTACTTGGTTGAAAAAATCTGGTTTTGAGGTTTTAGACTCTTTTGGAATTTTGGACATCTAACTCACTTTGTTTTTGACTTATGATTTCACAACATTTGAATTATTTGTAACTTTCAAGTTTATCAAAGAGACCCCCTACACCTTGCCCCATGCTACCAGTAGGAAGTATGGGATCATCACCATGGATAAGGCATAGGTGAGTAAGGAATTTATCTCCTTTCCCAACCCTACATCACTAGTAAGAGATGCAAGCTCAACACCAAAGGTTGGTAGGGAAAATAAATGTGTAAAATAATTTTTTTTTGTGGATTTGCATTTGACTTACTTATTTGGGAAAAATATTTAGAATGTTCTTATTTCCAAAGATATGTATATGGGATAGATGTGACACCATGAAGCTTCTAGAATAGACCATGGGCAAAGACACCTAACCTAGAAGAGATAAAAATAGAACAAGTATGAATTCCTTGGTATGGTTACTATCAAAACTTTGTCTTATCTTGTTTAGATTGATAATGATTGAGAAATAATTGATGATACTATGAAGGTTTGAAGAGACATGATTTGAATGTTTTGTCAAATTTTGTTTTTAGGAATTCCTATAAGAATAAGCTCCTTGATCACAAATCTTTACAAAATGAATGAAAAGATGAAAATGTAATGCAGATGCAGTAATGTACATATGGGAATGTAGATGAAACTACATGTCATGATGTCTAAGGTGAAGAAATTTGATAAATATTGAATTCTTCGCCCCTAAGAGTACACAACAGAGAACCATGATCCTTGAAAATTTTGTTCTTTTGACAAGGGCCTAGCATTCTGAGTCTAAACTTACAACCCTTTCCCAGAAGTGTATATGTCCAATCATTAAAATCATTTATCTGAAAGAGGCATTCTGTGCACCTCTTTTTCATGTTATTGAGACATGGTGTGTGGGTGAGCATGACTATGTTGCTTAGCCTTATTTCCTATGTGGAGCATTGTGTTTATTTGTGACACTTTCTGAATGATGAGGCCTTGCCCCATGGATATGGCAAGCTTAGTTTCAAATGCACATGGGTTGAAATCGGGGTTTAGAAAATAAAAACCCTCAGAGATGGTTTTGATGGGCATCATTTCAATCTCAAATTTCCTTCTTTGTTTATTAATTTTATCATGTTTACACCTAGACCTAGGTCATTGGAGGGAAGATATGCTAAACCAAGAAGACTACCCATCCCATGTGGTTCAAATGGAAGGAAAATTAGATCGTCACTCTCTAAGAGTTTCATAATTCCTGTTGTGGTTTTAGTGGACACTATTTCCATAGATATTGATTTATCCTATTCTATTTTTGCTACCTCAAATATTTTTGGGTTAATGAAATTAACCTTTGGAATGTCTGAGGTGACCTGAAACTAAGTCTTTTGTTGGAGGTGGTTTTTTTAATTGATTCATAGTAAGTTCTACTTTGTATGGATTCCTTTCTTCTTCTTGATGTTTTCTAAGTGTATATCAAAGGGCTAGGATCCCCTTGAGTGATGAAGACCTTCCCAAATGGAGGAATCTAATCTCTGGAACAGGGTAGAAGGGATAGCCTTCATTTGATGAATCCAGGGTCTCTCGAGGATCATGTTATAACTTGTTTCCCTATCAATAATGTAAAACTCCATCAAGATGGTTTTTGGACCAAGTGTGACTGGAAGAACTATGGTTCCAATTGAGGTCACTTTAAGACTGTCGTACCCCCGTAATGTGTTTCTTGTAGAGGAAAATTTGTCTCTCCATATCCCAAATTTTGTAAGAAAGAGAAGGGAACCACATTTACAGTAGCCCCATTATCAATCATGGATCTCTTAATGTAATTGTTATAAACCTAGACTTGTAAAAATAAGGCAGATCACCTCTTTAGGCAATTTCAGCATCAGATGACATCTTATCTATATAAAAACAAACCCAATATCCATATCGTTCTATCCTAGAGGATGTATATCAAAGTCAATGTCATTTATTTGAGTGCTAGGAGGTGGCATAACATGGATTAAATGACTAATACCTAGTGCATTGAGCAACACAAAGTGATGCGCAGGTGAATTCTTTAGCAAATCTAGAAATGAAATGTGAGAAAAGGTCTTGTTCAAATCTGATATTAAATCATAGGCTCCTACTAGTTTTGTGATTATAGGAATGTCATCCTGTGGGAAGGAGTTGTGAAACATACTCCTTCATCTGAGTTGTTGCATTAATTTCATGCTCAACCTCTAGCTCAACTAATCCCAAGATTTTTGTGTTATTGTTTGAACCAAGGTTAGGAGTGACCCGAGAGTTATTGGAAGTTGAGGCTTCATGGTCATTATTTCCTATAGGAATGAATTTGTTTGTGTTTTTGAATTCACCTTGAAATTTTTAGGATGTGTAGGGAGCGGATCTTGAAATATGCTCACATTAGTGTTCTGAGGAGCTACAGGTCATGTATAGTCAGATTGCGAGTTTGTTTCAGGATTTTCTAGGAACATGTCTACAAAGAGTTACCTTTGGTTTTCGGGAAGTCTTTGCATAAAATTGTTACAAATGCAACAAGTCCTATTATCATGGCCTCAAACCTTATGGAAACCACAATATAGGTTAGGGTCGTAATCTCTTGGCCTTTGATAAGAATCTTGTTTTTGTTGATTATAACCTCGGTTGTAGTTTTTAAATTCATTGTTATAACGTGATTCATTTCTCCTTGGCGAGTTTTGATATTGGTTTGGGCCTTGGGTTTGATTTTGTTTTTGTAGTGGACAATTTACATCAACCATGTTGATAGAAGACACAATGTTAGGGCCTCTTTGATTTCTCAAGTTATTATTATTGTTATTGTTGTTATTGTTTGGAAAACCAACATTCTTGGCTTGATCAGTAGCACTATTTGTGGTAGTACCATGATTGTGATTCACACCCTTAGGTCCTTGGTTGTTGGCACCATTGTTTTGATAATTTGCATTACTTTGATTTGGGGATACCAATTTCCCATTGGGACCATAGGTCTTACGCCCACTGTCTATAGAGGCTTGGTCAATCTAAAGTGCTCCTTCCAATACTTCCTCATAACTACGGAAAGGAAAATTTTGGACCTCTTCCTTAGTCTCTCGATTAAGCGAGTGAATAAAAAGATCAAAAATCCATCCGGTCCATGTTGGTGTGCTTGTAGAGGAATAAATAACTTGGCGCCATATTTGGATGAAATGGGTGATGATTCATTTTACTCTGTCTAATATGTAGGAACTCCCTAATCCATATATGCAACAACTTGTTCATGTCAAATGCTTTGATGAAATCAGAAACAAGTTGTTTAAAGGAATGTATAGAAGATTATGGAATACGGTAATACCAATCCAATGTAATTCATTCGATATTTTTTGGAAAGATCTTAGCCACTACACAAGTATCCCAAGGAATTAATTCCCGATAAAAAAGTAGCGTAGGCCTTGATATGAGTGTTTGGGTCTCCTTCTCCCTTAAATTTTGGAAGATCTAAAAATGGGTGTGGAAGCATGACACCACATATGGTGAAGTCAAGAGGCTCCTTTAAGTACTCAGTGTATGTACCCATTGCGTAAGATTCCACCATCGAAGATCCTTGATGAGGAGGTGGAGGAGGAGTTGGATAAGATGCATTATAAGCATTGATGGGAACATATGGGGTCCCTTGATATGGCATGTAGGGATCAGGAATGGTATATGGGTCCATTTGGGGAGTTTTTGAATACATATGCATGTAAGGTGGGATAGTACTAGGATATGGACTAGTGAGGCATAAAACCAGGGAACGTCACATTGCCTATTGTGGTGGCATTCAAGAATGCACTTCTAGTAAGCCCTTATGTAGGATAAGCTTGAGAAGGATGAGGACCCATCCCTAGTGTGTCTAACCCTGTGAGAAGATCACCTAGATTTGAATGAGACGGATAACCTTGTTGCATAGGATATTTCGTTGGTTATTCATTGGAAGGGATGTATCCTTTATCATTAACTAGATACCCCATGTTATGCTCTACTGCATGTGTTGTTTGTGAAGTCTGGGAACTTTCTAGTTCTCTAATCCTCCCCACTAAAGTAGAAATGAGATCGTTGAGAGAGGATTGAGTCCCTTGTTGGGGTGCATGTGACTTAGGGTTTGATTGAGCAGGCTCATGATACCCTGTCATGAATTGTTTAGTGTTATAATTTATTTTCATCCTCATAAGCAATAATCTTAGGATATGTATTAGAAATCTCGAGGTGAAGCCTATATTCTATCCAAAGAATCATCTATCTAACAAAGAGGATTAGCTATTCATGTAAATAGATCATCCTTTGTTGATTACATGACAATGTGAGGTCTTGAAAAGAATCTTTGGTAAGAACCTATTCCATTTGTGATAATAATGTGGTTTGTATTGGGTTGACCATATTGCATGTATAACGGTTGATCAACCTCCTCCATCCTTACATAGATAATGGGGTTTGAAGTGTAACTAAGAGAGCTTTGGATGTTTCTTGTGTAATTTTCACCTCACCAGAAAGAGAAGAAGATTTTGTGGTTGCAAGTTGTGTAATATCTATTAGAGCCAAATGGCCCACCTAACTCTCTTCTTAGACATATTTTAGAAAGTATAAAATATACCAAAATAGGGGAAGAAATGGAGAGGTGAGGTAATAAAAATGAAATAAAGGAAACAAGAAGGAATTAATATTTCACATTGGGTTCACCAATTTGTATAGATGAAAATGAACATGTGATCTTCCACCGCACTTGAACCCCGAGGTCGTGATAGAGCAGATGACATGAATGTGTGTGGCTAAATATAGGAGGATCAGTGACTAAGATATGGTAGTGTGATCTCTTAGTAGCTGAGTTGACAAAGGGATATTTAGAGGCTATGAACGGGTAGCATAAATTCCCTATGGTTTGTTTACCTAACTTGGATCTAAGTGTTGATCTAGTTTGGAGTGTCCAAATTAACTAAGATGAAACTAACAATCTATGTTATTGCTGAAAGGAAAGTAATCTAACCAAATAAAAAACTGAAATATTACAATCACAAACAACAATTTTCTTCTATTCTAAATAATTAAAATATTTCTACACTAAAAATAAACAAGAAAAATAACCCAATGTGGTTATTCACCTATGCTAAGTGTATTGAAAATAAAACAAGAAATTTTCCAATTAATCTATGATATGTAGACAACCTCCTACATATATTCTCTCCTTCAGATCCACAGGGATGGGAAGAAAAGGATCTATCACCGGGAGTTGCTATGAAATATTCAAACCCTCTTGGAAATTAACTAATTACTTGAAAATGAAAGGAAATTGATTTATACTCTATTTGATATGATGTAACAATGATAAATTGTAAGAATGAAGGAAATCAAACAAAAAATCCAACTTGGAATTTACAGAACAGAGGTAAACCTAGTTATGTAGTAATTTGTCCCTCGGTTTGTTCCTTTCTTTCTCTCGAGTGTTCATGTGAGTCCAAGGGATTGGGAATGCAAGAACAATAGTAGGAGAATGGTGCTTGAGAAATGATAGCTTGATGGTAGTCCAGATACAATGTAGGTAGAAGAGAGATAACACAAGAGATCAGAGCTTGGCTATGCAATTCCTAGTAAGATTGAAAAGCAAGCAATACAATGCAAGATACACAAAATTCTCAGGCCCTTTTGCTTGAATCACAAGCATGGAATATATATTAATGGATGATGGGAGGTCACTTCATGCATATGGAAAGAATAGGTAGTTCCAATTAATAAAATCTCATTTAAAATAGGAGCCAAAAGAAACCAAGAAAACAAAGCTAATTTTGGAAAATTTGGCACACAAATGCATGCTAAAAAAACAAACTTAAGTGATCCATCACATGTTTTAAAACACACGTGAAGAATCTAGAAAAAGTGGATAGGACCACCACCTTACACAGTGGTGGTGGTTTTAGACCACATCCCGGTGCAGAGTGGCGGTCCTAGCACTGGAGGCCAAAACAAGCACAAAAAGAAGTAGGAAGATGAAAAATGCATAAAAAAAAGATAAGGCCATCTAGGCTACAAATATACAATGCGAATGGGTTTGGAGCTCGAACACCTTCTTGAAAAGATTTTGAATCATCATTGGGGACCTTTATAACTATTTACCGATAATGTAGCACATGTAATTTTGGGTGTGTACAGTTTCCACGCATCCTTTGGCGTACTCGGGGATTGAAGTGGAGAAATAATGTTCTCAAGCATACATTGCATCATCCATGTGTCCCAAGCCCGATAAAGTTTCCCCAACGGGTTGAAAATTCAAAAAAATAGTAGAGATGCATAGGTATCCACGTGTTTCTTGAGCATAATTTCAAATAAAGAGAAATGAATGAGGCCCTTAAACAAGCACGCACCCTCCACGTGTCTCTTAGGGACAGTATGGAAGACAAAGTCCTAAGGAAGGCCCATAAGTAAGCACACAACCTCCATGTGGAAGAAAAGTATCATCACCAAATGAATGAGTACAATTTAGATGAATTGAAGGAAATAGGTAATATAAGCAATGGGTTGAGATATTGATCCCAAAATGAAATATCTTATAAGAAAATTGAATGTTGTTGGTGAAAGGTTCTGATTCCAGACATCAAAGTGAGAGCCAGAAGACCTATACAAGATTTTTTTATCCATCAGCAAAAGTGGAGGATAAATATAGAAAATAAAACAAAGTGGAACCACGAAAAGAAATTTTAGACTCAGTAATTGTATTGGCTAGCCTTAGTAAGACTCTATCGTAGAAAGAATTTGTAATCTATGCCATATCGGCCTTATGTATGATTTTATCTATGAATAAAGGGTTCTTGTTCTATGCATCTTAGCTTTCAATATTTTGTTTCTTTCTTCTTTCACTGCTAGTAGTTTTTAGATAAGTTTGAAGATCTATCGTGCTATACACCCTTGGGTTTTCTTTACGTATCTATTATCTACATATTGTTATGTTTTACACCTCCTCGGCCTTTGATAATCTAAGATACTTCTGAAAATAGTAGATCATGCTAAAACACTCTTTGAAATATTCTAAGTAGTTTATTAGGATCCATCTCTCGTGTCTTTAAGATCCGTTCTAACGTATCACCTTAGTTAGTTTTACATTTTACTTGTAGTTCCCTCTAAACTTATCCCACTACATAAAGAAGAGACAACTCCTTCAAAATCTGGAGGTTACCTTAGGGCACGTGTCCCGTTAACCTAAGGTATCCAATGATTCTAATGGTTCATCCGAAAAGATAATCATCAACAATAACTTTTGTAAATTTATACGTTAATGAATTGGGCTGATTTCCTCTTTTGGTGATTATTTGATAATACCATTTTTGTTTATTTAAAAATAAGCATGAATTATTGTTGTTATTGGTCATTGTTTTTTTGAGTTAGCTTGTATATCTCCTTGGAGTATACTGTTATCTACTTGTAACTTTTACATTGCTTCGTGTTTTGGAATGTAATGATGAGATTATAACCTCTTATGTGATACATGCACAATTAATTTTAGTTATTATTGAACTTGATCTGCTTTAGGAACTTAGTTCATTCATAACATGAATGAAGTGATCGTTATAATGAAACATCATGAGGTGGATGTTAATTGTTTCTAAAATTCTTGACATTAACTTATCATCGAACCTTGACTAATAGTAATGATTATTTCCAAAAAGTATGACTATTGACTCGCTTATTGAAATAGATGAAAGATAAGTAACTATTTGGTATTTTATGATTTGTTATAAATGTTGATATCATTTCTTATTTCAGAAATAATTACAGGAATGGGAAATGAGACAGAATATGATTTTTCATTTGAAATTTAACAATTATACTTAGCTAAAGGATAATTTGTAGACATTATAATGGTAAGTGTACAAAGTATAATTAGATTTGATGGTTGTTGATGAAAATATGATTCTTGATTATTGTATTTAACATTTGTAATAATATGTTTCCTTTACTATCTAAAGGTTAAGATTTCAATTGAATGCATGCATTTTTTGAAAACGTAGCTTACATTATGTAGTATCATTTCATTTGAGTAATAATATATATAATTAATTATTGAAATGGGAAGTTTATTATTTATCGTTACATTAACCTATAATTTTTCTATTATTTCATTTAAATACAACAAGAACATGATCTAGTTAACTCATTCTAGTTCTTTTAACTTACCCATATATACATTATCTCTCTCTCCCACAAACTTGCATGTAGGAATGACATTCATGAAGTGTGATTGGATTGTTTACGCATGATTACACCATGTATTATTTGTTTAAAAGATGATAAGGATTGTTGTATTTATTTGTTAAATGCGAATGAATTATCTTCGCAAGTTGTTTAATGGAATATTTCTAATGTACTATCATAATTAATTTTATATAATTATTTCTAAAGAATAAGGTATTATCCTTATTAAGTTTCAATAAAATACCTTGTTGGTTTGTATTATATTTTGTTGGATATGAAATTCATATGCTATTTTACAAAAGAGTATACATAAAGCTGATTGATTATATCATATGCATTTATTACTAATTTTAATGATTATTATGTGATGAATAAACATGTCAATTGAATAACATAGTATGATAAGGAAAACAATATAATGAAAAAAATCACTATATTATTATCATACCTTATGAAATAAAATGGACTATTCATATTAAAGGTAGATTATATGAAATTAAGGACTATTCTTAATAATTAAGTAAACCTATATTTAATGAAAAAAACTATGTTGTGATAGTTTGATAAGAGGTACTCATGAAAGATAGTATCTCATTGAGTTACTATAACCCTCTATCAAGAAATGGATAATGTGTAACGATACATAATAACCTATCACAAATATTAATTTATTAACTTATATTTTATAGATAAATAAAACTGTAGGTACTATGTCCTATCATTCCTTTCGATAGAATACTACCCATGCTAGCTTATGATGGCTATAGGAAGGGTAGTGAGGACGTAATGATGAAATTCATTACGTGGTCACTATATTTCCCATAGGGATCCTAAGATGGGATTTATAGGATCATTTCTATTAGAAGGGTGATTTATGGTTTCTACTTCCTCAAAAATGAAACTTAATTTCTTAAACAACGAAATGAGATCCAAATAAATGTGTAGATATGGTTGTGTGGTGATGGGAAAAAGTTTCATTGACTTGTGTGTGGTCATGAAACTTAGCTTTCATTGCAAAGCTTTAATATTTGGCCAAAGTAGTGTAACTAGCTAATTACATTGTCTATACACAATTCCCCTAAATTTATTTGTTGGATACCAAATGTAATATAACTTGTATGTTTTCCATGTAGACACTTAGAAGATGCACATAGTTCTCATGACCTTCTAAATGTTTAACCAAAAGTATAAAAGTTATACACACTTGGTTATAGTGAATTAAGGGGGATCGAGAAGATATACTTAACACTTACAACTACACATGGTTATCATTTGTTATCAGATTGATTGTAAACATTTAATTGTGATAGATAAATTAGCTACAAGATGAATCTCATTAAAGGAATTAATTATATTTAAGGATTTTGTTTTTTTAAAAAAATTCCCTTAACTTAGATGAACAATAACATGGGTGTTACACGATCCATATCATGTAGCTCCATCTATGAGTAAGGAATTATAAGTATAGACTTATATGCATAGAAAAAGGGGGATTTTTGATTAATACAATTTATATATGCCTTATGAATTTATCTCGTATTCCTATTATCATAACCCTACTTAAGACTAGCTTGTTATTTTATCTCTAATTTGTATTACAACTTGAAGGTAATAAACAATCACATTTTATAAATGAATGTTCAAAAATTTATATCTAATACTTCATGTAGATGCTACTAAGATTAATATTCAATTAGATGACATAATAAAATAGAGTAATTCACAACACGATGAATGGAATTATCTTTTTTGATATCTTACATAGTGTTCTAGATTGGAAATCAGAAAAAATATTGTGACTATGATAAATGTGCTTCATCTCAAAATTGAGGCTCTGAAACTCCTTTGGATGCTAATTCCAAACTTGATACAATTAACACCTAACACTTCCATCCTTCATATGGCAGTGTTTAGATCTGTATAAACTTCTAATATTTTCTAGGTTTCTTCATCACCATTTGTAGAAACTTTTTTCACTTTCACTTCCTAAAAATCCTTGCACATGCACAAATGTGATATATAAATAAGTTTCATATGATAGTACTCAAATGGAAATTAGAAAAAAAAGAAATAGGTGTTAGGTAGAGTTGGAATGCCCTTGGTTTCGCAACCACCTTATTTATTTTGAGAAAATGATGCACTATATTTCCCAAATGAGGGATCAAAATCCATGTAGTCCTCTTTATGCTTTTGCAAGTGTGAATGTGAATCTAGAATACCCACATATGTTTTCCCTTATTCCTTAGAAAAAATAATAGAATAACTAAATGTTTGATAATGCTTGATATGAATTTATAATACTTTTGAGTTGGCTTGGAATTTTCTTTGAATATTTTGGAATACTTTCGACTTGATTAACGATTTCTAGTGAAATTTTCTCTTGTTTTAGAGAATTTTATGGAAGATTTGCTAGAGATTCGAAGATGAATATAAATTTTTCCTTATTCTTTCCAAGTAGGAGCTTGATATTTTCCAAGTGAGTAAATGAGAGTGTTTGTATAACTTTTATACCTTTCCATGGGACATAATTTTACATTAAGGATAAATGAGACAAGGAGCTAGGATAAACTCAATAAATTTGAATGTATGGTGGTAGAGGACACTAACACTAAAAATGAACAAAAATGTGTGGTGCTTCTATCAAAATTTGACAATAGTGTTTAGGAGGTAATAAAAAATAAGTAGAGTTTTGGAGGAGTGTGATAACAGATAGAACATGTGTAAAAGTGATAATATCAATATTATAGATGTCTAAGTAGATAAATAGGAGAATAAGAAGTATTTGTAATATTTATAAATGTGAAGAATAATGTATGTAAAATATTGTTTCAGTGTGCACAAGTCATGATCAAAGAGTATAAGAAAAATTAGTGGTTCCAAGAACCTAAAAAATTTTGTGTCTAAATTTCTCTCCTCCCTCCACCCCACCTCCCTTTAAGCTATAGAAACTCAAATTTGGTAAATTATCCTTTGGAAATGTTAAGTTTAACTCCATTCCTATACTAAGACAAATGCTTACATTTTAAGATCAATTGAAATATTATTTCCTCTCTCTCTCTCTCTCTTTCACATACTTATAATTTTTAGACATCACTCTTTCATTCATCCATTCAATATAAAGTATCTAAATAAATAATTTCTCTTTAGGAATATTTCTCGATGCTTACTATGTCATCACTAAATGCCTATTTGAGACCATATAGAACATGGCTGTGATATAATACGCCTTGGTTTATTTGTATAGTCCCATACCCTCTCATATAGTGACTCTCTTTCTAGTTTAAAAATATTATGTGAGTCATTTCATCTTCCTTAGGTCATCCATAATGTGAATATCTAACCCTTGGAAGCCCATATAATCTCATCAATTGCATGTTATAAATCACCTATCACTCTTATAAACATACAATGAAAATATTAACACCAAATTAGTTAAGGATATCCTAAATATTCATATGTAAGTTTTACACCCTTTAAAATAGCCACCACATATATTTGTAGCACTCAAACCAGTTTAAGAGTCTAGTTTCCTATATTTATAAACATGTAAAGGTCATAAGGCCATGTCTTAGAAAAATAAATTCACTTCAATCATTTTCAAATGTCTTAAGGAGTGCATGGATAAATTTCAGCATATAAATCACACCAAATAAAAGTACTATTGTGTTGGGTAAAATCATATTATATCTTTAGTTATGATTTCTATTTTTGTGTTAAAATACATGAGGGAAAAAATAGAGTTGACTTAGATTGCATGCAACACTTGAACCAACACTAGAACTACATGAGGATTTCTCCTACTTGAGGAGATATAATGGATTGGTTCAATAGGGGTTGAGCACCAAGGTCAGTCCAAATTCACCTATTTTTAAAATCTTTTTATCTAATCATTTCATGATGTTTTATATAGGTATTAAGGGTTGTATTTATTATAGATCATTATAGGTGGTGTCAAGAGTGTTTGATTTCAAGTGATAGATAATGAAAACCATTTCTAATCTAATGATGAGGATGAAAAGTTACAAAACCCCATTGTGCATAGATCTGAAACCATATAGATTGGATTTTAACCATATTGAGCCCCTAAAGGATCTGTATGGTTCCATACAAGATTAGTTTCAAGGAACAATTCTAGAGAAAAGGAATTTATAGATACATATTAGCATTTTCACCTAGTCTGCACTCAAATTACTTAAGTACCAATATGTTTATCTAATTATTCATCATCTCTTGTGTTTTAAGAAATCATTATATCATTTTATCATAATAAAAAGTATTAAAATATTTATTTTAGATTGTATGATTAATGTTTATTAATTTATTTATAATATTCAACTCGTAATAGGTATTTTACATTTTCTATTCCCACATTGATTCACCTAGTTTTAGGAATTTGTAAAAAGAATTAGTGAATCTAACCATTAATTGAATACCTTTCATTGTTTCAAACCATAGTTTCCATAGGGTTTCATTTTTAATATTTTTACAAGATTTACTTCTTTTTTCTTTTAGTGTATCAATTAGTTTAATCATCAAGCCATTGACCATATTTATCTCTCTCCTCCTACTCACAAGTGTTAGGTATATTTGTCTTCATATCCAATTCATGAATAAGGAATCCCTTCGTACTTGTTCAAAATGTCCACGAGGTTCCTTTACATGAAATTAAAGCACATAGTGAGAACCATTTTGATTTTGGTTATGATGAAGATGATAGTGTGGACCTTGAACAAGTGGAAATTATATGAAATTTTAATTCAAAAATTCATGATAAACCTCAACATATTGATCATATTATAAATATTATTTTAGCTACTAAATTAGCTCATTATAAAACCTATAATGAGAAATATCTATTTGGGATGCATCATACCACATATTCTCGCTATTATTACATCTATTATTTATGTATATATAATTCCTATATATTTTGGGGCAACTAGTTCCATAACTCAAAATATTACTATTTGACGAGATTTCCCACTCTTGTTTCAAGTTAATGAAAGGGATACAAGAAATCAAGAAAATCAAAAACTATGGGAGGGTTTAAGGATACATCCCGATGTGGATGATGAAGACATGGGCGTAAAAATATCCTCTCCATGGAGGGCTCAGTAACCTACACAACAAAGATAAACTAAACATGAAAATGATTAGTAGATAAGATGGTGGGTTACCTAAAAGATCAGTCCCGAGAAGTGATAAATTCCTAGGGACAAGATGTCAACCTAGTTTGATAAAAATATTGATAAATGATAATGAATAAAAGGATGCAAATAAAAAATATCTAAGATATGATAGAGATGAAAAAATAAGGGTCTAATAATACAAATATTGATAAACAAGATCAAACATGGTGGGTCGATAAAGAACCCGAGACCGATTGGTATAATCACACAAAAATGCTACGAGAGATGATCAATAGATAGGAATGAAAAAAAGATAAAACATACACTAAGAGTATGAATCTGATGTTGGGATGGTGGGGGAATTAAGAGGATGAAGAATAAGGAAGATCTAATGAAGATAATGATAGGGTCGACGATGACTAGGACCAAGTAAACAAGATCTAGGCTATCAAGTGGATGGGTAGAAGATATAAAGTGTTATAAATGATGGAGGAGTTGTAAGTAAGAGATAAGTGAAGATGCAGATCTTGTTTACAAATAAAAATATCTAAGATATGATAGAGATGATTAAATAAGGGTCTAATAATACAAATATTGATAAACAAGATCAAACCTAGTCGGTCCACAACAACCCAAGACCTGATCGGTACAATCAACAAAACCTGCTACAGAGATGATCAACAAATAGGAATGAAACAAAGATAAAACATACACTAAGAGGATGGATCAGATGTTGGTATGGTGGGGGAATGAAGATGATGAAAAATAAGGAATGTCTGATGAAGATAATGATAGGGCCAACGATGACTAGGACTAAGTAAACAAGATCCAGGATTTCAAGTGGATGGGTAGAAGATAGAAATTATTCTAAATGATGGAGGAGTTATAAGTAAGAGACAATTGAAAATGAGATTAGGGATGAGAAAATGGGAATGTAGGAGAGAAATAAAAATATAAGATAGGAAGGGAAATATGAATAGGAAAATGACAACAAAGGCTAGATAAGATGGAGTGGGGGATAAGGGTACCAAAATTTTGTGTCTACATTTTCCCCCTTTTTCAGGTTGGTTTGTATTAAGAAAACCACGAGATAAATAATAGAAGTGATGAAGAAAAGTGGTCGAGGTGTTCCCCCCAAACCAGGGGACCAATTGTGACAAGGGGAATTGATTATGAGTTTGAAAGGGATAGATGCAGTAAAGAAAGGAGGGTGGAAATGATGGGAAAAATATAGAAGAATTTTCTAAGTGAAGGGGCTTACCATTACTTGGATAAAAATTTAAAAAAATAATTTGGTGGTGCTCTTGGAAACACATCAAGTATAGACATAACATGACCCGCAATGGAGATGAATTTAATGGCCTATGAACCTGGTGAGTCAGAAAAGATCAATGTGAGATGGAGGGAATCCAATGGGAATCCACTCGAGATAGATGTACAAGTGTGGGACCAATGGGTCAAAGGTAGACATCAAAAGTATGTGAACATAAAAGAGAGTATAGTTAAGACGATGGTTTGATAAATGTCCGGGAAAAAAGTTGAGAAAAAGAGATTATGCATGATCCTTCAAATGTGAGGAAGTGATTAAATATTCATCTTGAGGGGAAGGAGATGGAAAATATGGCCACAATGGTGGGATTTAAGATGAGTGATGGTACCTTAAGAAGGGCACAAATATGGCCATGGAGTGAGAGGTAAGATAAGATGTGCAAGATATATATATATATATATATATATATATATATATATATATATATATATATATACTAAAAGAAAGGAAAAATAAGACTAACATAGAGGAGACAAAGAGGTACCTTCCCAAATCCTATGATGACAAGACCATTGGTAGTGGATGAATAGCCATGGGATACTGATGATGATGATGTGGGAGTTGGATAGGATGCATCATGAGACGGACCTAGCTATACCGTAACAGATAGGTACCATAGGAAAAGAGATGCCCTAAACGGCCAAGTATGTCGATTTAGGTACTACATATGAGGTGATGGGGGATGAGGATTAGGGATCCTCACACAAAGTTGGACACATAACACCACCTAGTATTGTAACATTGGAGTAGTACAGTGCTAGGTGAGGAGGCACACTATTATAAGTGTATTGTTATAGAGAGGTTACCCAATGTGTCGTGTATGCAAAACATGTGACTCGGGAGGATATTAGATCAATAGATGGCATTAGGGAGCATGAAAATTGTAGTGCGAAAAGGTGCAATGGTGGAGCATATTGCATATAGACACCCATGCCAAGAGGACTTATGATATCTAATTTGGCATTCAATGATTATTGGGTGAACATCATATGTATAATTTGATGTATAGATTTTGAGATAGATCCCAAGAAAGGCCTATATGGATGTATAGAACACTTTGATGATATATGGAGAAGTACTGCACTAGTGAGGATGTGTGCTATTATGAGTGAATTTTTATGATGATGTTACTAATGTGTCGTGCTATGTAACATATGTGACTGGGAGGATATCAGCTCAACATGTGGCATTAGGGAGCATTACAAGCATAGTGCAACCGATGCATGATGGTGGAGCAGAGATAGCATGCAGATGCCTTGGATAAAAGGACTTAGGATATTTGATTTAGTATTCATCGATTAGTGGGTGAACATTATATGTATATTTTGATGATTGTGATGTATATATTTTTAGATAGATCCCAATAGATTCCTATCATAGATTTATAAAACATTCCTATGATATATATATATATATATATATATATATATATATGATGTGATTTTGACGTGATTTACATGTTCGTTTTGATGAGGATATTAGATATATGCAATGGTTTATGATGATATTCTAATGAGATGTTGATGTTTGATGAAATTATGGATATGAAATGATGTTTAATTAGATTATAGATGTTGATTTAGATGACGTGCATGAAAAAAATTATGATATGATATAATATGATGTAGATTTAGATTAGATGTGATTAATTGATATGATAAATATGGATGTGATGGATATGATGAATTATATGTTGTTGACACCTAAAATCCGCTTTCGCATTTTTAATACTAAAATTACACTAATTACCCACTTTCCCCTCATTTCCATAATAATTAACAATTTACCATTAATTAACTAACGTTTCCTCCATTTTGGTCAATTAACAACACTTCGTTAATTAACTAGCCTTTACCCCACTCCGGATGCCAATTAACGACACTTCGTTAGTTATAATCCTCTTTCAATTAATTAACTACTTATTAGTTAATTAAGCCTTTTTAACCTTGTATTTAATTAATAAACCTTCTTATTAATTAAATCCCCCTTTTAAATCATCTCAATCCTACCTATTTTCCTCTAAATCAACTCTAAATAGCTTTCTAAGCTTATTTTAGCCTATTAATTAATCCTAGTTGATTAATTAAATCATCTCCAACTCCCATGAGTTTCTAATCACTTGTTAATTCCTCTAATCAAGATTATTTCTTCTAAATGCACTTTATCATTTGTCCCACATTCACTAATTTTCAAGCTTTGCATAAAAGTGGAAATCTATTTAAAGGACCAAGCTCCTTCCTCTTAAACTTACACCTCATTTACACTAGTGAAAACTATAGACATTTTGATTTTGAACCGCTCTATTCTACATTGTTGGAAATTACTTCTCCATATTTCATTCATTCTCTCAAATTGAGGAGCATGGGAAGATCCAAAGATGGCCTTGTATCCATTTCTTGGTGAGATCTCATCCTCAATTCTTGAGGTAAAAACACCAATTTGATTTCTAGGTGATCTAATTAGGTTCATTCTTTAGGTAGAAATCACAAAGAGTAGGAATGACTTAACATTTAGTGGTTTTATCATGTTTATGCATTGAAGAAGTTGTTTTCCCTTAAGATCTTATCTTGATTATTCTATAGTAGATTTATCTTTTCTTTGAGACTACTAGGTGTTAGTTTCTTTTAATTAGCATTGCAAGTTTATTATGTTCACATTTGGCATGCCCGGTGGACTATTGATTTTTCATAGGACCCATGTGTCCTCTGTATATTCACCTCACATGTATCCTTTCTTGGGGTGCCATTTTTAACCCTTTTCATTAACTCAAACATTTGGGAACTGAAGCTCAATAAAAAAAACATTAGTGTAACTATCTTGAACATTGTTTATTTGAGTATGTGTGTTTGTACTTGTTTCTCTCATTCGAGTTAGACTTTTTACTTTCTCGTATTGCATTATGTTATGTATATTGCATTGAGTTAGTTTTTTAGCAATGAAAAAATGTTAGTATTATATATTTTCATGTTATTTTACACTTTTTTGTATGCTTATATTATAATAAAGGGCCAATGACGTAGATCATAAAGTAAAATGATGAAACAAAGTTGTTCTTGAGCTAAGCTGGATGAAATATCTTTCCATTCTCTTCATATTCATTATTCTTCATTATCATGTTCTTCATTATCATTTTCTTCAACAACACCTGGGGCAATAGGGATTATATTTATCCCCCTCCCCATTCTATTTTATTATATTCATTTCCTTAATCTTTTTTATTGTCAATCCACGCCTTTCATCACCTCATCGAAACTCGAGGGGCATCCTTCATTCCACTAATTTTTTTCTACCCCCAAAAATGTACTTGTTCTATAATTTTCTACTATCCTGAAGTGGAGTCGCTTATGCCACCCTAAAGAGGGGAAAATGTAGACACCTAAAATTTGTTTATGCAGTTTTATTACTAAAAGTGTACTAATTACCCTCTTTTTTATTATTCTTGTCATAATTAGTACTTTTCCACTAATTAGCTAATATTCCTTTTCATTTCCATTAATTAATTACATTTCATTAATTAATTAGCCTTCCTATCACTCCATATGCCAATTAACGACCTTTCGTTAGTTATAATCCACTTCTAAGTGATTAATTAAACATTATTAGTTAATTACACCTTCTATTTTAATCAATAAACCCATTTTATTGGTTAAATTCCCCTCTTACATCCCCTGAATCATGCTAATTTTCCTCTAAACCCCCTCTAAATAGCTTCTACAAGCTTATCCCTACCTATTAATTAATCACATTTGATTAATTAGACCCCTCTCAATTCCCATAAAGTGCACATCCTTTATTAATTCTTCTAAACATGCATATCATTTGCATTTCTTCTTTGGGATTTGTCCCACATCCACAAAATTACAAGCCTTGCCCAAACAAGAAAGCTATATAAATAACACTCATCCTTCCTTCTCAAACACACAACACACTTTGATTGGTGAAACTTATATGAATTTTGATTTGAGTCATTCTCCATTATTGGAAATAGATTATCCATATCTTGTATCCATTCTATCAAATTGAGTAGCATGGGAAGATCAAAAATGGCCTTATAGCCATTTCTTGGTGAGATCTCATCCTCATTCTTGAGGCAAACAACACCAATTTGATTTCTAAGTGATCTAATTAGGTTCATACTTTAAGTAGCAATCAAAAAAGAGTAGGAATGACTTAGCATTTAGTTATTTTATCATGTTTATGCATTGAAGAAGTTATTTCCCTTAAGCTCTTATCATGATGTTCTTGTTTGATTAACTTTACTTTGAATATACTAGGTGTTAGTTTCATTTCAATTAGCATAGTTTGTTTTTCATGTACACATTTACCATGTGTACATGTAAAAATAATTATTCAGAACATCCATATGTATAATATTTCCTTTTTTACCATGTTTGAGAGAAAATTTCCTTGTTTCAATAAACAATCTTCCACTTCTATCTATCATATGTTTCTTGGCTAGCTTGCACTGGGGGCATGCTCACTCCTTCTTAGACATCATTAGTTTGAGTTCATCATCATGTTAAACCTATCCTTCATGGCCTTGATCCAACATATATTCTTCTTGTATATATGTGAAAATATTTTCCTTGTATATTCCCATCTCTCACTGGGGGAATCTTTACATCTTCATTTTCCTATACATAGCTTCAGAAAACATTCAAAAAAACCCTAAAAACATTGTCAAAAATCATTAAAAATCCAAAAAAATTGGTATAATTCAAAAAACTTAACAAACTCGGTAAAACTTAAAAACCCTAAAAATCGTCAAAAATCATTAAAAATTCAAAAATTGGTACAATTCCAAAACACAAAATATAAAACAATCCAAAAAAATGGTAAAAATAAAAATAAAAACATTGGTAAAACAATAAAAAATTCAAAAATTGGTAAGAAGCATGCACGTAGATGAAGGATTTTTCAAACATAATATCCTTAAATATCAAAAATATCCTTCAAAACATCTCTTTGATTCTCACCTATTCTTGAGTGTGACTTATGGGTCATTTGGCCTACCTTGATTAACAAAAGTTGGTTCACCTGCCTATGTTACTTTCTTGCATGAATGCGGTATGGTACTATTTCATAGGGCACATCTAATTTTTCATGGTACTTCCCTATCCTCCATTTATTCACCTTGCAATGTATTGTTGCTTGGGTTTTCATCTTTAACCCTTGTCATATAAATTGAATAGGTGGAATATGAAGCTAGATAACAAAAACATTGGTACAACTAAATTAAACGTTGTTTGTTTGCACATATTTAATGCATGTACTTGTTTCATTTTTTGTCTTATTGTTTACTTTATCATAAAGCATTATGTTCTATATGTTGCTTTGAGTCATTACTTGCACACACACACGCACACACACAATAAAGAGCCGATGACGTAGATCATTAAGCAAAATGATGAAATAAAGTTGTTTTTACATCAGCTAGATGCAAGCTATTTCCATTCTCTTCAACTTCATTTTTCTTCCTTATCATTTTCTTCTATCACACTTTTTCTTCAATAACATATGAGGCAATAGGATCACTTTCTACCACCCCTCATTTATTTTATCCATTTCCTTCCTCTTTTTGATCATCGATCGACCTCTTCCATCACCCCATCGACACTAAGGGGGCATCCTTTATACTAAAATTTCTCCCACTCCTTCAAAATGTATTTGTTCCGTGTTTTTCTACTATCTTTGAAGTGTCTCTTACGCCACCCCAAAGAGGGGAAAATGTAGACACCTAAAATCTGCTTACATAGTTTTAATACTAAAATTACACTAATTACCCACTTTCCCTCATTTTTTCATAATAATTAGTGATTTCACTAATTAACTAATGTTTCCCTCCATTTTGGTCAATTAATGACACTTCATTAATTAACTAGCCTTTACCCCACTCGGATGCCAATTAATGACACTTCGTTAGTTATAATCCTCTTTCAATTAATTAACTACTTATTAGTTAATTAAGCCTTTTTAACCTTGTATTTAATTAATAAACCTTATTATTAATTAAATTCCCCTTTAAATCATCTCAATCCTACATATTTTCCTCTAAATCAACTCCAAATAGCTTTCTAAGCTTATTCTAGCCTATTAATTAATCCTAGTTGATTAATTAAATCATCTCCAACTCCCATGAGTTGCTAATCACTTGTTAATTCCTCTAATCAAGATTATTTCTTCTAAATGCACTTTATCATTTGTCCCACATTCACTAATTTTCAAGCTTCTCCCAAAGTGGAAATATATTTAAAGGACCAAGCTCCTTCCTCTCAAACTTACACCTCATTTGCACAAGTGAAAAATATAAGCATTTTGATTTTGAGCCATTCTCCATTATTGAAATAACTCTCGCATCTTGCATCCATTCTCTCAAATTGAGAAGCATGGGAAGATCCAAAGATGGCCTTGTAGCCATTTCTTGGTGAGATCTCATCCTCATTCTTGAGGAAAACAACACCAATTTGATTGGTAGGTGATATAATTAGGTTCATTCAGAGGTATAAATCACAAAGAGTGGGAATGGCTTAGCATTTAGTGGTTTACCATGTTTATGCATCAAGAGGTTATTTTACCTTAAGTATTTATCTTGATGGTTCTAGTAATAGATTTATCTTTGATTTGAGACTACTAGGTGTTAGTCTCTTTAACTTAACATCGCAAGTTTATTATGTTCATAAATGTATGTGTGAGACATGATTAGATATTGATGCCGATAGTGGATTTAGATTAAGCATGATAATTGATTTAGATTTGGACGTGATGGGATATATTACGTGGTATAGATAATAAGTTAATGAAAATATGAGGATATGATTGGATTGGATTAGATAAATAAAATGTGACCTCAAGAGGGTGACCCATGTATATAATAAGTACAGTATACCATAGTAAATATCGCATTACGTAGAAGGGATAATTTTGGACCAGATTGGAGGTAAAGAGTGAAAGGAACACAAAAAGGAAATGCACTTGTGACAAATGACAGTGTTAAAACACAACTAACCATAGTTAGTCACATTTAAGATCATAGGGGAAATATGGATGGTTTTCTTATAGACCTACTATAAACATGATTATGGGTTTGGATATAGATTATACGTGGGGGAAATAGGTTTTCCTTAGGTGTTTTTCCTTAGTCTATGCCCCAACTCTAGAAAATACCGCACAAACTAATCTATGTGGGAAGTTTTCTTTAGATGGGAAAACTCGATCGATGCAGGAAGCTTTCTAGGATGATTACTTGTTTAGATTTTTCTTTTTGACTTTTGATATTGTGAAGGATGATCAATGCGGGAAGCCTTTTATTTCCATGATATAAGATAGTAGCCATTCTTCGAGGGAGTGGTCTACAATTCTAAATTTTTATTTGAATATTTGACTTTGGATTTAGATGGTAAGATATACAATATCTATCCTTCGAGGGATCAGTCTATAATTTTGATATATTTATATAAATAATTATCCTTCGAGGGAGAATTTTTTGGGATAATATAGCTCTAATATGAGCATCTGAGATTTTTGTTTTTTTACAAGAGAGCTGAGAATAACCAAGTAGAGCAGTTAGGAAGGGGAAATACTTTTGTAAAAGCTACACATATGGACCCTTATCATGGTTCTAGTAGGTAGATAAGAAGGATATGGAATTAATGATTGCAAGGTTCCCACCTAGATGAAGGAACTTGTTCATAAGAAATAGCTATGAGTAGAGTCGTGGTGTCCATATTTAAGGTCACATATAAGATAGTGACAAAAGAACACATCATTCCAAATAATTATGATGGAATATAGAGAAGGTTGATGATGGAAAAGAGGATCATTAAGTGTGACTAAGATCACGTTAGTAGGTATGTTAATAGTAGAAAGGCTACAAGTGTAAGGCATTAAGAGGTTTTGTTTCTAGTTTACCATCAAGAGAGGATAAACAATAGGCCCTGGACCTATACTTATGTATGATAATATATGGTCCAATCCAGTTGGGAGAAAACTTTCCACATTGGATCCTTTCTAGAGTAGTGACATTTTGATTTTCTTTGAGGACAAGGTCACTGATGTTAAAGTCACATTCTTTGAGATGTTTGTTATAGGCACATTTTATTTGATCTTGATATGGTTTATGATGTTGAAGGAATATTATGTGACATTTTTCTACCATTTCAAGCTATGCTAGACACCTGGCGATAGTCCTCATCAGAGAAAAATTCACATAGAGAAAGGAAGAAGGAAAATATTTAGAATTCAAGAGGAAGGACGGATTCAAAGCCATAGAAAACAAAGAAGGAAGTAACACCCATAGGGGTGGGGATTATAGTATAATATTCCTAAAGAGTGAAGGGGATATGAATATGCCAATTACGACCTACTTTATCAATAGTTTTGGAAAGGATGTTGCGAAGAGTCTTATTAGTGGCTTCAACTTGGTCGTTAGCTTTAGGATAATAATGATAAGAGAAGCTAATATTGATATAGAAAGAGTCACAAAGATTCTTAAGATATTTATTTTTAAAGGACTTTCCATTTTCTCGTGATGATTTTATGAGGAACACTAAAGTGACAGATGATGTGTTGATAAAAAAATTGATGACTTTGTTAGATTTTATGGACATGAGTGGAATGGATTCCACCCACTTGGTGAATTGTTCAAGAGTGGCGAGGATGGAATGATGATGTTTAGAAGAGCATGGATTGATGAGGCCAATGAGGTTAAGTCCTCACTATGAGAAATGCCATAGATATTGTTCCAAATGTAACGCCTAGCTAGGGATAAGTATGAGATTAAAATACTGTTGGTGCTTGATGCACTTTTAACATACTCACAAAATTCTTGGTTGAGGGTGGGAAAATAGTATCCCATCCAAAGAATGCACTTAGAAGAAACCAAAACACAAAGTTTTCCACCACAAATGCCATTGTGGACTTCTTAGATATTGTGGGTAGGTTCATGGGACTTAAGGCATCGCAGAGAATACCGTAAAATCCACATAAACAATATGGGTGAAGTGAATTACCTAGCGTATGCTAGATCCGGGAAGTGTGATACTTCCTAGATGGTTGTCAGTCCATTATTTTAAACAATTTAATGTTGTAAACAAAGTAAATCCTATTGTAATTTGAAATGATTTAGGTATCTCACTTAAAACACAATAAGAAATAGATCTAATCTAACAGGCTAAGCTAGAATAGAATCAAAGGTCAAATGATTGGTTTTGGGTTCTGCAGGTTTGACAGAGGTCTCGGGTAGATCACCAGGTGGATGAGGGTGAGATGAAATTTGGTGGGTAGGTCTCTTTTTGCAGGTTGTATGGGAAAAATACGAGAGACCGATGTCGGTTAAAGGGTAGCAGCGGTGGTCGGTGTAAGCGGTGCGATTCTTGTGGAAATCTGGAAATGCCACAGAACAAGCTTTGGGTCTCCTTTGTGATTACACAAAGGACTTTGGTTGGTCGGGATGAGGTATTGGGTGATTGGGGTAGGCTTTGGTGAGGTTTTAATGGGTATATGGAGGTGGAAATGTTGGAGAAGGTCAATAGGTGGCTAGGTAAACAATAGATGATAAAATGATGATGAAATGAAATAAACTAGAAAAGTATGACGTTATACTTACTTGGATTCAGTCTGAATGCCTATGAGTGAGGATGGAGGTGTTGATGAGAGGTTTGAAGGCTAAGTGATCACCAACTGAAGGAAAGCTTCTGCATGGACTGCATGTACATTCCTCTTTGCTTGGTTAGATCAGATCATGGATTTGGGATGGTGTGTAGGAAAAGATGTTTGATCTCCTTCCTTGCATGTGTGGATTCTCTTGGAATTCACTCTCTGAAGATGTGTTATCTCTCTGAGATGTGTTAATGCTCACCAACCTTCTACTTCTTGCTTCTTCCAACTTCAACCTTGAGAATAAGGTTGTTTTGGGGTTAAAAGGGTAAGCAGATGGCGGTTTCGGCTTAACCGGCGATGGTTAGGGGTAACTGGCGTCGGTCAAGTGGGATTTCCTAGGTTTACTAAACTAGGGAGATCCTCTTGATTTCCTTGGATCTCATGTCGTTAACCCATGGATTAGACTGGGAGCTTCTTGTGAGCATGTGGGAATGTGGTTAGAGGAATGTAGGCATTGATTTTTAGGGTTTGGGTAAGTCTTAGTTAGTTATGGCAACTTACTAAGAATAGGTCTTAGGTTGAGTTGGCTTGGTGAGGTGTCTAAGTGAACTATATGTGTGGATATTATTTAAAATAAGATATTTAAATAATAAATATAGTGAGGATAATGCATTAATTTAATTAAATTAATTAAATTAATATTAGTGGGGTGAAGGGCATGCATGGCTAGGTGAATGTGATGAAGGGTGCTTATTCGTCGAGGAACCAAAGGGAGTGTGACCTAATTTTAGTGTCTACATTTTCCCCTTTTTGTTTGCGTAGCTTGTATTGGTAAGTGATGCTAACAAAAATAAGATGTGGTTGCCCCATGTTTGGGTGAAGGTGATCCCCCTCAAACCAGGAACTGATGAGGCCGAAGGCAGAATCGGTGAGTGGTTTGATAAAAAGGTGAATGTGAGGAAAAGGTAGGTGGGCATAGGGAAAAAGGGTAAAAGGTCTACTCGGGAAATCTAGGTAATGGGTTTGCAGGTCAAAGTAGTAGCAATCAAATCAACACACACATGAATAAACTGCTGACACATGCTACCGGGTTGAAGAGCAGGCAAACTCTACATCATCTAAGGTCGATAGGTTTATCCAAACAAGGTTGAAGTGATTCCGGTATCCAAGGTATAGGATATGGTTAGGAAACACAACAATGTAGGTTAGGTGCGAGAATGTTTAGGTATGTTCGGTACACAAAGGTAGGGTTAGGATAAACGGTCATAAAAATAGGCTAGGTAAGGTCATTAGGTCAATCAACACAGTAGTAATAGTGCCTGCAAGGTATAGCGAACACATGAGGTCAAAGGTCACTAGTGATGGTCAGGTCAAATATCTAGAGGTCACGGCATGGGTAAGGCCAAGGTAGGGGTAAAATAATGAGTCCCCAAAAAGGAGGAAAAAAGGGAGGTAGTAAATGATGAGGTCGGGAAAAAGGTAAGGTAAATGGGTTGGGTAAAATGGGGGTGGGGTAAAGGATCGGGGTGAAGGGTGGGGTAAAAAGGTAAAGGGTGGGGAAAAAGGGGGAAGGCAATGTGTAGGTGAGGTGCCGATGTGGTCATGGATAACCAAGATCGGTATAGAAAAAAACGTGATGGTGAGGTAGGGCACGCGACCGATGCCGGTCAAGGGTAACCGACATCGGTTAGGTCGGGTTGGTTATAAAAAAAAAAAATCCACATGTTTTTGTTATTCATTTTTTATTTGTGAAGTGAGAAAATGAAAAAAAAAAGAGAAAAGAGAGAAAAGTGTCTAGAGGAAATGGGATAGTGAGTTGGTAGTGTGATTGGATGAGGGTTTGGTTGGTGAGCAGTGGGTCCACGGGATCAGGGTGAGAGATTTGATTGGTTGGAGGTTGCGAGTAGCTATTCGGTGATGGCAGAGGCCAGAGAGAGAGGGATCGGGGGCCACCGGTACAGTGGCTAGACATGCCACCGAGATGGTGGCAATGCGATGAGGTAAGCACCCTACTCTACATTGTTGATTTGATAGATTAGAGGAGTAGATTATTGTTATTTGTAGGTTTTTTGTGGTTTTTTTTGTTTTTGTGGGTGGGTAAAAATTAAATTTGGGTATGGGGGAATAATGGAAAAAAAGAGGGGGAGGGTAGTAAATGGTATAGGTGGGGTGGGTAGAGGTCCAGGGGTAGTTTAGGTCATTGTAGGTGGGGTAAAAGGGGAAGGGGGGTTTTTAGAAAAGGGGGTTTTGGGAAGTCACGGGTTTTCCGTGACAGTGATTGGCCAGCGTCGGTCAAGTGTGGCCGGCGTCGGTTAGGTGGAACAGTATCGGTCACCAAACAGGTGACCAATGTTGGTTAAATGGTAACCGTGGTGGTAAGGGTGAACCGGTATCGGTCACCAAATAGGTGACCAATGCTAGTTTAAGGGTGACCGGAGTCGGTTAGGATGAACCGGCATACCGGTCGGGATTTTAGGCACAAGGGTCCAAAAGTGATGTGGGCTAGGTAGTTGAGATGGGTAGGGTGAAAATAGGGTGGAGGTAATGATAATTGGTGAATATGGTCATGGTAAATGTGGATTAATGTTGTGTTTGTATTGGATGCGGGGAGAGCGCAGTTACATATGCGGATAGGGTTCCCCTCTATTGGTGACATTGCGTGGCATAGCGACCCCTTTGGAGCTGCAGCATGTGGAGGTAGTGGGCTTGAGTGGGGTTCATCACTACAGACATGTTGTTGGTAGCCTAGCTTGATGGTCATGCTCATCGATAGATGGGATCCATGACCAACACGTTCCACCTGCCGATGGGTGAGATGACTATCACCCTGGAGGACGTGTTCCAGATTTTTTGGTTACCCATATTGGGTGCCCAAGTGTACTCTATCTCCTCTGAGGCCTTAGAGGAGTTGATTGGGACTATTTTTTGGTGAGGGTGGCTGATCTGAGATTCCATAGTGCAGTTTGAGCTATGGAGAGATGTACCTAGCCCATCTGGATGAGACGAGGCTAGTGGTTTTGTTGATGGAGGTAGTGTGTTTTATGCTATGCACTTGCCTAGATGTAGAGAGGGTGGATGCTTTCCCGATCATTGATGGGGGTACTCCATGATATGATGGTGCATGAGACATGCTTTTCATAGGCACCAACATTCTTAGTGTACAGCTATATAGAGAGTTGTGGGCATATGGGCGGTTACGTGAGTTTAGCTTTGTACGTTGTACATTTATTTATACTACACTATTGGGCATATGAGCACATAGTGTGTGTGTGACCTATAGGGATGCCCGAGTAGATGCATTCCCACCTAGATTTGTGTGGGTGGGATATAGGAGATGGGTTCGGTGATAGGAGAGTGGAGATCGGATAGGCGACACATGATGTGGCCCATTTTTGGTAGTTACTGGAGGGATTGTCTGGAGTGGACATTATATGGAGGCCATATGTGGGATTCCCCTCATATAGGCATATGCATGAGGAGCTAGCTGAGCTCAGCTAGAGAGGTGGATACAGGGTCACCGTGTTGGGGAGGATGAGATGATCCCGGTAGATAGAGAGTCGATGGCAGTTCGGGCTCTTATAGGACATTCCTCCGCCCTTCCCATAGTATCGGAGAGATGACGTGGAGAGGCCCTTACCTCTACCACAGCCTACAGTGCCCACAAGGGAGGAGGAGTAGCTAGTGGATCGGTGGATAGATGATGCCGGATGTATAGATAGGTATAGGTAGTGGTGGGTGGCTCAATTATGAGCCATACCACCCAGACCAGGGCAGCCAGACCTAGCTACCATTATAGTGTAGAGAGACCCTACAGGGGTAGGTAGCTATGTTGATTACCTAGTTGGGTATACTACAGACATAGTTGGAGGGTTTGGAGGTAGAGTAGTAGAGAGCTACACATATGAGTGGCAGCTTGCGAGGCCTAGAGATGGTGAGATGGAGAGATGGAGATGGAGATGGGGGGGGATGGTAGGTGGCAGCCTTACGAGGCTCGGTGGTAGGTTTACGAGGCGATTGGCCCATCCCGAGGCATAGATTGGGGCCTTACAGGCCTAGATATAGGCACAAGGGTAGGGGGCACCACCACGAGGCACCAGAGTAGGTCCCGATTCACGGGAGGGTGAGGGTAGGTCTTTGCATGGGAGGCTGCAGGTACAGGGGCCGAGACCTATGGGACCACCACCATAGACCATACTATATCTAGGTTATGGGATGCCCTAGGTGAGTGAGAGATATTATCGAGGACCAGCTTATGGTGGCGGGATAGATTTCATATCTATCTTAAGTACGAGGCACAAGGCATCTAGTGAGAGGACGAGATCCCACACTCATAGTGTGGAGAGCACGAGGAGAGGTCGGTGAGCTCGAGGCCGATCGGGGAGAGGCCACCAGTGCATGTGACTGACCAGCTCTAGGTGAGGTGCCAACAGGGACACAGAGGCCGAGGGTATAGGTGACATAGAGATGGAGGACATCGGTGAGATGCCTGATATGCGGTCACCTAGTTTTTGATGTATACTAGTTATTTTTTTTATATATATATGCTACTGCGTGCTTGAAGATAGTTATATTTTTTATCACATATACCGGCTGCCTGCGTGCCGAAGATAGTGAGGATGTATGAGTGATTTGTATATTTTGAGCATATACCGGCCTGCGTGCCGAAGAGATTTTGTATTGATTCATTCTTTTTGTATATATGAGACCGGCTGCGTGCCGATGACATTTTGTATTGTATCAGCCTATGTGCGACATTTTGAGATGATGGACATGATGAGATAGGCATGTATATTGAGATACACATTTATTGATTTATATGATGAGATACATGGTATTTTGTGATTTGTTGATGTGTTTATGAGATATTGGTTTATGGCTTGTGTTAGATGAGATATGGGTTTGTTGTTTTGATATGGATGGAAATATGGGTGAGTTATGATGGAAATTAGGTGAGTTTGGATTGGAGTTGAGTTAGGCATGGATTGAGTTAGGTTTTAGGCATGGTTGAGTGAGGTTGGTTAGGCATGGATGAGTAGTTGGTTAGGCATGGTTGAGTTAGGTTGGTTAGGCATGGATGAGTTAGTTGAGTTAGGCATGGATTGAGTTAGGTTGGTTAGGCATGGTTGAGTCAGGTTTGTTTAGGCATGGTTGAGTCAGTTGTTAGGCATGGTTGAGTTAGGTTTGTTAGGCATGGTTGTGTTGAAAGTAGGTGAAGTTGTGATTCATTATTTTTGCAATGAATGATACTATGGGTCATATGTGAGATGTGGTATAATCTATGCATAGTGATGATAGAGAAATGGTAGGTGTAATAAATGTATAAAATATGAAGCAACTTGTTATGTATGTGGCTTAATTTCAATTTTGTATATAAAAGGGAAACTAAGTGAGATGTGGTGTAAATGGTGGGGAACATGGAAGATGAATTGTTTAGGGTAGAGGATGGCTGAGCTAACCTCCAAGGGCCCCATGCCCTCAGAGTGCTACCTACATAGTCCCGGTGAAAAGGGACCTCAAGCCGATGTAGTTCTCCCATAAGCTAGGGAAGAAAATGAGGAGGTGTGAAAATGAGTTGGTAGGTTTTTGGGCATGTTGTGGGTTTAGGTTTTTAGGTGTGGGTAGATTATAGGTAAAATGATGTAGGTGGGGGTGATTGTGGTGAAAGAAGGAGATTACCCCAAAAGTAAGCATCGAGGACCAAGTCCTGTATAAGGTAATCAAAACGTAAACAAAGATGGTTAAAAGATAAAAGGGGCAATAAAGCCACCTGATTGGGTAGGATCATACCAAGTAGATCATACCTTGGAGGAGGTGATGAACATAAGACCCTAAAGACATTGCATGATGGATTGTTCTACGGTGAAAAGTAGTCACATGATCACCAAATGTCTAAGTTCCAAGAAGTCCCTTGAGGCAGTAGGAAATGAGAGTGGGCATGGTTCAAGGGTGAAGAGTAGGTAATTTTTATATGGTATGAGGTAGCATGCACTTCGGGAAAGAGATCCAAGGTCACAATGGGCAAGTCCATGACAAAAAGGTTGAGTGTTTTGACTTATAGTTGAGATAGACTGATCGATGCGGGAAGTCTATATGGGAAAAATTGAACTCCTTGAGGTCTTCGTGAAGTTGATCGATGCGGGAAGCTTTGGTTGCTCTCTCATTTTTTTGAAGAGCTTTACATAGCTGTCCTTCATGGGAGTAGTCTATTTATAGTAACAATTGGTCGAGAGGAAGATGTCCTTTTGAGGGAGTCATCTTTTTATTAGAAGTTTGACTCAAGGAGTTTGGTCCCATTGTGAGGTCTTTGCAGTCATGGACAAGACCAAGGTGAAAGATAGGACTCTTGTTCAAAGGGAAAGGTGAAATGACCATGGGATCTCATCTAAAGGTAGACAAAAAGTATCCATGAGAATCATGCTATGTGTCAGTGTCGTGGTACACATATTTAAGAGAAGATAATGAGTGATGGGTACTCACATGATTCTTGTTTAATCATTAGGGAGGTGTATGGAGTGAATGGCACTCAAGGGATGAGCATGGGAAGAGACAAAGGGTGAGGTAGGATGATGAGTCAACAATAGAATGGTTGAAGATGCAAGGTGTTAAGGGGCTCAGGTTGGGTTTACCATCAAGAGAAGATAAACGATAAGCACCTGATCCATAGGTATGAGTCACGATGTATGGTCCAAGCCAATTAGGAGCAAATTTTCCCCGTTTACTTTTTTTTTGCTTTGGTTACGTGTTGATTTTCTTTAGGACAAGGTCACCGACTTGGAAGGTTCGTTCATGAACATGTTTTTCATAGGCACGTTTGATACGTTGTTGGTAAACTTGAAGGTGATCAGAGCGTTAAGATGATGTTTCGTTAATCTAATAACTCTAGTTGTGTTAAATGGTCTGATGAAAGTCATCATCATCGGTGAGCATGTCATGGAGAGAAATACGGAGTGAGGGGATCTAGACTTGAGAGGTAGAACAACCTCTCTATGTACCATAGACCGAGAGAAAATGGTGTGGCGCGGTGGAAGTGTGAATACTAGTGTGGTATGCCCACAGGGCAAAAAAAGGAATGTGCGTATGCCAATCCTTGAGTATCATCAACCACTTTCATGAGAATTTTGTTGAGGTTTTGTTAGTGGATTCAGCTTGGCCATTGGTTTGTGGGTAATAAGGTGATGAGAAACTAAGTTGAATGCGAAGGCATCGCAAAGTTTTTGCAATGTTTTGTTTTTGAATTGTTTTCCATTATCAGTGATGAGGCGATGAGGAACACAAAGTGAAAAATGATGTGGTGGTTAATGAACTCACATATTTTCTGGCTTTTGTGGAGATGAGTGGTATGGCTTCCACCCATTTTGTGTAGTATTGGTAGTAGCAGTGATGATCCATTGATGGCATTGGGAAGAATGAGGATTGATTTCTCTGACAAGATCCAAACCCCATTGAGAGAAGGGCCAAAGGTCACGAGTGACCTGTAAGGCATGATTGGGTGTATGATGAAGATTGGAATGTTGTTGGCATTTTACACAATGTTTGACGTAGTCACAACAATCATGGTTAAGGTTCGGCAGTAATAGCCTAGGTGAAGAATACGCTTAGCAACAACAAGGCCACTAAAGTGACCTCCACATATGCCATCATGAACCTCCTTAATGGTATAAGGAATTTCAGAACTTGTGAGGCATCGTAAGAGAATACCATCAAAGCCATGCTTTTATAGAGAGTCCCCCAGGATAACGTAATGAGAGACCTTTTTAAGGAAGGCACGTTGTCATTACGGGTGAGATCAGGAGGTAAGATGGAGAGAGAAAGGTAGTCGGAGTATTGTTTATACCAAAGGTCACTCGAGTCAGGGGTAGTGGTTCGATCGAGTAAACATCATGAGGTAAATAAGAAGGTGATTGGAGTCATTGTATGGTGACAAAGATTTTAGAATCGGTGGGTGAAGCGGGTATTTGGGAAGCTAAGTAGGCCATGGTATCTACAAATTTGTTGGTTGAACGTGGGATGGTTTGAAGGGTGTAACGATCAAAGGTGGTCAAAAGTATGTCTACATGATGTTTATACTTTTGAAGTATCTCATTATGACATTGGTACATACCATTGACTTGGTTTATGACCAATTGAGAATCACCAAAGATGTTGATTGATTTGACATCTAGGGAATAGGCGGCTTGGAGACCTAGTACGAGTGCTTCGTATTGGCAATATTGTTGGTGCATTCAAAATCTAGTTTGAAAGACAAAGGCATGGGTTCTCCATCAAGAGGAATGAGGATAATACCAGCCCCACCCCCATGTTGACACTTGGAACCATAAAAAAAGAGTGTCATTTGATAAGGAGGTTCATCCAAGGAAAGGGTAGTAATTGACTCATCTGGAAAGTCAAAATTAGAGGGTTGATCCCCAGAAATAGGTGCGTCGGCCAATTGGTCGGTGATAGCTTGGCCCTTGATGGACTTTTGATGAATGAATTCGAGGTCAAGATCAGCTAAAAGCATAAGCCATCATGCGGCATGCTGATTTTGATAAGGTTTGGCATACATGAAGTGTAAGGGGTCGGTGTTGGTCACAACATAGGTTTTGTGGTTGAGTAGGTAATGACGGAGTTTTGGTGGCAATGAAAACTAAGGCTAAAAAATTTTTTTGGGATGGGTGTATCGGGTTTCATAGTCCAAAAGAGTATGGCTTGATATAATAAACCACCTGCTCCCTGTGTTGTTCATCGCGATGAGTGAGCATGGCTCCCAAGGAGTGATCGGTAGTGGATATGTATAGATAAAAAGGTTGATCATCTTTAGGTGGGATGAGTACGGGTGGTTGGAGAAGGTATTGTTTTAAGGCCTCAAAAGCTTTGTGATAGTCATCATCCCATTTAAAGGAGACATCCTTCTTGAGTAGATGATGAAATGGTTGACACCGATCAGATAATTGTGAAATGAAATGGTGAATAGACTATGCAACTTACCTTGTAGGCTATGGAGTTGTTTAAGGTTAGTGGGTGGAGGCATTTTGAGAATGGCCTTGACTTTAGCAAGGTCAACTTCTATACCATGGAGGGAAATGATAAATCCCAGGAGCTTTCCTGAGAGAACCATGAAGATGCACTTCTTAGGCTGAAGGCGGACGTAATATTTAATGAGGTGGTCAAAGATGGTTTTGAGGATGGAAAGGTGCTCGGAGTGACATTTAGATTTGGCCAAGAGATCATCCACGTAATCTTCAATATGTGATGCATGATATCATGGAAGATGTAAGTCATAGCCCATGATATGTGGCACCAGCATTTTTAAGGCCAAAAGGCATGACTCGATAGTAGAAGGTCCCCAAGGGGTGATGAATGAGGTTTGTGTTGATCTTCTGGGGCAAGAAAAATTTGGTTATAACCGAGAAGCCATCCATGAGTGATAGCATCTCATGACCAGCGGTGAGGTCACCGTTAGTTGATCAATCAATGGGTAAGGAAAGTCATCTTTCGGGCGAAAGGCTAGGTTGAGGTCATGGAAGTCCATGTAAATGTGAGTCCCCCCTGTTGCTTTAGTGATAGGGACAATGTTAGAAATCAATGAGGATAATCAATGGGTAAGATGAAGGAAATGAAAAAGAAGGTGTTGAAGTTCTTCTTTGTGAGAAGAGCAATGCGAGGGTGCATTTTCCTCAACTTTTGTTTGATGGGTTTGGCATCGGGAATGGTTATGATATTGTGGACCACTATGGTGGGGTCAATACCGGGCATGTCTGCGTAAGACCAAGTGAAAGTGTGGTTATGATCTCTGAGAAAAGAAGTGATGGCTTCTGTTCAAGTAGCATCTAAAGATTGTCCGATCTTTAGGATGTGCGGGTCATCCTGAGTATGAATGTTGATCTCGATAGTCGATTCATTCAACATGGTTTGCGTCTCAGAGGGTAATGACCAATGAATATATGAGTCTTCTACACCAAGGTAGGTGAGTATGGATTCATCATCCTGACATTGAATGACGTTAATTGTAGGTGTGTCATCATCGATCATTTCAGGATATAGGAAGGGAAGAGTGGAAGGGGCCTCACCCTCGTGTTGATAAGTCAGAGGCCCCAAGGAAATGGTGTTTATGAAAAAAAAAAAAAAAGTTAGGAGGGATAGATTCAGGATCCATCGACTCCGTCGGTGAGGTGGTGATGAAGGTGGAGTGGGTGAAGAAGGTGGAGAAGAGCTAGTGTCCTTAATGAGTTCAATGCGGGCTGTTTGGTAGGTGGTTTGGGAAGCCGATACCACTACGGTCGTTATGTTTGGGTGGTACATGGAATAATGGTATGGTGGCCTTGCTCATAAAATCCAAAACCAAAACCCTTCCACACACATCGGTGTAGGAAGGTGTGGGAAAAACGATGATTGGTAAGTGATTGGAAGTCAGCGGAAAATGGGTGGGTTTGTGATGGTGGTTCGGGTGTGTAAGTGGTAGTATCAAGTCCCCCATAGGTGAGACTAGTACGAAGGTGGGGAGGACCATAAAGGAGATGTTCTCCTATATGGTGATCATAATGAGGGTGTTGGTGAAGACTTCCATACTCTTGTGGAGTAAGAAATGTGTTGACACTATATAGGTGGTACTCCCCTAGAGTGAGGTGTTGAAAAACACCTTCCAAGGGATCAGTGGTTGGTATGTAGGTAGTTGGTATGGATAATGTGTCGGAGGTCGATGCAGAGGTGGAGTTAATGGATTGGGAAGCTGATGGGTCAGCCGTGGAGGTTATGGAAGTGGTAGGAATGGAGGAGGTATGTGTGGTAGAAGTAGTGGCTATACTGGTAGGTGGAGGTGTAGGTGAAGCGGTAGTGGTCACGGAGGTAGATGGCTTGATAGGTATGAGCACATCATTGGGTCGGTAAAGCATGTTGCATGTTTTAAAAGGTGATGGGTCAGCTGGAATGGTATAAGTGTGTCCTTCGTGTTCAAACTTTACACAATGATGCAAAGTGGAAGGAACGTGACAACCCATGACATGGATCTAGGGTCTACCAAGCAACAAGTTATATTGGAATTCCCCCTCCAAAATGTAAAACAATTCGGGAATAGTGCGGGGCCCCGTGAATGTGGAGGATGATGGTGCCTAGTGTAGAGGTGATAGCATCATTGAATGAATGCAACATGACTAGGTGTTTATGCATGTAATTTTTAGGTATGTGCATTTGAGTGAATGCATGGGATGAAATGATGTTAATGCTAGCGCCCCATCAATCATCACATGACATACCCCTATGTCATCGATGTGGACAAGAGATGAAGAGGGTTGGGTCAGGTCATCATTTTTGGTGTGGTGTGATCTCTTCCTCTGAGAAGCTAAGGGAGGCACTTGGTGAACAAGGTGGGGTGAAGATGAAGGTGGTAATTTGGTGAGAGAGGCTACATGATGGGGTGTGATAATGGAGGCTACGGGTGTAGGGTCATTGGGTAAAACCTCGATAGATTGAAGAACCTCCATGAGAGCTTGATGATGGGATTTTAGAGGTTTGAATGAGGTCATATAAGGACATTTTGAGGGAGATTGGTGTAATTGTTTGAGCATGGTGTGATGTGTGATGCCATTAGAAATGGGGGTACGTGGGACCCATGAGATAGTGATTTTAGGTATGGGTGTAGATGGTATGTTGGGTATAGGATTGGTTGGTGGGTCAGTTGCCTTTTCTTTACCCTTATCCTTTGTGCACATGTGTAGTGATGTGTATCATGTTGATTTGAGGGAGTTGGAAAATGGAGAAGGTGTAGGGTGAGTGGTATAATGACATGATGGAAAAAACCCTCAGAGGAGGAGAAACCCTGTGAGGTGAGTTGGGTGCAATGACATTTGGGTGGTGGCGTGGAAAGTTCTCTGATGTGAACCATGTTAATTTCAAATCTTGGGGGTGGCTCTAGGAGTTGTGAGGGTGGAGGTTGTGGTTGTTGAGTGGGTAGTGTGGGAATGGGTGTTGGTGTAGTAGGATCCTCATCGAGAAGGTCGTCATCGTCAAAGTTGGTTTTGGTGGACACAATTGGATAAGGATGATTTTCAAGGCCTTACAGTTCTCCACATCATGTCTGGCACACATGATGGTATGCACAAATTTTAGTATCGTCAAACCCTTTTGGCTTGGGTTTGAGGGGGTCGTAAGGTCTGAGTGGTGGTAATGTGATGACAGAAGTCTCAAGGAGGTTGGTTAAAATTTTGGCATAAGACCCTGCTAGTGGATCACAATGGGAAGTGAACGTGGGTTTGGGTGTAGGTGTAGGTGATTGTTGAGGAATGGTCTTTAGAAGAGGAGGGGGTCGAGCTATGGGTTTGGGTTTTGGTGTGGTTTTAGGTGTCGGTCATGTTTGTTTAGGTATGGGTATAGTAGATGGATGGGTAGGAGGGTGTGTGGTCATTTTGACTACCTTATTGTGGGGTAGTGGAGTTTTTTTTTGGGTTGCACCTTCTTGGGTAAAGGTGATGTGGGTGTATGAGGTCTAGAAGGAAAAGTAGATGGAGGAAGAGGGTGAGTTACCCATGGGGATAATCGGGGGTGTTGTGAAGGTAGATGACGTGGGTCGTGCTTGAGGTGTGAGAGATAGTGACTGAAGTGTAGTGGGTAGTGAAGCAATAGTTGAGGGTATTGGAGGTATGGGTGGTAAAGAGGCTGCAGGTGTAGGTGTAAGTCGGGTTGGGCATCTGGGTAGGTAGAGGTTTGTGAGGAAGGAATGGGTTGTTGTGTTTTTGGTTTATTGATGGGTGGAGGTTTCTTGACCATGTTGGGAAGTTGAGGTCCTAAGACAGATGGGAGGACAGTGCAGTGATTGTGTGATGGTGAGGTATGAGTTCTATGGGTTTGGTTTTGTTTGGGTGTCGGAGTAGGTGTGGTGTTGACTTTGGAGGATGTAGCTAAATCTAGTTTGATAGGTGGATGAGTAAGGTTGGTGGTCGGGGTGACCCCTAAAGTGGTAATAGGTTTAGTCGAGGAAAATGTTGTAGGTATGGGTTTGGGTTTAGGTGTAGGTTGAGTTATGGGTAAGGGTGTGGTTTGAGCTATAATAGGTGTCGTGGAAGGGGTTGTGATAGAGGTGGTTGTGTTTGGTTTGATTGGTGAAATATTTTTGGGTAGATAGTGGAGGTATCGTGAGGATCTCTCTGCATCATGTGTTGAGACGAGGAAGTAAAAAGGCCCCCATAGTAGAGCCCTATCCACATAATCTAAGTGATCAGCCAAATGTGAGAATGAAACATCTATAGGTGGAGTTGGTGAGGACCTAATGGAAATTCCCATAAAATGTGTCTTAGAGATGGGGAATTGGCTAGCTTCAGCTTCCGTGGGTAAGAGAGCCGAAAGTAGGTCTGTAGGATTTTGGGTGGCTGATGGAGAATGCTCCAAGAGGAAAAGGTATCTCAACTGGGTCTATGATGGGTGGAGGAGATGATGGGAGCTCCTCTATAAGTGGAGATGATGGGTGCTCCTCATGGGTGGAGGAGGTAATGGGTGCTCCTCTCTATGGGTGGAGGGATGGGTGCTCCTCATGGGTAGGAGTAATGGGTGCTCTTATAAGTAAAGGTTCTCTAAGTGGTGAAGCCAGGGGTGAGATGGTCTCGATGTTAGTGAAAGACTCCTCCGTAGGTGATGAAGGAGATGAAAGGTGTTCCTCTATTGGTGAAGGAACAGGGGAGGTTGGTTCGACATGGAAGGAGGATTTTGGGCTAGGATCTCCTCTATGGAAGGAATATGGGGTAATTGGGAGGTGACAGGTACATCATTAAAGATAGCGTGAACCTCGCGGGTATGGGTATCATGAGTTGAGGTCTCACGGTTTGATCAGATGAAGGGGCATGGTTGGGAAATGGTTTCTTGAAGATGTGTAGGTTTTGGTTGGTAGGTGCATTAGGATTATCCATGGTTAACTCACCTTTCTCGAGCATTTCTTGGACAATATTTTTGAAAGTGATGCGATTTTGCCATCACTATGACCCTTTACTCGATGATAATTATAGAAATCATGTTCTTTATACCATGTGGGCATGGGGGGTGAGCGAGTCAAAACCAGTGTGTGGTTTTATGGGTGGAAGAGTGATGGCTCGGATTTGATAAGATTTTCTAAGACAGAAGAGTAAGGTTCCCCGATTGGGGTATATTTCTGCTGCTCTCATTTGAATTGAAAAGTCTGGACAGGTGAGAGATTAGATGAAGGGGGTAGCTTGATTTGATGGATGTGTTGGGCTGGCCTTAAGTACCACTGCGTTAGTGGTGCCCTTAGCTTTTGAATAATTGGTTTGTGGTTTGGAAGAAGAAGAGGTATCATTGACTTGAATGTTGAATTCTTATTGCGTAATTGGATTTTCTTCTCTTTGATGGCCCGAATCTCTAACTTTTGTGCCATAGTGAATGCTTCATCGAATGTTGGAAGGTTTGGACCTGCAAGGTCGGTGAGATATGCCTAGCACAAGCCCATGTGAAGAGCTCGATGAGTTTATTTGTGGTAGTTGGAAGGTAAGTTGGTTGATCAGGCTACGCCAACGAGTGACAAAATCTATGATAGATTCATCCTCATACTGACGTGTGGAGTATAGATCGGTCATGGTAACCTTCTTGATATTGATAGAGAAATGATCAAGAAGGCTTGGGCTACCTGATTGAATGAGAATATAGAGTGTCTAGGTAACCCACTATACCAATCTAATGCAAGTCTAGTGAGGGACATGGGAAAGGTTCTCAAGAGCAAGGCATCATCATGAGCGATCAGATAACACCCATGTTTGAATGACCACAAATGTTGTTGTGGGTCTTCTTTGCTATTGAAATGATTGAATTTAGGCATTTCCCAATGCATGGGGTATGAGTGGATAGGAATGGATGGGTGAATGGGCTCGTTGCAAATCTTGTCATAGGTAGGTGAGAGTGTTGAGGGAGCTAAAACCGATGCCTCAATGTCGCACCTTGTCAACATCAATTTAATTAGGTCGTTGGTGGGTTGTGATGATTGGGTGCCTCTATAGCATGAGAGGTTGTTTTGGGCATATAACGGGGTGGCACTCTAGTGTATGGGGCTGCCATGTAGGTTGATTGAGAAGAAGGTAGTGAAACAGGGGGTACGTATCCGGTGTGTATAATGGATGAAACGGGAGGTTGTTGGTAGTATGTATATGGGGGTGGAAGGGTTGTGGTAACCCTGGCAATAGGGCTAATGATTGTGGAATGGAAAGGACCACGTTTCGAAATGGGGTAGGGGTCACTAACACTGGAGGTGGTAATGTAGCTATGGGTATGTGTGAGACATTAGGGGTAGATGAGGTTGTGTTTGGGGTAGTTTTCATGAGGTATGGTGGATGTAGCGGGTGCCACAGAGGTAGCAGATGTGTAGTTATAGTGGGTATAGGACCTAGCTGTGAAATGACTGGGGGTAAGGTAGATGTGGGGGTAGCATGGAGCTAGATGGGGCTGATGTGGGAGTGGGTGAGAGTCGGGGGATAGATACGGGCATGTCGTATATCAACTGACCGAGGCATCTCGAGTGGATGAGTGGGAAAGGTAAAACTGCAAGGCGGTAGGGTTTTGGTCAAGGAGTCGTGTGAACTCCTCATCTCCAGTAGTGATAGTAATAAGTTGGATGGGATCCATGGCTGGTGATAAAATGGAAGGTGGTGAAGGACTAGGTGGGAGTGGTTGACAACTGGCGTGAAATATGAGTGTGCTTGCTTGTCTTGGGTCGACACCATGTGAACAATCTTGATCGTAGTAGGGTTGCTTCTCTGTAAATGACACAGAGAACAACAGGAATAGGTGAATCTGGTGATAAAAAAGTGGATTAGGTACCAAATGGTGGTTGGAATGTGAAACAAGCTAACGATGCGGTTAGGAAAACCGATGCGGTCGGGGGTAACCGCTTACTGTCGATTCTTTGTAGAAAATGGACAGTGAGTGAAAACCAAGGTAGAAGGTAAAATCTGATAGGTATGCCAAATCTGATGATGTTTACAATGTCAATGGGTATGATGGTAGTGACAGGGACTATGAAAAGTGGAAGAAAATGAATAAAAATGTCCTTTTGAGTAGGTTAGCAAAAGGACCTGGAACCGACGTCGGTTGGGTATAACCGATGGCGGTCGAGAGTACCGATGATGATTATTGTGAAATTGAAATAGTGATGAAAGAAAAGTGGTTGTGAATTAAAATATGGTGTGGAATCAGACCCTAGAATTCTGAGAATGATGATGATATGGCCCAGGCACACTCAGGTGAAGCTAGAATACACCAGCTGTGATGAGGAGCATGCAAGGATGAACAAAAAAGTGAAGAACGTGATCTCTCACCTCAAAATGCAAGCCAAGCAGAAACACTAAGAAAAATGTGATCCTAGGAGTGCCTTTTCTATTATGTTTGTTTAGCTTATGCTATTTAGGGACTGACACATGAATTGTGAAATAGATTTTTTTGGTGAGGATGGCTTCCTACAAAGAAGGAGATCTAAAAGGTGAGGTTTTAGGTATGTTATGGTGGGCGGGCTTCGCTCTGAAGTATGACTCGATGAGAAGTGAAGGTGGTGCCCTTTGTCGTGATCGTGTGATCACCTACAACTTCTTCTAGGTAGGATGTTGTTTAAGAATGTATGTATTTTGAATTTTTGTGAGGTTTGGTAAGACTCAGAGAAAGAGAAAAGGAAAGAAGTGCTTTTCTATGATTCGTTTGTCAACCATCAGTTGGGCATGACTTCCAGCATATAGGTTTCCCTCAATTAATGTGAGCTAATGCGATAAATCAGAATGGAATGCACTTATTTTTAAGCCCAAATAGAAATGTGAAATTGGATGACACAATAAGATGAAGAGGAAGAGGGATGCTCTTTCACTATAATGTAGAAAACATGAAGAAATGGTTCTTTTTAATTACACCAAAAGAAAAGTTTCCTTTAGAGAAAATAGAAAGAAGAGGTGGGTTACCAAGGAAGAAAATTAGTGTGTATGCTTTTTTAGAAGGAAACAAACACACAATTTTTCCTAGGAATGAATGAAATGCAAGGAACCCCGGATGGGTCCCCAGGTGTGCCAAAATGTTTCACCTATTTCTTAGATCGTTTCTTTGAAGTGTTGATGAAACAAATAGGGTAATGGGCGTAGGAGGAATACATGTTCAAATGTTGGTTGATGGGTTGTTGCATGTGCGTATGACTTTCGAATCCATAGCTGATTGTGAGAAGCTTCCTTTTGGCTAGGAGGAACTACCTGTAATGAAAAGCAAGACCACCAGAAGGAATTAAACAATATGGGTAGTGAACTGCCTAGCGTATGCTAGATCAGGAAGTGTGATACTTCTAGATGGCTATCGATCCTTATTTTAACAATTTAATGTTGTAAACAAAGTAAATCCTATTGTAATTTGAAATGATTTAGGTATCTCACTTAAAACACAATAAGAAATAGATCTAATCTAACAGGCTAAGCTAGAATAGAATCCAAAGGTCAAATGATTGGTTCTGGGTTCTATAGGTTTGACAGAGGTCTCGGGTAGATCACAGGTGGATGAGGGTGAGATGAAATTTGGTGGGTAGGTCTCTGTTCTAGGTTGTATGGGAAAATACAGAGACCGATGTCGGTTAAGGGTAACCGATGGTGGTCAGGTGTAACCGGTGCCGGTTACTGTGGAAATCTAGAAATGCCACAGAACAAGCTTTGGGTCTCCTTTGTGATTGCACAAAGGACTTTGGTTAGTCAGGATGAGGTATTGGGTGATTGGGGTAGGATTTGGTGAGGTTTTAATGGGTATATGGAGGTGGAAATGTTGGAGAAGGTCAATAGGTGGCTAGGTAAACAATAGATGATAAAATGATGATGAAATGAAATAAACCAGAAAAGTATGACGTTATACTTACTTGGATTCTGGTCTGAATGCCTGTGAGTGAGGGATGGAGGTGTTGATGAGAGGTTTGAAGGTTGCAAGTGATCACCAACTGAAGGAAAGCTTCTGCATGGGCTGCATGTACATTCCTCTTTGCTTGGTTAGATCAGATCATGGTTGGGATGGTTGTGTAGGAAAAGATGTTTGATCTCCTTCCTTGCATGTGGATTCTCACTGGAATTCACTCTCTAAAGATGTGTTATCTCTTTGAGATGTGTTAATGCTCACCAACCTTACCTTCTTCTTCCAACTTCAACTTTCAACCTTGAGAATAAGGTTGTTTTGGGGTTAAAAGGGTAAGCAATGGTTGGTTTAGCTTAAGCGGCGATGATGGTTAGGGGTAGTAGCGGCGTCGGTCAAGTGGGATTTCCTAGGTTTACTAAACTAGGGAGATCCTCTTGATTTCCTCGGATCTCATGTTGTTAACCCATGGATTAGAGGAGAGCTTCTTCTTAGCATGGGAATGTGGTTAGAGGAATGTAGGCATTGATTTTAGGGTTTGGGTAAGTCTTAGTTAGTTATGGCAACTTACTAAGAATAGGTCTTAGGTTGAGTTGGCTTGGTGAGGTGTCTAAGTGAACTTGTATGTGTGGATATTTTAAAATAAGATATTTAAATAATAAATATAGTGAGGATAATGCATTAATTTAATTAATTAATTAAATTAATATTAGTGGGGTGAAGGGGTCATGGCTAGGTGAATGTGATGAAGGGGAGAATCACCATAGATATCTAGGATTTGGATGTCGATCATGAAAGTGGTTTAAAATCCCAAGATAATATCTTCATAGTAGACCATATTATTACTACACTCATAATTAAGTTTGTAGGCAACATGAATATGAGTTTCCTAAGGAGGAATGATGATAATGCTAGAAAAACCCTTTTCAACACTTATATCCATCACATAAAAGTGTCATTTTGAGGGAGAATACTCATGATCAATGTTGTGGATAAATTTGTTAGGAAATTACTCATGAGAAAGTTTTTATCAGATAGAGGGGCTTCAAGGAGTTAATCGAAGATAACTTGGCCCTTGATTAATTTTTGAGAGATGAACTCTAGGTAAAATTGGTCATGAGCATGAGCCATTGAGTGATGAGATCATTATGATAAGGTTTGTAATGCATGGTTTTGTGGAGATTAAAGCTACTAATGACATGAATTTTTGGTTAAGATGATAGTGGAAAATTTTGGAAGTAGTGAAGAAAAAATTGCAAAAAAACTTTTCAGCATTAGTGTAGTGGGTTTCATAATCATGAAGGTATTGATAATATAATAGACAACATGTTCCTTTCCATGCTCATGGAGATGTGCCAACATGGAACCTAGAGCATGATTAGAGGAAAATACATAAAGATATAAAGGATACCCCTCCCGTAGAGGTATGAGCACTGTGGAAATAAAATATATTGCTTGAGATCATTGAATGCATTCGGGAAATGGCATCCCACTTAAAATGGGTTTTTTTAGAGAGAATATGATGAAAAGTTTGGCAATGATCATAAAGTTGTGAGATGAAGTGGTAGACTGATTGAAGTGGGCCTTGGAGACTACAAAGTTGCTTTAGATTAGAGGAGGGGGCAGCTCAAGGATGGCTTTGATTTTAAAGGGGTTAACTTCAATACCTTTAATAGAAATGATGAAGCCAAGGATTTTTCCAGGAGAAATCCAAACACACATTTGGAGGGATTAAGATGAAGGAAAAAATGGATAAGACCTAAGAAAAGGATTTTAAGGATGGTAAGATGGTCTTGTCGATGAATGGATTTACCAAAGGTCTCATCAACATAATCCTCTACATTTTTATGGATAAAATCATGGAAGATATAGGTCATAATGTATTGATAGGTGGACCCTACATTTTTTAAACTCGAAGCGCATGACATGGTAGCGAGATGGTTCCCTAAGGAAGGATAAAGGATGTCTTATGTTGGTCTTCAGTGCAATAAGAATCGATTATAACCAGAAAAATAATCCACAAGGGAAAGTATGTCATCACTAATTATTAATTTGACTAGCTGATCAATATTAGGAAAGGGAAATTCATCTTTAGGGTAAGCGAGATTTAAATATTGAAAGTCTATGTAGATACAAAAAAATTTGAAGGCTTTAGAAATGGGTGAGATTTTATAAATCCATTACATATAGTGGATAGGTTAGATGAAGTTGGCATAAATGAGCAATTGCAATTCTTCTTTAATAAGGAGGGAAATGAGAGGATGAATGCAACAAAACTTTTGCTTGACTAGCTTAGCATCGGGAATGGTGAGAATGTTATTGATTGATGATGTTGGGACCGAGGATTGAAATATCAACATATGACCATTTGAAGTCTTCGATATACTTGGATAGGAAAGAGGTGAAAGCTTTGAGATCTAGTGGATCAAGGGATTGACCAACTTTAAGGACACGGGGATCTTGTCAAGTTCTAACATTGATATCGATGGTGGATTCGTTGAGAATTATGGATGTGTCAAGAGGTAAGGATTTATGAAGATGATAATATTCCACCCCATGTACAAAATAATGGAGTCATTATCACTACATTAAAGTTTTTGATGGTTAGGTAATTCTCCTTTATCATCTCAAGGTATTTAAGAGGAAAGGAACGAGTTCCAACTTCATCCGATAGGTGACAAGTCCGAGGGAAATGGTGTATATTAAAAGAAAGTTAGGGGAAAATATATGGTGTCATCCGCATCCATGGGACAGTTGGATGTGAAAGGAGATGGTGGTTGGATGTTGATGGATGATTAGGAGGAAGTGCATGGAGAATAAGTGGTAGGGTGTTATTTGAATCCCAAGCTAAAATTCTCATGGGGTTTATGGGATCGGTTGAAGACAAAATATTGCATGCCTTGCTCATAATGTCCAAGACCAAATCCCTTCCACACACAACACTTGAGGTAGGTATAAGAAAATGATTTATTGTAGAGGAAGTTAAATCCATTAGTGTATGACATGGTGTGAGGTTGATCATTAGTGTGAGAAGAAGGGAGATCAACACCACCATATAAAAGATTGATTTTTAGATGAGGTGGACAAAAGGAAATCATATCCCTAAAATTTGGTTAGTAAATGGGAGATTTATTGGGTCGACTAGGTTGATTGAGAATGGGAAGAGAATTGAGAGAAAGGAGTTGATACTCCCCTAGTGAGAGATACTACATCACATTATCGAGTGATTCATCATTAGCTAACTTTAATGGAGGTACAAAAGAACTAGTGGATGCTTCAAAGGATGGATCTTTCTTATGGATGAGCATGCCATTTGGCTAGTAGGCCATGTGGCATGATTTGAATTGAGGGAGGTCAATGGGGATTGTATGGATTCTCCCCTCATGCTCATATTTAATACTATGATGGAGAGTAGGTGGGACACAACATAAGACACAAATCCTGGATGTATAAGCAAGACATTCTATTGAAACCCCCCTCAATGATATAGAATATTTCATGGAGGATTTTTTATCTAATGCAGATGGGAGGATAATTATTCCCAAAGAAGGGGAAAATGTAATTGAAGTCTTAGAGGACTGCAGGTGATTGGGTAACAATGGTGTCTAGAAGCTTAAGTTGGTTGAAAGTATGGGATGAGATGATGTTGATACTAATACCATTTCCAATCATATATCAACAGATGAATGTGTTATTCATGTGGAATGTGATGAAGAGGGGAAGATCATAATATTTAGGTAGGATATTAGGGACTCGAATTTTCAAAGGAGATAGTGACGAAGCTACAAGTTCTCTAAAAAGGGGTGCAAAAGGTTGGGAATGATCGTATGAGATAAGGATATGTCGTAGGGATTTGGTGAGAGCATCTCAATTATTGGGATACATTTGAATGAGATCAAAGAGGGAAAACTTAACACGATCCTAATGTAGCTATTTTATGATGCTTTTTTCAATGGTGGTAGGGTTTTGAGTTTGTAGGGTAGCTAGGATGGATACCTTATCCTTATATGAGGAAGGAGATGAGGTGGGCTCATTGTAAGGAACAATGATGATGAATTTTGGTTTGGATTCGGTCGATGGTTGATACTCATGAGGGTGAGAGTGGGTGGTAATAAAAATTAAATTTATAGAGAGAGGGGGAACATCCTTAGAGGAGGGAGGAGTCAGAGGTGGGATGCCAAGGAAAGATGAGGATTAAGAACTAGATTTAGAGGTTTTAGAAGTTGTAGATTTGATTGGAGAATTGGGATTAGATGATGTAGATAGGATATCGGATGGAAGAGGGTGGACCCCTTTGATGAGAAGGTCATCCTCTTTTATAAGATTATTGATGAAGGTTTGAAGGGCCCTATAGTGCTTTGTGTCATTTTTAGGGACACGCTGGTAGGCATATATGGTGTTGGAATTAAACCATGTGGGCTTCACCCCAAATGGGTGTAAGAGATTGATGGTGAGAAGGGTGACTACAAATTCTTGGATGAGATGTTTAAGGATTTTAGTCTAAGATATGAAGGTGGTTTGTGAAGATGAAGCCCTATGAACTTTGGGTGGATGCAGTTTAAAATGAGTGGATGAAGGAAAAAGAGGGGCCTTGATTTTATGAGGATTTATAGGGGCCTTAGTTTCAATTTTTTCTTTGGGTGCTTTCGATTCATACTTAGGAGGAGGGATGGATGATTTCAATTCAGACTTGGAAGGAGGAATAGATGATTTGGATGTATATTTAGGAGGAGGGATAGATGCTTTCAATTCATACATGGAAGGATGACTATATGATTTGGATGCAGATTTAAGAGGATGGATAGTTGATTGATTGATATTAGGTGGTGATGGTTCATTCAAGTAAAGGCATTGTTCCAAAATAGAAGGTAGAGGACCTAAGATAAATTCTTAGATGTTGGATGGATTCGATCAATGGGGATTCAAGAGAGGAAGTTCCAATTTATTATGTGGATGGATGAGATATTTTTAGATGGGAGAGACAAGGTTTTTAGATTATTTCTAATGGGTTTTATTCTTGGCGGATATGATAATGATTTCAATGGGGAGTCATACTTAGGGAAATATTTAGATGAATTGGATGTAGGTGGGGTATATATAGAATTAGTTGAACTTGTAGAAGAGGAGGATAGGATGGGGAAATCAATTGTAATAGAGTTGGTGGGATATGTCCATTTGGTAGAGATAAGAGATGACATGGATTCAGATGTAGGCATGGGTATATGAATGGACATAGATAGAGTTATGGAGATAGGGGTAGGGGCGATGGATGTAGGTAGGGTGTACTTTGATGTAGTAGGTGCTAATGTATTAGATAATGATGTATTAGATGTGGGTGTATTGAAAGAGACACATGTGGAGGTAGTGGATTTGGGAGTGTTAGGTGTGGAAATAGTAGATGGAGTACAATGGATGTGCACGTAGTAGATGTAGTGGATATAGTGGATGAGGATGATGGTGGTGTCGAGTCTAACTTAAAGTATTGATTGTATGTGTAAAAAGTGTTTGGGATGTAGGAGGGGTAGATTGATTATTTGGTGTATTATTGGGGAAGGGTTGCTTGAAGGCATCTAATGATTGGTTGCGAGAGACATTAGGATTGTTCACTTTAAGGTTCCCTCAATCGATAATATGTTGTATGAGGTATTTAAAGATAAAAAATTCAATATCATGGCCGCAAACTTTATGATTATTGTAATAGTGGTCCTCACGATACCGTGTGGGTTTGGGATGCAATTCATTAATGGGTTAGATAGGGAAGTTAAATAAGGTTGGAAACCATAATTTTATCGAAGATGGAACTATACGATTCCCAAGAGGGGTATAGTTAGGAGTTGGTATAGGATCCCTTTGTGACACCTCAGCATGGGATGTGCATGTGAAAGAATATTTGAGGACAATAAGACTTTCGACACTTTTGGATTTATCATTATGAGAGAAGGATGATTTGGTGAACTCATTTGTGGGCTTATTGGATCACATTTTGACATGGCCTTTATCAAGGGCATGTAATTCCAATCTACAAGCCATGGTGAAGGATTATTAAAAGCTCTAAAAATATTGGATTTGAAGGGTGGATGAGATGTGTTTTGCATATGATCGAGAGAAGAGTTAGATGAGTTCCATTTGGGGAAGAGAAAAGGATAACCGATTAATAATGCCACAAAACCTAGCGAAAAAAATATGTGATTGATTCCTCATCAAACTATTTAATGGCATATATGTTGGTGTATTAGAGAGTTTTTACTTTCCTCTTCTAAATTAATAAAATGGAATAACAAAAATAACTGGCCTTGAAATATGGTAGGGTTTATCGATACCTACGTCGAATATTGTTGATACTCGATGGATGATTTATGTCAACAGATCCAAATGGGAACACAAATTCTTATTTCAAATGGGATAGGCTACCTACAATGCATGACACTCAAAAAATGATACCCGATTAGCTATATATATGGAAGATTACCGGAAAATTCCACCCCTAAAATTAATGGAATTCCTTACAAGGATGTCAATCCGTATTCATGAAATCAATCTGATAATGATGAGATAAAATGATAAAGTAGATAATATAACCAATAATGCAAAGGCAAAGGGATTTAAGTGGTCCATGGCTATATGATGATCGATAATGTGGTAATACCTTATCCAAAGGGAGTATATGGATCAAAAATGGCTCTAAGGATCAAGGATGCGGTGAAATGTGTTATATTTAGGATAACTAATGAGGTGATGGCTCAAAAGAGTTGTATAGGGTTAGACAAGAACCTACAAAGGAAGAGTGGTGATAGATGATGGGATCCAAATGGCTGAAGATCAAGATTAGGGGTCAAAGGACATATCATACATAAATTGTTAGTGATCTAGATAGATCACCCATGACTAGGAAAAAATCATGAGAGATTGGAGTAAATCTTGATGATTTCTATATAAATTTACAAGTAGATAAAAAATTGAGACAGAGATCTCGAAAGGGGTGCTGATAAGGCTCATTTAATCTTGTAAATAATATGTAATGAGATAATAATGAAATAGAAAGAACTTACCTTGTATAAGTTGATGAATGAATATGAGAGGATGATATTACAAGAGATGTGGAGATTACAGAGGCAGGATGATTTTGTGTTGATTAATAAACATTAAATGACATTCGAAGGTTGATGAAGATATTTTTGTCGTATGTGGAAGGATTGATTTCTATTATAGTGATCTCGGGATCTATGACATGATAAATAAATGTGATGTCTTGTATTAGGGAGTAACAAGTATGGATCAACATCTTAAAAGGGGGTCTGAAACTCATTTAAATAGAATCACCGATGATGGGAAAATCACTAATGATTATGGATTTTGGAAAAACCAACTCCAACTGAGTTTTTTTTTCTTCATCACTTTTTGTGAGAGGGATATATACCATTGAGGGGTTATGAAATGGTTGGGAAGGTATTTTTGTTTTGTCTTTATTTTATTTTGGAATGTGAGTGGTTTGGGTGGTTTAAGAGGGGGTAGAATAGGATTTTACAGGTGTAGGATGATATTTATGGGGAGTAAATATGATGGGGGAGAAATAAGACTTAGGATAGAGGATTATAGATGAAAATATTGATGTGATAGTGTTGAGAGGTTAGCAATGCAGGGACATGGATTAACAATGCTAATTTTAGGTGTCTACATTTGGTTGTTTTTGTCGAGTGATTTTTAACAAAAAAATTGTTGGAAAAATAGTTTGAGATGGTTTTATTTGTGTTTAGATGGGTGATACCCCCTCAAACTAAGGGATATTGTGACAACATGTGATGATCACTAGTTTAATCGAGTTTATTGGATAGTCTTGAAACACATGTTTCATTTAAGATGCCTTAAGACAAGATATAGAAAATAGAAGAGTGTCGCCAAAGAATCAAGTGATAGGGGAGCCAAGGAGCTTGTGTCATATAGACATATGATTCATAAGAAGACAATGTGGTCACAAAGCTAAGATGCTTGAGAGTAGGGAGCCAAGTGATAGGGGAGCCAAGGGGATCGTGTCCTATAGACATATGGCTTAAAAGTGCTGAGGTTTCCAAAAAAATCCATGATAGATTACTTTGGTAATATTGGATTTTAAATAAGTTTGTGTTGCGTAATTGAGGCATTCATTTATTGTTTGGTTTATAGATGTTGTAAGGGATTCGGGACCCTAAAAATGAGGCACACGTGAAAAATATGCTAATATGATAAGGAATGATGAAAATGATGGTTTGATGTTGCCACAAAGGTGGGGTTATATAGTCAATAAGTCAAGTGATAGGGGAACCAATGGGTTCGTGTCCTATAGATATATGAATTAATGATGGTAAGGGAAAATGAAAAGGATGGTTTGATGAGGTTAAAGGACCAAAAATTGATGTTTCCACAAAGGTGGGCTTACGAGACCAGGAAGTCAAGTGATAGGGGAACCAATGGGTTCATTTCCTATAGACATATGACTTAATGGAAATGAAGGAAGATGAAAAGGACCATTTAATGAGGTCAAAAGAACCAAAATTGATGTTGCCACAAAGGTGGGTTTACGATACCAAGAAGTCAAGTGACAGGGGAACCAATGGGTTTTTTTCCTATATACATATGACTTTAACGAAAACTAGGGAAGATAAAAATGATGGTTGGATGAGGTGAAGGGACTAAAAATTGATGTTTTTGTAAAGGTGGGTTTACAAGGCCATATATTCAAGTTATAAGGGGAACCAATAGATTCATGGCCAATAGACGTATGGATTAAAATGATGAAAAGGGAATAAAATATGATGGTTGGATGAGGTAAAGGGACACAAAATTTATGTTGGCACAAAGGTGGGATACGAGGCCAGGAAGTCAAGTGATAGGGGAACTAATGGGTTCATGGCATATATATGTATGGCTTAACAAAAACAAGGGAGATAAAAAAATGGTTTTTGACGAGGTAAAAGGACCAAAAATGATGTTTCCACAAATATGGGCTTACAAAGCTAGGAATTAAAGTGATAGGGGAACTAAAGGGTTTATGTCCTATAAACATATGACTTAACAATGATGGAAAAAGGTACTGATGGAGAAATAAATAGGGTTCATGAAGGTGATTAGGGGAGTAGTGATCGAGGAGGCATTCACTTGATGAATGTTGATTTTATTGAGTAGATGTGATGTTTTTGATGTATATGGATATTTGTAAAGCCTATTTTTGATGTATATTTTTGGATATATAGAGCTTTTGAGACTCCAAATGATGTATAGGACACATTGATATGATATATGATTATGATTTTGATTTATGATCCATGTGTTGATTTTACTTTAATGTGATGTTTTGGATGTGGTAATGTAATATTGAGATGTTGATCATGATTATATGGATATTGATAGATGTTGATGTATCATTAATATTTGATTTTAAAGTGAATTTAATGTATATCAAAATGTGTCTTAATCATGAATAAGAATAAAATGTGGAGTGATTTCTTTTATTTTATATTTGATACATATGTGATGAGAATCAATAGAGTGAAGGCTCTTGCATTTTTGGCCTTATAACAAATGTTAACACATGACTAACAATAGGTAGTTACATGTAGGATCTTGGATATAGATGAAAGTGAAATGTATACCTTCTTAGAACATGGGAAGGGTTGACATATGTAGGTTGTGTGGGAGAGTAGGTTCTCCTTTCAATGGTTTCATATAGAGATGCCCTAGGTATGCATTTTATTTAACACAAATTGATCGATGCGGGAAGTTTTATTTGATAGGAAATATGATCGATGCGGGAAGATTTACTATGATGATTTTGATATTTTGATCTTTTTGAAGGATGATCTATGAGGGAATCCTTTTTACATTGATATGGGTAGCCATCATTTGAGGGAGTAGTCTAGAATTTTTGACTTTTTGGATAGCCTTCCTTTGAAGGATAAGTATATTATCTTAATAGGAAACTATCCTTTAAGGGATCATTGTTATTTCATTTTAAAAACATTATTTTGATATTTGATATTTTTCCTTCGAGGGATCAGTCTATTTATTTTTATAAGATGCATCCATAGACATTTTGACTTTATTTTATGCTTAAGGGAAACCGTAATAGACCATTTCAAGGAGGGGAAGATATGTGTACACAATCTCCACATGCGTGCCTGTGACATTTTTCAGTTCATAGATAAGGTAGATGGATGTAATGATTGTGGGGTTCCTGCTAAGGAGGAAATTTTCTATGTGAAATATGTAATGAATAGAGCCATGATGCTCATCTTTAAGGTTTTGAGGATAGTGACAAACAACCACATGCTTTAAAATCATTACAGGTAATGAAGTTAAGGGTTGGTGGTGGAATAAGATCTTTGATCTAGCTATAGTCATGATGGTCAATTTGTTAACAATAGAAAGGAAAAAGTGCAAGGCATTCAAAAGTTACTTTTCAGAGGAACATCGAGTGAGGCTAAGTGGTATGATCGACCTGACTTGTGAGTGATGACATATGGACCGATCTTGATTGGTTGAGTAAAATTTCAAAATTTCCATTTATCTCTTAAGGATATATGGATTGGATTGAGAGGATAGGATTGGTGAAGATTCACTAGGGAGATGTGTGCAAGGTAATATTTTTGAATTCTTAGTAGAGATGAGGCCCCTAACATGATGGCGTGGTTAGAGATAACATCGAAGGGAATGATGTCTTCCAGTTTAGGATGATGAAATATTTGATGTTGATTGATTGAGTATATGGTAAATAAAGGAGGATGTGAAACCTTTGAAAAAGGAGCCATTAAAAATATAGATGAGATATGAGAGGACGATTGATGAGGAGGGGTAGATGATGAATCTTTGGTTTTTCCTTTTCTTTGTGTATGGCAATTTCTGGTTCATGTAGGTGGGTGAACCATATTGATTTGAGATGAGGGATCTTCAATGGAAGGTGATGAGAAGACATATGAGAAAGGTTTGAGATCTGATTGAGGATGGCCCCCTTTCCTCATAGATATTAGTGAGGAAACTATCAGTGAATTGGGTGTAGATGTTGATGAGATTGAGAAACCTTCAATGGAAGGTGTTGAAGAGATGTTCGACAGAGATTTACTAATACAAGATCAAGGATGACTCCCTTTTCCTATAGATTTTTTTGTAGAAACTAACGAGGGTGGAGGTATAGATTATATTAATGATGGATTAAGATGGTATTATTCGAGAGAAGAACATTAATGAGGATTTTTTTGGATTATGGCTTTAAGCACTTTACAATTCTCCGTGTTATGACTTGGGATTCTATATTAGGCACATGTTTTATCTTGATCGTACCATGTAGGTTTCTAGATATGTGGATTGGGTGTTTTGATAGGTGGTAACATGATGAGAGAATCCTATATAATACTATCTATGATGTTGATGTAATTCCCTTTTGGGGGTTTGGATTAGTGGATTTTGATTTTGATTAATGAGAATGCTTGGTAGGACGTGCCTTATTTTATGATGTGGGTAGATGTGTGGCTGTCATATGGAATTAGAGAATCATACAGATTTTGTGAGGTTGATAAGAAATAGGATGCGATCTAATGATGGGATAGGATGTGGGATTGATAAAATTGAATGACATATGAGGCCATAAAATAGAGCGAGGATGGAGGGATTATGGATGAGATAGAGTTCGAATGTGTGATATGGGTTTGAAAATGGATAGTAAGTTGAGACCCTAGATGATGTGCATTTTGATTTTGTAATGTTCAATTTAGGTAAAGGATAGGGTTTCACGAAAGATGACGATGGTGAGGCCATGGAAGTGATGGGATTTGATTTTGTAGTGTATTATTTAGGAAATTTTCTATAATGGATGGAAAGTTAGGAGAAGAGGATAGGATTGGTTCGATTCGGATGAGGGAGATGTTATATTCAAACACAATTGAGGTGGGTTACACTTATGTGAGCTACCTAGGTCTTCGATTGGTTTAAAATATAGTTAAATTTTAGTATTCTTGATTATAGATAATTCTTCCATGATGACCCCCATGGTCAATTCTAACATCTACAAGGAGGTAGTAGGTGATTGAATAGTAGAAAAGGTAACATCAATGCTTGAGGACTACAAAAAATAAGATCTAGGGATTCTATGTCTTCCATGGGAAACACTGATGATGAAGGGGTCTCCTCGTGGGGAAGATCCTGTATGATAGTGTTGATGATGTGACTCAAAGGATGTGCAGTATCTATATGGACTGACTCTATCAAGGGTGTTTGATTAGAAAGACAAGAAATGAAAACATGTGTGGTAGTATCATCTGGTTCATGAAGACCTAGGGGAATCATATGGGACATGTGTAGATTGAGGATCGAGATGGCCTTCTTCAAGGATTGGATTTTGAACCTCTAGCCATGGTGAAGGATTTGTCAAAAGTCTAGAATGTGTGGATCTGGAGGGTAGATGAGATGTGATGGGAAAAAGATTAAGAAAACAAGTCAATTAATTCTTGTTGAGTAATTAATAAGGTCAATTGATTGATAATACTTCACCATCTAGTGAAAAAGTCAAGTAATGGATTCATCTTTAGATTATTTGATTGTAGAGAGGTTAGAAATGGTTATTTTATGAGTAATGTTGATAGAGAAGTGCTTGAGAAACAATAAGGCTAAGCTCGCATGAAAGAGAATAAAGAGTACCAAGGAGACATTGTACCAATCCAAGGCAAGTCCTACCATTGATATAGGAAAGGCTCTAAACATGAGATATTAATCACCCATGATGAAGTAACATGAGTTTCTAAAGGATAGTATGTGTCTTCTGCTGAGGATCCTCTAAGATATGGAACATGATAAATTCAAGAAATTCCCAATATAGGGGATTATATGGTACTAATGTATGAATGGGTTCATTAAAGACCGATCATAAGTGATGAAGTTTTCGGACCCATGGTAGAAAATTATAAATTGGTGAATATGTTTAATAGAGCTTACATGGGATCATTTGAAGGATTAGGTGTGATGGAATTAACATGTGAGTGTAGATGAAAATGTGGTTAATTTTATTGATGATGGTGGAGAGTAGGATGATTTTTTGTAGATGGGTTGGATGTGGAGGTTGATAAGGGGTATCCGAGAAGGTACTAATTGTAAAGTAGGTTGTGATAAAGGGATGTGGGGAGATGTGTAAAGATGTTGGATATGCTATTTTTGGATGAGGGGGTTGATTGGGCCTGAGTAGGGATGTGTGTATGGGTTTGGGATGTCTGAGGTATTGAGAGAGGTATTGAATTTGAGATAGGTTGATTGGATAAAAGATGGGGGTGTTAAGATTTTGATGAGATTGTGATGAAGGAGGGGATGTGAAAAATATTGATTGATGGGATACACTTTCCATGGGTTGAGGGGGATAGTTTGGAAGTAATCTAGATGTGAAGGATTCTCATAGGGTCATTGGATGGAGTTTTGTAGGGTTGTAGGATTGGTTAAAAGGTAGAGGTTCCATAGGGGACAAAAGGTGGTCTAGATGGCTCTGGGAATATGCTAAAGCTAAGTGAAGTTGAGTGGGATATGATAGGTTGATGAGATTGAGAAGGATTAGATCCTATGTAGGGGATGTTTTGAGATTGATTGGGATGAAAATATGTAGAGATAGTGGATGAAGAAACCAAATATGGTTGTAATAATGATGCATAAGTGATAAAAGGATATGCTAATGTGGAGGGTTGATCCATATTAAATGAAAATTGACTGACAATGATAAAGAAAAACCCTAAGAATGCTATGAATCCAATAGAAAAGTAAATAAGTCGTAAAGTTTTGATATCTTGATTAGAATTTAGATGCAATGGAAGGGGATCAAAGGGAAATTGATGATATGTCCATTCTAAGGCTGGTTTCAATTTTTCTAAAGGCCAAAGCCCTCGATATACCCTAAGGTACATGAGGCCCGAGTCTATGTTGGTATCGTACAAGGCATGGTATTGGGGACTACCCACGACTTCACGGTCACACACAAAGTGATAAGGGCATTGAGTGCTTAGCTAATATACTACCTACCAATTGTTCATACTCGGCTAGAACATTGAGTCAGCTCCCCTTGGTGATGAAATCCAAGTAGGTCCACCTAGGTAGGAGTGTTTTGATGTAATTTTTGTTGAATGTGGTTTGGTTTGTGTGTGAGGGAAATTAAGTAAATGCAATTAGTTAATTTCTTGATTAAATTATATGATCAAGTAAAATATGAAAGGTTCTTTTTAGTCCGCAAAATAAATATTAGTTTAATGAAGACAACAAAAAAATGAGATGTGAAGGAAATAAAATTACAAAGAAAGTGTACTTGTAATTTTTCTTTTGATTTTTTAAATTTTTGATTATTTTGATTTTTCATTTTTACAAAAATAGGCGATCTAGAAGGAAAAAACCTATAAGGTTTATCTAAAAACAAGAAATAAAAATAAAACACAATCCTAAAGATAGAATGGATGTAATCAAAAGCATAACAAAAAGATTATCGGTGATTTAAAGGAATCACGGGTGATTCACCAAAATCGTAGGAGATTCTACAAAATTGATAGAAATTATAGAGTAGACAACATGAAAATAATTATAAATTAATTTTTATTAATAAATTAAGGGGACATGGTCCCATTGGGCATGCAGAATGTATCACAAATTTTATTGATACTTGTGGTGAATGATGTCGATATTGATGGATGATCAATGTCGATGGATCTAAGTGGGTGCATAACTTCTTCTTTATAATGGGATAGGCTACCTAGAATGCACATACACTCAAAAACAATAGGATTATATATATATATATATATACACATATATATGTACATATAGATACATACATATGTACACACACACACACACACACACACACACACACACACACACACACACACACACACACACATACACAAACATATATATATGCATATATATATGTATATATATATATATATATATATATATATAGACATACATACATACATAAATATATATAGGGAAATTTTTATGGAAAAGGCTAGCCCATGGAAGTCAATGGACTTCCTTGCAAGGATATCAATCCACATTCAAGAAATCAATCTGATAATGATGAGATAAAATGATAAAATAGACAATATAACCAATAATGTAAAGGCAAAGGGACTGAAATGGTCCACAAATATATGATGGTTTGATGATGTGGTTATACTTTGACTAAAGGAAGTCTACAGATCATAAAATGGCTCAAAGGAGAAATCATGGGGATGGCTATACACACACAAGGGTGAGATGAGAAATGTGTTATATTTAGGATAACTGATGAGGTGATGTCTCTAAGGAGTTAGATAGGGTTGGATAGGAAACTAAAAAGGAAGAGTGGTGATAGATGATGGGATCTAGATGGCTGAAGATAAAGCTTAGGGGTCAAAGGACCTATCAGATAGAAATCATCAGTGATTTGAATACATCTTCGGATTTGGGAGTAAATTTTTGAGATTAGAGTAGATAGTTAGTGATTTTTATATAAATGTACATGATGATAAAAATTGAGATAAAGCTCAAAAGGTGCTTGATAATGCTAATTTAAGCTTGTAAATAATGCGTAAATGAGATAATAATGCAATGGAAATGACTTACCTTGTATAAGTTGATGAATGAAGATGAGAGGATCATATTACGAGACAGGGGAGATTGTGGAGGCTGAAATATTGTTGTGTTGATTCCCAAATGTTGAATGAAGTTCAAATGTTGATGAAGAGGTTATGTGTGGTGGCATGTGAAAGGATTGATTTCTGCTTTGTAGTGATCCCAAGATCTGTGATAGGATAATGAAATGTAATGTATGGTCTCAAGGAGAAACAAGCATGGACCAACATCCTAAAAGGGGGTCTGAAACTCATTTAAATAGAATCACCAACGATCTAGGAAAATTGTTGGCGAATATGAAGTTTGGATAAAACCAACTCCAACCAAGTCATTTTTCTTTTTCATTTTTTGTGAGAGGGGAGATATGCAGGTGAGGGGTTATGAAATGGTTGGGAAGGTATTTTTCTATTTTTTCTTTATTTGATTTTGGAATGTGAGTGGTTTGGGTGGTTTTAGAGGGGTATTTTTTTAGTGTAGGATGATATTTATTGGGAGTAAATATCATGGGGTAGAAATAAGATTTAAGATAGAGGATTATAGATGAAAATATCAATGTGATAGTGTTGAGAGGTCAGAGAAGGGATTAGCGGTGCTAATTTTAGGTTTTCTGATCAAGTAATTGTGATTTTGTGTGCGATGTTAATGGAGAAGTGTTCTAAGAAGAGCTGCACAAATTAGGTGAAAGAGAAGAGAGAATGTTGGGGAATACCATTATACCAGTCCAAAGTGGATCTAGCCAATGATATGGGGAAGGTTTGAAGTATGAGGTCTTGATCATGTGTAATGAGATAACATGTGTGCCTAAAGGCATGAAGGTGTTGTTGAGGGTCCTCATTATTATTTTATTTTGATAATTTAGGAAGTTCCTAGTGTGGAGGATATGGTTTGATGGGGAAAGATGGATTGATGGGCTCATTACAATTTTTTCATAAGTGAATGAGATTTTAGGACCCAAAGTAGTGGCTTCGAAGTGTGTAGACCTATTAGCAAGGATTTCATAGGGTCATTGGAGGTATAGGGATGAGAAGATGATGGACGAGGTTGTGAATTGTAAGAGGTGGATGGGTTGGATTGTGGATAGGATTGATAGTTTTGGGGATAGGTGGGAGTTTTGGGGGTGGTTGATAAGGAGGGATATAATTGAGAGGTTGTGATTGAATGGGTTGTGAGATGGGATGTTGAGAAGGGATTTTGGTATGTGGGTGATATTGAGGAGGATGTTGTTGGATAATAGGAGGATTGGATTGGGGATGTGTGGGAAAATGTGGTCGATATGTTTGGACGGGGTGATTAGAAAACATGTGTTGGAAGGTGCTTGAGTGGGGTTGATTGGTTTGAATTGACTACGAGAACGATGGGTTTGCAAAGTAATGAAATTTACATGGACTTGATATGTTAGGATAGAAATTGAGATTTGAATGTGCTTGATCAGATGGTGGAGGAAGTAAGTTAGATTCTTGAGGATCTTGGATAGGGGCGTTGATAACAACAATAGATGAAGAAGTGATGGGGATAAAAGATGTGGGGATGGTGTTGATTCGGGATAAATTGGGTGGAATAGGAAGTGGCAACCTGAGTGAATTGATGAGTTTGAGGAATCATGGTGGAAGATTCATGGGATCTATGTTCATGTTGGGATTTGGGAATCTCGTTCATAGCTCTAGGGAAGAACACAACAAGTGGGAAGTGAGGAATTGGGTGGATTCAAGTTGAGAGTGATAGGCATAAATTTTTTTAAGGGGAGTTCTATCAATGTGAAGATTGGTGGATTTTGAGATAAGATAATCATGGAGGGAAATGAGATTAGTGTCAAGGATTTCGAAACTCCGAGGATCTATTAGTGATAATGGGAGGTTTAAATGTCTCTAAGGAAATGATAGATAGGGGTGTAGCTGGTATAGTAGGAATAGAATAATGGAAGATGAAAGGATTTTTTCGACATGAGGATGGATTTAGACCATAGGGGGCTTACTTAGAAGGGATCATAAAAACAATAGGTTTGGGTACCGAATAAGAAGTGATCAAAGGGTGGAAGAAATGATGGCAAGAGCGGATGTTTGTTGAGAAATATCGTTGGAGTTGAGGATGTTAGATGAGGTTACTTTTCAATTGTTTTTATTTGAGATCAAGTAATTATGGGCATGAAATAGGAAATAATAAATTATGTTGATTATTACTATGGCAAGTAAACCGCATAGCAAAAGCTGTTAATAATCTTGTTTATTTAGAAAAGTGTGAATAAGAAAAGGAAATTCTCAAAGGGAATCTAACAAATGGTCAATCTAAGAATGGTTTTAGTATGTTTAGGATGGCATCCTTAATATACTTGAAGGTAGGTGAGGAAAAAAATATATGATTACTACTAGTACGTGGCTTTATATAGGGGCTTACCCCCACACTTCATGTACCGCAATGATAAGAGTGTTAGGACGTTTAGCCAATATACCAATAGTAGAAAAATTTATAACACAGATATAACACCATGGAAGATTCCTTATTGGGTGATGAAATCCCAATAATTCCACATGGTAGAAGATGTTTCAGATGTGTTGATTGATTTGTGAGTTTGGATGTGTGTGAAATAAGTGAATGCAAAATATTACCTCCTACTTAGACTATGTGAGAAAACAAGCATGAAGGTGTTCTTTTTAAATCCTAAAATGAAATGTTATATTCAATGAGATCACATAGACAAAGGAGGAGAAAGATGAAAAAGGGATAAAATAGGCAATAAAATGAGGAATATGTGAAAAAAAAATATATTTTCTTTATTTTATTTTTTATTATTATTTTAGCACATGCATTATTGATCTAAGTGAGAAAACTCCATAAAGAACGCAAGAAATAAAGTGCTACCTACATAATTAGTAGAAAGAGAGAAATAAAAAGGAATATGGAAAATGAAAATAAATAAGGGACTCATCAAAGAAGGAGGGAGGATCCCACTAAGTGTGTCAGAATGTTTGATGAGATTTCCTGCTCCTCTTTTAAGTTAATGAAAGGGATACAAGAAATTAAGAAACTCAAAAACTATGGGAGGTTTTAAGGATACTTATTGATGGGGATGATGAAGACACAATCGTAAAAATATACTCTTTGCGACATACTCGATAACATACAAATGAGAGATAAAATAAACATGAAAACAATTAGTAGATAAGATGGTGGTTTTCACGACAAGGTTAGTCAGAAGTGATAACTTCCTAGGGGTGATGTCAATTTGATGAAAATATTGATAAATGATAATGAATAAAAGGATGTGGATAGTAAATATATAAGATATATTATAGATTTTGAAATAATTATATGATAATGTAAATGATGATAAACAAGATCAAGCCTAGTAAGGTCAATAATTAATCACAATTGAATGGTAAAATTGACAAAATACTACGAGAGGTGATCAATAGATAGGTAGGAAATAAATTTGAAACCTACTGAAGAGGATGGATTTGATGTTGGGATGGTGGGGAACACAGAGGATGAAAAAGAAGGAATATTTGATGAAGATATTGATAGGGGTGAATGGATCGGTTCGATGACAATTGGGACCAAGAAAAAAATATCTAGGCTATCAAGAAGATGGGTGGCGAGATACAAAGTGTTCGAGAATGATGGAGGAGTTGTAAATTAGAGATATAGGATGATGCAAAATGAAAAAAGGTTAATACAAATTGGGTTGATGTAAACTAGGATGGGTCTATGGTGATGGGCGGGATTTAGGATTTTAATGAGCTGGATGGATAGGAAAAAGGGATATGGAGAGGATCAAAGGAAGGATGTTGAAATGATAGAGCTCAAAATAACCTTCAAACCTATAATAAATAGGTTCCAATGCAAAAAAAGGACTCCAAGTGAAATTCAAATCTTCAAACCTCCATGGGTAACATGTAAATATTCTAAGAAAACTCCAAGTTAATGGTTGTAGCTCCTGAGAAATGAAAGATCACAACAAGCTTGTAATATATCAGAAACACCTAATATTTTTTCAGACTTTTCAGATGAGGGGTAGAGGTATATTAATAGGGTTTATGGTGACCACATGGGTCACCAAAAATATGTAGACCGTTCACTTAAGCGGTGGAGATGCTTTTATCTCAAAAATGGGGGCCTTAAAGAGGCTAAAGTTAGGGTTTTATCCATTTTGGGTGAGTTAATGTTGCATGGGGGGAATAAATGGTAGTGTGAGGATAAGAGGGTATTGAATGAGGGAGGTGGAATCCTAGGGACTATAAATGGGTGTATTTATGGGTAGAATATTAGGAAAATAGATGGGTTAATGGGTAATTAAATATGATTAGGGATGGATTAAGGGGGATAAATAACGATAGGATTAAAATGGGATTAGGGTAGAGAAAATGGGATGTAGGAGGAAAATAGAAATTTAATATAGGAAGGGAAATATGAATGGAAAAATGACAACAAAGGAGCGAACGTAGGATGGGGACAAGGGTACCGAAATTTGGTGTCTACAATTAATTTTACTATTCATATGACCATTTCCATTCATATATCTCTTATATTCACCAATAGTAGGTAGAATTATTATTCTTCTAGCACACAAAGTATTGAGATTTTTGTTCATAGCTTGAAAGATTCTTGAGATTCTACTCAATTACTTCATAACCCACTCATACAAGAAGTAGATTTTTAGTTACGATGATAGTAATGCTAGAAATGATATTTTCACTTTTGAGTTACTTGGTTCTCTTGGATCTACTAAAAATAAATGGATATTTCATAGTAAGACTAAAATTATACATGTTGGTATATATATTAAGTTGGTTTTACTACTATGGATATTCCCTTTTCTATCACTTCTCTTTTTCATGTGATATGCATCTAGGTTTCCCTTGGATGCATTCTTTTAAGGCTATACCATCTATATTGTATCAATGTGTTAAGTTAATTCATAATAAACAAGTTCTTATGGTTAAATATATCCCATAGGAGGCCCTAATAACTATATTAGTAAGAAATATATGATTTCTACCTTTACACCTAGTACATCTATAAATACTACTTCTAGTGGGTTTCTCCCTCGTAGGCCTCTTAATAGGTTTTACCTTGCACATAATAATTCTTGTGAGTTTCTTCCCCATAAGCCTCCTGATAGGTATTATATTACACATACTAATTATAGTGAGTATCTTCCTCCCAAGCATCTTGCTAGGTCTTCTATTGTGCATACTACTTTTGTCGTGTTTCTCCCTCCTAGGTTATCTATCGCACATACTAATTCTAGTGATTTTCTCCATCTTATTCATCATGTTGGGTCTTTTATTACACATACTAATAGTTGGTATCTCCTCCTCAATTAGTATAAATCTATTGTACATGCCAATCCTCATGATTATTTATATTTTCTATGGCACATACTATGACCTCTATGTAGATTATACAAGATTATTATTCTTCTACTATAACACATTTGAGTCTTGTGTCTCTTTCACCCTTTGGGTATTCCCTACCTTATAATGAGGCCCTCACTAGGTAGCTATTGTAATAAATCCTTCCCTATATATGGTTAATATCAAACATACAATAAAATTCAAATATTTTCAAAATACAAAGATAATGACCTACATATGAAATGATAAGATAGATATGTACTTTATATATATTTTCTTCATATTGGTTTGATAGTTAGCATATTTTTCTATATGTTATTTCAAAACATGCATTGACAAGGTATGTTGAGCTTGATGCAGGAATACATAGATTAATACATGATGAAAATCATCATGTCGATTCCCTTCCTAGTGATTACGATAATTTGGGGAATCTCACATAATATTTCATTTTATTATGATCTTATTAATTATTTATCTCATGTATATGTTATATTTTGGACTAATAGGACTTATACATGTGTCTTTTGTAGTTATAACCTATATTTCTCTATGTTATTTTTACTACTATTTGCTATGATTGATTTCCTAATTTATTCCTTACTTGAATACTTATTGTATGTGACCTAAACACCTTGATTATCTTATGACACTATAGGTGTCCCAAGTTTGTGCTTCTATTCCTCTCTTATATGTGCACACTTATACCTCTTCACTATAATTGTAATATGACACCATGGAAATCCCATATTTATGACCATAAGCCTTGATGTGACTCTTTTACATGTTATTATTTATGTTAGTTTTATTGACTATTACTTTGCATCTATGTCTATTTTATTCTAACACATGATTTTTATTACTTGATTGTTTCTTTATACATGTTGATTTATTTATATGCCATAGTATTCACCATTCAAACCCATTTTATAGGAACAACATCCTAATGGTGGCCACCATAGCAAAATTCCATGTGATGATATGTAGATTATCATATTTATATTATATGGGTACACATATTTTTGATCCACACACTTAAATTATCTATTAAATTCACCTCAATAGAGAGGGCATTCATCAGGGTACCTTATACATATGTAATAAGAAATTGTAGATTATAGAAGTTAGATATATGTTTTTATAGGAAAAAATCCAAAACAATAACAAATGCATAAAAGTGATTGAATTAAAATTGGTAAAAACCCATACAACAGTGGGAAAAAACTGTTAGAGTAGGTATGTACCGTAGCTCATGTTCACCTAGGTACTTTATTTACCTTTATTGTATTTATTCTCACCCACTTATGTGTGTAGATATTTATTTTTATTTATTTAGATATTATGGGGATATTATCTAGTTATTAGGTATAGTTATTTCCTTGATCTATGGTATTGACTAGATCCTTGATGTCTAGTTCACTCATAAATCTATGGTCTTGACTAGTTCTTTGATGACTAGTTCTTTCCTTGATTTATGGCTTGATCTACGACCTTGACTAGTTCTTAGATTTTTATTCCTTGCCTATATAAGCAAGACCCATTCTCATTGTATTTCATTGAGTTCCATAATAATATATGATATTGTTGCTCATTTGTTTGCAAAGGTTTATGTAAATTTATTATGGTGAAATACTTTCATCTTATTAATTGTGGTGTTTAATTAGAATTTGTGTTCTTGGCTTGGTACGATCTGGTTATCATTATTTTTATGGTACTAGAGTAGGAGATTGTTATTGAAATTCTTTCGTAAGTTTTATTTTACAAGTAAATTCTTTGTATATTCATATATTCGAGTTTTCTCGTATTTTGTTGCTGCATTTGTTTTTATGTAAAATAGATGATTCCATTGGATGCAAAAGGTGACAAAGCCTTGAGATCAACTGTAAAATTGACCATTTCTGGAATTTGTCATTTTTTTGGTTCTTTTTTTCTATTACAGGAGAAATGCACCGATTCACCTCGGGATCCGTACCATCCAGAAAGTAAACCGAAATTATTTTTCAAGGATTTATTGGGTTTTTTTCAGCAATGTAGGTCACTATCCACACAGTCCCAAAGTAGTAATATTTACTAGAAGAAGAATTTGGATGTGACTTTCTTGAAAACAAGTGAAACACCGCAGAATAGTGAGTTACTCACACCCTATTGAAATCCTAATCCCTTGGTCATATGGTATGGTCATATGAGGGATTGAATATTGTGATTCCTAATATTAGGTGTTTAAATCCATCCCCCTTTCATTTTATTTTTGTGGTGAAGGAAAGAGCATTTTATTTTGTTTTAGTGGCAACTAAAATAAATAGTAGAGCATAATATTGAAAAGCTTGTATCTTTTGATTGGTAACTCAGTTTTGAGTGTTGTTTTATGTAAAAGTTATTTTTTATGCTCTTTCCATTACAAATATTTATTTTGAGAATATAACTATAATTATAAAGTTTAATATTGTAGCACACACTCATTATAAAGTGCCAAAATATGGGGGCTCTTGTTGCATTGTTTGGGGGTGTTGTTGCATTGCTTGGTTCTTGCATTTCTTTTAGTGATTTTTTAAGATGGCGTGTTTATATAATTATGAATTAGATCATGTTGAGAAATTAATAACACATAATTACCACACATGGAAAGCAAGAATGGAAACAATAATTAAGCGGAAAGGATTATGGGCTTTAACTTCTTCAGAACAACACCATCTTATGGAAATGAAGTCTAATTACCTTTTTAATTGTCTTTTCCTACATTTATGTTTTAATTAAAGAAGTATGCATGAGAAATAACACCATCTCTAATTCATTTGGGGATGCTAATAATGTAAGTTAAAATATCAATGGAGGACTACAGATTTGAATATTGTGGAGGACTGTGGGAGGGTTTTGAGAGTGTGGTTTCAGCAGCACTAGCCACCGAATGCTTTTCAAAAGGCTGCAAACAAGCTGGTAAGGCACCTTTAAGAGAGAGAGAACCAGATAAGGATGTTAGTATCAGATCTAGAGCACAGGTTGATATTGTTAAGGTACATCCTTACAAAAATGTGGGTCCTCATTCCCCGTATGTGGGCTGAATTTTAAAAGTACAAAAGATAATGAGGGTGACGTGCGCGCATACAAGTGCCTAATGAGATGTTTACATAGAGCTCTTGAGAAAACTAATCTAGCCCTTGTTGGAAAGTTTTTGGGATTAATACCCAATGTAGATATAATAAGAAAATGGGCCATTCACAGATGGAAACCAAAAGGAGATTTGATTATCACCACCATGGCCAAGGGTTTTTTTCTAGCCTGATTTAATCTACAAGCTGATGTGGACTCTGTCTTATTGGGTGGTCCCTGGTGTATTGGCAATATGGGGCTTTTTCTGAAAAAATGGTATCCGGGTTTAATCCAAATACTAAGAACATTCATGCCATACCCATTTGGTGTAGACTCCCAGGGCTACCTCTTCATCTATGGGATGATGAGATCCTTCTTCATATAGCTAAATCGATTGGTTCACCAGTTGGGCTAGATGGACCTACAAAAAATAGATCTAGACTTGCCTTTGTAAGGTTCTGTATCTCATCTAAAATGGATCAGGAGCTTCCTAATCACATCATTCTAGTCCAAATTTGGGGAATGGAAATAGCAAATTGAATATGAGGCTTTCCAACTAAGATGTAGCGAATGTCATAAATTAGGGCATTTTGCTAGCAAATGTTCTGATCAAATGAAGCAACAATTGGAAAAACCCTTGGATCATTCTGAAATGCAAGGGCAGAAGCAGATGGATGAGGATGATAAAGTCTCTCTAACTAATGACCAAAACCAACATGTAAGAGATCGCTGCATGTAGACGAACCTAAGGATAAAGGACCGGAAAAAGGCTTTAAGACCATAATAAAGAGGCCACCGATTTATAGGAAACTGTGGAGACCCAAAATTCACTAGTTGAAAAAGCATGATGAAGTCTAAAAGGAAAAAGATCCTGAATCAAAAAAGGGTGAAGAAAGCAAGAGGGAAATGGAAGTGGATCCAACAATGATTATTGAGACATCAAATTTGGTAAATTTGAACATGGAAGTTGATGAAGAAAATGAAAAAGTATACATTCATCTAACCACTTCTACGGAAGAAGAGATGGAAAAAATTACTCCTTTTCCTCATCAAGAACTAATAACTAAGAGTAGCTCTCTGGAGCTACACAAAATGAGACAAGGAAAAGCCAAAGGTGTTATGGAATCCATAGCAAGAGATCTAAACCAAGATAAAGAGTTTTCCAATATGGAGGACCCACTCTAAAATAGCTCAACAACTTGATGTTGATAAAGGAAAAGAGGAAGGGGAAATTACTCCTACTATAAAGAAAATTCTATCGAAGAAAAGGTAGACTCTCCAAGAGAGATGTAAGAGAAAAAGAGATCGAGAAAGAAATTACAAATGGTACTCAAAGGATCTTGAACCATCAAGTAACTACATCCCTAAAATTTTTTTAATGAATGTTATTTCTTGGAATGTCGAGGAGGGCTTAATGGGGAACCTAAGAAAAGAATGCTTAAGGAAATTAAAAGATAAAATAGGCCCATCATCCTTTTAATTCAAGAAATAAAAATGAAAAGTAAAGTGTTGAAGATTGCAAAAGATATTTTTGGGAGAATGTTGCCTTTGTTGTTGTTGATTCTCAAGGTGCTTCTGGAGGCTTAGCGATCTTCTGGGATACTAAAATTGTTCATGGTAATGTGATTTCTTCCTCCCAGAATCATTTAGCTATAATCTTTAAAAGCCTTGAGAATAATTCTAGCTAGATTCTTTCCAATATTTATGCCCCTAATATTGTTGCTGGTAGAAGAAATTTGTGGAAAGAGTTAGTCTTGTTTCGGAATAATTTTGAGGATATGAACTGGTTGATAATGGGAGACTTTAACACTCCTTTAAATCTAGGGGAAAAATTTGGAGGGAACTCTGATTTTTCTATCAGCATGGAAGAATTTGTTGACTTCATATCGACTCTTAATCTTATGGACATAGAACTTCATGGTAATCAATTTACCTAGTCTAACAGAAGAATTGGGGAAAATTTGATTCAGGTTAGATTGGATAGAGCTCTCATTTCTGCTAATTGGATCTTAGATCAGAATTTTCATCTCTCTTCCCTTCCCAGAACGGGTTCAGACCACAATCCTATTGCCCTTAATTTCTTCAATTGGTCAAAACCTTTCCACTGCAATTTTAAATTTGAAAAGATGTGGCTTGAACATGAGGATATTCTAGACAGAATTAAAGAGTGGTGGTCTTGGGAAGGAATAGGAATGGCTCAATTTAGGCTTCTTCAGAAGCTGAAAAATGTGAAGCAAAAGGTTAGAATCTAGAATAAAGAGGTTTTTGGGAATATTTTTGAAAAAAGAAAGAGCTTAAGCAAAGCTGGAAGAGTTTGAGCTTAAAGTTTCTTTGAAAGGTATGACCCTCGAGGATCATCAACAGGAAAAAAGCTTCTCTCTGACTGCATAATATAAACAACTGTGAGGAATCCTTTTGGAGAATGAAGTCTAGAGCCCTCTGGTTAAAAGCAGGAGACAAAAATACAATTTTTTTCATATGACAACCCTCAAACATAGGGCTTGTAACAGAATTACTGAAGTCTCAAAGGGTAATGGGAACATTACTACAGATTCTAAAGAAATCAAATATGAAGCCCTCAAATTCTACAAGAATCACTTCGAGAATAATTCCTACAATGAGAAAGTGACCTCCTTTCTCTTAGACTCCATTCCTAATAATTTATTGCTTGCTGAGAGGTTTAAGAGTCTTTCCAAACAGTCACCATCGAGGAATTGAAAAAAGCTATTTTTGCTCTGGAAGGGGATAAGGCTCCGGGCCCTGATGGTTTTTCTACAAACTTCTTCCAAAGATGTTGGGAAATCTACTCGAAGATCTGTTGAAAGTTTTTAATGAGTTTTATAGAACTAGAAATCTCATAAAAGAGTTAAATAATACACATATTGTGCTTGCTCCTAAGAAGATGGATGTAAAGGATTTCAAAGATTTTAGGCCAATCAGTTTGGTTAATGTAATATATCGGATCTTCACTAAGATTTTAACCACTAGGATGCAACCTATTCTATTGGAAATTATTTCTCAACAATAGAGAGGATTCATTCAGGGAAGAATTATTCAGGATGGAGTTATTATGGTTCATGAAACAATTCATTCAATGGATAAAAGTAAAAATTAGGGATGGCTATCAAGTTATACATGCATAAGAATTTTGATAGAGTCTCCGGAAATTCATGGATGAGGTTTTATCCAAGTTTGGTTTTCAAAACAAATTCAGGAAAATTATACATTCTTGCATTTCTTCATCTAGATTATTAGTGGTTGTTAATGGGGAACCAGTTGGTTTTTTTGCCAGCAATAGAGGAATTTGGCAAGGGGATCCCATCTCCCCTTTATTGTTCATTATTATGGCTGATAGTTTAAGTAGATCTATCTCAAAAGCTATTAATATTGGTATGATAAAGGGCTTTCAACCTACTTCTAGTAATCAGGTTTCCTCACACCAACAGTTTGTTGATGAAACTCTCCTACTTCTGATGGCCTCAATAATTGAGGTGAAGGCTATCAAAACTATCCTTAGATTTTATGAGGAAGCCTCGGGACAAAAAGTTAATTTTGACAAAATCTCTATCTATTTTTTCAATACTCCTATAGAAAGGCAAAGAAAGATTGCTCTTATTCTTGGGTGTACTATTAATTCCCTCCCTGCTACTTATTTAGGGCTCCCTTTGAGTACTAGTAAGGTTTCTAATGAGGTTTGGAATGATCTTCTTAAGAGATTCCAAAAAAAGCTGGTTGGTTGGAAAGGAGCTTTACTTTCAAGTGCAGGCAAGTGTTTATTGATAAAAAGCACTCTTCAGAACTTACCTATTTATATCATGTCAATGTTCAACATTCCAACAACAATGATGAATAGTATTGAAAAAATTCAAAAGCACTTTTTATGGCATGGTACTGAAGACAGGTTTAGGTACCATTTAGTGGCTTGGGAGCAGGTCTGTAAACCAAAGAGGATTGGGGGGTTAGGAATCAAAGACATCAAGCATATGAATGCTACTCTTATTACAAAGTTGGGTTGGAGACTTATAAAAGAGCACAAGCCTTGGACCAAGTTGGTCAAAATCAAATACCTTTCCAATCAAAGCAAGAATTCCTTTATTTTTGATCAGTCTCTTCCGAATGGTTCTATTTTCTAGAACAATCTTCTCCACATCAGACATATTCTCTCTCAGGGATGTAGTTGGAAGCTTGGGGATGGTCAAGACATTAATTTCTAGACTAATAAATGGTCGATATTAACTAGATTTCCTCTTATGGTCACATTAAAGACAGCTTAATTAGAAATTATGGGCACAAAGTACAAGGCTATATTGAGGTGGATGAAAACAAAAGGAAATGGAAACAGTTCAAAGTAGATGAGGATAATGTGCAGTCTGATGTTTCATCTATGCAGAGTCATCTCTCCCTAATTCATATCAGTCCTCAAAATCATAAGGATGAGCTCATTTGGAAAGATTCCTTTGATGGAGAGTACTCGATTAAATCAAGCTACAACTCTTTCTTTGCCTCTATTGAAAGTGATATTGAGTGGCATAAGTTGTGGATGCCTAAGCTAACCCCTAGAATAAACTTTTTCTAGTGGCTCATCATTAAAGGAAAGATCCTAACTAATGACAATCTCATTAGGAAAGGATTCATCATGCTGAACAGATGTTGCATGTGTTAGGAAGAAGCAGAAGACATCAAACATCTATTTCTCCATTGTAAGTACACTTCCAAAATTTGGCATCTTATTTTTGAAAACTTTAATCAGGAATGGATCTTTCCCCTTACTTGTCTTCAGGCCTGGGAACAATGGAACTCTCCTTACAAACATTGTGTGGTGAGGAGATTATGGAAACTGGTTTTACCTCACACCATGTGGCAAGTTTGGAAAGCTTGTAATGATGTCATTTTCAAGAATACTAGAAAGTTATGCAAAAAAGTCTACAAAGAAATTATCATTGTTGTGAAAGACAACATTGAAAGATTTAAACCTCCTAAAAATAGACTTTTCCCTGAGGAAGAAGAGCACATTCTGGCTGCTTGGAATATTGGCACTGTTTTGAATAAGAATAACAATAGTATTGATAGATCCACTATCGATGGATTAAGCCTCCCAGTGCTTGGCATAAGTTGAATTTTGATGGGGCCTCAAAAGGCAATCCTAGGGATTCTAGAGGTGGGGGAGTCATTAGAGATCATAGAGGTTGTTTTGTTGCTGCTTTTTCTAGAAAAATGGGTAGGCAAACTAACCACTACTCTGAAGCTCTTGCTGCTCTTTGGGGAATAAGGCTAGCCAGGGATTGTAATATTCCAAATATTATAATTGAGGGTGATTCGCTAAACATTATCAATCTCTTAAATCAAAAACAACCCCCCAGTTGGTCAATCAGGGACTTTATTGCTGAAGCTACTGATATTTGCAAGAGTTTTGAAAATTTTGAAATCAAACATACCTACCGTGAAGGCAATAGTGTGGTAGATGGTTTGGAAAATTTTGGGGTTAATAATACTTTTCAAATTTGGCTAAGGGGTGACATTCTTCCCACTAAAGTTAATGAAGACATCATCAATGATTTACATGACTTGGAACGTAATCACTAATGGCTATAATGCGATGCTAAGGAGTGGCTTTTTAAGTACAGAATGATGACATCATCAAAGATTTGTGTGACCTGGAGCGTCATCATTAATAGTTATAGGGTGGATGCTAAGGAGCGGTTAATTAATTACAAAGTAAGGTCTAATAATTACATTTCTTCTCACGATTGGGAGAGCTTCAAAAATAGAGCTAAGGCTGATTCGTATAGTTTTCAAATTCTTACCGTTGTGGGCAGAGGCACAAGAAAAATGGGGGGACCACCTTGCAAGATAGAGCCACTCATAATCCAGCTTGGAAAGATGATACAGTTCTTTGGAACTATCTTCAAAAAGGGGGTCTAACAAAATTTATTGAAAAAATACAAGGTTTTGATCAGGATCTCTCAATTAAATTTGCTCAGGGATGGAGGAATCGCGTGGTCAAATATACAAGCAACATCAAGGTTGAGATATCAGAAGAGATTATTGCCCAGGTCACCGGGCTCAGTCTAGATGGCACCAAGTTCTTTAACAAGTGGGTGGATAGAGAGGTGGAGGCAAAGAAGTTTCTTGATGAGGGGGAAAATCTAGAATTTGTGATGGCGGCATCAAGCTTGCTTTTGTTCCCAAGCCTTTTGCTGAGATCGCAAGGATGGTAGTAAGGTATGTTACTCTAGAGGGGAGATTTGTCACTATTCCCCAAAAGAATTTGATCTTTCTTAATCACTTTCATAGAAACATCACCATCAAATTTCCTCATTACTTGTTGAACTCTCTGGAGAAATCTATGCTGGAAGTACAAAATCACACTAGGGTTGTTCCCCTTCATCAAGGGTTAATACTGCTTATTCACCGCCACTACTCAGCCTGTCCCCACTTGGATTTTTCTCCTCCCCCTCCCTTCATTACTCCCCCTGCCTCCATTCCTTCCCTTCCCTGATAGGAAGCTTGACACTGCTTCAACTAGCAAGAAAAGGAAGGAGATGAAAACTAAGGTCCCTGCTTCTCAGAGGGTTCTTAGAAGTCATAAAGACCTGGAGCTTGCTGCGAATCTACTGCACATTAGTAATCCGGTGGAGGAGCCTAAGGATGAGGACTTGTTGGCCAGAGTTGGAAAGATGGAAAAGGAAATTCAGGAACTAAAGAGTGTTGTTAGGGACATGGATAAAGCTAAGGGAAAAAGGAAGCTGCAAAATGATGAGGAGGATGACATCACTGCTGAAATTTTCAAGAAGCTTCAATCTCTAGATGACAGGCTTGGAAATGTAAAAGGGCGCAATGATTGTATCCTCTCTACCCTTAAAAGTATCTACAATTTTATCGAACAACATGTTCATAGTATTTGCAGTCTCAGTGGTATTACAGAGGACATTTGGGGCTCCAAGGAGAAAAGAGATATTGCAATTGCCCAGGTAGATTTGAAAGACCCTTCCCAAGCCACCACCATTGCATTCTTCATCTCACTTCAAATGATCAAAGCCAAGATTGACTGGGCTATCAAGTGATGTGGAGCTCTCATTGTTGAATTTATTAGCATTTTTGTGCTTTTTTGGTTGAGATGACCTAGTGATGGTTATCTCTTGTTCATTTTTTATCTCTTCTACTTTTGTTCGGATCACTGTCTATCTTGATCCTATTTTATTAGTATATTGTATTATCTAGCTGTTGAGCCCTCTGATGTTGGATGTTTTCTCTTTTGGGTTGTTTCTACCTCTTTTGGTATCTAGCTTTTGATCCTTTTTGTACACAGGGTATAGTCCCTTCAAAACTATTTACCCATAATAAAAAAAACTTCTTGAACAACTAGTTTTCACTAGAGAATATGAGAAATTTCAGTACCAGTGTAAATTTGATGAGTGTATGGGTTTGATAGGAACTTATGTAAGTGATAGTATTTTTTTCATTTGGAAAAGTGTGACTATCCTTTCAAAATATGGGAAAAATTGGAGGATTTATTTAGTAAGTTGGATCATATGAGAGCCATGTAACTTGAAATTGAGATCACCTCTCTTACTCCTAAATATTTTCCAACAATTATAGACTTTCTTACCAAATTCAAGCATTTGTTGACTCCGTTGAAGGGGAGTGGAAAAGATAAGAAATATGAAGAGAGTGTTTACTTGATTTTATCTAAATTTTGAGGACCATTTCAAATATTTTCTTCTACCTTTTTCTCTAACATTGATGCCTTAGGTGACACATTCAAAATTCCCTGACTTAGAAATGTTTTGTGAAAGACTTACTAGGGAAGAATCTAAATTGTCTCACCTTGAGTCTCTACCTCTCAAAAGAAATTAGTTGCATCTAATACTAAGGGCAAGGGAAAACCAAAAATAAAACCAAATCCACCCCTTATCCATCTTAAAGTGCTCCTAAACCCAAAAGAAAAAAACTCTAAACCCAAGGAGTCTTCTAAATCCAAGAATAAGTCTAGCCTTTCATGCTCTTTTTGTGGGGGTATTGGTCATGAGGAACGTAGGTTTTATTAGCTAACGCAAGACTTAGAGGATATAGTCAAGAAACAAAAATTTCTATCTCCAATCCACCTTCTAATTAGCATGGTAAAGCACTTAATGTTGTTGGGAGATCTCATTCACCACTTGACATCTGATCGGGTTATAGATTTTGGTGCTTCTCATCGATGAATTCTTCTAAGGAATCTTTTTTTTCTCTAGGTTTGAGTTATACTTCCAAAATTAAGGTTGGAGATTCTTCCTTTCTTCATGTAGAGGGAAAAGGTGATATAAAAATTGATGGTGGCAAAGTATCTAAGATGCACTATATGTTCCTAACATCACTACAAATTTGCTTTCGTATATCAAAATTTTCATTCAGGTCAAGGGAAAATAGTGACTTTTACACCACATGGGGTATAAGTAAAAACTTTATTGGATCTTTATTCACTTATTGCTCAGGGTATTGTTGATCCTAGTTCTAGACTATATCACTTTGAGGGTTTTGAAGACACTTGTTCTATAGGGACAGATTGGTTTCTCATGTATATTTAGAGAGTAAGCTTTGGCATGAAATATTTAGACATCTTAATTACAGATATTTGAAGGAGTTGAGAACTCATGGTATGGTAGATAGTATTCCTAGAGTTTCTAGTCTTAAGGGAGTTTTCTCTGGCTATACATTAGGGAAACAACACCAAGATCCATTTCCTAAGAATTTGTTTAAGAGATATTTTTCACCACTTGAGCTTGTGCATAGTGACTTGATGGTTTTTCCAACCCCCTCTTTCAATGGAGCTAAGTATGAACTTACTTTTATTTATAATTTCTTGAGGCGTACTTGGGTTTATTTTCTCAAGTACAAAAGTGATGTTTTTCACACTTTAAAGTATTCAAGACTTTGGTCAAGAAACAATCTTCTAGTTGCATAAAGAACATTCATCGATAATGGGGGAGTACTTCAGCAATGATTTTTTTGAATTTTTAGTAACTCAAGGCATTATTCACCAGTATTTTGTTCCTCATACTCCATAAAAAAATGTCTTAGTAGAACGAAAGAATAGAACTTTGAAGGAAATGGCTAACTATATGATGCATTCTAGAGATATACCTCCTATTGGGTAGAAGCAATTAATTTTCCTAACTACATTCAAAATCACACACCACACGAGAGAACTTGAGCATTTGACTCCAAATGAAGCTTGGTCCAACACTAAGCCAGATGTCTCATTTTTTTGAGTCTTTGGGAGTCATGCTTGGGCCTTTCACAAAGGATAAAAAGAAAGATTTGGATAAGAAGAGTAAACCCTTTATCTTTGTAGGGTATTGTGAGGACATGAGAGATTCTAAGTTTTTAGATCCCGATACACATGATGTTATTTTTCAAACACATGTTCAGTTTGATGAGCACTTTAGTCCTCATGATTCTTCATCTTCTTCCATGCCTCCTTCATCTCATCTTGAGAATCCTTTCTTTGAGGAGATTGATGAGGAAGTTATAGATGTCATTGAGGATCCTATTCCCACTGATGTTGTCACTATTCCAAAGTGGGTTTGTACTACGCTTTTGAGGAAACACCTTTCATACAGGATATTCCACCCACTAGGCATCATCAAACACATTCTACAGGTTCTGGACTTTTGTGTCAAGAAGTTTATGAGGATCCATAGTCTTTTTCAAAGGCTCATGGGATGCAAGAGTGGGATGATGCAATGTCATGTGAGTATTCTTCTTTGATGAAGAATCATACTTGGGATTTGGTATCTCTTCCTAAAGAAAGAAATATGGTTAGGTGTAAGTGGGAATACTAAACCAAATATGTATCTGATGGGTCCATTGACAAGTATAAGGCTCATCTTGTTGCAAAGGGATTTTAGCAAGTTGAAGGTATTGATTACTCGAGACTTTTCACCCGTTACCAAGATGGATTCTATATGCCTTGTACTTGTTATTGGTACATCATAAGGGTGGCATGTATACCGGATAGATGTGAAGAGTTCCTTATTACATAGAGATCTACAAGAGGAAATATACATGGAGTAGCCAACTAGATTTGTTCAAGATTATTCTCTTGTTTGTAGGCTCCGAAGGTCTCTCTACGGTCTCAAACAAGCCCCTCGGGTTTGGTATGAGAAGGTGGATTATTTTCTTCTATCTACTAGTTTTATTTGTTGTCCACTATGATCATACGGTGTATCTCCAAAGCATGGATATTGTGATACTTGTATTGTATGTTGATGATCTGTTACTTACTTATGGTATCTATTCTTCCCACATTCAAATTATTCAAAAGGATCTTTCTACAGTTTGACATGACAGATCTTGGGCTATTGAATTATTTCCTTGGTTTTTAGATTTCTCAGATAGATTCAGGGATTCATTTGAGTCAAAAAAATTACACCCATGATCTTCTTAGTACTTTTATATGGCTGATTGCAAGCCAAGTTCCATCTCCTTTTTAGTCTAGAGTTACTCTTACTTCCCTATGTACCACACCACTTTATGATCCTACATTGTATATGTAGTTGGTTGGGAGTCTCATGTACTTGACCCATACTCACCCTAATATTTCATTTCCAATAGGGCTTGTATCTCGGTGTGGACATTCTCCTCATAGTAGTCACTGGAAGGCTGCTAAAAGAATTTGGTGCTATTTGCACGACACTTCCCACTTTGGCCTACACTACACTAGGGGTTCTACTCGGTTTTTGGGCATACTGATTCATATTGGGAAATTTATATTGATAATAGGTGTTCCACTTGTAGCTCTCTTTTTTATCTTGGTTCTTCTCCTGTTGTTTGGGTGTGTAAAATGTAATAGGCTATTGCACTTTCATCTTTAGAGGAAGAGTATAGGGTAGTTATTCTGAGAGAGTCAAGCAGATTCTTTGGCTTCGATAGTTATTGTGAGCTTGGATTCCCATGGGATTTACCAAGCTGTACTTTGGCATGACAAAAAAGTTCAATTCACATTTCTCACAACACGAGTTAGCACCAGCGGACCAAGCATATTGAGATACACATATACTTCATTCCTTAGAACTTTCAGGATGGACTTCTTTTCTTAGAGTACATTTTGACTCAACAACATGTTACATACATCGTTATGAATCCTTTTGTATCACCTCACTACCTTGAGTTGCATGGAATGCTTGGGGTTTCATAAGTTGTTCTTGGGGGTGTATGTGATAACATCTTCCTTCTTCTTCTTCTTTCTCTTTATTTCTAGAAGGATTATTTCCTTATTTTGGTTTGAGATGTCTTCATGGATATATTATACATGAGTACCTCATCAGCCTAGTTATTGGGACTCATACTATGGACATGCCACTTATATTTTGGCCCCTAGCGTCACTTGAGGGGGATGTTAGAGTAGTTATTTACCTTAGTTCATGTTTACCTAGCTACTTTATTTACCTTTATTGTATTTATCCTCACCCACTTATGTGTGTGGATATATTATTTTTATTTATTTAGATATTAGGGGGATATTATCTAGTTGTTAGGTATAATTATTTTCTTTGATCTATGGTATTGAATAGATCCTTGATGTCTAGTTCACTCATAAATATATGGTCTTGACTAGTTCTTTGATGACTAGTTATTTCCTTGATTTATGGCTTGATCTACGACCTTGACTGGTTCTTAGATTGTTATTCCTTCCTTATATAAGCAAGGCCCATTCTCATTTTATTTCATTGAGTTCTATAATAATATATGATATTGTTGCACATTTTTTTGCAAAGGTTTATGTAAAGTTATTCTAGAAAATTACTCTCATCTTATTGATAATGGTGTTTGATTAACATCTATGTTCTTGGCTAGGTATGATCGATTATTGTTCCTTTTAAAAACCTTCTTATTCTATGGCCCATAATAGATATCTCCATATTGTGGGAAATATCATAAAAATTTGAACATTCTCATATTACTACATGAATTTATAGACTTCTGGTACAAATTTAGATATATATGACACAATTCATAACATAATATAGGGGATAAGTACTTCATTTATTCTATATTAAATTACATAGATATAATTGTAGATACATGGTGTTGAGGCATGGGACGTCTTATCCTTTTTATAATTTATCATTTACATAATTAAACTCAATTATTACAACACACATTGGGAATGTGCCATCTATTCACTTTTGACTTGTTGTTCTTTACAAAATTATGCCTAGATTTTTAATGGTGTGGTTTTAGGGGTTGAAAGATATAGAGGTGACTCGAGAAATTCATACGCTATTATTCCTTCCTATGTCTATTTATATGGGAAGATATTAGGGTGGTAAGGTACTCTATATATTTATCATCCTTCTTATTGCAGAGATTTAGTACCTCTCCTCTTTGGTGTTGCTTCATGTGTAATTATAGTCAAGAAATCATAAACAATCTATTTATATGACACCTCTAAATATTTCATTACATACATGATTCCTAAGTAAGAAAACTCAAAATTGACTACATTTTTTACTCTTTCATTAATTTTATCTTTCCTAGAGGAATTTTATTTACTTAATAGAAATGACCACTTTGCTTTTGTATGTTAAATGACATGTGATCCAGCTCTATATTAACCATTATATCTTTCGAGAATCTCAAAACTACTAATCATTAGGGATAGGAGTGCACCAAATGCTACTATCCCCTCTGGGAACTTATGTCCCTTTCCCTCCTTTTCTTGATTTTGAATTTCCATATCATTTGGTATATTTTTAGTGTCTCTTTTATCGGTTGGGTCAGATTTTTCAAGTCGTAAATGATGAAATTAAAACAAGGGAATCATATATATACATGAATTACTTACCATTATTAAGGGGCATGCAATTTGGGGCTAATACTTACTATCTACTACTTGGGAAAAGAGAAACATTCAAAGAATGCATTTGGGTTACATCATTCATTGCATATGAAGGACGTTTTTGACTTACATCTCATACATTCATCTTAGGGTAAAAGTACTTTTTGCCCATTATCTTTTGCAACGAGCAAAAGAGAAACCTAGCTTCAAGCAACACAATTCAAATCATACACTCATAAGAACTACATAGAGCTTGAAATGTAGTGCAATGCTTGGTGAAAATCACTTTAGGGTGACCACCGAGGCTAGTCCAAACTAAGCATATGCATTATTTATTCTATATAATGTTTTCTTGAGATTTTTATAGCGCAGGTATTGTTTATTTTATAGGTATAGGTGTGATACAAGAACCCTACAATGAAGTGTATGTGACAAATAATGAAGGGAAGAAGTTAAGTTTAGACCATGAAAATACTAGAATAAGAGTTATTACAAGGACACTAACACCCATATCGAGACACTAGCTCTTGGGGTGGTATTGTCCTACTATGACACTAATGTTTGAAGAAATCTCAATTCTTAGTTTTATAGACAAAGCTTAAAAAAATATATCTAGCATGTTCTAGCCATATTCTATCCCAAAATCAGCCTAGATCTCCTAATACAAGCTACATTACCTATCTTGTGTACATACTTGTAATTTGCATGATAGATCTTATTTTTTTAGTTACGTATTCATTTGATCTAAGTCCTCGATAAGGATTTTTTTAAATCAGTAATCACCTCCTTTCCTACTTTATCTTTTCCTTTAGAAAAATCTAGGGACTGATCATCCTAATCCTTTAGGAGAGCAAAAAAATTAGAATATCTAAGCATAATAAGAATGTGATATCCTCATTATATAAAGTTATCAAGTGTATTGTTTTTTTGTTTTACATTTCTTTACTTTACCATGCACAATTTTAAATTTTCAAAGTTAAAAACATTATTTACATTTTAGTTACATTTCAATTTCTTCTATGGAATTAGAATACATAGTGTTACAGGTTTCACCATAACATGTGTCAAGAACAACACAAATGGCATCAACTATCATGAAAAGAAAAAGTGTGTGTGTAGACCTAGGTATGGTTTTCCTTTAAGTATGTAATTTTCAATCCATGCTTAAAAGTGGGAATGTATACACTCAAATTTGGTAACTTATCCTTTGAAAATGACAATTTTGACTTAATTACATTACAAAAACAAATGCTTGCATTAAAAAAATCAATTGGCATATCCTTCTCTCTCATAAAATTACTAATCTGTAGACACTGCTATATTATTCATCCATGAAATATTTATTATCTAGAGAAATAATATATCTTTAGGAATCTTTATTAGAACATAATTATTTCATCATTAAATGTTTATTTGGGACTATGTAAAATAGGGCATGACCATAGTATGGTCTAGGATGACCTATACATTGCACCCTCTTATCTAATATGAAAATATTATATGTATCATTTCATCTTCCCTAGGTTGGCCATAATGTGAATGAATATCCTTTAGAAACCTATATGATAAACTCTATTAATTTTGTATGCTAGGGTTTGAATTATTAATCTAGTTAATCTAAAACTTGTATACACCTTTTATTTATGCTTGCAAATTATTTCATCTATGAAAGGGTCATTGACACATTCTCCTCTGAGTGGGTGCCTTAAAGGTTTTTATGGGATTGATCCATGATTAGATATGCTCATGTGGGATAGACCTAAACATTTGAGATATTTGTCTATTAACATTAATCACCCTCTTTCCTCGCTTTCTCATTTTATTCATAAATTACACTCATTATGTACACCTTCCTATCATATCTAATTGTTTCTTGTTATTAGAAATTTTTATCCTCACTTTTTGTCATCCTAGACCTCTATCCTTCACCACCATTTATTACTTTACCTCCATTCCTAATGATTTCAGATCTTGACCTTAGGGCTTCCCCTAAGGTTGATGCCATTTCTAATGGGTAATGGTTTCTATTTTGGTTTTGTCATGTCTAGCCATTGAATGCAAGAAATTTCAGCTGGTATATATGTCTCGAGATTTCTCTTAGGGGAACCATCACTTTGGAAAAACTTACATATAAATTATGCATGATCTACAATTGATTATAGTATTTCACGATTCTTATTTTATTTTGGACTCTTAGATCTCACCTCTTTTATGTTTGGCTCGCTAATAGTGAGTTAGGAATGAAGATCTTCTTGTTGATATTTCCCCTTCTCCACCCTATAAAGATTCTCTCGGTGTTGTTTTTTTGAGGATGATTATGCATTATCGATTACATACATGGTGAAGCTAACTCTCCATAGTCTCTTAATTTGTATATATGTACTTGTCAATTTTTTTCATTCATTACTAGAGGATATAATAGGTACATGTTTTCTTTGGTTTATTACATTTTCTTATTATTATACCCCTTGGATTTATCTACCTCTTGGTTTTTTCACTTATCTCATTCAAAATCCTAGTGGGATACCTCTAATTATCTTGGTTATAGGCCTTGGAAACCTATAAGTGACTTAGGGTTAGGAACAATATCCTCTAGATTTATGACACTAACTCTCCTTGAGCACGTTTGTGTCTACACAGAGTGTCTAGTCTTCGATATGATCCCTACATTTTATAACATAGCTATGAACCTCTCGTTTACCCATCATACACTCTGGTGAACCCAACATGAATCCTAGTTTACTTTTAAATAGGCCAGATTCACTTTTATGTTTCCTACCTTTTCAATGCCATTGGACATTGTGTAGAACCCTATATGCATGACCAATATAATTTTAATAGAAAATCTATTTATAGATTCCATAGGCCCATCTTCAAGCTAAATACGTAGTTGATCCCATCTAAAACCCTTCTACACTTAAAAACAAGAACTCTCAAACACCATCAACCCTTGTGTGAGATAAATACATGATCGATCCCATCTACAAATTTCATTCTGTAGGTATTTTCCTTTCTTGAATTTTCTCACATCTCCATGGAATACTTCTTGGGTAATTCTATCACTTATGTAACTAAAACATCTTTATCTTAGCATGGAAATTCCCGGGAGCTTGGGATTCCTTTGTTAGTACCACATTACATGGATTTTATTGACATAGGAGCTAATGCTAAGAAAAATAAGCCTCCACCATGTAAAATATAGACCATATCCAACATAACTAACCCTGTCTTTAACATCAAAGGATAAAGGGGAACATGAGGATGCCCTTGAATCTAATTATACTCCTTATCCTGTAAAAAAATTCTACAACTCCATGAGTATATAAGAGAATCACTTGACATGTTATGTAAATTTATTGAGGACTACTTCTTTTAGAAGTTGGATTCTAACATTCACTATCATAAGGTTCATAAAAATTCAGTGAATCTTGACTCTACCAATCATAACAACACTCCTTCTAATATGAATTCTAACAAACACACCATACAACTCAAGGACCACTTGAATCAAGTAAAAAACCAAAGATCTAAATAAATTCCTAAAATTCCAATCCAACTTGACTCAACTTACCAATAGACCCCAAATGGTCCCTTATAGTATGAAAAATTAATCCCATCCCCCATCACTTTTGGTTGGGTCGATGGGATGCCATTTACAAAACCCCCATTCACAAAAAATTCTCCAAGCTATCTAAAGAGAATTTTTATCTCCCTACATCATTATTATGGACATTGATGGTATATTTCCCTCAATTAATTATGAAAAATCTACTGATCCTACAATTCATATGGTTTCCATGCTAAATGTATAACATGTAAAATTTAAAATTTTGGTCATGACAACCAAGCCCCCACTTGAAAACCTCCTCCCCAGTCATTATAAACCCTTCCTCTACCCAACCTATCCACTTTTTCATCCTCATTATGGATGAGAGGAATGTACTAAAATTATTTTAAAGTGTGTTTCATGTGTAGGGAAGTATACCTAGGTGGATTGAGGAAGTTACTGAGATTCAAGGTAGAACAAATATCTCCCAGAGGCATAAAAAGGGATATGTTTATCCATTTTGCAACTAGGGAATATCCTCCGGAAGGTGATTAAAATGGAAAAAACCATTTCTAGGTTATAAATATGATTATTTAATGTATATGAGGAAATTTTAAGGAATTCTATGGAGAAATATGATGTCAAGAATCAATAAAAAAATAAGGCCATTACAGGTACAAGGAATACCATGCCTCAACGAAGAAAGTGGAATTGTCTTGAAGATTATAGGAACTTTGTGAGGATTTGGAATCTCTAAATAGGAAATGGAAATATCTTATAATTTTTCACATGGTAGAGAAATCATTTTTGATCTAAGACATCAAAATCCTCTGTGATAATCGAGTCACTACAATTGCCTCTTTGAGCCAAAAGAGTGAAAGGTCTTAAAATTAAAATTTAAAGAAGAATTATATCTTTAACATGGTTGGAATGGTCTCATTAGGTATTTTGGAGTCAAAACTATATAAATTTTGACCCCTAAAATCCATGTCATGCTCACAGGGTCGAAAAACACTTTGTTGGTCTAATTTCAAGTTGGTGGGATGACATTAACAAAGAAAAAAAGATTGAGTTCACTTTTCACCCACATATATACCTTTCCAATTGTACCTTTGTGTAAGGTTACAATATGGAAAATAAGTGTGCTCTCCTATGCATGTGTTTTTTTCGTCTCTTAAAACTTGTGACTTGGGATGTTAGAGAAGAAAAACTTGAAATCAACCCTCGTCCTTATGATGTGGACCCCATTGGTTCATTTTTCAAGGATATGTGTACCTTTTACATTGTACATTGGTGAAAGGGTACAATAGGTAAAATAAATTATGTTACTCTATACATATACATGTTTCATTACTTAATTTATAACTTATGTTGTTAGGGAAGTTGTAAGTGTGTACTTTGATCAAATCCGCCACTCTCCTCATGAGGACTAGACAATTGACACATTTTTCAATGATGATTACCCATTTTCCATTTTCCCATAGTGAAAAATTAAAAGAGGGACAATAAAGTATTCCCCCATGTTTGGCTCTTTTTCATCACTTAAACACTTACGAACATGACTCTTAACAAACCTGCAAAATTACTATAACTCAACATTGTCCCCCTCCTCATATTGCATACACCCGTGATGCATTTTTGATCTATTTATATCCATATAATTTTTCCCAATAGAAAATGTGAAAGCATAGATGATAAAATGTGCTCCCTTGTCTCGAGTAGGCCCTTGGTCACATGTAGGATCATGTTGTAACTCACAAGAGCTTATTTTATCCCATCTCATCTCAACCTCATGACACCACATACTGCCACATGTTAATATATATTTTAAAGAAAAAATTGGTTCCCATATTTTCCCCTTAATTTTCCCCCTATTTTAGGGTGGATCTCCATTTCAACCGCCGTCTCGTACTCGACCTTGGATGAGCTTGATGAGTTAAAAGTGAGTTAGAATTTACAAACAAAATGAAAGAGACTTTAAAATAAAACACTTAGAATAATTTAATTTTTTTGAATGATCATATTTTTTTCACAAATTCCATTTTTCACAAACATGCTACTAAATTTTTCCTAAAACCGCAAGCTTATAAATATATTTTTTCTCATAACTCCAAAATCGTGCACCCGATATTCATAAAACTTGATTAGTGCATTCCTTTTAAAAACACCTTTGCATTGAATATAAGATCAACACCATTGATGTTCTATATAATTTTAAAAAATCATAATAAATTTTCAGCCCTTGTACCTTCCTTTTCATATTTATGGATTTTTGGCAATTAAAAACCTCTAAAAAAGTGGAGAAGAAGATCCTAAGAAAAAACCTAAACTTTTGAGACCGGTTGATTCTATTTCAGCACCCATAGGTCCACCTTATAAAAATAGTAAGTTATTACATGCCATATTACTCTAAAAATATTAAGTTTTATAAATAGGAAACCTTGATATCCTCATCACTCCTTGTAAGTCAAAAACACTAAAAAGTGATAATTTTAGAAACTTACTAAAAATAGCCATTTGGAATAGGACGTAATAAAGATGGAAAGTTTCAGGGTTAATGAAATCACTCATATCAACTCATTATCCACCTATTTCACTACTTTCCAGTATCATGAAGGTCAAATACTTAGGCCTTGAACCATTTTTCTCATTGATTAGTGCGTATCCCAATGTGTGAAACAATGATGTAATCCACATGGACCTAGAATATTTAAAGGAAATAATGTTAAATGAATGATGGGAACTAGTTGAGGAGAATATATTCTTGATCAAAATATTTATAGTAGGTGGTCACCCTCTATCTATTCAAAACACAAAGCTAGTCCTATCTTATACACAACACTATGATCCCGATTCCAAAACAATCCGGGAAGATGATAAGTCAATCCTCACAGTCCTCCTCACATTGATATTAATTTATCAATGCCTAAAAATTACCACCCATAATAATATGGTTATCATCACCAGGTATTAGTCTTCACAAGAATGGGAAAGGAAAATCTCATACTTGTAGGCCTACCAGTTAGGACATGACTTAAATAGGGAAGGAAGCCTCATAGATCCATAAGAATTTTTCTTAGAGTGAGATTCATGAAGAATAATATGATGTTATTTTCCCACCTGAATAAAGTGATGGGTGAAAAACAATAAATTAAGTACAAGATTGGATGACTCGAGTTCATTCCGATAGTTACAGAAGGAGACCAAATGATAGACTTGGGGAAAATTATAAGTAACAACATTCACTGGATACTTTTTTAGTTTCCCACCTCCAAGAGTTTCACAATGAATTCTTATCTGGTGTATGCCCTCACTTTCACAATACCTTTCCAAGGTCTATCCACTACTCCTAATGTGCCAAAAAGTCACCAACCTATGATAAATATCCACATCTCACACATCGGAGAGTAACTCTCACTATTATAGGGTGAATGATGCATTCATCATGTACATCATAAGGTTACTTGAAGGAAATATTGAGTGGAGAATTTCATTCCAAGAAGCTTTGTTGATCGAGAAGTATGGAAGTCACTTCATCCAATTTACCACCTTCACCTACATAAGGGTTGGAGGATTTGATCTTACTCCTCATAGGTTACCTAGGTACCGAGTGATAAGATCATCATGTTTGAATTGTGTATACAATTATCCCATGTCTATACCAAATGTAATAATGGAAAGATGAAAGGTGTTTCCTTTCTTATCTCCCTAGGATCTACTCATGTAAGAGTATCATGAATGCAATGAAGATCAAAAATCCTTTACTAATATTAGATTGTATTCATACATATCATGGTTTGACTTTGTTATTAGGAATAATCCAAAGAATTTACTCTTACTAGGATTGCATCATGATCCAAAAATTGAGGATTATTGGGTTAATCGCACGCAGATGAATTTGAGGTCACGAAATGTTATTATATGCCAACAATAATGGATTAGATGAGAGAATTCATGTTTGAATAGTTTTGGATGAAATAAAAGATATTGGGTCATACCTATTTGATCATGAATATAAAGAGGTGTAATCTTCCCCTCTTCCTCCCACACAATGGAACATTTGAGAGTAAGGTGACATCACAGAAAGAACCATTGTAGTAATTTAAAGGTCAAATGATTGGTTCAAATATAAGATGGGATTCTTTCATTGAGTTTGGTGGTCTTCTATGTCTCTTTCTAGGAAATTTTCTTACACTCCTCTTAAATAATATGAGAAAGTCACAGGATCTGATCATTCAAAGAAATATTCCAAGAGGAAACTTTTAGAAGGAGAGTTCAATGAATTTTATCCCCCTCAGGAGGATTCTCAAGATTAAAAAGATAATTAAAAATACCACTAAGCCCATTAAATTCGGAGAGATTTATCCATCACAGTATCTCTTTTCCATGCCCACAATCCAAGTGTGTTTCCTTGAGAAACTGAATCATCTCATCTTGGGAAGGATGTGATTCCTCATCAAGCATAAAAATTCTCTTATTACTAGCTTTTTGTAGATGCCAGATGAAACTTTCTCATGGGTACATGATTTTATTTGAGGTGAATCAACAATAGTGTAACAATCCACAAAGCCTAATTTTGAGGCCATACCAAAATATATCAAAACCAAATAAACCAAGAGAGCACAAAAAAATTCTCATTTATTTTCCAATGCTTCCACGTCTTATTATGTAGAATTTTCATGACCAAAAGTTGTAAGACACATGGGAGAAATGACACAAGATGACTATAAGATGACTAGGATTTCCTTGGGACAAGATATGTGTGAGGGAGATGTAAACCTATTCAAAGATCCTAAAACCTTCTTTCCTTCTATAAATGAAGAGAATAAACAAAGCGTGGAGTAATTGGAAGAGCATGTGAGAATCATCGGTGTCTACATGTATAATATTTTTGGAACCCAATATAGTACCACTTCCTTTGAAGAGGTTGTCTCTCCTATTAGTATTTTTGATCCTCAAGTGATCAAGAGCTCAAGGGTACACCATGTAAGGGAGATCCAATGAAAAATGAGTGGAGAATATTCTAGAAAATGGAAAGGTACTACTAGACGAGGTTCTCTTTTTTCAAAATTTCCTTGTCATGTTTCCAAGGTGAAAATGACAAAGGAGGATATTGAGAAAGAAAATTCCCATTGGGATAGTGTGTTCCCATTGGTGTCTGAGATGAGTTATCTTGATTCTCACTTCTTAGTGAGCAATAATGTATTCACTTTTATCTCACATAATTTGTCTCCTATGTGGTCTCAAAAATAAGTGCTAGATATGATATGATAAATGATGATATCTTGGAACTTGATTCTTGTGGAGAACATGCATATGATATCTTGGAAGATGTCAAAAATAGTGTGTGTAGAAGCTCAGATCACCTCCATTTAGCAAACAATCATCCTTAGAAGATCTCCTTAATTATTTTGAAAAGTTGGTGTAGAAAGAGGCATGGGATAATTTCTCTTTTAATGAAGATACTTTGGAATCCCTCATGAAAATTAGAGGCTCAATATCTAATACTGCAAAATATCATCAAGTTTGGTTCAATCAATACAATACCATTAGTGGTATTATTTAGATTTGTATCAGTTCTTTGGCTATGCTTAAATTACATAGGTAGATAAGGTGGTACTCATAGTAACTCATTTTAGTTGGAAGTGAAAGACGAGGAGTTCATTCTAGGAGAATTTCGATAGTTCTCCAAGAGTTGGATCTTTATCATCAGAAGATTATTCATCCTCATATTAATAACTCTCTTCTTCCTCTCTCTATGTTCTAATTCTTCATTGGGAATGTACTTTTGAAATTTTCATGTTATTCACTTAAGTGACATTTTAATTTTACATTGTAAAAGTTATCTTTCATTGATAATAAAGGGGCTTATTTTTATTCCTATAAGAATATGAAAGGTCACAAGTGATAGGGATGTGAAAAGTCATGGGGGGGAGATGAAGAGACACATTGTAAAGCTATATATTGGGATGGATTCTCCATTCCAAAGGGGTTGATAAATATTGTTCTCTTACTACAAGCAAGAAGTTATTTCTTCTATTTTCTTGTCTATGTTCCTCTACTTCCTACTTTCAACTTTGCAAGCATTGTAATATTGAATAACCAAGAAAGAGATTTATATCTTTGAGGAATAAATCAATTGAACTTTATGTCTTTGATTTTTTAATCTTGTTATTACTTACACAATTGTTTTATTATTATTATGTGTGGACCTAATATGGCTAATGTTAGTGAAATTTGTAAGTACATATTCCTTACATTAACCCCCCCTCTATATATTTTTATCTCCCCTTCACCTCTCTCAAGAAAATTCCTCCCTTGTATCCTATAAAAGAAATTTTCCATAGGTTTAGTGGAGTATTATTTTTATCCCCAACCTAATGGGAAATATAGATTTTACTTTTCCCACATTCAATAAATGGGAGCCTCCCATTCCAAAGAGGAGGGACCTAGTCCCGAAGTGTTGGTGAAAAATCACTAATTTTCCTTTTTGAAAAATTATTTTGCCAACAATTTTTGGCAACCACTTTGGGGCATATTTTTCTTTTTGCACCCTATAAAGATCTACAAAATCATAAAAACAAGACATATGAAAATTATAAATATTCATAAATTTATAAACTCATTACTTAAAAATTCATTGCTGATTTTTTGTTAAAAAATTATTTTTCTAAGCTACCAATTTCATATTTCTATTTGAAAAATATTTTACAAGTTGGTGGAAAGAAGATATACAATACATAATTGAGTAAGCGGCCTAATTTACCTTACATTTGAGGAACAATAAAAATATGATTTTATACTTCCTATTGTCTAAACATCAAGACAAATGTGGAAAGAATTCTTTCTTAAAGTTGACCCTAAATTTCCTATTGAAGACCCTCTTGAAGAACCAAATAGTTTAAGCACCGTTAGATGTCATTCCTCTAGAAGAAGAACGGAAAGAAGAAATGGTTGCACATGTGCCATGGGGACAAAATACCATCTCATCGACCATACCTCCTCTACTTCATGAGTTAACTAGAGGTTCAAGGAAAAATTTACCCAAGTTTAAATGGGGTGGAATACAACATTTGTATGAGAAAATTTCTACATTCATCACAACTTTTGGTGTATTAGGATTTTAACACAAAGATGGCTCAATCTATTTTTTTGTGGAATCATTGCAAGAAGTTAGTTCATATTGGTTCTACCACTTTCCAAGGAGATGAATCTCAAATTGGGTGCATATGAAGGTCAAATTTGAGGCTAAATTCAAGCCTTCCAAAAATACTCATGCACTACTTGCACAATGGTATCAACCAAAGAAGGAACAAAATAAATATATGAGGAAGTTTATTGCAAAAGTTAGTAGATTACTCTACAAGATTCCTAAATCTGCAAGGCCTGTTGAAGACAACCAATTGAGATTTTTCACAAATGCTTAATTGTTAGAGGTGGGATCCATCTTGAGAAGATATCAACATATTACCTAGATGTGGCTTAAGAACTTGTAGTTTATGTGGAAGATGACCTCATTATGTTTGGAAAAAAATAAAAAAGGGTCACACAAGGATAAGGCTCAAACTTCTAGTTCAATGAGATTTATACCCCTTTGTGTAAATTTTTCTAATGATGTGTTTGCTCTTAAAAATTCAAAGGAAGCTATCCCACGGAAGAAATTTCAAGGCCAATAAATAATTGTTGTTGTGCCTTAAAGGATTGTACTTGAAGCTCCACTTATGAATGAAACTTGTTGGAAATGTTTAGATGAGGAGAATGAAGAATTAGTTACTCCATGGGATGAGGAGGAAGAAGGTGAATTGCTCATTGAAGAGATAGGCTCCACAAAAGTTAGTTTATTTAAATATGCATCTTCTTCCAAAGATGAATATGAAGACTCCATTGCTGACATGAACAATCATTATTGTGCTATTTTCCCACATTCTAAAAACTCTTGATTGATCGAAATCATCTAAACATGATGAAAAGGAGAAAGAGGACCTCCAACTGGTGACTCTACAACAAAAATAATAGTAACTAAGAGAGGTTCTCCACTTTCATCATCATTTGAGTCATCTAAGAAGAAGCCTTAGTATACATCCTCTCTCAAAACATCCTCTATTCTGGGTAAGTCAAGAAATTCCACTCATTCTAAGAATAGTGTTTCTACTTTTGCATCTCAAAAGAGTAATTAAATATACCTATACTACCCCTAAAGTAATTTAATATACTCCTATTATTTCCTATATTCCCAAAAGTGCTTCTCTACCATTAATATCATAGACCATGTAAGGAAATATAAATTTTAGATATCCAAATTAGAATATATAAAAAATGACCTTGAACATTTTAACAAATTGGTCAAATTTATCAAAGGTAGTACTTCTAAATAAAATGTGTCAAATAATTATAAAGGTTTACTCCCACTCCTGTACAAATTAAAATATACAATCTATTAGATTTCACTCCTTTATCTAATGGAAATATTGAGCCTTTATATGTTTCATGTTTAAAAATGTGTACTAACTAAATAACTACATTATTGATTATGGTGATTTTGAAAATGTTATGTTTTGTATGGTTTCCCAACCTCTTGGTTTGAGTATCTCCTTGAAATTTACTCATTGTTACTCCATGAAAACAAAGGAAGTTCATTTTTTTAGTAGGATAAAGGATGCACAACTTATTTTCATGGATTTTCTAGAAAAGTGGATCAAGGAAACAATTTTGGTGGCAGAAATTCTAGATACCTAGTAGGTATTTTCCTTAGTAGATTTTTTTCTAGGACTTAGGAGATGAAATACATCAATACTAGTCTTATCCTACGATACAAATAGAGAATGAAATGAAAAAATTTCTCCCTGAACCAAAGATGAAATATACAATTTAGAAATATGATGATCCAAGATCACACATCCTATTCTAGAATAGGGAAAATGGAAAAGTTTCATTCAAGGATAGAGGTGATGGGAACTATTTCATGAGTTCTAAATGAGGTGAAGAGATTCCCATTCTTGAAGAAATACTAGCAGAAATTGCTGATGAAGTTTGGAGTATGGATTTTGATGGAAGTTGTTCATCAATGAGTTCAAGTGCTATAATTTTCTTGTCTTATTTATATGGTTATTTGTTACCTTTTTCATACAAGATAATATATTCTAATACCAACAATACTACTAAATATGAGGATTTATTTCTTGAGTTGTAATATGCTAATGAAATGGTAATCGAATATCGACGGGTAAGGAGATGCGAGAGATGATAATGAAATAGGTGATATATTTATTTCAAGTGAAAAAATATCACCTCCACCATTACCGAAATAGAATATGTGATTATATTGAGGATTTTGATGAATTTAATATCAAGGAAGTCCCTCATGATCAAAATTTTAGAGCTGATTCATTGGCGGTTTTTACTCTCTAATAATTCTTCATCTAATTCTAGTGAACATAATTATTCGATAGATATGGTATTCTATACAAGTGTGCCATACAACTAAAAGAGATAGTAAATGTTTAATGATGATGGCCATATCCTATATTTCCTATAGCGTAGCAGACTAGTTATTTTAGGTCTTTATATTTTGTAGTAGACTTTTTATTTATAGGATAGCTTGGGAGTTGGTTTCCTTTCATGGCGAGCTAGTGAGACACGATGAGGGTCTGAGATGATTGGTGGTAAAAATGATGGATGGAAAGTTATCGGTAGCATTTTAAGATGTTATCAACTGATAGAATTTTATATATGCTACCGAGGCCCAGGTAACAAGTATGGATACTACTTGGTGGTAGAATATTAATGTTACTAGTTGGTAGCACGGTTAGTATCTTCTTAAGGAAAAATGGTGTAGAGGCATCAGTAGCAATCAAAATTCCATTGGCGATTATCATGCATGGATATTCTTGGCGGTAGTGGCTAGTGATAGTTCGCAGTAGCGATTTTCAATGCTATCAGTTGGTAACATTTTTTGGTGCTACCGAATGGTTGTAAAAAGGTGATGATGAAGAGTATTCGGGTTAAAATAAAGGCATCGGTAGCATTATTACGGATGTTACTATCTGAAAATGAATTTTGTGCTATCGGCTGGTATAAAAAAATGAAGCGTTCATGCCATTGTTTCACTAATAATTTGCGTATGTATGAGAAAAATAGATATGATAAGGGTGAGGAGGAATACCTCTGAATGAAGGTGGAAGGTAGAGTACGCACATTCGATTTCCTGATCTAGTGCTGATTGTGAGAACTTCCTTTTTGCTAGGAGGAACTACCCGTGAATACAAAAGAAGACTATAAGAAGAATATTAAGCAATATATTTTAGTAGAATTATTAGCATATGCTAGATCCGAGAAGTGTGATACTTCCTAAATGACTATCAATCCATTATTTAACACAACTTAATACAAGAAATAACATAAACCAATAATATCCTACTGTATTTGATATGATTTAGGTGTCTCATTAAAGTCTAATAAGAAAATATAATCTAACGGGATAGGTTATGATCAGATCTGGAAGTTAGACAGTGAATAAGGTGGTTGGGATAAGTCATGGTCAAGTTTTGAGTGGTTTGGGTTATTTGGGTAAATGTTATAAGGTTTTGTTATAGAAGATTTACCAAATACGAGACCGATGTCAGTTTCATATGACCGATGCCGGTCGGAGGATACCAACAACGGTTTAGGTTAACTGGCGTCGGTAGGGTCGGGCTAATAGAAACTTAATGAAGTTTGGTTTTGATGATTCTATGTGATTACATAGAGAATAGATAGATAATGGTGAGGTTGATGATAATACTAGGAATACTCAGAGATGTTTGGAGTTGGGTATGAAGATCTAGGAGGTTGTAGGTGATTAGGTGGAGGGATTGGTAGGAAGGTGAGAGGTGATGAGATGCAAAGGAGACTAGAACTCCCAAACAGAGATAAAGAAATTGATCTAGATAAGTATGGAGAGGTGTAAACCTAAATGTAATTACTTATACTTGTAGAACTAGTGGTTATATGGGGGTGATGGTTAATCTGTGGGGCTGGTGGTTAGTTCCATGGCCGTGCTTTCTGGAACATTACCATAAATGCTTTTCTTTCAAATCAGTGCTTGGTGCTGGTTCAGGATGTTTGGATGTGCAAGAGTGCTCTAGTGCATGCTTGCATGCAAATATCTCTTCTCCAAACTCAAATAATTCTTCCAACCTCAAAAAAGGTTACCTGAAATGACTATAAAGAAACCAATGATGGTGAGAGGTTACCGACGTCAGTTTAGGGTTGACCAACATCGGTTAAGGCGGGAATTCGTAGGTTTTCTAAAATGAAAGATCTTGGTAATATTTTGGCCAATTCTATCCATTATCCTGGATCAAAATGGAATGTTGTGATCAAATACGTGGGCATGCAGTTAGAGGAATAATAGGCATGTGATTTTAGGGTTGAACTAAGTCTTAGTTAATTAAGGTAGGTAGGACTAAGTCTTAGTTAAAAGGAAACATGTTATGAATAGGTCTATGATGAAGTGTCTAGGTGATGTGGTGGGGTGAGGTGTCAAGGTGGGGTGGAAATTGGTTCCATTAAGGTAATTAAATAATAAATATTGTGATAATGTGCATTAATTTAGTTATAGGCAATTAAATTAATATACATGTTGAGTAAAGGGGGAGTGTGACCCAAATTTGGTGTCTATAGCCATGATTGAAGTAAGGTGTTAGTAGGAGAGAAAATATGGTACTGGATGGTTATATTTATGTAACCAGTCAAAAAAATGATATAATTTAAAGGAATGTGACTAGATGATAGGAGAAAACTTGTTCCTTGCTGACATCGAGAAAGAATTATGTAGCTGATCAAATGTAAAAATGAAGCGGTATTAATGGAAGTAGTACAAAGCCATTCAACTACCATTTTAATGAGGTATGCCACCCGTGACTTCTTTTGCAATAAAAGTACCAATTTTTATGGCTTTACATACCTATTTAATGAAATATATTAGTTGGTGAGGTAATTTCGAGGATCTTCATCTATATATTGTAAAAAATTCTCATTTGAGGGTAGACACTATGGAATGTAAAGGAAAATTTCTTTAAACTGTTCTAACACTTTCGTGAGTGCAGGTCTCGTACTTATGCATTTTATACGTATTTTTCTTTGTTCCTATCTTCTCATGGGTTGTGCATCTGTTTAAGCAATAAAATTGGTGTTTTATGTCTTTTTATTTCCCTATCTCTAGTTATATTGCATTTTTTGCCTTATATTGCACCGACAAGTATATTGTGCATCTTGTGTGTTATTTTACAGGGTTCAAAATTCATTTTGCTCCATGAAATTGGAGGTTGGAATTTTTCTTTATACTATAACACTTCTATCTACCCTCTTCTACCTCATTTCCCTCCACTTTCACTAACTTAGGTATCTCCACCCTCTTTTTCTTCATGTTATCGTCTCCCTTAGTTTAGTACTTTCATTTTATGCATCTCTCTCTCTCTTCCCTAGTCCCTTGGAATCCTAGGTTAGTGTTATAATAGTTGCATTTACCTTTATAGGGGTAGTATTAGCATTAGAATAGGTAGAGGAACTGACCTTCTCACGATAGTTTTTATCAATCGCAAGGTCCCACACCTTGAGATAATCCCATGTTAGAAAATTTCACTTCGATTTCCTAGACAACTCCCTTGCAAGTATTCGAGGGTGCTGTAATTTTTAACTAACATTTTTGGCATGCCTAGTTGGACCAGAAGTCAATACATCCATATTTATATATATTGGGTGTGTGTTTATGTGAGTTTCCATCTTTTGTAGGATTTGAAGTAATACACTGGTGACTTGAATTATAAAATAAACTAGTTTCAGTGTAGTAATTAGTGGCTCAAGTTCATGAGAAGAATTCATACAAGGTCTAGCAGAAGAGGAGAGATATTTTGAGTACCTACTATTATCACTTGAAAGGGGAAGAAGAGGAAGATTAGTTCAAAGGCCACCTTCACCACCAAATAAGACTCTTTTTACTCCACTTCTGGTAGGCATTTCTTACAATCTATTAGAGTTCTAAAGCTTATTACAATGGCAGCACAACATAATTTGGGATTTTTCAATTTTACTAGCAGCAGTCTTTTTGATATTAATGCTAAAAATCCCATACCATCATCTTCTCTCAAGAGCTTCCATTTCTTAACTAGGGAGAATCAGACTACTCCAGTTGACCACATTCAGGATATTTCTAATGTTTGCACTATCCATCAGATCATTGAACAAGATGTGGCTATTAGGTTGTTAGCTTCTTCATTAAAAGGAAAAGCTTTTCAATGGTTTAAGGTTCGATGGCATGGTCAATTGCTAATCAAGATGCACTATGCATAGCCCTCTATAGTTAATTTGGAGAGAAAGAAGATAATATATCTTTGCTAGAACAACTAACAACTATAAAGAGGGCACCAAATGAGCAGATGGATGACTTCAATTTCAGATTTCAAAGGACATGGGACAGGATTCCCATTCTTTGTGACACCACCTATTAAAGGTGCATTTCTCGATTTACTTAAAGCTTTGAATCGATATATCTGTCATGATACAATCTATGGGAGGGATAACCTTACTAGGGGCTTATGCCATAGCTATTAGAGCTGATAATTTCCTAATTCAAGCCGGTAAACTTACACCTAGGCCACCTATTCCTATTTATCCATAAATGGGGAATCCTAGTTCTAGAAAAACACCTAAGTTAGCCCCTATTCCTGCTCCTAGAAATTAGAGTTCTAATGAGGCTTCCACCTCTTCTTCTAGTACCTCAATTGAACTCCAAGAGGTTATGAAGCAATTGTAGAACCTAGGGAATGAATTGGTAACCCTCAAGATTACAACAGGCCAAAAATTTTAGACCTTATCAGCCTTAATCTGAACTAAGTAGGCCTTCATATAAGCCTAATATACCTCCTGCTCAAGATGTAAATAGAATAAGGTATAACCCCTAGTTGCTAGACCATTTCAACCACAAATTCCTAGTACACCTTCAACATCCACATCCTTGCTTCCTATCCAAAATAACATTTCACAAGAATATTAATGGTTCAATGGTATGCTAAATCAGGATTTGATGGTACAAATTGTTGGTGTGTCTCAAGAATCAAACCAAGAAAAGAGTCAACAACAAGCAACTATTCAAGAGGAAACTTCAAGTGAGACAACACTTATGAACTGACAAGAAGAGGATTTTTGTGGTATAAATTAGTTTCCTTCTCAAGGGGTAGCAGCCAACACAAGGTCTAAGAAGAGAAATATAGAGGAGGAAAACCTCAAATGCAGGTGTTTTTAACCTTCTATCGCATGCCAAGGAGTTGATAGGTCAAATCTAGTCCCAAAATCACAAAAAAAAAACCTAGAGTGTCTATTGTAGCAGCTCATGTATAGGAAAGGTAGTACCAAGTAGAGGGCAGTAGAAGGACAACCCACCTTCATTCAATATCATTGACCACATGAAGAAAACAAATGTAAGCATCTCTATGTGGGAATATTTGAAAATTACGAGACAAAGGGATATTTTGCAAGCAGCCATAGCTAACTTGCCCATCTCAAATGAGTCACCCAAGGACCAGGAGAAAGTCCTCACTAATATAGTGTAGCAAAAGGAGGGTCAACCAAGTAGAAATATGAATCCTCCACCATTTTATGTGTCCTTTATTATTGGGAATAATCTTGTACACAACTACATGATTGATTCAGGACAAGCAACTTAGTGATGCCTAAACAAATTACAGATTAGTTAGGCCTCAAGTATGAACTTCTCTAAAATGTATTTGTATAATAATATGGGATAATAGTAGGGAAATTTGGAATCATAAAGGGTTTAAAAATCACACTACATGCATGTCCTAATGTCACAGTTCAGTAGGATGTATCAGTTATTGATTTTCCTCTACTCTTTGCCTTGTGTTTGTCAAGGGATTTTACTGCAAAAATTAGAGGCTACTTCTCGGTGATTGGTCCCATGTGATTTTCAGAACAAGATATGGAGCCAAAGCCACAATCAGGTCAGAACCAATTGCAAAATTTCACATTGAGCCTCATGTGCCAAGTCGATCAATGTAAATTTCTCCTATTTTTATCAAGAAGAGTGTTTAAACATTCCACAAATGGGTACTAAAGTTAAGGGCATTCCCAACTTAACACTTGATGAATGGGAAAATAAAACACATGGTTTTGATCTACATAAAGAAATGGAAAAAGATGAGTTAGGAATTTATTTCTTGCATAAAGAAAATCCACCTCTCCCTAGCATCACCAAACTAGAAGATAGAGGCGATAATGAATTATGATAGCTATTATTTGATATCTTAAGGAGCGAGAAAGGTGTTAGAGGAACAACAATGCTTGTTTCACCCCAAGGTATAAAGTATTATTCATCTTTCCAGTTTCAGACTTAGTTTTTCAAATAATATAATTAAGTATGAAGCATTAATCCATGGGTTACATTAGGAAAGAAAAATATGTATTAAGAACCTATAAGTGTTTGGAGATAGTGAGATTATTGTTAATCAAGTCGAGAGAAAAATTCTACTAAGAGTTATCTCTAAGGAGCTTCAAAAATAGGGTATGGGATATCATTGAGGAATTTGAGTCCTTTGACATCGGTTCCATACCAAGGAAAAGAATGAGGTTATAGACAAACTTGTAGTAGTTGGGTCAGCCTTTTATGTGGTTAACAATATCAAAAGGGATAAAACACAACCCCGAGATCAAGGTAGTTGGGAGGCTAGCAGTTCTAGAAAACAACACCAACTAGCATGCATTCAAGAATGATCAACAAATCATCAATTTCCAGCAAGAAGAAGTTGTGTTCTTTGCTAGAAACTAAGATAAATTAGAATAAGAGAATGTGGATCATGTGGTCGAATTAAGAATGAATAAGCTACCAAAAGTTCTGGTGACTCTAGAGTCAATCTCCAATCCAAATGATCAATTACGAAAGTAGAAGGAAATTATTTAGGTGAAAGGGGAGATTCGGAGCCCATTCAAGTTAAAGAGGGTAAAGTACTCCAAATTGGCAAGGTGAATATTGATCAAGAAAATCCCGATTTCATATAGCTTTACCAAGAATTCCTATATGTCTTTACTTGGAGCTATGAGGACTTGAGAGGATTCAATCCAAATTTAGCACAACATGCTATTGAAATGGATCTAGAAGCTAATCCTATTAGAAAAAAATAAAGACTAGTCAACCCTCATATCAAATCTCTTATGAAAAAATAAGTGAACAAGCTCATAGAGGTAAGTATCACCTTCCCAATCAAGCAATCTTCATGGGTAGAAAATCTAGTGCTAGTTAGGAAAAGAAATGGGGAAATTAGGTTATGTGTATATTTCCAGGATTTGAATAAATATTCTCTTAAGGATCACTATCCACTTCCCTCCATGGATTAGATCTTATAGGTTGTAGTTGGATCATAAATGTTCTCTCTCCTAGATGGCTACTTGGGATATAATCAGATAATGGTGAAAGAGGAAGACCAATTCAAAAAATATTTCGCAACAAAATGGGGCACATACGCCTCTAGGAAGATGTCATTCAGATTATCAAATACTAGAGATATTGGTTCATCCTATAGTTCACTATAAATGAACCAAGCACACTTGCACATCACTCATCCTAAGCTGACTACTCACCAAAAGCATGCAAAGGAACCAGGTCCCTCTTTAGAGTTGCTTGTATAGAATGTTAGCATGATAGTGCATATGTATATTTATATTCATAACTAACAAGTAATTAGTACACAATGCAAAACCCAGATCTAGATCTTAGAATATATATAAGATGAACTAAACAATGACTATAACAAGATTTACCATACAAGAACCAGTTTTAGTCATGTTCAACACCATTATCTAGCCAATATGATCCATTGTATTAAATATTGTAAAACACAAAAGCTTCATACACTATAAAGGTATCTCCATGAGTCATGTGTGTGCTTAAACCAACAAAATAACTCTACAAATTGACACTTTCTTAACCATTCAAATCAATACATATATATAGGGTAGGGGAATTTCCCTTCACTTCCCATGCACTATCTCAAAATAGGCCACATGCTAATAATAGACATGTGACTTTACAAAAAGTATTCAAAACATGCAAGTTCTCTAACAATAGGATTCCTATAGTTAACTTTGAGTAGAAATCTTATTATCCTAAACTATGCATGGTGCTCAGCTAATGCTTGTTCCCAAAATACCCTTGTGTGAATAGTAAGTCTTCATGTCTTTGTGTGCTTAGTACGCTAATTCCAAAATTATCCTTACCAACAAAAATAGATAACTCCCGATCCTTAGCACTTTGGCCATCTTTGTAGTGTCGCGCACTCTTCTAGTGCCCTACATTTGCATGCACAACACTTATCCCCCTTTTTTCCATCCAACATTACACCACACTAAAATGAATTGCCACCCTGACAATGGGTAATCACCTTGTCATTCCAAATAACATAGGATAATGAATGATAGGAAAAAGAAAAAGTTGAGTCATCATATTTTTTACCCTTTTCTTCTTCTAGTAGAATTAATTCTTGATATTCACTCTCAATTTCCCCTTCAAACTCATACCGGTCTTTAAGCGTTGCATTTTTTTCTTATCGGGGATGTCCATAATGATGCCATCTAACTCATCTAGAGTCATGTTTCTTCCCTCAATTTTTAAATTTATAAGGACCATACCACGAGACCATCCCTTACATGATAGCCATCTTTGTGGAAAAGAGCTTGCCAATTCTCTTGATTATACCACAATGCTTGCTAGGATCTGTTATGTTGGCCAAGTGCTTTATAGTACCACCCACATTTTGGTCTACTTCTTCATTCTCTCATTTTTTTGGTGTGGGGTGTACTAAGATTTCCATGTCTTGATAATGGTGTTACTTTCTCCTTTACTTGATGTTAATGGACACTCATGCTTTGGTCTATAGTCTCATATACTACTTGCTCTCCAATATCCTCATCCTCCTACATTTCCCACTAGCACCTGGGGTGGCCTCTACTCTATGCTCTCCCATACTTGGTGTGACCTCTAAATTCTACGCACTTGGCTATGGGGAATCCTCCTCACTATCCTTTACTAGAACATATTTTATGTGCTTTATCCTTTCTTCTACTTCATTCTTCATAGGAGTTCTAAGATTTCCATGCGCGATGATCTTCTTTACCGTATTGAAGTCCATGCACTAGTGTCTCTAAATGTGTACCTTTTCCACATGGGTAATTCTCCTTATATGAACATAGGAGTTCGGTGATCTTCTTACCATATTCAAGTCCATGCACTTGTCTTGGTTCCTCCTACTCCATGATGTTCTCTATCCATGATGTTCTCTATGGTAGGCTCTAGATCTTCCTGAGTAGGGGGTGCCAATGTAACTTACCTTGAGGTTCTTACTGTCTACCCCTTCTTTGGAGGTCTTAGAAATATCATATCCATGCCCTTCACCACCTTGTCATCCTTGAACCTTGGAATTAGATAGATGTACATGTGCCATTGGTTTAATTTTTCCTATGGCCAAACTCTCTAGCGTAATGTCCACATTTTCAGACTCCATTGTTTCAACATAGGCCTCTTTACCTAGCCATACATAGGTCTTGCATAGAATGTGAACATCTACGTCTACTTTATCTCGTGTCAAAATTGAGTTTGCACACGTCATGGAATCTGTTCACGAGTCTCTAAATTACCTTACAGTAAATGCGAATGACAACTTACACCATGGGATTTTCTTGCTAGACTTCATATGGAATCACCCTAAGATGAAGTGCTGGTAAACCACAAATTCAGCTTCTCCTTCCATCTCCTTGGCTAGTTCACACAAAATGTGCTATTCTCCCTCAAATGCCCTGCATGACCTTCTGAACCACTTCTCTAGATGATCCTTATATGTATTGAAAATAGCACCACACAGAGTATACTTAGCATATTTATTTTTTGGGGATTTATTTTCCAATGAAAACTCCTAGATGTTCTCCCTTGGTCCATCGGGTATGCCAATTTCACTAAATACAATCAACAACAGGATGGTGCCCCAAGTTATTTTCTCACCTTTATCTTCTTGGACACACACCTCACTCACCAATATTTCTACAATGTACCCAAATGATGTTGTAGTATGTATTATTTTCCATCTTGTGTGCTATATGCAACCAGCGCATATTTACCTCATTCCACCGCTTAGTGGCACCCAATTTTCTCCATGTTAAGCATGTTGCAACCCTGGTGGCCATGTCTACAATGTTGGTTACTTTAAAGGCTCAACCCACCTTCTTATACTAATGTATGGTGGCCATCACATCAATTCCCTCATCATATGATAAATCACCAATGATCTCTAAGCCTGAGTCGCACAACCCTGTCAGCTTCCTAATCAGCTTGGTAGTGATCCTCATTCTCTTACCTGCAAAGTAAACAACATCTTCATGCACGTGTGACATGAGACATTGATACAACTTCTCGGGCTGCAAAAAATAGGGTAATTGTATAATTCACATGACCCCCACATTATTGAGTAACCTTTTCATTGAGGCTTCCAAAACCCTAATGCTATCTACCAAATTCCGAGTTAGTTTTTCAGACTTCTACTACAATGTCCTTTAGGAACTTCTTAGTTCAAGTGATTGATTTCGAAACCCTACACTATTTTATTATTTTCTTCTATGGCCTCCATTTAATCACCTATTCTAGATATAACATTTCAAGCATCCATTCTTCTACGTGGTCATCATCCTCCTTCTCCAAAGATGGAACCCTCCACGGTGTCATTTCTCCTTTCGATCCTATGAGTGTGAACAAAACCCTAGCTTCCGTGTAAATGAAACCCCTTTCATCCCCTCATCATGTACATGCACCACCCTCTTAAATCCTACTTATGTGACTATATTCTCAACAACATGCTTGAAACTCGATAGGTGTACTGTTCTACAAAGTGCTCATCATCTCTAGCTCTTCTTTGCACTTATAAATTTTCCATGAACATGACAAGTAAAAATGACGTTTCAAATGTCAATTTAATACAAGTTTCAAAAATACCCTTCCTTAATTACTCCACCTACCACCATATTCAGCATTAATTCACATTGAGTTCATTTTGTGCTTCTTTTTCCCGTGCCCCAATCTCTCACGCCTCAAACATTTGTGCATTAGTCATAAATTTATGGCCCACCACTACTTATTTGTCACATATCTTCTCTACCCACACTTCCTTATGCCAAAGTAGTTTATCCAATGTGACCAAACATATGTAGTCTCTAATGCTACAACCTCCTTGCTTTATACTGAGTTCTCATCACCTTACGTGTGGTGTTAACTTTGAGAAATTTCTCTTGAAGTTTTCATTAATTTTGAAATCTTGTTCCCTTTATGGTCACTCATGAGTTTATTTCTTTTCTATACCATACTAACCTTCTTTATCCACCCCACACTAAGGGTATGTGTAGTCCTCTATGCATGAAAACACTTTATATTGCAACCAACCACGGTATACAAGTGTGATTATTACACATAACAACTGAACAAAATTGACAAAGCATAACAATGATGAAGGAAAAATATATAAGGGAAATACATTAAGGTGAATCTAATATAAATGGAAATACTTCCTTATTAAAAACACCAAGAAGGCTTATTTATAGTAGGGCTTTATCCTACTCTCGTTAAAGTAACTGGGAAATCATGTTCCATCAAGCACCTCTAACTAGAAAGTTCCCGAGGCCAATTTATGAGTGATAACATACGGTCCCAACCAATGCAACTTAAGCTTTCCTGGGTGGCACATAAACTTTGAATCATAAAGGAGTACCATCTGCCCAACCTCAAGCTTCTTGTCCCTGATGTGCCTATTGTGCCATGCCTTTTTCCTGGGTTTTTCTTGCATCTGTCTCCATCATGATATTACACACCTCCTATCTAGTTGTATCAAATAGTCAATTCTTTCTTCCAATGCTTACTCATCAGCCAATCCTCCTACACGTGTAATAGGTAAATAAGGTGACATGGATAGAACTACCTCTGTTCCAAACACTGACTAAAAGGGTGTTGCCTTATTCAACCATTTGTAGGTTGTTCTATATGCCCAAAGCACAAAAAAAACTTTGTAATCCTCATCCTTCCTTGCAATATCACAATTATTTGTCAACGTCGACTCAATATCTTGTTAAAATCCTTAATGCACCATTTTCTTGAGGGTGATAATGTGTTGTCTTATCTTTATGTAACCATAAATTCATCTAATAATATCCTAATGGTCTCATTAAGGAAATGCATGCCTCCATCACTTGTCAAACTTAAATGACATCCATACATGGTAAGAATATTTTCCCACAAAAACCTTATTGATGTTGACGCTATAAAATCCTTTATAGGTGTTACTTCTTCCCACCTTGTAAGATAATCTATACAAGTGATGATATAGCACGATCCAGTTCTGCATGTGGCTGGGAAAATAGGACCCAAAAAGTCAATTTCCCATTTCTCAAAAGGTTCTGCACTAGTAATATGCCTCAAAGGCATTTCATCTCTCTTCTCAAGGTTTTCCAAGTTGTTGAAAGTGATCACATGCCTTGCAATATTATTTACAATCCTTGTACAAGGTTTCCCACCATAAACTAGCTAGTAGAATCTTGCACGTGGTGGCATCACCTACATAGTGTCCACTTGTAATACATCCATAAGCCTCCTCCATGATTTCCATTCACTCATGCTCTAGTACACACTAGCATAATACTTCATCTTGGCTTAGTTTGTATAAGTCACCACTGATCAACATGAAAGGTGCAACACAAATTGCAAGTTGTTTCTTTTCCAAGGCCTTCATTCCTTCGGGTGCCATACCTATTCATAAAAAGAAAAAAATATCCTCTAATTCTGAGGGTGCATGGTTTAACCTGTATAACTATGCATCTGAAATTGTATCTTCAATAATTTGCACATCCTCTCCTGATTGAATCCTTGACAAATGATCTAGACCAAAATTGCTTTTACCTAGATTTACCACCACTATAAAGTCAAACTCCTGGAATAATAGAACCCATCGGCATATGTGCCCCTATAAGATAGGATTGTTCACTAAGTATCTCAATTCCATGTGATATGTATAGAAAACAAAATGTGTTGCTAGAAAATATTGTCGATCTTATATGTAGTGCATAGGTCATTGATAAATCCACGCGCTCCATAGTTGTATAATTATGTTATGCAAGAGTCAAATTTATGCTAACAAAGAAAATAGGATGATCTATAATACCTTTTTTAGGCTGAGCTAGAACTATTCCAAAGAACATGCAATAGGCATTCAAATGTACATGAAAAGGCATATTCCATGAAGGAAAACATAGAATAGGCATAGTAGTAAGCCTTTCCTTCAAAGCACTTCAAATGCGTGTTTTTGTGGTTCTCCCCAATAGAACTTGCCTTTACCCTTTAATAAATCTTCCAAGGGCGTGAAAATATTAGCATATCCTTTGATAAATTTCTTGTAATACCCTATGTGGCCCAATAATCCATGCACCTCAATCTAACTAGTAGGCTCCTCCAAGCCTAAGATCACTATAACCTAAGTTGGATCTACTAACAAACCCTCCTTGCAGATGATATGCCCTAGCTAAGTTCTAAAAGGTGTAGCAAATAAGCACTTACTGATATTTAAAGAAATTCTTAACTATCTACACCTCTCAAACATTAACCTCAAATTTTCACAATGATCCTTGAAAATTCCATACACGGTCCAATCATCCAAGTAAACCTGCAATAATTTGTGAATAAAATCTTAGAATTCTTGAATAAAAATGCGTGAAAATACTACATACACATTCTTCAATCTAAAGGTCATGACAGTGTATGCAAAACTTCCCCATTTAATGGTGAAATTTATCTTCTCTTGATCTTCTTTAGAAATTCTTACTTGATGATACCCAGATAATCCATATGTAAAAGTGTAAATTTCATGCCCTACAATGCCTTCCAATATTTCTTTAATGAATGGTGTAGGAAAAGGATCAACAACACATGCAACATTCAAATTCCTGTAGTCCACAAAAATCTAAATTATTCCATCTTTCTTTATGTCGATTACCATAGGGCTAACCCATTCGATTCCTATATGGGCTCAATAATGCCAAATTTCAACATCTTGTTAATTTCTTATTTAACTTTTATGTGCATGGTAGGGTTCATCCTATAAGCTCTCTTCCTAACAAGGCATGCACCATCCTTTAACTTAAATGATTCATGCACTCCTTTCAACTCATGGTATCCCCTAGGAAATAAGTCCTGGAAATTACGTAATAACTCAATTATCTTAGCCACTTCAGTGTAAGACTAGTAATCTCCAATTATGGCCTCCTTAGGTTCAACATACATTCCAATTTTTACTTTCTTCATCTTGAGAGGTTCATGGTAGGTGTGTGCATTATCATCCACACATGTCTAAGAATTTACGTACCCTCTAAATGATATATGACTAAATTTTCCACTTCTTCATCATCCATCATGTAGACCATCTTTCCTTTCTCCTTCTCTAGGAAAGTATGCTCAAGTAGTTCTCAAGCATCTGTCTCATCTAATTCATCAAAACGCACTTCTAGTTTTGACTCACTAAATAAATCATGAATAAGCTTTTCAGCCTTTACACTATCTACCATAATCAATCACTTCATAACTTGTAATGCCTCAAACACCAAAGGTTTAGTGGAGAAGTAGTCAAAATTCTGGATCATACCTATAGTCAAGTATTTCTAATTTCCAATCTCTCTATTTAACTCCACATAAACATACCATACATGCGTGTATCCTCGCAAGGTGAAATAAAGATTGTGCACCCATACCAAAGGTGGTAAAACTTCCTACCCCTCTATCTAGAGTCTCTCACACTGCTAAATATGGTGCTGAATAGGATTATTACTATGATATTATAGATTTGAGTAGGTTCATTACTTCTGAGAAAACTTGTTGATAGAGTAATTCTCACCTCTCTCCATTCTATGAGATTATCATAATGAACCATCCACTAGCACATTTTTGTCCTGTGTAGGGTATAAACTATCACGTCCATTCTTTCCACCTAATCCTTCCAATGTACTTCCATGGCTCACAGGAATACCTTAGGGTTTCCTTTTCTAGTGTACCGAGGTGCAAGGTTGTTACCTAACCACTTAACATAGTGTGGTCTGCTTACCCATGTAGTTGCGCTTCTTACCTCACACCCAACCATCTCATAAGTGTCATGTGACCAATTATCATATGCAATACTTGTAGTATCAGTGATGGAATATGCATCATCCCACTGGAGAAATCCTTCCTTATAGCTCAAGAGATTCCAAATCTCGAATGGTGTGCACATAAATTTTTTCAGTCTTCTTCACTTAAGCACTCAACATAAGGTATAGATTTCCTATCTGTTAAAGGGATAATAACTCATTATTCCTTGTTCTCAAAAATGATATATCCCTTATTGAAACTGTATATCCAAATTATTTTCATAGCACTAAGGGTTCCCAAGTATTCGCTTCGTAAACACTAAGACCTCAAATTCCCTAGTGAACTTGGCCCCTTGTATAGTAATGGATGCATCCTTCAAGAATCTAATTGGTATGGCCTTAGTCCAATTTTCCATATACAATACATTATAAGATGACTGTAATGGAGGTCTACCCATCTGAACCCATGTATCTAAAGTAAGAACATTCACTTCCATGCCTATGTCAATCAAAATATTTCTCAAAATCCATCCATCCACAACAACATTCAGAGTGATCTCCTTGTCATAATCTAAGCTATGAGGAGGGATATTAGCATGCAAAATCTATCATCCATTCTCAATACCAGGCGTGGAGTGTTTCCCTTTAACCAACTCCCTAGTAATGGAATAATGTTCTCCTGATGTAACATCTTGCATACTTCCTTTAGATCATCAACATCCAACTAGAAAGTCTCATTTGCCTTCTTTTGCTAAAACTTCTATGACTGTTCCTTTAAACACTATATTTCACCCTCTGATTTCTGAGTACCTCCATGGTTTCTTGATAAACCTCCTTTTGATGTGTAGGGTCTGGGTATTTTCATGTAAAACCTCCTCCTTAGTAATGGTAGGCTTCTATTACAACATTTCTCTCGGCATGCACAACCTCAATCTATGTAGTAGTATTCACAGGTTCTACCTCAAGATATGGTGCTAACTTTGACTTCATTGGTTTTCCATGATGCGTTATATTTTAACCATCCTTGTGCCCTTGTTTTCCTATTTTTACTTCTTACTCATATGCTCATATAAGTCCAAGAAATCTTCATACTTATGATTATTTCCAAAAAAATAACAAGTAACATTCTAAAGACACTCACACCTATAATGGTGGGAGATCTTCACGTATAACATGTTCTACAAGGAAACTCACCTCGTCCACTGCCATGAACATAACCTCCGAATCCACCACAATATCCTCGAACTCTACCACGGCCTCCCTAAAAACACCCTTCATTATGATCATAGCGCCCTTGAGTGTGATCATGATCATGTTTCTCACTTTTATCCTTAGAGCTATTCATAACTCTAGTCTTTCATACACCAATATCAATGGCATCATGGATCTGATCAATCAACCTAAAATATTTGGTATTATGAGTTGTGGATTGAAAAATATTATAGTAGTAGGATACGTTCTTCCTTATAACACGTTGTAACAATGGGAAATGATTTGCATCATGGTCTAGATGACATATCTCACACTCGAAGAATAAGGAGTGCACCAATCTATGATCATAACTATCCTTAGTATTCCCTTCTACTTCACAATTTGTGCACCATATTCCAATGCGTGTCTCATGTTTTGCATTGGTGATAGTTTCTCCAACTATTTTTCCATTACTACAATTTGAGCTTCCTAGAGTGGGCTCACTCCAGTGTCTATGCTCCTAATTGCCTCAGCATGAAAAGCTACTTAAAGTACCTCACATGGGTTTGTATAATTCTTATGTGAGAGTGCCCTCCTAAAAGGCATGATCAAGCATCCAAAAACCACTTTGTGCATGCTAAATTACATGGATATAATAAGATATTTTAGACAATAGGGTTTTCAAACTAGCATCATATTCCTAGACACTCTCGGTAGTGCCTTGCTTGATATTTTTGAGCATGCTTATACTTTTCGATCAAACTTAGGGATATTAAATTCATTAAGGAAAGCATCTCGTAATTCCATATAATCTACACAATTCTAATAAGGGTCAAAATTCCCACACCAGTTGTGCACGCATTCCTACAACATAGTTACAAATTGATTGGCCTTATGCTTGAAAGATGTAATTCCTTTCACGTGCCATAATATCTCGACACATAGACATTCTCAACAACATATTTTATCCCCTTATACTCCGGGAGATGAAGTGAAATCTAAATGTAAATATTTCGGGGCTAATGAGGACCATGCCCACCGATCTAGAGCCTCATGTGTTACCTCTACCTACAAATCCACCAGATCCTAAGCCATATATTCCTTTTGATCCTCCACCTGTAAAAAAATTAGATCTGGAGGATGCACTACCATGTGTCCAAACAGTGGTGCTAAACTAAACTCCCACATTATGCAAATTTACATTACTCCTCGATGTGAATCCAAATTTTTGCACGCGTGTGTTCTATGGTGATGATTCACCTAAAAAGGTACACCCAATTGGACCTTTAAATAACAAGGAAGATGTATGCCCAGCTATAAAGGTACTTACTATTTGATTTACTCCTTAACTTGCTGATAAGTCAATTCTACCTCTTACTATTCTACTACTCAAACTATCTTCCGACTATTGGTTGTACACGAAATTAGAAAACCAAATGCAAGGGATAAGTCACCAATAAGATTGAGATGCGGGTCATGGCCCATTTTATCTCTATTGGCATTACAAAAGTCCCCAATGATGATTCAAGTCCTTTCAAGAAGGTGTTCGAGCTCCAAAACCCATTCACAGTGTATATTTGTAGCCTAGAACATCTTTACTTAGCCTTCCCACACTTTTTTACAACTTTTTACTTCTTTTTGCATGTTTTGGCCTTTAGTGCTAGGACCGCCACCTTCCGGGGCGGTTTAAAACCTCCACCTAGGTAGGGTAGTGGTCCGTGACCCCGCCTGCAGGTAGGTGGTGTGGTCCTGACCAATTTTTCTAGATTCCATCATGTGTTTTAACATGTGACAATTCACTTAACTTCACTTTTAGCATGCATCCGTGGGCCAAATTGTCTAAAAATAGTTTTGATTTCTTGGTTCTCCTTCCCTCTTCTATTTTTGCATGTGCTTTAGTTAGTTGGAACTACCTCTTCTTGCCTTGTGCATGAAGGCACATCCCAACCCCAATTCTTATATATTCCATGCTTGTATTCAAGAAAAAGGCCTGAGAATTTTTGTGTATCTTGCATTGTATTGTTGCCACAATCTTTTAGGAATTGCATAGCCAAGCTCAGATCTCTTGTGTTATCTCTCTTCTACTTGCATTTGCATCTAAGACTTGCCTTCAAGTTGCCATTTCTCAAGCACCATCCTCCTGCCATTGTTCTTGCATTCCCAATCCCTTGGACTCATATGAACACTCGGAGAAAAAAGGAAAAAAATTGAGGGGATAGATACAAATACAACCAGATTTTCCAAAGCTCTTGCTTATCTAGGTTGGAATTGTGTGTTTGTTTTCTTTATTTGTTAAATTGTCAATTTCAAATCACTAGTTTCAATTGCATATCAAATAGAGTAGAAAAATTGTTCATTTCAATTGATTAGGAAATTACAAGTAGATCAAATCATTAGAAATTTTTCTCTTGACATTACGGGGAATTTGTGGGGAACAATAGCTCTTTCAGGGTCATGATTTGTTCTTCACCTCTGAGGTAGGGTTTGAAGGGTTTTGATTAGATTAGGTTATTTGTTTTAGATTAGATTCACATATTCACACAAGTAACTAGCTACATCTGGTTGATTACTTGTCTTTAGTTTATTTATTAGATTAGAATGCATTTTTAAAAATTAGAAAAGATAAAAACATTTACTTTGATAGATTAGTTTGATTTTATTTTTTTTTGATATATTGTGAAAATCCAAAAACATAGATTAGATTTCCTTTAATAGTTAGTTTTCTTATTAAAATCATTTCATTTCATTCTGTATGACCATCAATGGTCCACAACAAGAAAATACATATAGTTGTGATCCCTTGGTCCCACAACCCAACGGGATGGAATTGATAACTGACATTGATACAAGTTTACGTTTGATAGTCTTACACACACACTAACTTTTGTTGAGAAAATAGAACAACTAAATATGCTAAACATCATTACTAATCAAGCCTATGATTATTGGACTTGCTCTGGAAATAGGGTTTGATTACATGCATGACCATAAGGGCCACAACCTCCATGAGTCTTTGGTTGTGATCCTTAGGTCCCACAACCCAATGGGCCTGCTGACCAATTAGACATTGACACTAGTTTTGCATACATTAGTATTCAGATCTTCACCACTTCCACTAGACATTATTGCACAACTTTCCTTATTGAACATAGCAATCGATCAGGCTAAGACTTTTGGACTAGACCAGAAAATCACCCATAGTCCTTATGGCTCCACTACGTCTCTCATTCTCACTTCCATGACCTTTTCTGGAAATCCATATGAGGCACCGTAGGTCACTTTTACATGTTCAACAACCAATAAATAAAATCTTGGTGGAGCTTGATATCGATTGGAGTCTCTCAGAGAAGCTATTATATCAGACCTGAGCCATCACACCACTTCAAGTTAGGAGAGCATTCTTCACCTTAGACTCACAGATCCCGATATTACGTGTTGAAGACATAAGATTTCCCAATTAGCTTGATCACCATCACCACACTCACATTCACTTCATTCTACACTGGTTGTCTTGGCATGACCTCGAGAGGTTGGGTGCGAAGAAGGTCACGTGTTGATTTTCTATCATACAAATTGGTGAACCCGATGTGAAGAGCTAGTCTCTAAACATTTCCACATTCTTCATCCATCCTTTATTCTGGGTATTCTTATACCCCCAAATATGTTGGGATATGATGAGTACGGTTGACCCATCCCAGGTTTTGACATGTATAACTACCAAACAGGTATACCACAACAATCACCTTCACTCTCAATGTGGGTGGACAACCACTCAACTACTCAAAACCCTCTTCTTCAGGGAACCAATGTTGGTTCCTCTATACGTATTGAGGAACTTGACCAAATCATGCACAGACTTATCCTCATGAACAATCAAGTTCAAACAACATGAATTTCACTGGGGAAGAAAGTTCATCTCCTCGGGTATTGTTTTGATAGCCCATTAGCATGCAATTGGACCAACTCCACATCTAGATGAGGAATACTTAGCATGATATGCTAGGAGTGAACAACACTTCAGAATATGAACTGAGATTTTGATAGGTTGTAAGGACAAGGTGATGTTCTACTCCAAAACAATAACACTACCCCTCCACCAACCAAAAATATTGCTAATGAGGGGTGGCAACATAGTGAACAATTCATAGTAGGATACCACACTCCTCAACAACCTCCAAGGGTTCAACAAAAAATCACCTAAGAAAAGCACCACCCCATCAATGGGTGATGTCATCTCAAGCATTGGTAGACAAATTCAAGGAGCTAGAGCTTTCCCAAAATGCTCAAAATTCATATGTGGGGCAAGCAAGAACTTCTCCCTATCCCCAAATTATGGAAAAATACCTACTGCACAGAATCCTCTAGTTTATGGGTACTCCAAACCCTGGAGATTTGTTGATGGGGATGGGCACCTTGGGTATGCCCCCTCATGCCACATATGGATATCTATAATAGGCACCAGTTGGAAGTGCATTCTCAAATGCCATACCACTAGAAATGTAACGTTCCCTGGCTTTGTGCCTTGATTCCATATCAAAGTAATCAACCCCCCTACGTACACATGTATTCTAAATCTCACAGGGGGATATGTACACTTACCCAGTCCATATGGATAGCCACAGGGGATGCCATACCCCAAAAAATGTTTACATTGTCCCATTTCAGAAACCGATGCAACCTCCACCTCCCCAAAAAGGATCTTCAATGGTGGAAATGTATACGCAATGGGGACCTATTTTGAATATCTTAAGGAGCCTCTAGACTTCTCCATCCGGACAGTCATGCTCCCAAGACCCTTTCCTAATCTTCCAAAATTCAAAGGGGAGGGTGATCCTAACACCCACATCAAATCTTATGCAATGGCCATTCGAGAGCTACTCCCATGGGACACAGTTGTTGTGAAGATTTTCCCTAAGATGCTAGAAGGTATTGCTCTCGATTGGTACTATAGGATACCAGGAGGCTTCAATACACTCCTTCAAGAAACTCGTATCAGAATTTATTAAGGCTTTTGATATGAAAAAACTTTTGAGAACATGAATAAGGAATTCCTTCATATCAAGCAAGAGCACAATGAGTCCGCAACCCACTTCATTCAAAGGTGGTGACAAGTTCTCTACTCCTCTGCAAGTGCTCCAAATATGGATTAGACAGAGCTTTGTGATTTTTCCTCCACTCCTCAATAGGGAGACAAAGGAAGAAGTTCAAAAGTTCCCACTAAGGAGCTATGAAGAGGTGTTAGAGGGTGCTCTTTGAATTGACCAAACAACCATTGACAGTGGTCGTAAGACTTATGGAGCTAATGGAAGGTTAGTCACCCCTAATCAAAATAACCCGGTTACTCCAACAACATGAATAACAATCAAGGACCAAAAATCCTTAATAAGAATCATGGAGTCATGATGGATGGGGTGATGGACCAACCTAAGAAACCTAATGTTGTTAATGCTCCCAATATGAAGCACTTCAAACAACAACAATAAAATGACAACAATCAAAGAAACAATAACTTCTCACCCTTAGTCAATGTTGTAGATTTTTTAAAACAACAAACAACAACAAAAACAACAACCTCAACAATCAAGACAAACATAGACCCAAGGCCCTAACCAATACCAGGTGGGTATCAAACCAATTTCAAAACCAAGGGAAAGGGTTCCCAAATTTTAACTATAACAATCAAAAACTAAACAATAACCATAATTTTGGACCACAACAAGGTACAAACCAAAGGCCTCGAGATTATGATCTGATTTATATTGTGGTTTCCATAGGGTTCATGGGCATGATGCAAGAACATGCCATGATTGTAACAAGTTTTACAACATTTTCTAGAGGATCAAAGATAGTTATTTGTTGACATGTTTTTGGCAAACCCAACAATGCCAACTCAAAACACCTATATGGGACCGGTATCTCCACAGAACACACCACTCAAGAATCTTTAATGATCCTCTCCCCACACATCAAAGGATGGTAGAATAGATCCCAATGGTTCAAAAAAAGGTATTGTAATAGGGACCCATGATCGTGAAGCCTCAACTTCATCAAACCCACAAGTGGCACCTCCTTTGGATGGTCGCCAACAACAAAAATTGTGGGGTTGGTGGAGTTGGACATTGAACCTCAAATTAATGTTTACCACTAGAACCAAGGATTATTATTCTTTGTAGCCAATCCTGATCTACCCAACTATATCAAATGACATTTGTGATATGCTAGGAAAGCTAGTAGGAGCTTATGACTTGATCAATGACTTAACAAGACTTTCTCTCACATTTCCTTCTTGGATCTGTTAAAGAATTCCCCTACTCATAGAGCCACTCTACTAGAAGCACTAGGTCTTGGTCATTTGATTAACATCACCCCTCCTCCAGAAGCACAAATAAACCATGTGGACTTTGATGTCTATCTTCCAGGGAATCCTGAAAGAGATGTTGGATTTGTATTTGACATCAAGCAAAGATGCCCATGAGGATCTGTTGAAATAGCTCGTAGAGGTGATCGACATTGTTTTTACAAGTTTGGATTTACAATAACTATGTAAAGTGTGTGATGATTGATGATGGGGAAGTGGTCAACATAGTCCCTTCTCTTTCCTTCAAAATCTAGGTATGGAGAGACCAATTTCTCTTCAACATGAAACACGTTGAGAGGCTATGATAACCTCAAGGAAACGTCAATCGGAACTATAGTGTTTCCAGTCACCCTTGGGCCTAAGATGGTACTAACCAAGTTTTATATTATAGATGGGAAACCAACTATAATATGATCCTTGGCCATCCTTGGATTCATCGCATGAAGGTGATTCCCTCCACTTTTTTAGGAAGTTAGATTCCTACATTTAGGGAAGGTCTTTGTGGTGCAGGGTGATCCAAAACCCTTTGACATACACCTAGCTAACTTGAAAAAGAGGCCAGGATCCACTCTGAGTTTGAGCTTCCTACAAATTAGTTAAATAAACCTACAAGCTCAGTACCAGAGGAAAATTTGGTTCCTACAATGGAGTTAGAAGTCACGGGTTTGATCGAAGGCATTTAGTAGTCAAAGATGAAACCATCATCATAGAGACAATATCATTGGGAACCACAAAAATATTTTGAGCTATTGGAGAAGGATTTACCTATCCTCCTTCCTTTTGATTCTATGGGTATGGGACATACTTTAGGACTCGTTTCTCTTCCAGTAGATGAGGTTTGTATGGTTGAAGTAACTAAGGTAAAGGAGGAAGATTCAAAGGATGATCCAACATCCATTTTCCAAGTAACTATTGGACTCTCCATTTTGATGGAGCCAAGTGTCATTTTGGTGTTGGGGTAGGTGTGATTCTTACCTCTCTGAGGGAAGGATTCTACCTTTTCCTTCAAATTAAACTTTGAATGCACAAATAATGGGGCTGAATATGAAGCCCTTCTACTTGGTCTCATTGTAGCCAAAAGAATGGGTGCTCTTAATATTAGGGTGTTGGGTGATTCACAACTTGTTAAAATCAGATATATCAAAGTATATGAGACTAGAGATGAGCATTTACAACTCTACAAAATATAGTGTTGAATCTAACAAAGAGGTTTGACTTCATATCAATTGAAGCAATTCCATGAGAGAAGAACCTCCTCACAGACTTGATAAAACTTCCACTTCTTGCTTTACTCCAAGAAGTGAGTTGGAAGATACAAACTTCATGGTCTCGGTTCATGTAGAACCTTTGGTTTGTAAGACACCTAATAACTCAATGTTGACATACATAGAGACTGAGAGTGAGTTTGTCATTGTAGATCATGTTGACATTGACAAAGAAACTCTAGGATATCTAAACGCTCTCACAGAATTACATCTTACTCATCATGAGGTTGATCTTTCCTAATTCCACACTCTTCCTCCTATTTTGGAAATCCCATGATAGAATCTTCCCCTAGGAAGGAACTCAAAATTATGAGGTAGGAGAAGAGGGGGATTTAGAGTTTCCTCGGCCCCACCTGAGTTTGAGGAAGGAAACACCTCCTTAATCGAGGGAACAATTGATATAAATATCGGGACGAGGAAGAACCAAAAATCTTGAAACTAGGATCCTCTTTAACTCCTGAGGAAGTTGAAATACATACCCGTATCCTCAAGGAGCATCAAAGAGCATTCACATTTAGCTACAAAGAAATGATGGGAATTACATCACACATTGCGTAGTGCACAATCTTGTCACCAAGCCTAGATGCTAAGCCAATTAAGAAAAATTCAAGGCCCATGAAGCCAAAGGTGGCCCTCATGGTGAAGGAAGAAGTGATGAAACTCCTCAGGTAGGGTTCATCAAGCCTAGTTGACTACTCATAATGGGTGTCTAACATAGTCCCCATTCTCAAGAAAAATGGAAAGATCCACATTTGCATAGACTTTTGGGATATAAATAAGGCTTGTCCCAAAGATGATTTCCCATTACCATCCATCGATGATGTTATTGTTGATGTAAACTATTGGTTTGAGTTGTTGTCTCTCATGGATGGGTTCTCTGGGTACAATCAAATTAGAATCTCTGAAGAAGATCAGGCCAAAACTACATTCATAACTCCTTGGGAACCTATTGTTATGTTGTTATGTCATTCGGGCTTAAGAATGTTAGTGCTACGTACCAATGGGTGATGACTTATATATTCCATGATCTTATACATAAGATTGTGGAATCCTATGTGGATGACCTTTGGATAAGGCTAGAAAATGTTGCGATCACCCAGAGGTGCTTTGTATCATCCTTTCTCACTTAATCGAATATACGGTGTCACATTGAATCTAGAAAAATGTGTATTTGGTGTAACAGAGGAAATATTTTGGGATACATCATATCTTCATGAGGATTGATGTTGACTGACCAAAAAATGAGGCTGTATTGGAAATGACTCCACCATTGGATGAGTCTGGCATCAGATCTTTCTTGGGAAACTTGGTGCAATCGAAGGTTTATCCCTGATTTAACTTTTTTATTCACCCAATCAACAATTTGTTGAAAAAGGATTTTTGCATTGATTGGATAGATGAATGCAATGAGGCATTTGATTCGGTTAAATGATTCTTATTGTCCCCTCCCATGCTCATGCCACCTAGGTCAGATCACCCTTTGATCTTGTATTCATGAGCTGGATGTTTTCACTAGCCTACATGTTGGCTCAAGAAGATGATGATAAATGAGAATGTGTAGTCTATTTTATTAGTCAAACATTGCTTGATTATGAGACATGTTACACATAGGTAGAAAAAGAATGCCTTGCCATAGTCTTTGTGACAAAGTGTTTGAGACATTATATGTTGAATCAAGAAATGAGGGTTATTGTTAAGTCAGATCACTTGTGGACATTCCTCACACAAGGATCCTTATCTAAGAAATTTGGGTGCACTTCATAACTCTGATGGGTGAATTTGAGTTAACATTTGTTAATAAAGAAATCCATCAAAGGAAAAATCATTGTGGATTGGTTGGTTGATAATCCATTGGATGGAGGTGATCTGGTAGATCTAAACTTCCCTGATGAGTGTGTATACTTCATCGAGACTAGGCCCCCATTTTGTGTGTCCATGGTATATTGACATCATTAATTTTATAGTGGACCATACGTATCCAGAAGGGGAAACATCACAAACAAAGAAGGTGGTTACATGTCATTTCCACTAAGTATGTTATTTTGGAACAAGTGCTCTATCGTAGAGCCTTGATGGAATGTTGTTAAGATGTGTTGATGTAGAAGAATCTGAAAATATTCTTTATGAATCACATATGGAGTATGTGGAGGCCACTTCGGTGGCCACACCACTACTCAAAAGATACATCGGATGGGCTATTTCTGGCCCACTCTAGAGCATGACATAGTATATTTTGTGCATAGATGCCACAAATGTCAAGAGTTCTCCCATGAGATCCACATACCGGCACAAGCTCTATAACCAATTGCAACCCCATGGCCCTTTTCCATGGGGCCTAGATTTGATAGGGAAATTCTCTCCCTCATCAATAGATGGCCATAACTTCATAATCATGGCCACATAGTACTTTACTAAGTGGGTAGAAGCCATGCCTCTTACCATTGTACCTAGGTCTGTGATCACTAAGTTCATCTTGAACCAGATCATTTGTAGGTATGGGGTCCCATAGGTCATTATCTCGGATAATGGCACATCTTTCAAAAAAATGAAAAGTACGTGAATTGTGTGCAAAGTTCAAGATAAGTCATCACATGGACTTCTCTTTATTATCCTCAGCCAATGGATAGGATGAGGCTATGAATAAGACATTAAAGTCCATCCTCCTTAAGACCATTAAGGAGAACAAATGAGATTGGCATTTAAATATTTTTTCGGCCTTGTGGGCCTATCGGACATCAGTTAGAACACCAACAGGGAAACCCCCTTTTCTTTGGTATTTGGTGTGGAAGTGGTTTTACCACTCGAAGTTAAATACCTAGTCTTTGTATTTTTCACTACAAGGAATCTTGGGAGAAGAAGGCTATCGAGAAGTGTGACTCTCAGTTAGAAAGTCTTGATGAGGCTAGACTCAATGTTGAACAACAATGACACAATGTTTATGTTGACCGGATGGCTTGGAAATACAATACAACAAGAAGGTTATGAGTGTGAAATATATGAGGAGATTTGGTCTTAAGACTTGATAACCGGATAGACAAAAATACCGAGTGAAGGAAGAAAATTTAGACCCAGGTGGTTGGGTCCATATCGAGTAATAGAAGACTACAAAAATGGGGCATTTTTCTGTGTACACTAGAGGGTGAGGATTTTAATGAATATGTGAACTCTCTTCACCTAAAGAGGTATTATGCATGATCCATTAGCATTTTCATATGTACATTACTGCATCTGCATTGCACTTTCATTTTCTAGTTCATTCTTGTAAAATTTGTGATCAAGGGACTTATTCTTATAGCAACTCCTAAAAACTTATGAAAACAATGGAAAAACATTCAAATCATATCTCTTCAAATTTTCATGGTATCATCAATTGTTTCCAAATCATTTCATCAATTCAAATAGGATAAGATTTTTTTTGACCATAACCATACCAAGGCTGCATACTTGGTTCTTCTTATAGTCTCTTTCTAGATTAGGTGTCTTTTCCTATAGTCTATTCTAGAAGCTTCATGGTGTCACATCTATCCCATAAATATCTCTTTGGAAATAAGAACATACTAAACATTTTTCCTAAATAAGTAAGTCAAATGCAAATCCACAGAAAATTTTTATTTTACACATTTCTTTCCCTACCAACCTTCGGTGTTGAGCCTGCATCTCTTACTGGTGATGTAGGGTTGGGAAAGGAGAGAAATGCCCTTACTCACCTATGCCTTGTCCATGGTGATGAGCCCATGCTTCCTACTGGTAGCATGGGGCAAGGTGTAGGGGTCTCTTTGATAAACTTGAAAGTTAGAAACAATCCATTCAAATATTGTGAAATCATAAGTAAAAAACAAAGTGAGTTAGATGTCCAAAATTCCAAAAGAGTTTAAAACCTCAAAACCAGATTTTTCAACCAAGTGGCCATCTACGGATCTAAGTCTAGATAAACTGGAAAGAAAATCACATTCTAAACTATGAAGTAACTTGAGTAGGGTGAGGTTGTAGTGTCTCAATTTGGTTCTGTCAAACCATTGTCTTTCCCTCATCATTACCATTCAAAATTTTTTCATAACTTGTGCCCTTTCGGCTCTTGGTGTTGAGCCCTCGCATCCTATTGGTTGTGTGGAGTGGGAGTGGGGAAAGTACATTTTCTTATCATATCATTGTATCACCATGTTTTCCAAGACAACATGAAGTATCAAATATTTCTTAAAGAAACTAAAGTTTAACATCACATTGTGTTTGCATTATCATATATCAACATTATAAAATAAAAAAAAAGAAATCATTTTGTTATCATTTCACACCCACTGCATGCATTCTGAAAAGCATAGAAAAATGGAAATTCTAAACATCTAGAGTACACATGAGAAATAAGCCAAAATAAAGTCAACTCAGATACAATGGATTACCGAACCAAAAATAAAAGTCTATATATATCATGGTGAGTCAAGTTTGTATACAATGCCATCACACACTAAGGCATGGTCAAAACACTCAATGAGCCCGAGATATAAAAAAAAAAATCATATAGTGCCTGAAAAAATGGAAACAAAGCAATAAAAATGGCCCAATGGCCTGTCAATCCCTGTGGGATCCCTCGGATGGTGCATGACCACGTCCAGGGCTCCTACTGCATGGCTATGATGATGTTGGGAATGAACCAAATGGTGTGAATGCTCGTGGTGGTGGCCATTGGCTATGTGGTCTCACTATGGGAATGGATCCACCTCATCAAATGCTCTCACGGTCTCATATCTCAGCCACTTGGGTATGAAGGGAGGTCACCACCTCCGCTATCCTCCAAATAGGAGAAAACACATCAGTGTGTGTCTCTCCATGCCTTTGCTAGTGGCTGACCTGAATCCTCAGTCATCTTGGCTTGGGTCTTCCCCGAGGGGATCAACAGGGTGTCCACACACCCATTGAATAAGCTCTCTCACCACTCTGTGTGTGTCAGTTTGCATAAGAAAGAAAAAGAAGAAGAAACAGGTGAGTTAGAAAACCACAAAACACAAATAAAAAGAAAGTACCAAACTAACATTTCCAACTAACAAAGTTGAGAGAAGAGTATTAAACATACTCGGATCTCGGGCATCTAGGTAGGGTGGGTGGTTACACTTGATTTGATGTTTGGTGGTGGTGTGGGGCCTCCCCAAAGCTAGAGGCCAAACATTGTCCCATCATGGACTCATCATCCCCTTCCCCACCTCGAGGAAGTGTCTCCTCTGAGACCAATGTCTCTCTCTCTCACACTCACCTCCTCGTACACTGCTCTCAGCATATCTGAGTATCATGCCACTCAGGGTCACTCTCCTCCTCCTCCATATGGGCTGCCTTCCAGCCTCCAGCCTCACCATCCCCCCCCTCCTCATCCTCATCTCCTCCCCAACTGACTCCTCCTTAGTCTCATCTCTGTGTGCTCCTCAGAATGGAGTCTATGTCAATGGGCTCATCCTCCTCTCCACTATGAGAGGAGCAGCCACAATCTGAAGAAAAGGTGCTCGAGGGGCACCAGCTTCCCATCGAGCATGGACCACATGCCTAACTATATGATAGGCACCCTGGGGTAACCATTTTCCAGTTGGGATCTCCTCTAGGGCCCTTTGGGCCTCTGAATGGTCCTGTAGACCGGTACCACTGGGGAAGTATGTCAACATATGGGAGGCCAAACTATTGAGGAACCCGATCAAATGGATGAGTCTCGACTCTCCTGACCCTATCAACTAAGCTGTGTGGTAGAAAAAGCTACCACCGTGGTCACCTCCTATCCCCATAACCCTGCCATGTCCTGGTAGGGTGTGGCAACCATGTCTGTCATGGTCAAAGAAGCCACTGGATGATGTGGTGTCCTAAGAACTGACATAGTTATCCACCTCACTTCCCAGACAACCCCTGGATCAATACCTGTACTCCCCTTCCATAGGGGTGATGTGCTCATATAAACCTAACTCATAACAAGAGTGGGGTGGCTCAGTGACTACCCCTACAATCTGACTACCCTGTATAAAGTCATGATAGGTAGTCCCTAGGATGTCTTCTCCCAGGTGTATATGTGTGGCCATGTGCCTCAATATGATGTAATAATAGGAGCCCAACAATATAGAAGGGTGTCACCTCCCTTGTCCCCGATCAATCGGGAGGAAAAGATGCCCATGATGGCTCTATGGATGATAGGAATAGGAGTAGTGGAAATGGACCGGACCCTGATTCCCTTCTTGAACCAAATGAAACAATGATGTCTCCCATATAGGTGGCCCATTGAGTCATCTCATCCCTAGATCCTGTTGTCTCTAGAGTTAAGTCTCCTCCCAAGTATCGGGAGCCCAAGAATGTGGTATACATCCTCAAGGTGATGGTCCACTCACCCAGCACTTAGAAACTAGAAAGTGTTCTGGTCTGCATCCCAATAAGAAAATAAGTCACACAATATGTGACTAGCAAGGGAAACATGGGGCACACGTGCAATCCTCTAGATGCCTACCCTCTGGAGAGTGTCCCTCTGAGCCTGAGTCAGCTGATCCAAGATCCCAGGAGCCAATCACACTCCCTCTCTCAACTCAACATGATGTACTCCTCCTTCTGCATTCACCAAAACATGGAAAAAGAGAAAGTTAGTAATATATACAAAAGATAAGCTCACCAAAAACATGAAAAACATCAAAAAAAAAAAATTCAAGTTAATGCACATTTTTGGTCATTTTGTTTAGAACTGCCACCCAGTGCAGGGTGGTGGTTCAGGACCACCACCCTGGTAGGGTGGCGGTCCCATGACCACCACCTTGCTTTGGGTGGTGGTCTGAGCTGATTTTCAAAATATGCCCTTAACCCTAAAAATGCCCAAAAAAACACAAAAAATGACCATTTTGGACAAAATAAAAGACTGCCCTATGGGCCCCCCTAGAGACTCATTTAAGACAATTTTTTTGAAAATAGTCCCCCTAGGTAAACTTTTCAAACATTTTACATTTTAGGTATGAAAAGGAAAAAGTGAAAAAAACCAACCTTAGACCATGTTGGTGATCTCCCACTCATGGAGGCATGATCATGATCTCGTAATGGTCATTTTGAGTTGTACTCTCATCGAAAATGGTCACCGTGGGCCTAGAGCTCCAAATTCACCAAATCAAATGAATAAAAAAAAAAATGAAAAAAAAATGATATATATATATATATATATATATATATATATGATGTTTTGACCTCATTTTGAGTGTATGTGTTTATAGGGTTGGAGCGTTGGTGTAGGTATATCTCTATATCCCCACACAAATGGTAAGTCCTCTTGTCATTTTGGTTTAGTGTTTATTTTTGATATTTTATCTATCTACACTTGAGTCTTCTTTTCTCTTGTAGGTAGTGGGAGTTTGGATGGTGATGTTTTGACACACATGGGTGTGTCAGGTATAGCTTCTAACTCCCCATTTTGGGAATGCCATACTCGGACTCTACGTTTTATGCCTCTTCATGGCTAAGATGCTTCTCGAGGGGGAAATATGTATGCACCCAAAATTACATGTGCTACATTGTTAGAAAATGGTTACAAAAGTCCCCAATGATGATTCAAGTCCTTTTAAGAAGGTGTTGAGCTCCAAAACCCATTCACAGTGTATATTTGTAGCCTAGACATCTTTACTTAGCCTTCCCACACTTTTTTTCCATCTTTCTACTTCTTTTTGTGCATGTTTTGGCCTTTAGTGTAGGGACCGCCCCTAGGCTGGTGGTTTTAAAACCCCCCCAGGCGCGGGGTGGTGGTCTGATTTTTCGATTTTTCTAGATTCATCATGCATGTTTTTAACATGCGATGATTCACTTAACTTCACTTTTAGCATGCATCCATGGGCCAAATTGTCTAAAAATAGTTTTGATTGTTTGGTTCTCCTTCCCTCTTCTATTTTTGCATGTGCTTTAGTTAGTTGGAACTGCCTCTTCTTGCCTTGTGCATGAAGGCACATCCCAGCCCCAATTCTTATATATTCCATGCTTGTGTATTCAAGAAAAAGGCCTGAGAATTTTTTTTGTGTATCTTGCATTGTATTTTGCTGCCACAATCTTGCTAGGAATTACATAGCCAAGCTTAGATCTCTTGTGTTATCTCTCTTCTACTTGCATTGCATCAGACTACCTTCAAGCTACCATTTCTCAAGTGCCATCCTCTACCATTGTTCTTGCATTCCCAATCCCTTGGACTCATATGAACACTCGAGAAAGAAAGGAAAAAACTGAGGGGACAGATATACAGATACAACCAGATTTTCCAAAGCTCTTGCTTATCCAGGTTGGAATTGTGTGTTTGTTTGCTTTATTTGTTAAATTGTCAATTTCAAATCACTAGTTTCAATTGCATATCAAATAGAGTAGAAAAATTGTTCATTTCAATTGATTAGGAAATTACAAGTAGATCAAATCATTAGAAATTTTTTCTCTGACATTACTAGGGAAGTTGTGGGGAACAATAGCTCTTTCAGGGTCATGATTTGTTCTTCACCTCTGAGGTAGGGTTTGAAGGGTTTTGATTAGATTAGGTTATTTTTTTTAGATTAGATTCACATATTCACACAAGTAACCAGCTACATCTATTGATTACTTGTCTTTAGTTTATTTATTAGATTAGAATGCATTGCTTAAAAAACTAGAAAAGATAAAAAAACATTTACTTTGATAGATTAGTTTTCTTTTTATTGTTTTCTCTGATATATTGTGAAAATCCAAAAACATAGATTAGATTTCCTTTGATAGTTAGTTTTCTTATTAAAATCATTTCATTTCATTTGTATGACCATCAATGGTCCCACAAAAAAAATACATACAATTGTGATCCCTTGGTCCCATAACCCAATGGGCCAGAATTGATAATTGACATTGATACAAGTTTACGTTTGATAGTCTTACGCACACTGCTACATTTTTTGAGAAAATAGAACAACTAAATATGCTAAACATCATTTGCTAATCAAGCCTATGATTATTGGACTACTCCTAGAAATAGGGTTTGATTATGCACATGACCATACAAGGGCCACAACCTCCATGAGTCTTTGGTTGTGATCCTCAGGTCCCACAACCCAATGGGCCTATTGACCAAGTTAGACATTGACACTAGTTTGTGTACATTAGTATTAGATCTTCACCACTTCCACTAGACATTATTGCACAACTTTCCTTATTGAACATAGCAATCGATCAGGCTAAGACTTTCTGGACTAGACCAAAAATCACCCATAGTCCCTGTGGCTCCACTACATGTCTCTCATTCTCACTTCCATGACCTTGTCTAGAAATCCATACGAGGTGCCCGCAGGTCACTTTCCACATGTTCAACAACCAATAAACAAAATCTCATGAGAGCTCGATATCGATTGGAGTCTCCGAGCAGCTATTATATCAGACCGAGCCATCACACCACTTTAGGTTAGGAGAGAATTCTTCACCTTAGACTCATAGATCCCGATATTGTGTGTTGAAGACATAAGATCATTGAACTTAAGCCACATTTCTTCTCTTTTCCTCTCTGTTGCTGCTAGGTTCATTATCCTTCACCACACCTACTCCTACCACTTTGTGTGTGGTGGGGTTTAGCTAGCCATCGACTTCTTTCCAAATTTAGGGTTACCATCTAAATCTTTATTGCCAGTGGAATTCATTGTAGATATGATCCCACAGGATAACATAAAAATTGAAACACGACTACCTCCAGGATAAGAGTAAGTTAAAATTGAGTACTCCAAAATATAGCTATTCGAACACCATGGAACTAAGTATCCATAATGCACGTCGAAATTATATCAACATCATAGAGATCCTGAAATTCTTGTTACATCCAGACAAGTGTTCCAAACCTCCAATTCCTCTTAGATGCATAAGAAATAAGCCACTCATATAATTATATGGGAAAGATAAAAAATAAGATCACATATAAGAAGTCATACTGATTCTGCATAACCCATGCTCGTGCATCAAAATAAAATCCATTTTTGAATCTCCAAGCTTATTCTACTTCCAAATCTACTATCCACTCCTCAACACTTTTTAAGGTCAACCGATACGTCTTCATCATGCAACATCCGAAAAATAGATGAGAAAGAGGTCCACGGTAATGGAACCAATGGTGAGGCCTAAAATTCACTATAAATGACCAGCACCTGCACACGGAACATCACTCGGCCCTAAGCGAGCGCTCACCCAAAGCATGCAAAGTCACCATGTCCTTCTTTAGAGTTGCTTGCATAGAATGTTAGCGAGGATAGTGCATATGTATATTCGATACATAACCAATAGTAATTAGTCCAAAATTCATAACCCAAATCTAGATCCTAGCATGAATATAAGATGAACTAAATAATGACTATAACAAGATTTACCATATAAGGACCATTTTCAGTCATGTTCAACACCATTATCCACCCAATAAGATCCATTGTATTGAATATTGTAAAACATAGAAGCTTCATACATTATAGAGGTATCTCCACGAGCCATGTGCATGACAAAACCGAGAGCATAACTCTACAAATTAACACTTTCATAATAGTGTAAATCAATACATATATATAGGGATGGAAAATTTCCCTTCACCACCCATGTACTTTCTCAAAATAGGACACATGCTAATAATAGCCATGCATCTTTACAAAAATATGAAAAACATGCAAGTGCTCTAATAATAGACTTCCTATAGTTAACTTTGAGTAGAAATCCTATTATTATCCTAAACTATACATGGTTCTCAACTGATGCTTGTTCCCAAAATACCTTTGCATGGACCTGTAAGTCTTCATGTCTTTATGTGCTCAATACACTAACTCTAAAAATATATTTACCAGCAGAAACATCTAACTCCTAATCACGGGTGCTTCAACAATATTGTAGCATTGTGTACTCTTCCAGTACCCTATATTCACGTGCCCAATACTTAGCCCCTTTTTGTCCATCCAATAGCTACTTTTGATAGAGCTATGGAAATAATGTTTAAGGGGCTAATATACAAGATAGTGTTTATTAACCTTGATGACATCACAATGTTTTCTAAGAATGCAAAGCAAGCCACCTCCATCACCTCGGCAAGTGTTCCAAAGATTACGAGAGATTTGATTGTCTCTAAATATGAAAAAGTACATATTCCTAGCTCATGAAGGAAATATCTTAGTAAAAATGATGTCTAAGGAGGGGCTAATAATTAATCTAGAAAGAATCAAAGCTATTTGAGCATTACCATTGTTGAGTCACAACAAGGATCCCCTAATTTTCTTAGGGAAAATCAATTGTGTTATGAGGTTTTTCCCTAAATTTTTTAATATTTTCAAATCATTCACATTGATACTAAAGAAGAGCATGGATTTCAAATGGACTACCAAATTAAAGGAAAGATTTGAAGCTATAAAGTAGGCCATTACACAAGATCCAACCCTCATAAATCCAAATTTCTAAAAGGAATTCACCCTATATGCTTTTGGCGGCATAGAGGAAATATCTATAATTCTAGTAACACTAAGTCAAGAAGGACTAGAGTAGCTTATTGCATTCTTTATCTAGAGATTGGAGGATTATGAGGTGAGGTATTCATTCATTAAAAAACATTCCATTGTTTTGATAATAGGTTTAAGAAATTCAGACATCTAGTGTCAAATAATAGAATTCATTTACTATTTTCACACGATTGTGTGAAATATTTTCTTTTTTAACAAGGAAATTAATGAGAAAATGACTGGTTGGATAACCAAGGTCATGGAGTATGATTTTGATATAAAGGTGACCAAACTGGTTAGGGGTAGGCTTGTGTGAGAAGTTAGCTTCCAATCAACATGGTGAGTCAAGGATGAAGAAGGAGCCATTTTGGTGTTGCAAGATGATCAAGAGCATTTAGCCAATGCCTTGCTTGATCCTTGCTTTGGAATCGGGATATATCACACTTATTTCAAACAAGTCAAATACCTCATGCTTTGATCAAGCCTAAGAGGAGGTATTTCAGGCTTCAAGATATACCATATGTTCTTATAGATAATATTTTATTCAAAAGGGGCCTAAATGGTGTCCTCTTAATGTACATCAAGACAAATCAGATAGAGAGGTTATTACATGAGTTTCATGATGAAGAAAAAGGTGGCCACTTTGCAAGAAAAGAAACATCTCTTAGAACCATGAAATTCAGTTATTCTTGGCTTAGTCTTTTCAATGATTACTACTCATGGATCAAGAAATTGAAGAAGATTTCCTTCTTCATAGGAAAAGAGAGACTAACAGTTCTCACATTACACACCATATCTATAAATGAACCATTCATGTAATGGGGATTGTACTTTATTTGGGTGATTAACCCAAATTCCATCCTAGGTCACAAATGGATCCTTATAGCCATATATTAATTCACCAAGTAGGAGGTAGTTCTACTCGGGGAGGAAAATGAGACCATCATCCTATATTTTTATGAGGTAATTATGGAAATATTTGGTGTTCCTTCCACTATAATATCAGATAATTCCTTGTATTTTCTTGGGACAAAGATATTTGAATGGGAAGTGAAAAATGGCATCTATTTGAGCACTTCCTCAAATTATTACCCTCAGGGTAATGGGCAGGCTGAGTCCACCAAAAAAATCTTTTGAAAATCATATAGAGGAATCTAGATGAGAACTAGAGAACATGGAACACCAATTTGAAATTATCCTTATGGGCTGATAGGATTACTCACAAGAGGTCAATAGGAAACTCCACTTATAGGTTGGTGTATGACATGGAAGAAAGGATACCAATATCACTAGAGTTACCAGCCTTATAACTTATCAAGCAACTAGAACTGTCAATATTTGAACTCGTGGAAGTTAGATATTTAAAGATCATAGAGTTGGAGGAATTGAGGACCAAGTGGTGTGAATCATGGAGAAGGATTAAGATTTGATCAAGAGGTGCTTTGATAGGAAGGAAAATAATAGAAATTTCCAAGAGGAGACTTGGTCCTAAAATGGGATGCAAGAAAAGTGAAACTAGGAAGACATTCTAAGTTTGATGCAATATAGAGTGGCCCTTACTTTATTTCAGGATGTAAGACTAACAATACTTTCCAATTGTCTATGTTAGATGAAGAAGAATTTCATATTACTATAAATGGGATCTATCTTAAGCATTGTTACTAAAGTGAAGTATCTTCCTTATAAATATTAAATTAGTTGATTTCCTCCAAGTTCTTATAGCACATTACTTTGTTTTAGTTTAAGGTTTATTTTGTAATAAGTGCTCGTGTACTCTATGCATGTTCCATTTGGTATGTGTATGAATTTTCCATTTGTATATAGTTATGCCTTTGTTGCTCTTGCACTTTCCAGTTACAGACAGGTTCTTATGATGGAACATCTAGTATTTAACCCAAGGTATTAGAAATGAAATACCCTAGCAGGTTTTCAAAGGTTTTAAAAGATGAATTATTGAGTGTGAGATTAGTTTCAACAATCGGGATGACTCCATGCCAATTGCATCCTCTAAGGTCATTGGTATTTTTGATATAGTAGACAAATCACTCTGCAAGGTACCAATTGTTATCCATTTTTTGTACTCCTACAAAATGGATAAATTAACAGTCTAAGCTTTTGCGGTTGATGGATGCAAAAATTTTGATTTATAGGATAACTTGGGAGTTGGTCTCACCTTGGTGAGGGTCCGAGCTGATTGGTCCTAAAAAGTATGGATGCTACTAGCTTGTAGAATTTTTATGCTACCGACTGGTAAAATGGTAAAATTTTATCCTACCTACCAAAAGTAGCAAGGTCGCCATGCACCACGAGGGAAAATGGTGAAGAGGCACTTTGGTAGCACTCAAAATACTAATAGCCAGTAGCATGCATGAATGAGACCGGTTGGTAGCGGATAGTGATGCTTTTGGTATTGGTTGTAAATTCTACCAACAAGTTTCACAAAGCATATGATGAAGAGAAGTTGGGAGACAACAAAGGAACTAATAGTATTTGTACAGATGTTACGATTAACATGGAAGTTTTTCACTACCAGATGGTAGCAAAAATGAAGTGTTCATGCCATGATTAAAGTAAGGTGCATGTAGCAGAGAAAATATATTATCGACCGGTTGCGTTTATGTAACTAGTAAACATCAAGAGATAATTTAAAGGAATGCGACCAAATGACAGGAGATAACTTGATCCTTACTGATAGCAAAAATAATTATGCAGCCAACCGAATGTAAAAGAAAACCAAGAATTAATGGAAGTAGCTCAAAGATGTTCAAATTAGCAGTTTAATGAGGTATGGCACCCATAAATTTCTGTGTAAGTAAATTCCAAATTTTTATGGCCTCCCATACCTCTTTAATGAAATATGTTGGTTTGGTGAGGAAATTTTGAGGATATTCATCTACATATTGTAAAATTCACCTCATTTGAGGGGAGACATCCTAGAATGTAAAGGAACTCTTTCAAAAATTGTTCCAACACTTTTATGATATGTAGGCTTTGAATTTATGCATTTTGTAAAGTATTTTTACCTTGTGCCTATCTTTTAATGGATTTTGCATCATTTTAAGTAAAAAAATGGTATTTTGTATATTTTTCTTACCCTATCTCGAGCTTTATTGCATTTTTTCCTTCTATTACACTTACAGGTATATTGTGAATATTGTGTTCTTTTGCAAGGTTCAAAATTCATTGTGCTCCACGAAATCGAGAGGTTTGAATTTGTTATTTTGACTATGGAACTTCTGTCTTCCCTCTTCTACCTAATTTCCCTCCAATTTCACTCACTAAGGATATCTCTACCCCCTTTTTCTTGGTGATATTGCCTCCTTAGTTTAGGAATTACATTTTAAGCATCTCTCTCTCTTCCTGGTCCCTTAGAATCCTAGTTTAGCATTATAATAAATGCATTTTACTTTCTAAGAGTAGTATTATCATTAGAATAGGAAGAGGAACAAAATTTATCTAGAGTTTTTCATAAATCATAGGGTCCCACACCTTGAGACAATCCCAAGTTAGCAAATTTCACTAATTTCCCAGACAACTCACTTGTAAGCATTTAGAGGGTGCTGTAATTTTGCACTAACAATACCCTCCCATAGGATTTTACTACCAATGACAATGATAATGTCAAAAGTGATAAAATTTATGTGTATGGAGTGATTGAGATAAAAGGAAATAGAATTATGAAGGGATTATTTTTAGTGGATAATTTTTTTGATAAGTATGATAGATTCATTTATAGAAAAGACAAGGATCAACTTATACCTTGTAGTGAATATGATAAAGTTAATATCCGAACAAGTGAGAAGCCAAGGATGGTGTACATTGGTAGGTGTTGTTCACCCGAGGAAAGAAGAAAATTTTAAACACTATTGAATAAGTATTGTGATGTGCTTTTTATTCCTATTAAGACCTTAAGTCTTTTCAACCACAATCCATGAAACACACTATTCCCTTAAATCTTGATGTGAAGGCCTTCTAGAAATAGGAAAGATAACACAATCCCAAAATTTTCGGAACCATCAAAGAAGAGGTTGAAAATTTACTCAATTCTTACATCATATTCCCTATCCATCATTCAACATGGATAGCCAACATTGTGTCAATAATAAATAAGAATGGTGAAATCCACATTTGTGTGTATTTCTAGAATTTGAATAAAAAATCATTGAAAGATAACCACCCCTTACCATTCATAGATCACTTTTTGCAAGAAATCAATGGTTTAGAAATGATGTCCTTACTTGATGGATTCTTGGGATAAAATAAAATAGAGGTAGCCAAATAAGATTAGTTTAACATCGCCTTCACTACCCAGTGGGGAACATTTGCATACCATCATATGCCCTTCAGGTTAATCAATACATGTTTCAATTTCCAAAGGGAAATGAATTTAGATTTTAAGGACCTATGGGGAAATTGCATAGTGGTATATTTGGATGACCTCATGGTGTATTCAAAGAAGAGAGAGGAATATTTGGGACAACTAGAGAAAGTACTTGATCGATGTAGAAAACATCACATCTCTCTTAATCGAAGAAGTCAATAGTTTGTGTAATGGAAGAAAAATTGGTCATATATTGAGAGAGGAGGGACCATAAATTTATTTGGAGAGAGTTGAATCCATCCAAAATCATCTTTACCTACAAGAAAAGTTAGCGTACACTCATTTTTTGGCAAGGTGAATTTATTGAGAAGGTTTTTTCCTAACTTTGCTTATCTCACTAAGGATATTATCAACATGATGAATCCCAAGGAATCCTTTAGATGGAGAAAATAATGTAAATTATATTTTTAATCAATCAAATTTACTATTACAAAGGCTCCAAATTTTGTTCATCTAAAATTTTATAAAGAATTCATTATTTATTGTTATGCCTATGAGCACACCATCTTAGTTGTCCTTGTTTAAAGAATGAAAAGAAATTTCAGTGACCCATTATGTTTACGAGTGTGCCATCGAAGGAATATGAACTTTACATTTCACAACATGATAAATATGCTTATGCGGTGGTTAGGGATTTGAAAATTTTTAGGTTTTATCTCTTGAAATCACACACTATTGTCATGGTCCCTAGCCCGATTGTTAATTCCATTTTAATGAATAGGATTTCGATAAAAAAGAGGGAATTGGGTATTAAATATATAGGAATATGACCTTAAAAATATACCTTGTAAAATGGTATGAGGAAATGTTTTGTTAACTCTTTGCTAAAGAAGAATTTAAAGATTCTTCCAACTACTATGATTGTTTGATCAAATACCTTCCTCTCATAATTTTCATAAGTACCATTAATCCTTAGTATTCAGAAATAGAATATTTCATGACCTATGGTAAGTATACCCCAAGTATATATTAGAAGAAAAGACATAATATTCAGATAAAGGTAGTAACATATGTCATTTGGGAAAGTATAATGTATAAGACAGGATTTGAAGAAAATTTCTTAAGGTGCATCGAAGAAGAGAAATAAAAAAATATTTTCAAAGCATATCATGATCAAACATGTGGAGGAATTTCTTGGCATTTCTAACATATCAAAAAAATATTCATAGGTGGCTATTATTGGCATATTTTCTTTTGATATGCCCATAAATGGGTAGGAAAATGTGATCCATGCCAACGGTTTGTAGGAAAACCAAGGATTGTTGCTTTTCCACTCTTGCATGTGATCATAAAGGAACCTTTCCAATGTGAAATTTGGAATTCGTTAGTGAATTAACTACGCACTTTAGTATTGTTCATATGCATGGCGTCACCACCAAATATTATTTCATAAAGTGAGTGGAAGCCATTCGACAAAAATACCAACTATAATATGGTGTGTAATTTATTAGAGAAAATATCATTATCGGGTGTGAAGTGTCAAAGTATATAGTAGATGATAATGTTATTTTCTTCACTTTTTTGAGTTGATGGATTTTTTTATAGCCATGGTATTTCACTATTACACTTTTTTAATTACTACCCACAAGGAATTGGCAGGTGGAGTCTAGTAACAATAACATTGTTACTATTGTTCAAAAAATGGTATATGTTAATCAAAGAGATTGGCATAAAATATTATATGATGCATTGTGGGTTGATTATATAATTCTCAATAATTCCATTGATAATTCTCTTTTCAATCTGCTATATAGACTTAAATATCAAATCCCAAATTTAGTAGAGTTAATTTCGTTAGAACTAGTAAAGATAATAGAGAATGGAGAATACATAGATACTCTCGACAATAGGATATGATATTTATATAAATTAAATGAATATAGGTAGGTAGCATTGAATGTACTGATAAAATACTAAGTTAAGGTAAAAAATGTTATTTGATCAAAAGGAAAAAAAAATTCAGATTGGAGATATTGTCATACTCTAAGAAAATAGATAGGAGCCTAAATAAAGCCATGAGAATTTTAAATCTCTCTTGCTTATCCATTTTAAGATAAGGCATATTTTAAGAGAGAATACATGCTATCTCTCATATCTTTACAGGATGCCATTGGAGTTGCCTCAAATTGGGAAACATCGAATCTCTATAAGTAATGATATTAGTTGTCCCCAACCATGTACCATAGTTTCCCTTTCTACTTTGAATGTTTCATTTTTTTGTCATGTGTTTGTTTTTTTCTCTTCATTTTGTTGATTACTTGTAATAGTTGGTGAAGTGTTGAATCTATTAACCAATGTATAAGAAAGCTGTCCGATCCTCCATGAGTTTTTGAAGTCCTTCATTATCCATTACAGTATATATACCCAATTTAGAGGAAAGTGTTATCACACTAAATGTATAACATGAAAAATTAAAATAATTTTGGTCATGCCAACCAATCCCCCACTTGAAAACTTCCTCCCCTGTTCACTATAAACCCTTCCACTAACCATCCTACCCAATATGTCATCCTCGTTATAGCTGATAGGAATGTTCCAATGTGATTTTAAGTTTGTTTCATGTGTAGGGAAGTATATCTAGGTATTTTGAGGAATTTACTAAGATCAAGGTAGAAAACTTGTCCTTGGAGGCATAAAAGGGTTGTTTTAAGCCATTTTGCTACTAAGGAATATCCTTAGCAAGGTAAGCTACAAGGAAAAAACCCATATAGAGGTTTTATAAAGGAGTATTGAATGTACACAAGGAATTTCAAATGAATTATGTGGAGTAATACGATGTTGGGAATGAATCAAGAAAAATAATCTCATAACAGTGTGTAAGCAATGTCATGCCTCAATGGAGGAAGTGGACTTATCACGAAGATTTTGGGAGTTTCAAGAGGATTTGGAATCTAAAAAAATAGGAAATGGAAATATCTTAGAATTATCCACATGGTAGATACATCAATTTTAGTCCAACACTTCAAAATCCTAAGTGATAATATAAGTCACTACAATTTCCCCTTTGAGCCAAAAGAGTGACAATTCTTGAAAATCATATTGAAAAATAATTGTCTCTTGAAAGTGTTTGTAATAATCTCATAAGGGTTTTCAAGAAAAACACTTTTGTTGTTCTAAATTGAATTTGACAGGATGACATTATCAAAGAAGACAAGATTGAGCACACTTTTCAACCTCATCTATCCCTTTTACCTTGTATCCTTTATCTTGGTGAAAGGGGACAATAAATTCATTCCCCCTGTGCATATTTTTCTTTCATCACTTAAAACTTGTGACTTGGGATGTTAGGGAGTCACAACTTGAAATTGGGTTCTCTCCTAATGATGTGGACCCCCTTTACACATTTTAAAAGGCTTATTGTCCCTTTTCCATTTTCCATTAGTGTAAGGTTAAAATAGGGACAAGAAAATTTTCTCCCCTATGCATATACATGTTTTGTCATTCAATTGATAATTTATGTTGTTAGATAAGTTGTAAGTGTGTGCTTTGATCAAATACGGCCCCTTTCCTCATGCAGATTGGACCATTGGAACATTTTTAAAGGATGAGTTCCCCTTTTCCCTAGTCCCATGTTTCAAAAGTACAATAGGGACAAAAAAATTCTTCTCCCCATGTTTATCTCTTTTTGTGACTTAAACACTTGTAAACATGAGTCCTAGGCAACTTATAGACTTGTTATAACTCAAACTTATCTCCCCTCCCTATGATGCATCTAACCATGGAACATTTTTGAGCTATTTACATCCCTATCCTTTATCCCAACATATAAATAGATACAAGGACAAGAAAATTCTCTCCCCTCTCTTAGTCGGCCATTGGTCACATACAGGATCATGTTACAACTTTCGGGATCTTGTTTTTAACCCCTCTAATCACATCCTCATTCCACCACATACTTCCACATGTTAAGATCTAATGAAAATAAAAAAATTATCCACTTGTCATCTTTCTTCATTTTCCCCTATTTTTAGGGAAACTCTTTTCAACTCCCATCTAACCATGGTTGAGATTGATAAGGTAAAAGTGAGTTAGAACTTGGAAATATAATGAAAGATATTTAATACTTATACACTTAGAATAATTCCATGTTTTTGAATACTATAATTTTTCCCACCAATTCCATTTTACATATACATGTTGTTGAATTTTTCATGAAACCATAAGATTGAAAATAGATTTTCGCTCATAACTCCAAAAGCTGTGTACCCAATCTTCGTAAAAATTCATCAAGTGCATTCTTTAAAAATTCCTTTATATTGACTATAAGATCAACACCATTTATTCTCTATATAATTTTTAGAAATTAGAAGAAATTTTAATCCCCTATAACTAATTTTTCTGATATATGAATCCTTGGCGATTAAAATCCTCTAAAAATTAGAGAAGAAAATCCGAAGAAAAAACCTAAACATTTGAGGCTGATTTCATTTCATTCCAACACCTAAAGGTCCAACTTATAAAAATAGTAAGTTGGTGATAGGTCATATTATTCTAAAAATATTAAGTTTCATAAATAGAAAAACTTTAGTATCCCTGTCATGCCTTGCAAGATAAAACACTAAAAAGAGACAATTTTGGAATCTTACTAAAAGTATCCATCTAGAATAGGGCCTACTAATAATAGACAATTTTTAGGTTCAACTCAAATCATCATATCAACTCATTATATACATTTTTCACTACTTATTAGAATACCGAGGGTAGATACTTAGTCTGGAATAAATTTCCACATTGATCACTAAGTATCCCAATGTGGAGGACAATGACCTAACCCACATGGAACTGGAAGATTTATAGGAAAGAATATTAGATGAACCATTTTAACTAGTGGAGCAAAAAATATTCTCAAGTAGACTATTAGAGTAGTTGGTCACCCTTTATATGTTTAAAACATAGAGCTATTTCTATCCCATGCACAACACTATGATCCTGATTCTAGAACAATCTAGGAAGATGAAAACTCAATCCTTGTTGTCCTCACACCTAAAGGTATTTCTCAATGCCAAAAAATTATCACCTATAATAACATGGTTATCATCACAAGGTACTTTTATTCATTTTAATGGACCAATAAATCCTCATATTTATAGGACCAAACAGTTGGTTCATGGCTTAAATAGGGAAGGAATCCCTCTTGGATCATTAATAATTTGTCTTAGAGTGAGTTTCACAAAGCATACTATGATGCTATTGTCCTACTAAAAAGAATAATGGGAGAAGAAACAACAAAGGAATTCCAATATTGGATGGATCAGTTCATTCTGGTGGTTATGAAAGGAGACAAAATGGTGAATTGGAGGAAATCATAAGTAACAACATTCATGAAAACTATTAAATTTTCTCACCTCTAATAAGTTCACAATAAATTCTTATTTGGTGTATGCCCTCTCTTTTAAAAGAATTTTATGAGGTCAATCCACTACTCCTAATATGCCACATAAGTCACCTACCTCTGAGAATTATCCATAATTCACACATCAGAGAGAGTAACTCTCACTATTTTAGGGTGAATGATGCATTCACCATGTACAAACGTAAGGTTACTCTAAGGAAATCCCTGAGTAGATAATTTCATTCCAAGAAGATATGTTGATTAAGAAGCATGTAAGTCACTTCATCTAATTTCCCACCTTTACCTACATAAGGGTCGGAGGATTTTATCTTTCTCCTCGTAGGTTACCCAAATATGTGAGTGCTAATATCATCATTTTTCCCAAGTCCATACCAAGTGTAAGAATGCAAAGAGGAAAGGTGTGTCCTTTCATATATCTCTAGGAATCTACTCATGTAAGAGTATCACAGATGCAATGAACATCAAAACATCCTTCATTGATCTCAGTTTGTATTCCTACATATCTCAGTCTAAATTTGATATTAGGAAGAATCCAAAGAATTTCATCTTTTCAGGATTGCATCATGTTCCACAAATTGAGGATTATTGGGTTAACTACACAGATGAATTTGAGGTCAATAAATGGGATATTATGTAAATTAAAGTTGATTAGATGAAATAATTTAAGATTGAATGGTTTTTGTATGGAATAAAAGATAATGAGTCACACCTATTTGATCCTGAATATCAAGTGGTGTAGTATTGCCCTCTTCTTCCCACTTAATGGAACATATGAGAGTCAAGTGACATAAGAGAAAGAACCATGGTAGTAATTTAAAGGTCAAAGTATTTGTTGAAATGGAATATGGATTCTTTCATTGATTTTTCTAGTCTTTTGTATCTATCTAGGAAAGTGTATCAAAATTATTCTCTTAAGGAATCTGAAAAGATCATGATATTTTCTCATTTAGAGGAATCTTAAAAAAGGAAACTCTTATAAGGATATTACACTAAAGTTTCTCCCTCTAAGAGGCTTTATAATAGGAAAAATATAATTTAAAATCCCATTGAGCCACTTGAATTAGGAGAAATTGATCCATCACAGTCTCTTGTCCATCCTTGGAATGTAAGTTTGACCCCCTTGAGAGCCGAGTCATCTCATCTTGGATAGGTTGTGATTCCTTATCAAGAACCTAAAAATTATCCTATTCCTGACTTTGTTTTCATGTTGGTCAAAACCTTCCCATGTGTATAGAATTTTCTTCGAGGGAAATCAAGAATAGTGTAACAAGACACAACATATAAGTTTGTGGCCATCTCAAAATACATGAAGACTTAATGAAATAAAAAAGAAAAAAGAAATTCTTATTTCTTCACATAGGATTCTAGATCTTAGTATGTGGAAGTTGCATGAAAAAATTTGTAAAACCCATGGGAGAAATGACACAAGATGACTATGAGCTAACTAGGATTTCCTTAGGACAAGCTACACATGAGAGAGATGTGCACCTATTCAAAGAGTCTATAGCCCACTTTATTTTTTAGAAATGAAGAGAACAAATTTTTTTAGAGAAACTAAAAGAGCATTTGAGAACCAAAATTTCCTATGTAAAATACCTCCCACAACCCAATATGGTACAAATTCCTTTGAAACAAGCTATCTCTCCCATTAGTAGCTATGATCCTTTAGTGATCAAGAGAGCTCAAGGGTACACCATGCAAGGGAGAGCTAATGAAAATGGATGGAGAATATTCGAGAAAGTATAATGTATTATTACTTAAGGTTCTCTCTCTATTCAAATTTCCACTTTGAACTATTTCTAAGGTGAAAATGAAAAAGGAGGAGATTGAGAAAGAAAATGACTTGTTCGAGATCAAAATTACACTCTTCCCGAGTCATAGACAACCTAGGATTTTGAGGCAACATGGGAGTGTCTCCAACTTATGGGACTTACACTATGAGATAGAAATTTGGATAAGGTGGGTTCCTCTACCTAATCCTAATTCTAAAAATAATCTTATATTAGAAAGAAAATATAACTAACCATAATCTAAACATTCCAAGAGAACAAGGCTAGAAAGAGAGATACAAAACAGGAAATCCTAAGCTAAAAGGGGTGATAACACCAAGAAAAAATATGATGAAAACATGAAACCCAATCAAAATGGATCTTGAAAATGAGAGAGATATGCACAACACATCATAATAGTAAAAGACAGGCAAGATGTAGATAAAACAAAAATATAGGTAAGAAGAGAGCCCAAAACACAAGATTTTATTTCCTAAAAGTATGCATAGTCCATTACACCTAAAACCTAACACATCTGGAGAGGCCAAAGTAAAGGATTGTGACTCATAGCTTCTTGGGAGACCATTTTCACATGGTTCCTTTACAGTTTAGAGTGCTCATGTCTTAGAATAAGAACCATTTTAAAATATATAGAAGAATGGAGAGAGAGAATATGAAAAATAGAAAGAAAGAAATCAGATTTGATCTTTCCAACACCGAAAATAATTTTCTTTCTCTCGCAACATGGATTTTCAAAATTCAACCACCAATAATCATGCATTTAACTCTAAAAACATCATGGGCACCTATTGAACCTGTCCCTCAATGTTATTTTGCATCTAGGAGAAGGTAAGAGCCCGTAATTCATCAATTTGGTTAGTTGAGCCATCTAGATATACACATTAATGACCAAAAATTTTCCTATTAAACCCCATCAAAATATGATTTTGATGATTCCAAATTGAAGGGATCAAGGAGACCTTTCCAACGATATAAATGTTGTCCAATTTGGAGTTCGGATTGAAAGAAATGGCCATTTGAAAACTTGCATGTCAAGGATCACGGGAACGTGACAAGTGGAAACATTTTATTAGTTCGGGGATTACATTTTACTATGTGTGTATTACTTTGAATTTTTCACATATTAGTCTTTCACTAGTTCAGATTTTAGGCCTTGCTTCCTTTCCTTTATTTTTCTCCATGCAGGTATGTTCCATTATGAAATGCAAAGCGTTAAAACAATGTCATGTACCTTCGTAGTGTCATATTGTTAATTAACCATTACTCGATAACCAAAAACATGAGCCAATAGAAAATATCCATGCTCCTCGCAATGTTTTTCCTTTTAATATCTCTGTCTAACTACTACGAAGAATGAGCCAATAGAAAATCTCCATGCACCTTTGTAACATAGATTGTTATTTTATACTTGGTGAGAACTATGAAACATTAGCTATTTAGAAGGCTCCACACTCCTCAAAATGTTAGTGTGTCGGACATTTGATTTTATAGTATCATGTTAGAGTAGGAAATTTGAGCCGATAAGAAGGATCCAAGTGTTTCTCATGTTTGATTTGTCCTTCTTCATGCTTTCCTTTGATTGGCTACAACTTCGCATTGCAACTTCTATCTTTGGTGGACTTAAAAAGTTTGGATTCATAGAAATGTTGCCACATATCCCTATTGACCTAAATAAATTTTTCGCCCGCCATGGACCCAATTTTTTTATCTTAATTTATTCCATGGAATTTAGGTCTACAAAATGTGAATGGATTGGAGTTCCTTAGAATGGTGACATGTGTCCAATTGCCTTGACCATTGATCATGCGTCACTTGTCCATGTTGATGCTTCACATTTTATTTGACTACCAAATTAACATCACACATATTTTTAAACATTACCCTCTAATGATTCCACATGTTTTTGAATGCCAACAACTAGTGCTTTGAAGCAGTGAAATTTAACGGCCGTTTAAATGCCCCAGGCTTGTAAAAATGGCTAAGTCTATTTTAAATGGGTTATCCCAATTAACCTCAGGGGTAAATTTGGGATAACATTTTGGTGACTTACATGGGTAATTTTATTTCTAAATTTTACTAGTAGAATTGAAGCATCCATTGGGCATGGATTCAAGTTTAAAAACTTGGAAAACTGATCTCGAAATTTGAAAATTTGTCTCCTGAATCCATTATGAACTTACCACCGAATTGTAACTTCTGAAAATGATATGTGGAATTATAAATAAAACTTAGAAACTAATCCACCTATATGATTCCTCCATGAAAACTAATCTTGCTAGAATGAAATAAATTGATTTTATGGGCTCTAAATAAAACTTGGGAGTCACCCAACTTATATTATTTGTCCCTGAAATGAACTGTTAAACAAAAACAAAGAAAAAAATATCTACAAACATGAAAATCATACATGTTCCAAGTGAAAACATGCAGAGTTTGCAAAATTAGTTCGTTTACTAAAAGAACACCTATACTACCCTACTCTAACTAAAGAAATGAGAAGCTAAACAAATCCTGAAATAGGAAGGGAGAAATAAATTTCCTTTCTTACAAAATGCAGACATGTAATTAATTTGGAAATGGACATGGACTTGAGAAAGAGTGAAAAAATATCTTGAAGTTAGTTTTCCACCCTCTTCAAAGTATCAACACAAAACAAAAATAATGCCTTCTTTAGTTGTTCTACATTTAGATTTAGGAGGAATTTTCCCACACCTTTGGTGTAATGAATTTATTCCTCATGCTCGAAGTGATCATGACCGGTGGAAACTATTGTTTTGGATATAGAGTAGCCGAGATATATAATTGGTCACAAGCTTATACTTTTAGTTTTCCTATTTCTTTGAAGCACAACCCCATGAATAGGGGTATCCTACATACTTTCCTTTTCATGAATAAAGTTATTTGCAAGCTGATTTGATCCTTTTTCTACTTCCACAAACATATCATCCTCCTCCATGATGACTTCTTATTTTGTAATTGATTTATCATGGATCTCATCATCCCCAAGAATAAATATTGAGAGCCAAATGTCATAAAAAAACTAGATTCTTGTAAGGATGAAGAGGAATAAAATATATAATATTTCATCATTTAATAAAAACAATGAGATTTCTATGATCTCTTCTTCACTCAAAACCTTTGAATCTGATTTTTCCTCCTCCATGGCATGAAGCTCATCATTAATGGTTACAAAATATAGAGATATTATTAGTGGATCACTATGCAATCTTTCAAAAGTGCAGCAATCAGTAAGCATGCGGGATAGTGAGGATCACTACATTCGATTGAAACATCTTGCTCACTTGGAAGCTTCTCTTCCTTTCGATTCAGTCCTTTAGTGTTAACATCCTTGAGTTCCAAATTTTAACTCAAAATAGGAGGAATTTCTACAATGGGTTGGGCCACTTCTTCATCCATTATGCTCTCAGATTCAGTCCATTCTTCAATAAGTATATCATGATTTTCATAAATGGGACTCACCTCAACTGATTTTGAAGAACTTGGAGAAGGTTGACTGTTAGGTTCTTGGTGATGAACCTTTCTTTCTTCAAACTCATGGCTCCAATCCTTGAAGCTCTAAATTTGATCTTCTCTTTTTGGATCCTTTTCAACCTTCCCCTCTAGGCCTACATGTGCATCTTGTTGACTTGAAGAATGGAGCTCAACCCTTGTTATGATGAAAGATTCAATACATTATTTTGTAAGGAATAGATCATCAAGAAATCAATAATTTGGGCACTTATTCAATTTGTTAATCTCCATTACTTAATGGTTTACAACTGATTCTTGATGAATTTCAGGAACATATAGCTCCGATTTTATAAAATGGGGAAAGGATTTAGCCCTTGGCTGAATTTACAAAGGTTCAAATGGTGGAGGAGATACAATAATCTCTCATGGAAGATATGGGGATTTGGGTGGCACAATAGAAGATAAATGAATTTTATATGGAAGGAAATAATATGGAGATGGGAAACCCTTAATGAGAGTAGTCGAGAAAGTGGGGACATAGAAATCAATCTGAAATGTTTCAATTTGGGGAGAGTAAAAGGGAGGGCTGTTAGATGGTAGCATAAGATTTCCCCATTGATAGAGTTTCCTAACACTAAATTGGTAAGCCTCCATTTCTTCAATCCACTCTTCAATTATTAGCATAATCTCAATCATGAAGTCCAACTTATGCCAAGGATAAACTAGTTTGGTATAGGGCCATCCCATGGACAAGGGACCCTGAAACCAATCTTGACTGCCTTTAATGCACAAGTAGCTCTGATATGCACCATGATTTCCTCCATTCCTTGAATATGTATCTGTAAATTACTATCTTCCATGATATATCCACCATCACCTACATAACCTTATTCGTGATAAACATTTTGGTTAAGAAAATAACCATATGGAATTTAGACAATGTCCATAATAATAGAGGACGGAGCTTTCAAGTACTTGCAGTTATCACTTGGAAGGGGAAGAAGAGGAAGATCAGTTCAAATGTCACCTTCACCAGCAAATAGGAATATTTCCACTCCAACTTCTGGTAGGACTTTCTTGCGAGTCTACTATATTTTCAGACCTATTACAATGGAAGAACAATAGAATTTGGTTTTTGTCAATTTTACTGGCAGCAGTCTTCTTTCTCTTAATGCTAATAATCCCATACCAGCATCTAATCTCAAGAGCATCCCTTTATTCACTGGGGAGAATCATACTACTCCTTTTAATAACATTCAAGAAATCTCCAATGTCTGCACTATCCATTAGATTGTTGAACATGATGTGGCTATTACGTTGTTGGCTTCTTAATTCAAAGGAAAATATTTGAAATTGTTTAGGATTCTAATGTCTACATCAATTGCTAATTGGAATGCATTGTGCATAACCCTTTGTAGTCAATCTAGAGAGAAATAAGATAATATCTCTTTGATAGAACAAGTAACAACTATGAAGAGGGAACCAAACAAGTAGATGGCTAGCTTTAATTTCATATTTCAAAGGACATGGGATAGGATTCCCATTCTGTGAGACCAGCTATTAAAGGTGTATTTCTCTATTTCCTTAAAGCTTTGAATTACGATATATACGTAATTACACATTATATGGGAGGGATAACCTTACTAGGAGCTTATGCCATAGCCATTAGAGCTTAGAATTTCCTAATTCAAGCTGGTAAACTTGTACCTAGGCAACCTATGCCTATTTATCTAGAAATGGGGAATTTTAATCCTAGCAAAACACCTAAGTTAGCCCCTATTCATTCTCCTAGAAATTAGAGTTCCAATGAGGCTTCCACCTCTTCTTCTAGTACCTCAACTGAACTCTAAGAGGTTATGAATGATTTCATAAACTAAGGAATGAATTGGTAACCCTCAAGAGGTAGCAAACCCAAAATTTTAGACCTTATCAGCCTCAAGCCCAACCAAATAGGCCTCCATATTAGCCTAATAGACCTCCTACTCAAGATGCAAATAGAAATCAAGGACAACCCCTTGCTACTAGACCATTTCAACCATACAACCCTAATACACCTTCAACATCAACAACCTTGCTTCTAGTCCAAAACAACCTTTCATAAGAATATGAATTGTGTTTACCTTATGGATAACCCCATAACTAGGAAACATGTTTCAATGGTATGTTAAACCATGCCTTGATGGTACAAATTGTAGGTGTATCTTAATAACAAAACCAAGAAGAGAATCAACAAAAAAAAACTACTCAAGAGGCACCCTCAAGTGAGACCACACTTATGAAATGATAGGAAGAGGATTTTTGTGGTATAAATAAGTTTCCTTATCAAGGGTTAACAACCAACACAAGGTCTAATAAGAGAAATATAGAGGGAGTAAAATCATCAAATGTAGGTGCTTCTTAGCCTTCTATCACATGCAAATGAGTTGATAATTTCAATCCAGTCCCAAACTCAAAAAATCAACCTAGAGTGCCCATTGTAGTCGCTCATGTATAGGAAAAGGTAGTACTAAGTAGAGGGTAGAAGAATGATAGCCCACCTTCATTAAATATCATTGAACACATGAAGAAAAAAAGGTAAGCATATCTATGTGGGAATATTTGAAAATTCTGGGACAAAGGGATCTTTTGCAAGCAACCATAGCTAACTTTCCCATCTCAATGAGTCACCCAAGGACCGGAAGAAAGTCCTCATTAATACCATGTAGCCGAAGGAGGGTCAACCAAGTAGAAATATGAAGCCTCCACCATTTTATGTGTCCTTGATTATTGGGAATAATATTGTACACAACTACATGATTGATTTAGGAGAAAGTAGCTTAGTGATGCCTAAACAGATTACAAATCAGTTGGGCCTCAAGTATGAGCTTGTCTCAGAAGTATTGGTACAATTGGATGGGAGAATAATAGGAACATTTGGAATCAAAAGGGTTTAAACCTCACACTTTGTATGCATGTCCTAATGTCATAGTTCAAGTAGGATGTATCCATTATTAAATTTCCTATACTATTTTCCTTGTGCTTGTCAAGGATTTTAAAGCAAACAATTGGAGGCTACTTGTTAGTTGATTGGTCCCACGTGCTATTTAGAATGAGATATGGAGGCAAAACCATAATAAGGTCATAACCAATTGCAAACTTTCACATTGAGCCTCATGTGATAATTATGATCAATGAAAATTGCTCATCTTTTGATCAAGAAGAGTGTTCAAACATTCCAGAAATGGGTACTAAATTTGAGGGAATTTTGGAATTAACACTTGATGAATGGGAAAAAAATACATGGCTTTCATCCATACAAAGAAATGGAAGAAGATGACTTAGGAATTTATTTCTTGCACGAAGAAAATCAACCTCTCCCTAGCATCACCAAAATGGAATATAGAGACAAAAAAACTATGATAACTATTATTTGATGGCTCAAGGAGTAGAAAAGGTGTTGAAAGAGGATCAATGCTTGTGTCACCCCAAGGTATAAATTATTATTTATCTTTCCAGTTTCAATTTAGTTATTCAAATATTAAATCTAAGTATGAATCATTAATCCATGGGTTACATTGGGCAAGGAAAATAGGTATTAACAACCTATAAGTGTTTGGAGATAGTGAGCTGATTATGAATCAAGTTAGAGAGAGAAAAAAGCTACTAACGGTGATATCACGAGGAGCTAAAATAATAAGGTATGGCATCCGATCAAGGAGTTAGATTCCTTTTACATCAGTTCCATACCAAGGAAAAATAACGAGGCTATAGACGTACTTGTAGAAGTTGGTGAAAATTTTGATGTGGTTGATAGTATCAAAGGGATAAAACACAACCCCATATCAAGGTAGTTGTGAGGCCAACAGTTCCGAGAAAAAAAATGAGCTATCAGTGCTCGAGAATGATAAAAAAATCATCAATTTCCTATAAGAAGAAGTTGAATTCTCTGCTAAGAACCAAGATAAATTAGAGAAACAATATGGGGATTAGGTGGTCGAATTAAGAATGAACAAGCTACCAAACATTTGGTGACTCTAGAGTCAATATTCAATCCAAATGATCAATTCCAAAAGGAAAAGAAAAATATTCAGTCAAAGGGGAAGATTCAGAGCCCATTTCAGTTAGAGAGGGTAAAGTACTCCAAATTGAAAGGGTGAGTACGATTAAGAAAATCCCAATTTCATACAAATTTTCCAAGAATTCCCAAATGTCTTTTCTTGGAGCTACAAGGACTTGAGAGGATTTAATCCAAATTTAGCACAACACACTATTGAACTGGATCTAAAAGCTAAGCCTATTAGATAGAAACAAAGACCAGTTAACCCTCATATCGAGCCTCTCATGAAGAAAGAACTGAACAAGCTCATAGAGGCAAGTATCATATTCTAAATCAAACACTCTTCATGGGTAGAAAATCTAGTGTTGGTTAGGAAAATAAATGGGGAAATCAAGTTTTGTGTAGATTTCTAGGATTCAAATAGAGCTTCTCTCAAGGATCACTATTCACTTCCCTCCATGGACTAGATCGTGGGTAGTAGATGGATCGAAAGGTTCTCTCTCCTAGATGGATACTCAGGATACAATCAAATTATGGTGAAAGAGGAAGACCAATTCAAAATAGCCTTCACCATTAAATGGGGCACTTACGCCTATAGGAAGATGTCATTTAGATTATCAAATGTCGAGCTAATTTCTAGAGCGCTATGGAGATGGTGTTCAAGGGATGATAAAAACATTGTGCTTGTTAACCTTAATGACATCAAGATGTTTTATAAGAATGTAGCAAGCTACCTCCATCACCTCAAGCAAGTTTTCCAAAGATGTAAGAGATTCAAAGTGTCTCTAAATGTGAAGAAGTGTAAATTCCTAGCTCATGAAGGAAAGATCTTAGGAAAAATAGTGTCTAAATAGGGGCTAACAATTGATCTAGAAATAATTGAAGATATTTGAGCATTATAATTTTTGAGTCACAAGAAGGCTCTCCAAAGTTTCTTGTGGAAAATTGATTGTATTAGGAGGTTTGTCCTTAACTTTTCTAATCTTTTCAAATCATTAACATTGATATTGAAGAAGAACATGAATTTCAAATGGACTGCAGAAGGAAAGGAAAATTTTGAAGCTATAAATTTGGCCATTTCACAAGCTCCAACCTCCTTAAATCAAAATTTCTCAAAGGACTTCACCCTATATGCTTTTGGTGGCATGGAGGAAATATCTACAATTCTAGTACAACTAAATCAAGAAGGATTGGAGTATCCTATTGCATTCTTTATCCAAAGATTCAAGGATTATGAGGTGAGGTATTCATTCATTGAAAAACATGTCCTTGTTGTGATAAGAAGTTTAAAGAAATTCAGACATCTAGTGTCAAATAATAGAATTCATTTACTAGTTTCACATGTGGGTGTGAAATATTTTCTTTTAAACAAGGACCTTAATGAGAAAAGGGCTAGTTGGATAACCAAGGTCATGGAGTATGACATTGATATCAAGGTGACCAAACTAGTTAGGGGCAGACACTTGTGTGAGTAGATAGATTATAATCATCTTGCTAAGTTAAGGAATGAAGGAGTCATTTTGGTGATGCAAGATGATCAAGAGAAATTAATGAATGCATCACTCTATCCTTTCTTAACTTAGCATATATCATGCTTATTACAAATGGATCAAATCCCTCAAGGTTTGAGAAAGGACAAGAGAAGGTATTTTAGGCTACAAACTATACCATATGTTCTTGTAGATAATATTTTATTTAAAAGGGATGTGAATGGTGTCCTCCTAAGATGCATCAAAACAGATCAGATAGAGAGGGTATTACATGAGTTTCATGATGGAGAAATAGGTGGCCACTTTTCCCCAAAAGAAACAACTCTTAGAATCATGAAATATGGTTATTACTAGCCTAATATTTTCAATGATTTCCACTTGTGGATCAAGAAATGCAAGAAGTGTGCCTTCTTCATAGGAAAAGAGAGACTAACAGCCCTCCCATTACACCCCATCTCTGTAAATGAACCATTCATGCAATGGGGTTTGGAATTTATTGGGGTGATCAACCCAAATTCCATCCTAGGCCACAAATGGATCACTATAAACACATATTACTTCATGAAGTGGGTGGATGTAGTTAAAATTATGGAGGAAAATGAGACCAACATCCTAGATTTTTATGAGGCCATTGTGGAAATATTTAGCGTTCCTTCACTATAATATCAAATAATGCCTTAGACTTTCTTGGGACAAATATATATTAATAGACGGAAAAAAATGGAATCTATTTGAGCACTTATTTAAATTATTACCCTCAAGGTAATGGGGCAGGATGAGTCCACAAACAAAAATCTTTTAAAAGTCATAAATAGGACTCTAGATGAGCACTAGAGAAAATGGCACACCAAGTTGAAATCATTCTTGTGGGCTGATCGGATTACTCCTAAGAGGTTAACAAGAAACTCCCTTTATAGGTTGGTGTATGGCAGGGAAGCAAGTATGCCAATATCACTTAAGTTACCAACCTTGGAACTTATCAAACAACTAGAAATTTTAGTATTTGAGCCCATCGAAGCTAAATATGCAGAGATCATGGAGTTACAGGAGCTGAGGAACCAAGTGGTGTGAATCATAGAGAAGGATAAAGCTTTGATCAAGAGGTGCTTTGATAGGAAGGCCAAAAATAGAAATTTCCAAGAGGGAGACTTGGTCCTGAAATGGGATGCAGACAAATCCAAACCAAGAAGACACTCCAAGTTTGATGCAATATGGAGTGGACCTTACTTGATTTCAGGATGTAAGACTAATAACACTTTCTAATTATCTAAGTTGGATGGATAAGAATTGTAGATTTTAGTAAATGGAATCTATCTTAAGAATTATTACTAAAGTGAAGTATCTTCATTATAAATATTAGATTAGCTAATTTCCTCTAAGTTCTTGTAGCACATTACACTTTTGTAGTTTAGGGTTACTTTTTTAATAAGTGTGCGTGCACTCTCTGCATGTTCCATTTGGGATGTGTATGACTTTTCCATTTGTATATAGTTGTATATTTATTGCTTTTGCACTTTCTAGTTATAGGAAGGGTGTTATGATGTAACATCTATTCTCTAAACCAATGTTTTAGAAATGAAAGTCCCTAGCAATGTTTTGTAGGTTTTAAGGGATGAATTCTCAAGTGTTAGATTAGTTTCAATAATTAGGATGACTCCATGCCCAATGGATCCTCTAGGGTCACTAGTATTTCAGATCTAGCATACATATCACCCCACAAGTTGCCAATTGTTATCCATTTTTGCACCCCTACAAAATGAACAACTTAACGAGTCTTAGCAATAGCAATCGATGGATGCAACACTTGTGATTTAAATAATATCTTGGGAGTTGGTCTCACCACAAGTGAGGGTCCAAGCCAATTGGTATGAGTAGGAAAATATGTTACTAGGATGTTAATAGGGTCGATAGGCCATAGAGGGAAAATGGTGCAAAGGGCTGGTAACACTCAAAATAGTACTTTAACCGACAACATTTATAGATGTTGTCAACTAGTAGCAGAGAGTAATGCTTCTAGAAGTGGTCTTAATTACTACCAACTAGTAGAATTTTTAGTGCTACCGGTCAGTTGCACAAAGGCAATGATGAAGAGTAGTTGGGTGATGAAAAAGGTGCTAGTAACGTTTGTATGAATGTTACCTTCGACATTGTATTTTGCGCTACCATCCAGGTAGTAAAAAACAAAGTGTTCATGCCATGATTGAAGTAAGGTTTCGGTAGTAGAGAAATATGTTATCGGTCGGTTGCATTTATGTAACCAGTCAAAAGCAAGAGATAAGTTAAAGAAATGTGACAGAGACGATAGGAGAAAAATTCTCTCGGGTGACATTATAATGAATTATGTAGCCACTGAATGTAAAAGCAAACCGAGGATTAATGGAAGTAGTTCAAAGTTGTTCAACTAGAAGTTTAATGAGGTATGACACCCATGAATGCCCATGTAAGTAAAGTACCAAAGTTTTATGGCCTCACATACCTCTTTAATAAAATATGTCAGTTAGTGAGGCAATTTTGAGAATCTTCATCTATATATTGTAATGTTTTCCTCATTTAAGGGGAGACATCTTGAAATGTAAAGGAACTTTCTCAAAAATTGTTCCAACACTCTCGTGAGCTACGGGGCTCGAATTTATGCATTTTGTAAAAGGATTTTTACTTGTTGCTATCTCGTAATGGATTATACATATTTTTAAGTAAAGAAATTGGTGTTTTGTATTTTTATTTCCCTAGCTTGAGTTGTATTGCATTCTTTCCCTTCTATTTCACTTGCAGGTATATTGTGTATACCGTGTTCTTTTGTAGGGTTCAAAATTCATTGTGCTCCATGAAATTGGAGGTTTGAATGTGTTCTTTGGACTATGACACTTTTATCATCCCTCTTCTACCTCATTTCCCTCCACTTTCACTCACTAAGGATATATCTACCTCCTTATTCTTGGTGTTATCATCTCCCTTAGTTTAGGAATTTCATTTTATGCATCTCTCTCTCTTCCTTGGTCCATTGGAATACTAGGTTAGTGTTAGAATAGTGGCATTTCCCTTTCTAAGAGTAGTATTAGCATTATAATAGGAAAATGAATAAACCTTCTCTTGAGGTTTGTCTAAATCACAGAGTCCCACACCTTAAGCAATCCCATGTTAGTAAATTTCACTAATTTCCTAGATAACTCACTTACAAACATTTAGAGGGTGCTATAATTTTTCCTAACAATACACTCCCATAAGATTTTACTACCAATGACAATGATAATGTCAAAAGTGATAAAATTGAGGTATACAAAGTGACATAGATAAAAGGAAATAGAACTATGAATGGATTGGTTTCGGTGAAGAAATTATTTGATAAGTATTACTGATTCATCTATAGAAAAGATAAGTATAAAATTATACCATGTAGTGAATATCGTAACAAGTGAGTAGCCAAGGATGGTGAACATTGGAAGGTGTTGTTCATTTGAGGAAAGAAGAAAATTTTAAACACTATTGAAGAAGTATTCTAATGTGATCTATTCTTCCTATTAATACCTTAAGTATTTTCAACCATAATCCATGAAACACACTATTCCCTTAAATCTTGATGTGAAGGCCTTCTGAAACAGGAAAGATAACACAGTCCCAAAATTATGGGTACCATAAAAGAAGAGGTTGAAAAGCTACTCAATTCTCATATCATATTCCTTATTCATCATTTAACATAGATATATAATATTTTTCAATAAGAAAAAGAATGGTGAGATCCACATTTGTGTGTATTTCTAGAATTTGAAATAAAACGCATTGAAAGATAACCGCCCCTTACCAGTTATGGATCACTTTTTCAAGAAATAAATGGTTTAGAAATGATGCCCATGCTTGATAGATTCTCAATATAAAATTAAATAGAGGTATCCAAAGAATATTAGTTTAATACTTCCTTCACCACCCATTGGGGCACATTTGCATACCATCATATGCCCTTCGAGTTAATCAATACATGTGCTAATTTATAAAAGGATATGGATTTATAAAGGATCAAACATGTGGAGGAATTTCTTGGAGTTTCTAACATCTCACAAAATCTTGATAGGTGGATATTATTGGCATACCCTCTTTTGAGATGCCCATAAACGGGTAGGAAAATGTGATCCATGCCAATGGTTTATAGGAAAACCAAGGATTGTTACTTTTCCACTCGACATGTGATCATAAAGAAACCCTTCCAATGTGGAATATAGAATTCATTAGTGTATTAAATACACACTTTAGTATGGTTCATATGTATGGCCTCACCACCACATATTATTTCATAAAGTGGGTGGAAGCCATTCTAACCAAAATGTCTAACTCTAATACGGTGTGAAATTTATTAAAATAAAATATCATTATTAGGTTCGAAGTGTCAAAGTATATAGTATATGATAATGTTACTTTCTTCTCTTTTTGTGAGTTGATGGATTTTTCTTATAACCTTGGTATTTCACTATTACACTTTTCTAATTACTACCCACAAGGTATTAGAGGTGGAGTATAGTAACAATAAAATTGTTACTATTTTTCAAAAAATTGTATATATTAATCAAAGAAATTGGCATAAAAGATTATATGATGAATTTTGGGTTGATTAGATAATTCCCAAGAATGTCATCAATAATTCTCTTTTCCAATGGCTATACAAACTTAAATACCAAATCCCAATTTTATTTGAGTTTCTGCTTTATAACTAGTAAAGGAAATATAGAATGGATAATACATAGATACTCTTGACAAAAGGATATGATAGTTAGAGAAATTAAATGAATATAGATTTGTAGCATTTAATGTATTGAGAAAACACTAAGTTAAGGTAAAAAAATTATTTGATCAAAAGGAACAGGACTAAAAACTTTTAGATTGGATATATTTTCCTACTCTAGGACAATAAATATGAGCCTAAAGAAATCCATGAGAAGTTTGACTCTCTCTTGCTTATCCATTTTAAGATAAGGAACATCTAAAGAGAGAACACATTCTATCTCTCATATCTTAATGGATGCCATTGGATTTTCCTTGCATTGGGAAACATCTGAATCTCTATAAGCAATGAAGTAAGTTGATCCCAACCATGTACCATAGTTTACCTTTTAGTTGTGTGTTTCCTTTTCTACTTTGTGTGCTTCCTTTTTCTTTCATGTGTTTTTTTTTTTCTCTTGGTTTTTGTTCCTTACTTGTATTGGTTGGTGAAGTGTTGACTCTATTACCCAATGTATAAAGAAATGGTCTAATTGTCCATGTGGTTTTGAAGTCGTTCATTATCCATTACAGTATATATGCCCAATTTAGAGCCAAATGTTATCATGTTAAATGTATAGCATACAAAATTAAAATAATTTTGGTCATGCCAACTAGTCCCCCACTTGAAAACCTCCTCCCATTATCACTATAAACCCTTCCATTAGCCAACCTACCCATAATTTCATCCTCATTATGGTTGAGAGGAATGTTCCAACATGATTTTTAAGTTTGTTTCATGTGTAGGGAAGTATATCTAGGTGTTTTGAGGAATTTATTAAGATCAAGGTAGAACAATTGTCCCTAGAGGTATAAAAGGGCTATTTTAAGCCATTTTGCTACTAAGGAATATCCTTAGGAAGGTAATTGCAAGGGAAAACCCATCTAGAGGTTGTATAAAGGAGAATTGAATGTATAAAAGGAATTTCAAATGAATTATGTGGAGTAATACGATGTTGGGATGAATCAAGAAAAATAAGCTCATAACGGGTGCAAGTAATGCCATGCCTTAATAGAGAAAGTGGACTTATCATGAAGATTTTAGCAGTTCTAGGAGGATTTGGAATATAAAAAAATAGTAAATGGAAAGATTTTAGAATTATCAACATGGTATAAACATCATTTTTAGTCCAACACTTCAAAATCCTAAGTGATAATATAAGTCACCACAACTTCCCCTTTGATCCAAAAGAGTGACGATTCTTGAGAATCATATTGAAAAATAATTGTCTCTTGAAATTTGTTCAGTAATAATCACATAATGTTTTTGAAGTCAAAATAATATAAGGTTTGACATCTATACTCCATAGCATGCTACCGAGGTAGAAATAACACTTTTGGTGTTCTAAATTCAAGTTGACAGGATGACATTAACAAAAATAACAAGATTGAGCACACTTTTCAACCTCATCTATCCCTTTTACCTTGTATCTTGGTGCAAGGGGACAATAAATTTCTCTCCCCCTATGTATATTTTTCTTTCATCACTTAAAACATGTGAGTTGGGATGTTAGGGAATCACAACTTGAATTTGGGTTCTCTCCTAATGATGTGGACCCCCTTGGCACATTTTTAAAGGCTTACTATCCCTTTTCCATTTTCCCTTAGTGTAAGGTTAAAATAGGGACAAGAAAGTGTGATCCCCTTATGCATAGACATGTTTTGTCATTTAAGTGATAACTTATGTTCTTAGATAAGTTGTAAGTGTGTGCTTTGATCAAATATGACCCCTTTCCTCATGCATATTGGACCATTGGAACATTTTTGAAGGATGAGTTCCCCTTTCCCCTAGTCCCATGTTGTAAAGGTACAAGAGGAACAAAAAATTCTTCTCCCCCATGTTTATCTCTTTTTCATCACTTAAACACTTGTAAACATGAGTCCTAGGTAATTTTTAGACTTGTTATAACTCAAAATTGTCTCCTCTTCTCATGATGGATCCACCCATGGCACATTTTTTAGATATTTATATGCATATCCTTTATCCAAACATATAAGTAGATAAAAAGGACAAGAAAATTCTCCCCCCTCTCTTAGTCAATCACTGGTCACATGAAGGATCATGTTACAACTTTCAAGATATTGTTTTTAACCCCTCTAATCTCATCCTCATGCCACCACATACTGCCACATGTTAAGATCTAGTGAAAATAAAAAAATTATATTCTTGTCCTCTTTCTTCATTTACCCCTATTTTTAGGGTGAAAATCCACTTTAACTCCCGTCTAACCCTTGTTGAGCTTGATGAGTTAAAAGTGAGTTAGAACTTGGAAATATAATTAAAAATATTTAATACTAATTAGAATAATTTCATGTTTTTTAATACTATAATTTTTCCTACCAATTCCTTTTTTCATAGACATGTTTTTGAATTTTTCATGAAACCCCAAGCCTAAAAATAGATTTTTTCTCATAACTTCAAAACCATGCACCCAATCTTCGTAAAACTTCATCGAGTGCATTAGTTACAAAAATTTCTTTATATGGACTATAAGATCAACACCATCAATGATGTATATAATTTTTATAAATTAGAATAAATTTTAAGCCCCTGCACCTACTTTTTTAGATCTATGAATTCTTGGAGATAAGAAAACCTCTAAAAATTAGAACAAAGGATCCTAAGAAAAAACCTAAAATTTTGAGATTTATTTCATTCCATTCCAACACCTAGAGGTATAACTTATAAAAATATTGAATTGTGATACGTCCTATTATTCAAAAAATAATAAGTTTCATAAATAGAAAACCTTTAGTATCCCCGTCATGCCTTGAAAGATAAAACACTAAAATCATATAATTTTGGAAACTTACTAAAAATATCCATCCAGAATAGGGCCTACTAAAAATAGAAAAATTTAGGATTCAACTCAAATCACTCATATCAAATCATTCTCTACATGTTTCATTACTAACCATAATACAAAGGGTCAAATACTTAGTCCTAGAAGAAATTGCCACATTGATCACTAAGTATCCCAATCTAGAAGAAAATGACCTAACCCACATGTACCTCAAAGATTTACATGAAAGAATATTAGATGAACCATTTGAACTAGTGGAGGAGAAAATATTCTCAAGGAGAATATTCAAAGCAGGTGATCACCCTCTATATGTTAAAGCCACCGAGCTAGTTCTACCCTGTGCACAAAAATATGATCTTGATTTTAGAATAATCCAGAACATGAAAACTCAATCCTTGGTGTCCTCACACCTAAAATTATTTCTCAATGCCTACAAATTCCCACCTATAATAACATGGTTATCATCACCAAGGATTTTTATTTATTTTAATGGACCAAAAATCCTCATACTTGTAGGACCTAACAATTTGTTCATGTCTTAAATAGGAAGGAATCCCTATGAGATCGTTAATAATTTTTCTCTCAGTGAGATTCACGAAGCATAATATGATGTTATTATCCTACTAAGAATATTAATGGGAGAAGAAACAACAAAGGAACTCTAATATTGGATGGATCAGTTCATTATGGTGGTTATGAAAGGTGACAAAATGGTGAACTGGGGAAATCATAAGTAAGAACATTCACTAAAAACTATTGCATTTTGTGATGCCCGGTTAAAACAAATCACTTGAGACCCAAGAAACAACCTAGGGTTAGTTAGAAAATTATGGCTTTTTTTTTTAAGTGTCCACAATCAAGTTGTAAGACAACAGTTGACCCTAATAGGTTCCAAAACAAATCTAAATTACTAGAGCATATTTTTCTTTCATTAACAAATATCAAGTTCACATGGTCCAAATTTTAGGGTTAGAAGCTTCAGTTAGGTTCAAGGAGTAATTTACCCCATGCCCACTCTCTAACAGGCTCATAGTTTCAACTTTATTTTTCTCATACTTAACATATTCAAAATTTCCCTAAATCATTCCCATTAGATAAGAAATTTTCTCACCTTTTGGCAATATAAATAAGTCCTCCTAACTCCTTCAGAAACTCAAGATATGGGAAAGTAGACTTTAGGGGTCAAATTTTCCCCAAGGGGACATGTGTCAAACAGGGGTAAAAAGAAAATTTTGGGATGACGGGTCATGGGGCGGCATTTGGAATTTTTCCTTGCGCGGGAGAAATTTCCCATTTGCACCCATGCCTTCATGGGTCCTTCAAGGACACATGGCAGCCTTTGAGTCATAACCAGAAACAAATAAAGGAATGGTGGAGCGATGGAAGAATTTAGGGCATTTCACCTAAGAGGGAGAGAAATCAATTTGGCGTCCACGCACCCACGGGTCCACCAGGGACACGTGGCATTCCACACTTCACCATGGGAAGAAGGGAGAGGGAGAGGCGTGGAGTAGCAGAGATATTTGTCAAACTTCACCAAAGGGAGGAGCTAAGAGAAAAGTTAGGTGTGTGGGTTTGCACATCCATGGAAGGAATTCCCAGCGAAGGCGGGCGTGTGGGGCCGTGGGGAAATTGTTCAAAAATTCCCAAAGACAATTTAAAAAAAAAACAAAGGGTTATCCCCCCCGCCCACTGTCACCCCAAGGTGCCATGTGGCACCCTTTGGTTGGCTACGGGCTAGAGGGGAAAAAGATGAAAATTTTCCCGAACCAAAAATTTAAAAATTTTCCTAAGGACTTTTAATGGGAATTTTTTTTTTCGGGCGGCGGGCCTGCTAGGGAAAATTTTCTCAAATTTTCCCACCAAGTTAGAAAAACTTCAAAGTGTCATAAATTGAGCTAGAAAGCTTGGTTTTGGAAAATGAGGACTTTATGGAAATTTCTCGATGCCCTCTTTACACAAGAATCATAAATTTTACTTTTTAGTAAATTTTAAGGGGTAAATTTTGTAAAAAGGATCTGCAGGATTTTAAAAAGCCAACTAGTAATTTCCAACTTTCAAATTTGATTAAATTGGATCTCCTACTTCGCTCAACATGCCAAAAGATATGGAGGATTTCTCTAGGAGGGTTTAAAGTGTTTTAGGGAAGTTAATTTTCTCAATTTATTCCAATTTGAATTTTGTCCAACAATTGACAGAAAATGGCTGAGGAAGGGATTGAGTTCAATTTTGCAATGGTTATATTGTTTCCTTAAGTTTTATTTGTCAATATGAGTTCCTTAATGTCCTAGCATGATAAATTATATTGATTCCAGGTTTATTAATTAGTGAAGGTCCGAGTTGTGCATTTTAATCAACACATTTTTTATTTTAAAAATTCACAATGCCGGTGATCAAATTTTTGAAGGATCTATTTATCAATTTTATCATTTAAGCATAGTATTTAGTTTCTAAAATAATCCAATACATTCAATTGTTCCTAAATAAATCATTTCAAAGTTAAATTGTAAAGTCTGATTTCTAATTTAATATATTTCAAAAAGAGACAATGCAATATAATTCCTACTCACGTATTTCTTCTTTTTGCATTTTCTAAACAAAGATTCCAATCACAATTTGATAATCCCATTTCATCACAACAATGAAAATAAGAGAAAATATTTCAATTATTTATTAATTCCAATTATATACTTTACATACTTCAATGTTTGAAAGCAATAACAACATTCTATTTATTTCTTTCCAATGTACAGAGTAGAATGTAAATGTCTTTCACAATTCAAATATATATTTCCATAATCAATTACAACATCATTTCTTCACAAGTATACATTACAATTTCCATCCACATCAAGTGGGAAAGGATTACAAATGAATGTGTTTTCACAAGGGACTATCAAACTACATTTTTCCTTTGCTCCAGGACAGCAACATGCACATTTTATCTTTCTCCAAGTTGATCACAACAAAAGAGGGGGAAAGGAAACACTCTCCACCCAACCAAGACATCCAATGAAAGGAGAAGCCTTCCTTCATCATTGGACCCTGAGCCCCAACAAAGATACAATAAAATGTGTAATTAAACCATGGAAACAACTGGATTCCACAACACACAACATTATTTCAAACATGCACATTTTAATATAAAATAAAATTCAACACAAAACAACAGTTTACAACTACAATAGAGAACATTCAAATAAAAACTCAGCTTAATCATGCAATCCAAAGGAGAAAAGTCTATGGGGAAGTTACTTATGCCTCCCAATTAGGAATTGGGCATCCACCTAGTAAAAAACTACCAAGATAATTCATCCCACATATTTCCTTACGCCCCCAAAAATCCCTCCTTATGCCCCCCATGATTTCCCTATGGCCTCCACAAAGTAAGAATTGCAACCTATTTCTTTTCAATGGTGGATCCCAAACCCAAACTCCTCAAAAAATCATATGCCAATGGCATTCCCTTATGCTCCCCACATGGATTCCCCATAGCTGTCTCCTACACCTTCCCTAAGGCAGTCAACCCAACCAGCCAATAAAAAAATCAAAGCATGCACCATTCACACAACACAACAAGAAAATGACAACATAAAAAGGAGAGTTAAATTCCTACCTCTCCATGGTTACTTTTTTCTCCAAATAGCAAGATTCAAATGCCAAAACATAGTCCAAAACAAAAATCTCCCAAGCATGCAAATCTTTCTCCAAACTTCCTCCAAAACAAGAGCTCCAACACAAGAAAATGCACCCCAAGAAGTTACAAAATGATTCAACAACCCAAAAACAAGGTAAGAGTTTGAATTAAATAGAAGAGGGAAGAGAAGAGGATGATGTGGATCCATGTAGGATGCCACATCACACATCCTCAAATTCAAAAACAAAAGACAAAAATCCATTCTCCCAAGCACAATAAAGAGGTGGGTGAAAAATGACAAGTTACTTACACACTCCAAAAAGCCCCTAAGGACAAATTCGAATTTCCAAGGAGGTGGAGTCTTCCTTAATCCAAAATATGATTTACACAAGCTCTTACACAACTTGCACATCCCTTACAAATTAAATACAAACAACCAACAACTCTTATAATTACTTTCCCGTATACTAATTTAATTTATTTAAATTTTAACCATATGATTTCTCACATTAATCTATCACAATTTTAATTAATTAAAGAAAGGAACACATTACTAATAAAATACATACAACAATAATAAAAGAAACACATTAATAAAATACAAAAACCCATGGTCACATATAAAGGTGATTCCCCCATGGGAATCCCTAACAGAATACAACACACACACACAAGACATGTTGCCATGGTGACCTTGTTGAATTCACCTAGAATTCCATTGTGGTTGGTCTCCGATCCCCCGATGTTTTGTTGTGATATTTTTAACCTAAAAATACAAATACCTCCTTCAGCCTTGTGGCCATATCATAACATTCAATATGATACAAATAAAATCACAAAATCAACTATATAATGAATCACAACAACATCAAGTAACAACTACATCTTTTGCATTTTTAACCAACAACTATAACATCATCATAAAATATCCATTTTCTAGATCTACTCATAATATCGAAAAATCATATCCAAACAACATCCATGCAACATCCATGTCAACTAACATATCATCATCCACATATAAGGTGTCTCTAATAATCATCGTGTATCATATCCAAATCAAGATAAAAAATAATCCATGATCAAATGTCTAACAACATACTAAATCAAAACACAATAATGCCCATAACATAAACAACAGTATCAAAATAAGCATCAAAATGTGTCAAAGAGAAGTGGGCACTACATCACACTAGTATCAATTTTTTTCCATAATTTTCTAACTAACCCTAGGTTGTTTATTAGGTCTCAAGTGGGTTGTTTTAACCGGGCTTCACACTTGGTATCAAAGCAGTGGTTCAAAAGCTTGGACCATTGGGCACACTAGAAAACTTGGGACATGAAACTTAAATCTAGCACACTTTTATATCTAGAAAACAACTCAGTTAGAATTTGTATATTTTAGCAAACATGGAAGTTGTGTAAGACTTGGAAAAATGAACTAACTCTCACTTTGGTTTTGTACGGGAGGCTCAGACCGAGTGAGAGGAACCTTCACAAAGACTCAGTCTTACCACCACCACCACCACCGATCGGGGTATAGTAGCTATCCTACCCCAGATCTACAGATCCTTGGGATGTCAATGTCGCTCTCACGCAGAGGATTAGGAGGAGGACATGCAACTAGTCATGACAGAGCCCCTTCCATCGAGGGTTAGGTATCTCCTCAATTCAAAGTGAGGAAAATAGAGGAGAGAAATCCCACATGGAATCAGCCAAAGTAGAGTCACCACCGAGGGACAGGGTGATAGATTTGTAGAGCATAGAGAGAGGTCTTGGAGCCCTAGGATTAGGGATGAGTGTGCAGAGAGACCTAAAGGTGTCGGACTAAAAATACAAATCACATCGGGAGATCCCTGAAGTTTTGGCCCTCACATTACTTGGGTGACATAGGTGGATTTCAGGAAGAGGCCTGACTAGTGAGATTAAGAAGTTGCTTCAAGCTTTGTCCTTGTTCTAGCAACACGAAAGCTCATGTTGTGATCCATCTACTGAGGGATGAAGCAAGAGTATGGTAGAGGACAGAGGATCAGAAGCTCCATGTAGATTCTGAGTTAGTGACCTGGGAGATTTTTGAGGAGAGATTCAGGAGCAGGTATTTGTCATGGAGGTTCATACAATAGAGGATTGATGAGTTCTATGACCTCAAAAGGCTTCTCTTTCAAAGTAAAGTATACGAGAGTAGATTTTTGGATCTACTTTAGTATGTAGAGTATATGCAGGATGAGCAGGTGTGGATTCACAGGTTCATCTAGGGCCTGAATTTAGATATTGGAGGTGTAGTGTGGATCCACTACCCATAAACATTAGCTGAGGCTATCGAGAAGGCCTATATTATAGAGGAGACTTGGGGAAAGACCCACGGGTTAGATATCGAGTTCGAGACCCACATACGGAGAGATGCATGATGGTAGATCGAGGGGGTCAATACCCCTTCCTCGTGGTGGCTAGGGTACATCATAGTCATCCTTTAGGCCAGCAAAGTAGCAACAACAACAACAGTCTTGCCCACCTCATAGACCTCCATAGAGAGCTGATGCATAAAGAGGTCAGAGTATGGGGCCTCCTCCTAGGGGTCCCATCAGGACACAGGGTGGACCTAGAGCTTAGTCAGTGGGAGCTCACCAATAGAGACCTCAACGAAACTACATTCGGATCATCGGGGTCCACACCACATACTTCTAGGGCACCTACTGGAGGTGCTACTCATTGGGGAGGATTAAGAGGATGTTTTAGATGTGGAGTTACTAGACACTTTTGGAGAGATTGCCCACATAACCCTAATAACAAGGGTAAGACACAAATTTCTGAGCTAACTATTGGTGACATGGGATGCAGCCACAGGATTTATGTAGTGGTTGAGAACCGCCAGGTAGAGCATCAAAGCACAATCATTGAGACCAGAGGTATCATTGGTGGTATTCCTACCTCTATCTTATTTGATTCTGGTTCTTCTCGATTCTTTCATTGCACCATCTTTAGTAGAGTGATGCAGTAGGGTGGTGGCATTTAGGTAGGGTCTTAGTTGGGATGTCAAGATTACTTACGGAGCTAATATCTGTAGAATCCTTAGTTAAGAAGTGTGTAGTGGATTTGGGACCTTTCACCACTACCTCAGATCTCCATATCCTTCCTTTTGGCTCACATGGAGTCATTTTGGGTATGGATTGGTTATCTGCACATAGGGCTAGGATGGATTGTTAACACAAGACTATATCTTATGCAAATGATTTGGGAGTTGAGTCAATGATTTCGGGGTTAGGAGACCCATTTCTATTCACACCATCTTAGTTATGCATCTTAAGTGGTGTGTGCATGATGGGGTTTTTAGATGTATGCTGTTATAGTCAATGAAAGATCAGAGGATGGGTCTAGTGGACCATCACTAGATGATCATCCCATTTTGAGGATTTTTCTAATGTCTTTATAGGAGAGCTACGAGGTTACCACCCCCATGTTAGATTGATTTTCATATAGATCTAGTTCCTGGAGAATATCCTATCTCATGGGCACTTTATCGGATGACCACCCCAGAGCTCTGTGAGCTCAAGTTATAGCTTGAGGGCCTTTTGGAGAAAGGCCTTATCCATCCTAGTGTATCCCCTTTGGGGTGCATCGGTGATCTTTGTGAAGAAGAAGGATGGATGCTTGTGGTTGTGTATTGATTACCACTAGCTGAACAAGGTAATGATCAAGAATCATTATCCTCTTCCTCGTATTAATGACTTATTCGATCAAATGAAGGGAGCCACAATTTTCTCTAAGATTGATCTTAAGTCAGGCTACCATCAGTTCAGGATTTCGGAGGTGGACATTCACAAGACCATTTTTGCATGATATATGGGCACTATGAGTTCACCATGGTGCCTTTTGGTTTGAGTAATTCCCCCAGTGTTCATGAGTTTGATGAATGAGGTATTTAGGACCTTTTTAGATCGCTTCATGCTCATATTCCTTGATGACATTTTTATATACTCATGTATGTGTGAGGATCACGAGGGGCACCTTTGCCAAGTTCTTCAATGTCTTCGGGAGTAGTAGCTTTATGGGAACTTGGAGAAGTGTGCATTATTTCAGACAGAGGTGTAGTACTTGGGTCATATCATTTATGGGGAAGGTATCATCATTGATCCTTCCAAGATTAGAGCCATTATGGATTGGCCAGCACCCACTACATTGACCAAGGTGCACAACTTCATGGGATTAGCATGTTACTACCAGAGATTTATTTAGGACTTCTCTCGGATTGTGCACCCTATCACTTCCCTTCAGAGGAAAGGGAAGAAGTTTTTTTGGTCAGATAGATGATGAGTCAGGCCTTGGACACGAAGGAGTGTCTTACCACAACACCTATTCTTGTGGTGCCAGATCCACAGGGTGAGTTCTTTATTTGCATGGATGCTTCGTTGGTAGGCCTTAGAGAAATGTTGATGCAGGATGGCAGAGTAGTGGCTTTTGAGTCTTGTAAACTCAAGGATCATGAGCTTAATTATCCGACTCATGATCTTGAGCTTGTGGCAGTTATGCATGCTTTGGTTAGATGGAGAAATTTTCTTCTTGGTCAAAGATACACACTTAGGAAAAATCATTTGAGTCTTCACCACTTCTTCATGCAGCCCAATCTCAACGCTCATCAGCGGCATTAGATGGAGTTGCTTTGTGAGTATGACATGGAGATAGAGCATGTGAAGGGGAAGGAGAATGTGGTAGCAGATACTCTTAGTAGATAGAGACATGTGGCTATGGCCACCTCAGTGAGCATAGATTTGTAGAGTAGGATTCTTCAACAACTTCCTCTTGACAGCTTCTACATTTCAAAGAGTACAAGCTGAGATCGAGTCACAAAGACCCCTTGAGGGGAATTTTGATGGTTTTTCCTTAGGGAAGATGGTCTTCTTAGGCATAGAGGCTGGATATATGTTCCCAGAGATGGAGGCTTGAGGTAGGACATCTTGGTAGAGGTACATCATGCACCCTATTCAGCCCATCTCGGGGTGAAGAATATGCATGCCACCTTGAGACAGTTGTATCATTGGAGAGGACTTCATCAGAGACGTGGCCCGGTTTGTGTCACGATGTTTGGATTTTTAGAGAGTTAAGGTCGAGAATCAACATCCAATAGGACTTATTTATCCTCGTGATATATTGGAATAGAAGTGGGACACCATTTCCATGGATTTTATTATTGGGTTACCAATGTCGAGATGTCACCATGATGCCATTATGGTCACGGTTGATAAATTGAAAAAAGTGGGTCACTTTTCTTTAGTGAAGACCAATTATACAAAGCTAGAGCTATGACATGAGTATATTTGGATGAGATTGTCAGGTTACATGGGATTCTATGGAAGATCATTTGTGACTGCGATCCTTTGTACACTTCACATTTTTGGACTACCATGCAGTATGTCCTTGAGATAAGAATCAACTTCAAGCACAACATATCACCCTGAGACAGATGGACAAACTGAGCGGGTGAATTAGATTTTAGAGGACATGCTTAGGATGTATGTGATGGATCAATAGTCTAAGTGGGAGGAGTACCTGTACTTAGTGGAGTTTTCCTACAATAATAGTTTTAGAGTTCTATAGGCATGGCTCATTTTCAAGCTTTGTATGGTAGAGAGTGCAGGACACCTCTTAGTTGGGATAGGCTAGAGGACAAGGTATCTCTTGGACCAGCTCTTTTGTAGGACATGGAGTAGTAGGTGGTGTTGATCAGGTAGATATTGCAGGAGGCTCAAGATAGGAAGAAGAAGTATGTAGATTAACATAGGATTGACCGTAGTTTTGATGTAGGCATGAAGGTGTTCCTTCATATCAGGCCACACAAGAGCCCTATCCATTATGGAAAAGGTTCTAAGTTAGCTCTTAGATTCATTGGTACTTTTGAGATATTGGAGCGTATTGGCCCTTTGGCCTACCATCTAGCATTGCCACCTATCTTGTCTCGTGTACATGATGTGTTTCATGTTTCAGTTCTTAGGAGATATATTGCAGATCCTTCTCATGTGTTATATTGGACATCATTACAGGTGTAATATAAGGGGCAGGTGATGGTGGAACCCATTCACATCCTAGATGTAGGACCCTGGGCCGATATGACGATGGTGATGGTGAGGCAGAGAGGTTGATCAGGTTCGGGTATAGTGGGATAGATATGATGAGACTGCAGCTACATGGGAGGATGCTACCTTATTACAAGTTCAATTTCCACATTTGTTCTAGTGACTTCAGGAGGAAGTCGAGTCTAAGGGGAGGGGGATGTAGTGCCCACTTCCCTTTGACACCTTTTGATGCTTATTTTAATATTGTTGTTTAATTATGGGCATTATTATGTTTTGATTTAGTATGTTGTTAGACATTTGATCATGGATTATTTTGATATTGATTAAATATGATACATGATGATTATTAGAGACACATTATATGTGGATGATGATATGTTATTTACATGGATTTTTCATGGATGTTGTTCAGACATATGATTTTGGATATTATGAGTATATTTAGAAAATGGATATTTTATGATGATGTTATAGTTGTTGATTAAAAATGCAAAAGATGTAGTTGTTACTTCGATGTTGTTGTGATTCATTATATAGTTGATTTTGTGATTTTATTTGTATCATATTGGATGTTCTGATATGACCATGAGGTCAAAGGAGGTATTTGTATTTTTAGGTTAAAAATATCACAACAAAACATGGGGGATCGGAGACCAACCACAATGGAATTCTAGGTGAATTCAACAAGGTCACCATTGACAACATGTTTGTGTGTGTGTGTTTTATTGTTAGGGATTCCCATGGGGGATCACCTTTATATGTGACCATGGGTTTGTGTATTTTATTAATGTGTTTATTTTATTATTGTTGTATGTATTTTATTAGTAATGTGTTCCTTTCTTTAATTAATTAAAATTGTGATAGATTAATGTGAGAAATCATATGGTTAAAATTTAAATAAATTAAATTGGGATATGGGAAAGTAATTATAAGAGTTGTTGGCTATTTGTATTTAATTTGTAAGGGATGTGTAAGTTGTGTAAGAGCTTGTGTAAGTCAGATTTTGGAGTAAGAAATACTCCACCTCCTTGGAAATTGAATTTGTCCTTGGGGGCTATTTTTGGAGGCTTGTGGGACAAGTAAAACTTGTCCCATGCCTCTAAATTTAATTTACCAACCATACTTATGGTTGGAGAAGTGATTTTTGACTTTTATAATGAATTTTATTAATCATGTTGCTTGGTTTTGATTACACTCTCTTACATTTTATTTAATTTGATGTCCCTTAAGGTGTGGGCTTTTTGGAGTGTGCAAGTAATTTGTCATTTTTCACCCACCTCTTTATTGTGCTTGGGAGAATGGATTTTTGTCTTTTGTGTTTGAATTTGAGGATGTGTGATGTGGCATCCTACATGGATCCACATCATCCTCTTCTCTTCCCTCTTCTATTTAATTCAAACTCTTGCCTTGTTTTTGGGTTATTGAATCATTTTGCAACTTCTTGGGGTGCATTTTTTGTGTTGGAGCTCTTGTTTTGGAGGAAGTTTGAAGAAATATTTACATGCTTGGGAGATTGTTGTTTTGGATTGTGTTTTGGAATTTTAATCTTGTTGTTTGGAGACAAAAGTAACCATGGAGAGGTAGGAATTTAAATCTCCTTTTTATGCTGTCATTTTCTTGTTGTGTTGTGTGAATGGTGCATGCTTTTTTTTTTTTTTTTGGCTGGTTGGGTAGACTTCCTTAGGGAAGGTGTAGGAGAAGGCTATGGGGAATCCATGTGGGGGGGCATAGGGAATGCCATTGGCATTAGATTTTGTGGAGGGATTTTGGGTTTGGGATCCACCATGGAAAAGAAATAGGTTGGATTTCTTACTTTTTGGGGGGCATAAGGAGGGATTTATGGGAGGGCATAAGGAAATGTGTGGATGAATTATCTTGGCACTTTATTCTGGTGGATGCCTATTTCCCAATTGGGAGGCATAATTATCTTCCCCATAGACCTTTCTCCTTTGTCTTGCATGATCAATCTTGAGTTTTGATTTGAATGTTCTCTATTGTAGTTATAAACTATTGTTTTGTGTTGAACTTTGTTTTATATTGAAATGTGCATGTTTGAAAAAATGTTGTGTGTTGTGGAAGCAGTTGTTACCATGGTTGAATTACACCTTTTATTGTATTTTGGTTGGGGCTTGGGGGCCAATGATTAAGGAAGGCTTCTCCTTTCATTGGATGTCTTGTTTGGGTGGATAATGTTGCCTTTCCCCTTCTTTTGTTGTGATCAACTTGGAGAAAGAGAAAATGTGCATGTTGCTGTCCTAGAGCAAAGGAAAATGTAGTTTGACAGTCCTTTGTGAAAAAAATTTATTTGTAATCCTTTCCCACTTGATGTGGATGAAATTTTAATGTATACTTTGTGAAGAAATGATGTTGTAATTGATTATGGAAATATATATTCTAATTATGAAAGACATTTACATTTCTTTCTGTACATTGGAAAGAAATAAATAGAATGTTGTTATTGCTTTCAAACATTGAAAGATGTAAAGTTTATAATTGGAATTAATAAAGAATTGTAATATTTTCTCTTATTTGCATTGTTGTGATGAAATGGGAATATCAAATTGTGATTGGAATCTTTGTTTAGAAAATGGAAAAAGAAGAAATACGTGTGTAGGAATTATATTGCATTGTCTCTTTTTGAAATATATTAAATTGGAAATCAGACTTTACAATTTAACTTTGAAATGATTTGTTTGGGAACAACTGAATGTATTGGATTAGTTTAGAAACTAAATACCACACTTAAATGATAAAATTGATAAATAAATCCTTCAAAAATTTGATCACTGGCATTGTGAATTTTTAAACTGGAAAATGTGTTGATTAAATGTACAGTTCAGACCTGCACTAATTAATCAACTTGGAATTGATATAATTTAGCATCCTAAGACAATAAGAACTTAGATTGATAAAGAAAACTTAAGGAAATATTATAACCATTGCAAAATTGAACTCAATCCCTTCTCTCATTTTTTTTGTCAATTGTTGGACAAAATACAAATTGGAATAAATTGAGTAAATTAACTTCCTAAAACACTTTAAACCCTCCCTAGAGCAATCCTCCATGTCTTTTTGGCATGTTGAGTGAAGGAGGAGATCCAATTTAATCAAATTTGAAAGTTGGAAATTACTAGTTGGCTTTTTAAAAGCCTACATATCCTTTTTGCAAAATTTACCCCTTAAACTTTACTCAAAAAGTAAAATTTATGATTCCTATGCAAAGAGGGCATCGAGATATTTCCAAAAAGTCCTTGTTTGCCAAAAATGAGCTTTCTAGCTCAAGTTATGACACTTTGAAGTTTTTTTGCCTTGGCGGGAAAATTTGGGATAGTGGGCTCGTGGCCTGAAAAATAAATTCCCATTAAAAGTCCTTAGGAAAAATTTTAAATTTTTGGTTCGGGAAAATTTTCATCTTTTTCCCCGCTAGCCCACAACCAACCAAAGGGTTCCACGTGGCACCTTGGGGTGATAATGGGGCGGGGGTAGAACCCTTTTTTTTTTTAAAATTTTGTCTTTGGAAACTTTTGAAAATTTCCCCACCGCCCGCACTCGCGCCTTCGCTTAGGAAATTCCTTCCACGAGACGCGTAGACCCATGCACTTAAATTTTCCCTTAGCTCCTCCCTTTGGTGAAGTTTGACAAATCTCCCCACTACTCCATGCCTCTCCCTCATTCTTCTCCCAGTGGCAAAGTGTGGAGCACCATGTGTCCCTGGCGGATTCACCAGCGCATGGACGCCAAATTAATTTCTCTCCCTCTTGGGTGAAATGCCCAAAATTCTTCTGTCGCTCCGCCTTTCCTTTCGTTATTTCCAACGATGACTCAGAGGCTGCCACATGTCCTTGGAGGACCCATGGAGGCATGGGAAAAAATGGGAAATTTATCCCATGGGAAAATTCCAAACGCTGCCCGCGACTCACCATCCCAAAAATTGCTTTTTTACCCCTGTTTGACACGTGTCCCTTTGGGGAAAATTTGACCCCTAAAGTCCGTTTGCCCATATCTTGAGTTTCTGAAGGATTTAGGAGGACTTATTTATATCACCAGAAAGGTGAGGAAATTTCCTATCTAATGGGAATGATATAGGGAAATTTTGAATATGTTAAGTATTAGAAAAATTAAGTTAAAACTCGAGCTGTTAGAGAGTGGGTATGGGGGTAAATTACTCCTGAACCTAATCAAGCTTCTAACCCTAAAATTCGGACCATGTGAACTTGATATTTGTTAATGAAGGAAAAATATGTTTAGTAATTTAGATTTTTCCAAAACCTATTAGGATTAAAATATGACACTTCAAAAAAAAAATCCATAATTTTCTAACTAACCCTAGGTTATTTCTGGGTCCAAGTGGGTTTTTTTAGCTGGGCATCACACATTTTCTCATATCTAATAAGTTCACAATGAATTATTATCGGTATATGCCCTCTCTTTCAAAATACCTTTCGAGGTCAATCTAATGCTCTAATGTGCCACATAAGTCACCTAGAATTATCCATTTAGACATCAAGAGAGTAACTCTTACTAAGTGAATGGTTGTGGACACTTCAAAAAAAAAAATCCATAATTTTCTAACTAACCCATCTTGGGTCCAAGTACATGGGCATCACACATTTTCTCATATCTAATAAGTTCAATGAATTATTAGGTATATGCCCTCTTTTCAAAATATCGAGGTCAATCTAATGCTCCTAATGTGCCACATAAGTCACCTACCGATGAGAATTATCCATAACTTAGACATCAAGAGAGTAACTCTTACTATTTCAGGGTGAATGATGTATTCATCATGTACAACATGTGGTTATTCTAAGGAAATTTAGAGTGGATAATTTCATTCCAACCGAGATATGTTGATAAAGAAGTATGTAAGTCAATTCATCTAATTTCCCACCTTTACCTACATAAGGGTCAGAGGATTTGCTATTTCTCCTCATAGGTTACCCAAGTACATGACTGATAAGATCATCATGTTTGAATTATGTAGATATGTTCCCAAGCCCATACCAAGTGTAAGAATGAAAAGAGGAAAGGTGTGTCCTTTCCTATCTCCCTAGGAATCTACTCGTGCAAGAGTATCACGGATGTAATGAACATCAAAACATCCTTCATTGATCTCATTTTGTATTCCTACATATCTCGGTCTGAATTTGATATTAGGAAGAATCCAAATGATTTTTTGTTAGGAGGATTTCATCATGATCCACAAATTGAGGATTATTGGGTTAAGCGCATAGATTAATTTGAGGTCAAGAAATGGGATATTATGCAAATGACAGTGGATTAGATTAGATACTTTAAGATTGAATGGTTTGTGGATGGAATAAAATATAATGAGTCACACCTATTTGATCGTGAATATCAAGTGTGTAATATTCCCATCTTCCTCCCACTCAATGGAACATCGAGAGTCAGGTGATATAAAAGAAAGAACCATGGTAGTAATTCAAAGGTCAAAGGATTCATTAAAATGGAACATGGATTATTTCATTGATTTTTCTAGTGTTTTGTCTCTATCTGGGAAAGTGTATCAAACTTATTCTCTTAAGGAATCTGAAAAGGTCATGATATTTTCTAATTTAGAGGAATCTTCAAAAAGGAAAATTGTAGAAGGATAGTACATTAAAGTTTCTCCCTCTAAGAGGCTTCGTAGCGGACAAAGATAATTGAAAATCCCAATGATCCCCTTGAATTAGGAGACATTGATCCATCACAGTCTCCTATCCATCCTTAGAATGTAAATTTGATCCACTCGAGAGTTGAGTCATCTCATCTTGGGTAAGTTGTGATTCCTTATTAGGCATCTAAAAATTATAATATTCGACTTTTTTTTCATGTTGGTGAAACCTTCCCATAGGTATAGAAATTTCGTAGAGGCAAATCAAGAATGGTGTAACAAGACACAACATCTTTTTTTTTCATCTCAAAATACATGAAGACTAAATGAAATAAGAAAGAACAAACAAATTCTAGTTTCTTCACATAGGATTCAGATCTCAATATGTGGTAGTTGTATGAAATTGTTTTGTAAAATATGACGAGGAAAAAAATATGTCTCATTATATTACAAAAAAACACTCTTATTCTCTCTCTTAAAATCAAGCTTTCAAGTGAATTTAGATGTATTTTTAATACAAGATAGAATATTTAAGGTAGAATATAGTATTTATCTTATCATCTCTTTAGAAATCTATTTGCAGATCTAATTGTTGTTATTTCCTTATATTTCTTCTAAGTTGGAATGTAATAATGTGTATAAAATAGGTCATAAACAACTCTACTCCAAGTTCATAGATCAAAGCTACTGAAAGTCTTCACGAAGCTATGGAAATCCTATTTGTTCATACAATGCTTCTAGATTCTTTCTACGGAAAAATTACATACAGCTATGGAACTACCCAACGCAACTATAGAAATTCTCACTAGTGAAAGTTTTTTTATTTATTCCAAAATAATGTAAAGGAGCACTAAACTATTCAGCCCACTCTTTCCTTCCACCTCATTAACCAAGAATACAAATCCAAACATGAGGTAATTCAAATTCCAAGAAGAATTCAAATTCATGGACTTAGCACTCCATTTTTGTCCATGTTTAAAGGATGAGAAAATAGTGGAATAGTATTACAAATGTTGAATAAATACTTTCCCACTTTAAATTCCTAGATTAAAGGGATGAGTTGTAGAAATGTTCTCCATAATAAGTGAATGGTTGTGGTCAAGTTTTTAGGATTTATTGTTTTGGATAAATCCTCCCAAGAATAGGTAGTTATTTCTTGGTGTGTGGACTAAGTAAATTAGAATAAAGAGAAGATCATATTTTATTCCTGAAAAGAGGAGTTGGTTGGATGCATGAACTATAAATGTAACCTTCCACACTCTTGTATGTAATCTTTTACCAAGCAATGAAAATTTGTTCTTTTCTCTCTAATATTATGAAGTTTTGAATTAAGATATTTGAAGCATGGTTTAAATCCTCTTCCAAGAGATGAGTTGCCCACTCATTCCAATGAAGATGGATATGTGTATTTTTGTTTTTGTCTTGTAACAATTTATGTTCATTTTTACTTATTTTTCTATGATTATAATTGTGTTGTATTGTTTTTCTCCTTGTATTATAATCTTCATTTTCATTTAGTTTGTTGTGAACTTGTAGGTGTTTTATTTGATTTATATCTAATTCAGAAATTTTCTTTATGCAAGCATGCTTTCATTTATGCAATTTTTATTTTTATTTCTACAAGTTTGCTTTTTCCATTTCTATAAGTGTTCATTTTAATTTATGCAAGTTTTTATTGTGTTTGAAGGAGTTGTTTTCCAAATATATATTTCTCCTATTGCATACAACCATCGGACACCAACCTGGATTGAAATTATTAATGAAGAGAATTGACAACCCTCATCAAAACCCATGGGAGAAATAACATAAGATGACTATGAGTTGACAAGGATTTCCTTAGGACAAGCTACAAATGAGAGATATTTTCACCTATTCGAAGAGTCACGTATCCCACCTTATTTTTTAGTAATGAATAGAACAAATAGAATGTGGAGCAACCGAAAGAGCATTTGAGAACCCAAATCACCTATGTAAAATCCTTCTTATAACCCAATACGGTACAAATTCCTCTAAAAGAGGCTATCTCTCCCATCAATAGTTATGATCCTTGAGTGATCAAGAGAGCTCAAGGGTACACTATGTAAGGGAAAGCTAATGAAATATGGATGGAGAATATTATAAGAAAGTAAAATGTATGATTACTTAAGGTTCTCTCTCTATTCGTATTTCCACTTTCCACTATTTCTAAGGTGAAAATGAAAAATGAGGAGATTAAGAAATAAAAGGACCTATTGGATCTCAAAATTACACCCTTCCCCAAGTCATAGACAACCTAGGATTTTGAGGCAACATGGGACTGTCTCCAAGTTGTGGGACTTACACTATGAGATAGACCTCTAGAGAAGGTTAGTTCCTCTACCTAATCTTAATGCTAAAACTACTCCTACAGTAGAAATAAAATCTAACTAATCCTAATCTAAACATTCCAAGGGACCAAGGTTAGAAGGAGAGATACAAAAAGGAAATCCTAAGCTAAAAGGGGTGATAACACCAAGAAAAAGGGCGATGAAGACATGAAATAAAATAAAAATTAAGGTTGAAAATGAGATAGATATGCACAACACATCACAATAGTAAAAGAGAGGAAAGATGTAGATAAAACACAAGTATAGGGAAGAAGAGAGCCACAAACACCAGATTTTATTTCTTAAAAGTATGCACAATCCATTACAACTCAAATCGAATGAAAAAACACATCTGGAGAGGCCAAAATGAAGGTTTGCGACTCATAGATTTTTGCTAGACCATTTTTACATGGTTTATTTTTAGATTAGAATTTGCATGTCTTGAAATAAGCATCATTTTAGAATATATAAAAGAATGGAGAGAGAGGAGAGGAAAAGAGAGAGAAAGAGATCATATTTGATCTTTCCATCAATGAAAATCTTTTTCTTTCCCTGAAAGATGTATTTTCAAACTTAAACCACCATAAATCATGCATTAAACTCTAAAAAACATCATGGGCACCCTGTTGAACCCATCCCTCAATGTTCTTTTGCTTCTAGGAGAAGGTAAGAGCCCCATAATTCATAAATTGAGCCATCTAGATCTACACATTAATGAGAAAACCTTTTTACCACTAAACCCCATAAAAATATGATTTTGATGATTCCAAATTGAAAGAATCAAGGATACATTTCCAATGATATAAATTTTTTCTGATTTAGAGCTCTAGATCGAAAGATATGGCCATTTGAAAATTTACATGTCAAGGATGAGAGGAACATGACATGGTGATAATATTTGATTAGTTATGGGATTGCCTTTTCCTATTTGTTCATTTCTTGTTCATTTCCACAGATCGGTCTTTCATTTGGTTCATATTTCGTGCCTTTCTTCCTTTCCTTTGTTTTTCTACATGCAAGTTTGTTCCATTATGAAATGCAAGCCATTAAGAAAATGCCATGTACCTTCGTAGTGTTAGATCGTTCATCAACCTTGGACCGACAACCATGAAATGTGATCCAATAGAAAATATCCATGCTCCTCGTAATGTTATTCCTTTTGATATTTCCTCCGACTGTTGTGAAACATGAGCCAATAAAAAAGCTCCACGCACCTTCACAACTCAGATTGTCCTTATATACTAACTGAAAACCATGAAACATGAGCCAATTAGAAAGCTCCATACTCCTCGCAATGTTAGTGTGTCGACCTTTGATTTTTGAGTATTATGTTAGAGTGGGAAATTTGATCCAGTAAAAAGGATACATGTGTGTCTCATGTCATATTTTTCCTACTTCATGCTTTCCTTTGATTGGTCATAGCTTCGCATCAAAACTTCTATCTTTGATAGACTTAAAAAATTTGGATTTATAGAAATTTTGCCACATATCCCCTGTTGACCTTGTTGACTTTTTTTGCCCTCTTTGTGGACCCAAAATTTTATTTAGCTAGATTTTTTCCACAGACTTTAGGTCTATAAAATGTGAATAGCTTGGAGTTTGTCGAAATGGAAACATGTGTCCTAAAACCTTGACCATTGATCTTGTGCCACTTGGCCTGTTGATATTTGGTATTTTATTTCATAGCCGAATTAACATCACACATATTTTTAAACATCACCCACTAATGATCCCACATGTTTTTGAATTCCAACAACAAGTGCTTTGAAGTGGTGGAATTTGACGGTTGTTTATACATCTCATGCTTGTAAAAAAAATGGCTAAGCCCATTTTTAATGAGTTATCCAAATTAACCCAGACGTAAATTTAGGATAATATTTTGGTGACTTCAAGGGTAATTTTTGCTAAATTTGACTAGTGGCCTTGAAGCATCCATTGGACATGGGTTCAAGTTCAAAAACTCAGAAAATTGATTTGACAATTAAAATCTATCTCTTGCATCTGTTATGAACTTAGAAACCGAATTGTAACTTCCCGAAAATGATATGTGGAGTTATAAATAAAACTTAAAACTAATCCAACTATCTGATTCCTCCATGAAAAATGCTCTTCTTGGATTGAATTAAGTTGATCTTAGGGATGTAAATAAAACTTGGGAATTTCCCAACTTATTTGATTTATCCTTGAAATGAACTCGAATAGAGCGTGCAACAAAGACAAAGGAAAAAAATATCTACAAACATGAAAATCATAAATGTTCCAAGTGGAAGCATGCAGAGTGTGTACAAGCACTTTATTTATAGAAATAAAACCTCACTACCCTACTCTAACCAAAGAAATGAGAAGCTAAACAAATCCTAAAATAGGAAAGGAGAAATAACTTCCCTTTCTTACAAAAATGTGGACATGTAATTAATTTGGAAATGGACATGGCCTTGAGAAAGAGTGAAAAATATCTTGAAGTCATTCCCACCATATTAAAAGTATCAACCACAAAAAAAATAATGCCTCCTTTAGTTGTTTTGTATTTATATTTAGGAGGAATTTTTTTCCCACCTTTGGTGCATTGAATTTATTCCTCATGCTCTAAAGTGAGCATGACCAGTGGAAAATATGTTTTTAAATATAGACTATCTAGGTATCTGATTAGGCATGAGTTTATCCTTTTAGTTTACATACTTCTTTGAAGCACAACCCCATGAATAGGGGTATCCTACAAACTTTCCTTTCCATGAATAAAGTTTCTTGCAAGCTGATTTGATCCTTTTTCTGCTTCCACAAACAACTCTACCTCCTCCATGATGACTTATGATTTTGTAATTGATTCATCATGGATCTCCTCATCCTCAAACATAAATATTGAGAGATCAAACTCATCCACAAAATCATATTCTTGTAAGGATGAAGAGGAAGAAATATCTGAAAATTCATCATTTAAAGAAAGCAATGAGATTTCTATGATCTTTTCTTCACTCAAAACCTCTGAATCTGATTTTTCCTCCTCCATGGCATGAAGCTCCTCATGACTGGTTACAGCATCTGGAGATATTCTTGGTGGATCACTGCAATCTTTCAAAAGTGTAGCAAGTTATAAGCATGCAGGAAAATGAGGGTCACTACATTCAATTGAAACATCTCACTCACGTGGAAGCTTCATTTTTTTCTTTCAACCCTTTGGTGTCAACCTCCTTGAGTTAAAAATTTTCACTAAAAATAGGAGGAATTTATGAAATGGAATGGTCCACTTATTAATCCATTATGCTATCATATTTATCCCATTCTTCAACAAGTATATCATGATTTTTAAAAATAGGACTCACCTCAACTGATTTTGAAGAACTTAGAGAATTCTGAATGTTAGGTTCTTGGTGATGAAGCTTTCTTTCTTCAAACTCACGGATCCTTGAAGCTCTAAATTTGATATAATTTTTTTAGATTATTTTCAACCTACCCTCTAGGATTGTATGTGCATCTTGTTGTCTAGAAGAATGAATCTCAACCCTTGTTACCATGAAAGATTCAGAACTTTTTAGTGAGGAATAGATCCTAAGAAAATCAGTAATTTGGGCCCTTAACCAATTGGTTAATCTCCATTAATTTAAGGTTTAGAATTTATTCTTGATGAATTATAGGCACATGTAGCTCATAATTTATAAAGTGGGGGAAGGATTTAACCCTTGGTTAAATTTGTAAAGGTTCAAATGGTGGAGGAGATAAAATACTTTCTCATGGAAGATATGGGGATTTTGGAGACACAATGAGAAGAGAAATGAATGTGATATGGAAGGAAATAAGATGGAGAAGGGAAACCCTTAATGGTAGTATTCAAAAAGATGGGGACATAGAAATCAGTCTGAAATGTTTCAAGTTAGGTAGAGTAAAAGGGATGGTGTTAGATGGTAGCATATGATTTCCCCATTGACATTTGATAGACATATTAAGAAGAAGGCCAACAACAACTAGAATTTCAAACCCACCTCCATTTCTTCAACCCACTATTCAATTATGGGCATCATCTCAACCATGAAGTCCAACTTCTGTTGAGGGATAAACCAATTTGGTATAGGGACATCCCATGGATAAGGGACCCTAAAACCAATCTTGACTACCTTTAATGCACAAGTAGCTCTGATCTGCACCATGCTTGCCTCCATTCCTTGAATTTGTCTCTGTAAATCAGTATCTTCCATGATATTTCCACCATCACCTACATAACCTTGTTCTTGATAAACATTTTGGTTAGGAAAATAACCATATGGGTCATTGGGGTGGGTTATATGTATATTCTTCATGATAGGGCTCATAAAACTTATTTGGAAGAGGATTTTGGAAACATGGAGGCCGAGTCGAATGATACCAATATTAGAATTGAGGATTCCAATGAGCAAATGAAGTCATGACTATATAACTTCATGAATGAAAGGGAAATGGAAGAATGTAAGGGAAATATGAATGGAAAGAAAGATGGAAATGGAAGAGGAAATATATGGAAGAAAATGGAAAGGCCCATAACTAAGGTAATGGGTTTGTTGTAACAATGAAGTCACTAGTTGTGAAAACACCTCCAAAATCTAAATACTATTAAGAACACATCAATCCTACTAGGATGATGTTATAAATCTCTTTAAAATTTGTCCCATCATACATGCCAAAACTGTTGGAGCTCAAAATTTCACCCTACCCCGAGTCATAGACAACCCAAAATTTTGAGGCAAATTTTGATTGTATCTAGTTATTGGACTGTACTATGAGATAGAACTGTAGAGAAGGTTGGTTCTTATATAATACTAATGCTAAAACTACTCCTATAGCAAAAAGAATATATAACTAATCCTAATATAAACATTCCAATGGACGAGGTTAGAACGAGAGATGTAGAAAAGGGAAATCCTAAGCTAAAAGGGGTGATGGAAAAAGGAAAAAGGGAAATGAACACATGAAACACAATCAAAATGGAGCATGCAAATGAAAGAGATATGTACCCCACATTAAAAAAGTGAAAGAGAGGCAAGATGAAGATAAACCACAACTATAGGGAAGAAGAGAGCCATAAACACTAGATTTTATTTCCAAAATGTATGCACAGTCCATTACAACTCAAAAAAAAGGCAAGAACATCATATTTGATATTTTCATTAATGAAAATATCTATCTTTCCCTACAACATGGATTTTAGAAATTAAACCACCATAAATCATACATTAAACTCTAAAAACATCATGGGAAACATGTTGAACTCATCCCCCAATGTCCTTTTTCTTCTAGGAGAAGGTAAGAGCCCCATACTTCATCAATTTAGGTGGTTGAGTTATCTGTAACTACACATTAATGCCCAAAATTTTTTTCCTATTAAACTCCATCAAAATATAATTTTGATGATGCCAAATTGAAGGGATTGAGGAGAAATTTCCAATGATATAAATTTTGTCCAATTTGGAGCTCTGGATCGAAAGATATGGCCATTTGAAAATTTTCATGTTGGGAAGCACAAGAATGTGACAAGTGGAAGCATTTGATTAGCTCGGGGATTTCCTTTTCCTATGTGTTCATTACTTTTTCTTTTCCATGTGTCGGTATTTTACTAGATTTGATTTTGGGTCTTGCTTCCTTTTCTGTGATTTTTTGCATACAAGTCTATGCCATTATGAAATGAGCCATTAAGACAATGCCACGTACCTTCATATTATCAAGTTGTTCATTAACCTTGAATTTAAACCACAAAACATGAGCCAATGGAAAATATCCATGCTCCTCGCAATGTCACTATTTTTTATAGCAGACCTCATGCGATCACTAAAGCATGATCCAATAAAAATCTCCATGCAACTTTCGCAACTCAGACAGCTTCTTTTATATTGACTAAAAACTATGAAATGTGAGCCAATGATAAGGCTCCATCATCCTCACAATGTTGTTGTGTCGGGACTTTGATTTTATAACATTATGTCAAAGTGCAAAATTCAAGCTAGTAAGAAGGATCCATGTGTATCTAATGTCAAAGTTTTCCTACTTCGTGCTTTCCTTTGATTCGCTAAAGCTTCATGTCATAACTTCTATATTGGGATGACTTAAATTTTTGTCTTAATATAAATGTTGCCACGTATCCCTATTGACTTCATTGACACTGTCTTCCCCGCTACGAACCTTAAATGATCTTAAGCTTGATTTATTCTACTGTGGAATTGAGGTCCATGAAGTGTAAATGGCTTGGATTTCACTAGAATGATGACATGTGTCCTAACGCCTTGTTCATTAATCTTGTGACATATGGCCCCCATGATGCTTGACATTGAATTTTATGGCCAAATGAACTTAATGCGACTTTTTAAACATAAGCGGCTAATGAACCTATGGGTTTGTTAATGCCAATGGCTAGTGCTATAAGACAATGAAATTTGATGACCATTTAAATGTCTCGGGCTTGTAAAAATGGATAATTCCATTTTTAATGAGTTATCCAAATTAACTTGAGGGAGGGGAATTTTGGGATAGCAAGACCATTGGTATAGTGTGTTCCCATTTGAGTCCGAGATGAGCTATCTTGATTCTCTTTGCATAGTGAAAAATAATATTCAATTCTATTTTGGATACTTTATCTCATTTTGTATCATATAGTGAGATCTAGATATGATATGATAAATGATGTTATCTCAGAACTTGAGTCTTGTGGAGAAAATACCTATTACATAGTGGAAGATTTCAATAACAATGTGTAATATCTTGAATCACCTCAATTCGAGTGTACAATCATCCTTTGAAGATATCCTCAAGTATTTGCATGATTTCGTATAGAAAGAGGCAGGGGATCCTTTCTCTTTCAATTAAGATACTAAATCCCTCACTAAAATTAGAGGCCCAATCTGTAATAAGGAAAAATACCATAAAGTTTGGTTCAATCAATGTAATACCCTTGGAGGTATTCCTAAGATGTACATCTATTAATTAGAGAATACTTGTTAGAGATCACAAAAGAAGTCCATGCGGAGAGAAGGCTAGGATCAAGGGCACGAGAGGGATAAGAAGGACCCACGTGCATAAGGAAAGTTCAACTTTTGGGACTCATCCGATTTTGAGCATGAAGACTTATTTTTAGAAGATGGTGTGTAGAACACACCAACGATGTAGAGATGTGCACACCATGCATTTTCTATCTTTGGAGGATCAGATCGAAGCATTTTGCATGGAGACAAGATAAGAATAGGATTTTCACTTTAGTTAACTGTAAGAGGTCTATAGATAACACACTTGCATGTGTGGCTATTTAAATGGTGCGTGGCTATTAATAACATGTGGCCTATTTTTGGAATAGATAAGAGGTGAATGGAATGTCCCCACCCTATATATATGGTATGAATTACATAGTAAAATATATACACAAGAGAGATGGATGTATGAAGATATAGAAGTATGTGCATATGATTGGATTACTATATCAGATCCATGTGCGCATTGGTATAGATTGACATTACTATAAGAAGCTTCTATGTTTATTAATAGATGGAAGATATTAGTTGAATCTAAGTATTAGTCTTGTGTGTAATTGAGTGGTGCATGTTATTGATTTAACCATGATTACTATTTAAGCTTCTTCTTTCATATATCTAAATGTAGCATGCATTTTAGAATGGTGGATTAGTTATGGATATATATGTTTATTCCTTCATCACACTTACATCCTACTAGATAAACCCTAAAGAGGGACCTGGTACCTTTGCATGATTTATGTGTGAGCACTCAATCTAGGTTGAGTGATGTGCCAAAGCACGTGTAGGGTGTTATCGGTAAATTCTAGGTTGCATCATTGGTTCCATTTCCGGGACCTATTTTTAAGTTATTTTAGGATGGTTTGCAATGAAGACGTATCGAGTTAACTCTATGAAGTATTAAGGAGTGGATACACTCTAGAGGAAGAATATGCATGGTGGTTCAACAATGGCTTTGAGTTTAATGCACACACTTGGGTAGAACAAAATATGTATGAAAACCTATATGAAAGATTTTTCACTATCTTTCTAGTGGAACTATATGAGTGGCTAATTGCTTATGCATCTTATCGGAATTGGAGGTATCATGCACTTCTCTAGACACAGGAAGAATTTCAGACCCTTTATGATGCTGATTTGATCTAAAATCATGTTGTGGATACATGGTTTCAAGGTATTCTTAACAGTTATGTTCTATAATATTCAATTTCGACATATTCTTTCCCAGAGGTAGCTGAATTCCAATTTTTGTGGTATCCAAGAGGAGTATATCTGTAAGGTATTCCACTAGCAATCAAGATCTTGATGGTAACTTTGAACTTGGAGAGTAAACCAATGGCTAACTAAAATTCACCACGCGCGAGGGTAGGAATAGGTTTGGTGAAAGATGGCAGACCTAGTGGCAGAAAGGTAGAGAGGAGAGGTGGCTTAAGTATAATGAGGCACACAAGAGGGAGATAGAGAAGCAATGTTCCATTACAAAAGTATGGTGTTGAGGAGAGAGATGGTTTATGAAGGATTTACAGCTCACATAGAAGACGTGGAGCCAGAGCATCGAGAACTCCCTCATCTTGGAAAACATGATAGAGATCCCCCTTAGCCTCACACAGAAGTGTGCAAGAAAAGACTACCTAGGCCATGGGCATGCATCTTAATCTACCTAGTGACCTAGCCCTTACATTTGGTTTTCTAATATCTTGTATGATAAGTAACCAGTAAGCTAACTTAGGAAGTAGGAGAGCGAGGAGTAAGTCGGGGAGCAAGTACATCAATATTAGGACAAATGACTTCAACAAAATTTGGAAGAACATTCTTAGGCACATCATCCACATAGAACATGAGCATGTAGAATGTTGGATTCACCTCTAGAAGTGGGACTACCTCACAGACTATAGGGGTTTAGTATAGTACTACTATTGGAGCATAGGGGATTACATCTATAGGTCCTATTCTAGCTACAGTTAGAGGATCATGAGGTATAGGTGGTTCTAGTTCGAGTGGATCTGGTGGTTCTAGAGGTAGAGGAAACACAAGAGGTTCTAGATCAAGTGGTCAAGGTCTGCAACAACCACAAAATATCTATATGGAGATGTCTCTTCATCTCTAGAGTATAGAGGCATAGAGGATGTTGTCAAACATGTGCATATGTGTGAAATCTTATGGCATGCTAAAGGGATCATAAATTTTGGGCATAAGAAATGTCAATTTTCTAATACATTATAAGGACATGCACATAGCTGGTATAGGAAGTTTGACCCTGATCAAACTTGCGTGGATTATGCAACATTGAAGGATAATTTCTTGAAAGAGTTCCATATCCTTGAGTTTGAGTAGAAGAGTATTAGTGCACTCAAGGATATCAAGCAAGGCACTACTGAGAGTGTACGTGAGTATGATGCCCATTTTAAGACACTTCTATCTAAGATATCTTATGATATTCACGCAAGCCAACATGCACAATGGTTTTTTGGTGGATTGATTACACCATTCAGAAAAGCATTGTCACATAAGATATACACTAATCTCATGTGAAGCTTTGAAAACATATTTGCATCTTTGAGGTATTTGGGAGCATTAAAACTAGTGTTAGTCCATTCTTAGAGGCATGATTGTAGCTATTCCAAAGCAGTTAGAGAAGCTATCGAAACTCAGCCCATGAAATGTGCTCAAGAGTTTGGTGTCCAAATTGTGAAGTGGAAGGTCACACCAAGGATAGTTGTCCTCACAAATATGTGTGCTCATTATTATTAGATTATGAGATTTCATTTGAATCATGATGCTAGTCACTTGTCCTTTGTTACAACACATGATAAGGAATAATGTATCTGCTTTTGCAAGATTTCTGAGTCCATGACCCATGATACTAAGGATTTTGGTTGATTGGTCAGATCTAGGATGTTATAGACATTGGGGTATGATATAAAAGTGTAATGGATAATTCTAAGGGTAAGAATGAGCACTAGGATTGGGATCATAATCAAATGTGCTATGATAGGAATGAGGGGTGTTTTGAAGGAGGTCATGGAAGGGGACATGGACATCTTGGTGGATATGGAGGATGAGGCCATGGTGGAGGAAGAGGTGAGTTCCCCCATGGAACATGTTATGTTATACGTGTGGAAAGAGAACCATAGAATATTACATGTTCTTTGTGAAGAAAGAACCATAGCTATGAAGAGTTCCCAGGACTTATATGGCATCGAGTAAGCAACATAAGAAAAGAAAATAAAGGCATTGGGATGGTTAGAATCCAACGTGTGGTAGAAGATCAATGGATTCCCAAGATAAAAGGAACTGAGGCATTAACTGTGAAGATTACTACACGAGCTAAAGCAGTGCGCACAAGAGAGGCATTGCACCAGACACCTAAGATCACCAAGGAGGAAGTTTTGTATGCAAGGTACCCAGATCCTGCTCATCAGAAGGAATTTTACTAGGATACCATGGAAGTGCTAAGGAATCTTTAGGGTGAGATACAATACCTCAAGGAGCAAAAAAATCATCAAAGATAGTTCAAGTGATATCGATGATCTATGAGAAGTGTGTAAAATGTTGCGCCAGGAGAACATCATTCCAATATTAGGAAGTTGGTTAAAAGGAAACACTCTATATGCAAGTATTGAGACCTGGAAGGTAGATCTGCATGCAAATCTTCCCCTTGATAGCATTGACTATGACAAGGAAATTAATCGAATGTTGTTGTGGATGGATGGTGTGTTGAGCAACATATTGATTGATACAGTGTGGAGGTAAATGTTCTTACATTAGATGCATGGGTACAAATGGGGAGGCCTCCATTGCAGCCATCATCTAATGTGTTTTTTATAGCAAACAAGACTAAGGCTACTCCCATAGGAGTTTTGAAGGATCATCTATAACTATATAAAGGGCCAAGTTCATTGGGGATTTTGAGGTATTTGCACTTGTAGAAAAAGACAATTTTCTAGCCTTGTTTGGACACCCTTTGTGTTATGCAAATAATGCTAACTTGTGATTCAATAAGGGATATATCAGCTTTGAGAACAAGGAGGAAAGGGTTGTGATACCTTTGACAGATGGGAAGTCTACATTGTATGTTGAGCCTCTAAGTGAGGAGGACTTAAACAAAATTTATGTACGCGTTATTCGGGACCCGAGAGGTTGATGAACCATCAAAAGAATACATTCTACGGTGGGAGTATTCTCATTCTATTAGTGATACTATGAGTATTTCTTGTGATAATTAGGCTCATGGTACATATGAACTAGTAGGTGCGAGGTAAAAATCAAGGTTGCACCTAAGAATGGACTTCATTTGGTTTGATGGATAGGTAGCACAATACCTTGGTATACAGGGGTAGAAGATATTCCTGTATTTTTGAAAGCCATGGAAACATAGTGGACAAATCAAATTAAGAGAAGAGATATGTTAGTATATACCTTATGTGGGACAACAACGTGCTGGTGGGTAGTCCACAAAGATAATCTTATAAAATGGGAAGAGATTGGAGTCACCTTATTTATTAGGTTTGTAAGGAAAAATGCACCTATGTAGATATGCACTTAACATGGTGATCAACCTGTTCAGTATCACATTCAACAATGTGAGATACTTTGGATAGTAGGACAAGAAGCATTACCACCTTCACTCTAGGTGCATAGATTGTACTCTACGCTATAAGGATGCACACATGCCTAGTATGTATACACAAAAATACATTGAGATACTATAAATTGGAAAAATTTGACTGTAGGAATGATCCAGACCTTTGACTACTTTTCTTCCCAACCTCAATAGAAGAGGCATTAAAATTTGTGAGAGCTTAAATATGGGAGATAGTGTACAAAATCCAAAGATAATATTAGGAAATATTTGGTGAGGATAGATTCAGAGCATGTTTTGAAAAGGAAGAAGAAATGGACTCTATACTACTTGAATGTGCTTGCCTTGAGAAAGAGAAAGGAAAGATGGTTTACATCGTGGATGATGAGGAAGTTGAGAACCTAGATATTGAGCATTCACAAGGGGTGTGTGAGGTCTTGGACAGTGAAGACAAGGATATGTGTGCCTATGACAAACCCATAAAAGAAAAGAAGGTGAATATAGGTTTGGAGGCTGAGCCTAATGAGAGGCCATAATTGAGACTCTTGGTAGACTCGGAGGTAGCAAAGATCATTGAGTTACTCGGGGATTATCGGGACTTATTCCCTTGAGGGTATCATGAACTTAAAGTCGTGCATAAATCACTTGGGAAATGAAAGATAAAACTTAAGGAAGGTGTGTGGCTAGTGTGAAAGAGACCTTATAGAATGAATCCTAATTTGCGTGAAAAGGTAAAAGAAGAAATTGATAAAATGTTGAAATCTAGAATTATCAAGCCCCTTGATGAGTCAGAATGGGTTAGCCTAATGGTGATCAGTATCAAGAAGGAAGGATGGATGAATTAGAATATGTGTGGACTATAAGGATCTGAATGCTACATGTGTCACATATCCATTCCCTATGCCATTCATTGAGGAAATACTTGGAAGGAGTGATAGGGCGTGAAATATATTCTTTCACAGATGGGTTTTTTGGGTATCATTAGGTTAGGATTTCTCAGGAGGATCAAGAAAAGACAAAATTTACTATTGAATGGGGCATTTTTGCCTATATTGTGATGCCTTTTGGATTGAAAAATGCACCTGTTGTATTCTCATGCATAGTTTTTCAAGCATTCAAAGATTTTATTCACAAATTTTATAGGATTACCTAGACGATTGGATAGTATATGGGCTTGTGAAAGATCATTGTGACAATCTATGATTAATGTTTGAACGGTGCAGATAATTGAGTATCTATTTGAACATCAAGAAGTGCATATTTGTTACACCATTTGGAATCTTTGTTAGGACATATAATCTCAAGGAAGGTTTGCTTGGTTGATCCAACTAAGGTTGTAGTCATTCTAGGCACGGAAGCGCCTACCAATAAAAATGAGGTTCTTGGATTTTTAGGTCATATAGGTTATTATAGAAAATTCATCAAAGGTTATGCCAAAATCGTTGCACCCTTGGAAGAGTTACTGAAGGGGAAAGGTACATTTTATTGGGGAGAACCATAGCAGTGCACGTTTGAGATATTAAAAGAGAAACTTACTACTGCACCCATTCTGCATTTTCCCTCATGGGATAAACCATTTCATGTGCATGTGGACACTTCTAGCATGGTCATTGGCATTGTGTTAGCTCAACCTAGAGAAGGTATTATAGATCATCTAATTTGTTTTACTAGTAGGAAGATGACTCTGCTGAAAGGAATTATACAACTACAGAGCGTGAAGCTTTGTCAATGATCTATGCATTGCACAAGTTTCGATAGTACTTGTTAGCAACACCATTTTGTGTTATACATATCACATGGCATTGAAGTACTTGGTAAACAAGCCCATATTACAGGGGTGCATATGCAGATGGGTACTCATATTTCAAGAGTTTGATTTCACATTGTGGTGAAGCCAAGGAAAAGTAATTTTGGACTAAACCACTTGTCTAGAATTCACTCGGGAGAGAAGAAGCACAAGAAATTAAAGAAACCATGTCAAATGTACAATTATATAGGTTACATGCATGCCATCGAGAATTAGAAGACATTGTTGTCTTTTCTGCAGATTGGTGTAGCACTAGAAGAATGAAGGCATTAGAAAAGAAACAACTTTCTATATACGTGGCACCATTTATGTTAATCAGTGGTGACCTCTACAAGTTAGGAAGAGATGAATTATTACGCTGTTGTGTATTAGAGCATGAGCGCAAGGATATTATGGAAGAAGCCCATGGTGGTATTGCAGGAGGCCATTATGCAGGTGATGCGACTACCCGGAAGATCCTACTTGTTAGATTATGGTGGGAGACATTGTATAAATATTGTAAAGAATATTGTAAGGCGTGTGATCATTGTCAGTGCCTAGGAAAACTAGGGCAAAGAGATGAGATTCCTTTGAGACCAATTACTAGTGTTGAACCATTTGAGAAATGGGCCATTGACTTTGTAGGACCTATTTCACCATTTGTTCGCATGAATGGATCACGATATATCATTACTTAGATAATTATCTCACATGGTGGGTAGAAGCAACACCTACGAAGGACTGTACAATAGCTACATTAGCTAGGTTTCTATGGGAGAATGTTCTTACAAGATATGGATGTCCTTTAAGCTTGACAAGTGATAGGGGTACACACTTTTTAAATGAGACAATTAGGATCCTATTAGATGAGTTTATGGTTGCACACCATAAAACTACACCCTATCATCCTCAGGAAAATGGAACTGTTGAGGCTTTCAACAAGATTTTGAGCCAGACTTTGACAAAAAATTGTAATGTTGGAAGAAAGGATTGGGATGACAAAGTGTGCTATTATTTGGGCATATAGAAAAACTTATAAGAGATTGAACAAAGCCACACCGTTTCATTTGGTGTTTGGTGCATAATTCATTCTCCTATAGAATTTATGTTACCTTCTTTGTGCATTACATGCATTAGAGGTCTAGCTGATGAGCAGGATTTAGAAGAGCATATTGAGAAGATGATTCAACTAGATGAGCAACGAGCCATAGCATGATGGAGTTAGAAGTAGGAAAAGGCCAGGCAGAAATCATGGCATGACAAAAACATAAGGGATAAGAAGTTTGAGATTAGAAAAATGGTACTTCTTTATGACTCAAAGTTATTGTGCCATCTAGGAAAGCTCAAAGTACATTGGTTGGGGCCATATGTCATCACTTACATACTTGAATCAGGTGCTTTCCAGTTAGAAGCACTTGATGGAACATGGCTACCAGTTTTTAATGGGAGTAGGCTGAATCCCTACTATAAATAAGTCTTCTTGGTGTTTGTAATAAGGCAGTATTTCCATTTAGATTAGGTTTCCATTCTATATTTCCTTAATGTATTTCTTTCATTATGCTTTGTCAATTTAGTTGTTGTTCTTGTGTAATAAGTGCTTGCATGCATGAAGCTAATTACTATGTGAAGAATGTTTATGCGTAGAGGACTACACATACCTTTAGTGTGGGGTGGTTGTAGTTATCCAATTAAAATACTATGGGAATTGAAATGTGAAAGGAATAAGTGATATGGGTGTGCTTTAATTCAAAAGAATATTGCTTCTCAAAAGTGACCAAGGATGGAGATGAATGAAAGGATAGTATAACACGTGGTAAGCAGAGGCCATGATAACTACCAAGAGAAGGTACAATGATAAGGTACTCAGGCACAACAACATGCACTGAAGAGAAGTCTATGACTAGAGGGTAGGAAGGCATGCTAGAAGGTTATAGTTGGGGCAAAGAAGATGTACCGCATAGAATGAATAAATTTTGTCAATGAATGAGAGGATATTTGGTAGGTGAAGGAGTAATAAATGCATCAAAATTTGAAAAATATATATAAGGATGGGATGCGGATTCATTTTTACCATTATGACTAAGAGAATTTGAAAAGAGATAAGTGTGAAGAGCCAAGTGATCGGGTTAAGGTACGAAGGGTGTGAAACCAAATGTGACAAATAGATCTATGTGAAAAGAAGCTTACATCCCTAGTGGTGAAGGGTTTGAGAAAAGCAAGGAGACAGAGAGGAGTTAGGGCATGAAGTTTCCACCTAGGGCATGATTGAATCGAGCTAGGGTTTGATTTGCAAATTACAACATTAAAAGAGGAGACTTTTGCAAGGTAAAAATGGCACCTAAGAAGGAATCTACAACATGAGAAAAATAAAAGAAGAAGGTGGTCATCGAGGAAGAAAGCTATGGCACCCAAAAGATTTTTAGAAATGAAATATCTAGGAGTCATCATCGGCTAGGAATGGGATTCACCTATCACAAAGAGAAAAGTGAGAGAATACAATCAAATGATCTCGGGAGAATATAAGGAGATCGATTCCTTCTCTCACTGCGAGGATGAACAAGCATACAATGGATGACATAGTGGTTTATGATGATGTAGGATATAAGCTTAAGAAGAGGGTGGGGTCTACCAATTATATGAGTTTCCATATTTCGGGAAGTATGAGCCCTTGTATTTGGCTCATGAGCGAGTATAAGACTTCTTCTACTTTGCGGGACACAAAATTAGAATCTCATATGCGCTTATTTCTTCAGTTATAGGTTTGAAGGCCATAGGAGAGGACATAAATAATGATCTCACAAATAAATCTATGATCTTAAAGACTAAAAAAGATTTTGGGTACCTGAAGGGTCCGCGTGGTATGGATATAAACAAATTAAAGAACTTTCTAGTTTTGCAAGTAGCAACACACCTTGTTACAAAGTTGAATGATCAGGAGTGGTGGTTACAGGTAAATACTATGTGGTTACACATTGCTCGTAAGATGTTAGAAGAGGCATTCTATAATATTGTAGGCTACATTGCAAAACAAATAGTTGAGGAAGCACACACATGGAGGGAATATCAGCTTTGGGTCTGTTCTACTATCACTGGTATTCATGGAAATTAGAGTACCAGATAGGCCGAAGGAAAATGTATGGGAATACCCCATGGAGAATAAGTCACCAGCTAAAAGGTTTAGCAAGTACCTATGTCAAAGGGCCATGAGAGATGGCGTTAAGCAAAGGGCGAGAGAAATGGTATGACAGGATCCATGCGACATTTGAAGAAGAGTGGCACATCCCAAAGGACATACTATCGGTAGTAGGGAAACAAGTCAATTTGTTTTATATCAACATTTATACATCACACACTTCCTAATGAGAGATGGAGTCTAGATCCCTTTGTGTAAATTGCCTTACACATTCACTATAAGGTATTTCCAAGCATCTGTTCACAGATTTAAAGACACATGTTGAATGGTATTCAATGTAGATAAGGTAGAATGCAACTACCATATGTTGAGGAAGAAGCATGTGTATCTTGGAAGAAGTGCCTACATTGAGAGGATCATTTTGGAGGTGTTGAATATTAAGCCAATAAGTCTAGCTATAGCAGATGTAGGGGAAGCATTGGTGTATCTTCAGTTGAAGCCCAAGATGGAGAACAATAAGTATGTAGAGAATGAATTTTCACTCCTAGGGCCACTGAAGGTTAAGCACATAAAATAAAATGTACAGCATAAAGGCTAGCAAAGTTTGTTGAAGTAGAGGGTGAAGAGGAGAGCGTGAAGATAGTCAAGGAGGCTTAGAGCACGAAGAAAAAGAAACCATACGAGAGAAGAGTCACAATTTGTAGCCACTCCACCTCAAGGAAAGGATGAAGAGGAAGATACGAGAGGTTAAACAAGGGGAGCATAGGTTTAAGAAAGTGTTTAGATGTACAAGGACTCAAAGTGGAACCCCACAAATGGTACAGGAAATCACCTCATCTCTCTCCACACAAGAGAGACCATTGAACCAAAGAAGAGAATAAAATTGAAGTTAGATATAGAAGCGAGAGGAATAAAAAGAGATTGAGCATGTGTCTTTGACCCCACTTGAGCAGGAAGATGAGCTAAAGAATAAGGAAGAGAAAAAATATGAAGAGATGAAGGACGGGGAAGAAAAAGAAAAGGAAACCTCCGGATCCACGCATGCATCTACTCAAGATGTATTGGGACAAGCTCCTAACCTTGACGCTACAATTCCCAAGGGTCCTAGATCGAAGAGGATGAGTGAACAACACATTCCACTAGCCATGGGGTATTTAGGGATGTAGGTAAAATTGTTCACGCACATTTACTTCAGAGCATGATAAATAAAAGGATTTATTTGGCTAGGAGCTAATGGATGAAGATATGGTGAATGTGCAAACTCAAAAGAAACTATCATGGTTAATGCACACCCATATGGATGATCCTGACTTTGATGTATGCGAAGAGTCATGCATTTCGAGATGGCTAAAGAAGGCACCCCAAGCTAGACACATGATAGTAAAGCCTACTATCATGTTGGATGAGAAGGTCAGGAACACATTAGTAAAGGTTTCTACTAAAGTTGATAGAAGGAACATGGACAAATATGCAACAATCAAAGCATTGCGTAAGGAGCTAAAGACAAAGGATGCAGAGATAACACACATAAAAAGAGAAGGACTTCATGCGAAAAGAAGAAAAAAGTATTTATCAGCATTGTAGAGGAGATTGGGGACAATGTCATAAGAGCTAGGCCACACTTGGAGACCAAGGTACCATAGATGTTTCCCTCAGTGATACATTATGTAGGAAATTTGGTGGACCTAGTGCTTGAAGATGAACCTCTGTGCATGATAGTGCCAAGGAAGTTAGAGCAAGAGGTAGAATGAGAGAAAGCCTCAGTGATGTGAAAGATTGCATCCTATGAAGGGTTATTGCAAGTGCTACAAGAAGTATTGAAGAAATATGATAAAGATTTGAACATCTACACAACTCCGAGAGGCTCTTATCGGGATGAATACCCTAGAAGAAAAAAATGAGGTCAAAATCAATGAAAGATGATACATTGGGCTGCACAAAAAGATTTTCAATGGTTAAGCAGAAGCTGAGGCCCCGATAGCACACAAAATCTGCATAAGACTCGGTTGGAAGAGCTTGGGAATCTCATTGCATAGAAGATGGATATTTTAGAAGGAATAATGACATCAATGTCTAGCATTGTGTTGTTAGTTACGTAGAATGAAACATGAGAGATTGCGAGGATGAGTTGGAATCCATTGTTGTGGAATTTCCGAGAGAAAGTAGAACAAGCACTCGCTAAATGGCAAGCCTTGGAGACCAAAATAAAGGAGGAGTATCCAGAGTTGATACTTCAAATTGATGCAGAGGAGGTTGCCTCATCACCTCATAAAACTTCTTTATTTATCTACAATCTTTCATTCTTATTCTTTCCATTCTTCTATTCTTTACTTCAATTTTTGGAGATACCCATTGTGGGGATGAAAATGAGATTAGTGTGGGGTAATGTTGATCAAGAGAATACTTGTTAAAGATCACACAAGAACTCCACGTGGGAGATAAGGCTAGGATCAAGGGCATGGAGGGAAAGGAAGGGCCCGTGCGTAGAAGGAAATTTCATATTTTGGGACTTAGCCAATTTTGAGCATGAAAACCTATTTTTAGAAGATGGCATGTGGAACACACCAATGATGCAAAGATGTGTGTGCCACACATTTTCTATCTTTGGAGGATCGGATTGAAGCGTTTTGCATGGAGATGAGCTAAGAATAGGATTTTCACTTTAGTTAACTGTAAGAGGTCTATAGATATCACACTTGCATGTGTGGCTATGCTGTAAATGGCATGTGTGGCTATTAATAGCATGTGGTCTATTTTTGGAATAGATAAGCATTGAAGGGAAATTCCTCACCCTATATATATATGGTATGAAGTAAATAGTAAAATATATATAGAGAGAGATGGATGTATAAAGATATAGAAGTATGCACATATAATTGGATTATTGTATTAGAGTCATGCACGCATTGGTATATATTGACATCATTATAAGAAGCTTATGTGTTTATTAATAGATGGAAGATATTGTATGTATCTGTTGGTTGGATATTTTGTCAAACCAAAATATGAGGTTCAACCACAGTACATGGGATTAAATCCCTCCTCAAAGACAGGTGAGGCTGCCTGTTTATTGCTAATCTAAAACACAGTAAATAATATATACAATATTCACACTAATCTAACCATTGGGGGTTGGGATGAAATCCCGAAATCCACATTCACACGATTCAAGAATATTGCTTTCGTAAATGAAATAGGTTAGAAACTGTTACAGTGAAAGAAGCACGGTAGAAAGGAAATGGGAGAAACGTATTTTCTTTCGAGTAAACACAGAGCACGAAATAATCATACGAGTTTTAGATCACAGATGTAATGTCTGAGATAATTAGAAACACTGAGATTCTATGCAAAGAATAGCTTAAGATCATGAACATAAGAACACTGTCTTAAATAAGATATATTTCACAACACAAAGTCTGTAAAACAATATCAACTCCTATTCTTCAAAATGATTGAAAGAAAACACAAAGTTTTTCTCCTTTCCAATAGCCTCTTAATGCTCCAAAAATTCTCGACCCTTTAGAATGCACAGGCATCCCTTATTTATAACAAAAGGAACTAGAGATAAAACAGGACAGATCCTAAAAAGTAGCACTTTAACTGGAGTTCAATTTTGCATGACTCTCACGCAGGAGATCAAGTCAAAGTATGAATCAAAAATATGACAAAACGGAAATAAAAAAGACATGTCAATCTAAAAATAGAAATGACATGGGACGTTGGGACTTAATCCGAATCATCATCCTTTGCTTCTTCTTCTTTCTCTTCCTCCAGCTGAGACTGTTTGTTCCGAAACTCCTGGAATTTCCGAATAATGCCTTGCATTTCATTTTCATCAGGTGCAGTGGAATGATCATTCCACATTTCGCAGGTCTCATGAACATCGCTGGCAGTGCCGGGAAGTTTCTTCAATCCTTTTCTTGAGCTTTCTTAAGGCCTCCAAAGTATGCTCTATCCTTACAAAGCGACTAATGACTTCAAGGTCAAATCCGTATGAGTTCATCTTTGAGCAGATTCTTGGACTTGTTTGAAGAGATCATCTGGTGATAGGATACCTGAGTTCCCAACTGACACCTTTGGACAAATCTTCAGCAATTCTTCTTCCAGATCACTTTTCCCATCGATCAATTTATCCCTTGATTCTCTCAACTTGCTGCAGGCTTCGTTGAGGATCTTTACTCTGAACTTGATGGCCTTGGTCAATTTGGAAATGTTTATCTCGTATGTGGAAGAACGCCTTCTTCTACCAAGAGATGTCTTTGGTATTTGCTTTAGCACTTGGAGAGCTTCACAAGTCAAATCAAGCTGTCTAATTTCTTCAGTGAATTCCTCATCCATCTTCTCTCCTTCCTTCTGAATCTCCCCCAAAGACTCATGAACCTTCACCACGTCTTGAATTACTTCCTTCCCCTGTTGGAGCAACTTTTGGATCCATTCATCAACCACCCTTCCTTTTTTAGCAATCTTCTCAATCGTAGGCACCGATGAGAAATCGAATCCGGCAGATCAGAAGAAGATGGTATGGATTCAAGGGGTGTTGAGAGTTTAATCAAAACCTCTGTCAACTGCTCCACTTTTTCCTTAAGCTCATTTCTGTTGTCCTTTGTTTCTTTCAACTTTTGGCACAGCACGTCTATGGAAGCTCGTGCATCTTGTTGCGCTCCTTCTCTTTGTCACTTTCCCTAGAGCCACCTTGGTTATCTGATAATCAGAAGTGGTTATATCCTCTCTAGTTTTGTCAGCCTAGGGAGTGGCAATCTCTGTGAACTTATCTCCTGAAGCATCTACCAAAACCCTTGAAAGCTGTTTTGGGCTTCTTGGCCGACTTTGCAGTAGAAGCCTTGAGTGAGCTGAAATCAAAGGTGGTAGGGTACAATTACTTTCCTCTTCCTCGGAGTTTGCTCGAGTAGCCATTGTGGCGTATCGGAGAAATTGCCAATGTTGTAATAAGCGGTATTCTACTCTCAAGGAGAAGATTCTACTATTGGAGGAACAAGACCCAACGTGGTAGTAGATGCAACAAAGAGAGGTACGAGGTTGGGGCGTCTTTGGTGATCACTTGGGTTCCAGCAGAGAGGGGTGAGAGTCCAGAGAAAATACCGGCCATGCTTGAAGAAGTGGATGGGGAATGAGGAGGTTGGAGTGGTTGTTGAGGGGAGGCCTGATTCGAGTTTCCAAAGCTGGGATGCAAGAGACAAAGTTTCTTCGGTTTGATAATCAACAAATGATGAAGTCAAGAGCTGGCTTCCTCCTTCTTCTAAATTAATTTCCCCTATTTCTGGTGGTGTTGGTGATTCTGGCACAACCACCGTTTCAGCTGGAGAAACAATTGAAGAGATTTGTCTTTCTTTCCTCTTCTTGGGAATCCTGATTTTTATAGGCCCCCCAGGAGATTCTTTGTCCTTTTTCTTTTGGGAGGGCCCCACCTCCGAAGCAGCCAACTTGGGAAACTTGTCATCTTTAAAATTCATTCCCCAAGAGGAGAGCCATTTTTTGGTGCGAGCAAGAATGAGAGCCGACCTATCTGTAATAGAGGCTTTTTCGCTGGCTGACCAATCAATAGGTGGGAAAATGTATTGATCCTCATTAAGCCCATCATAGGACATATCCAACACACTTTCATTGTCAGTCGTGCCATCTGGAAAATCAGAAAGCTCCAGCGTCTGAATCTCATTAATAGTCAACCTACTATTATCTTTTCTGCGAACCGCAACTTCGTTACGCAGATCAACCCATATATCCTCAATGTCAGGCCTGTGCAGATGTTGGGCTCCATAGGCTCTAAGCACTCCTCGGATGTCAAAACCATCCCGAGACTTCATATGCTTCTTTAATTTTTCCTGAAGTTCACATTCAACATTTTTGGCCTTTGCCACTGTCGAGCAAGTATATCTCCCAATAGAAATTGGGAAGGATACTGCTGCCTTATGCTTGCTTTGTTGGAATTTGTGAAAATCCAACAGCTGTCTGACCAATTCTATCAATATCAATCTATCCCCTGGATAGCGAGGCAGACGGAAAGGCTCTCCCGAGTACATGACTGTTCGAAGATATGTAAACTTCTTGAATTGCAAGAAGATACACCCCCATTTAGATACTTCAGTCCAAGCCTCGTCTGAGACTCTTGTCTTTCTTAGTTCCGGGTTCAGCCGGCAGATATTCTCGTAGAAGAAGGCATCATTTACCCTTCTAAAATGCTCTTTGGACCCCTTCTTGGTCAATTGAGGGAAATATTTATAAACTGGGTTTGTCGTTCTGCTTCCCTTAGTATCCAGCCCGGGATAGTTCCTCATCCCGGCTGCTGCATAAGCCACATATGAAAACATATAAAACTTTCCAGTCGATAAGACCGTCGTCATCTGAGAATCAATTTCATTGCTGATAAGGGTCCCCCAGTCAATCCCTTGCTGATTCTTCTTGATGGTGACCATAAACTGATACATCCATCCATGAAATAAATTTGATTCAGGCAAGCCAAAAACCCGGCTCAGCAGGGTGATAATATCATTGATTTCTTGTATGAAATCACATCTAGGGATAGTCCTTGGAAATCTAGATACTACTGGTTTAGCCTTGACCAGGAACTTCTTGTTGACATCCTTAATGCAATTTTCTGATTACTGTCCCAGGCCTTCTGAGCCGACTTGATGTTTAGGTCCCCATACTCTTCGAAATTAGGTAGTTTCAGGAGATCATCAAAATAAGCTCCATCTAGTTTGATGACTACCTCACCAGCCTGATTCCTCACGGAACGAGAAGCCGAGTCGTAACTAGATGCACAAGCCAAAACCAATTCTGGACATTGGGCGGATATGGGAAAGCCTGCTGCAAGGGGCAAGCCACTGTTAGCTAAAGCTGTCATCCATGGGGTCTGAGAAGAACTCTTCACCCTATTCCAGAAGTCATCCATATCTATATTGCCAAGTTCAGTGTCCCTGATATCATAATTGCAATCAATATATGATGGGGATTCTGGCTTCTTGAATTTGTACTTCATCCTGCTAGACTTCTCGGCCTTCTCGTGAGATGGACCAGGGTCCGACATGAAGAATGTTGGAGGGAGAAAGGCTTGAAACTCAGGAGATGTTGTCCACACTGAAAATCCCGATTGACTGAATACGCCGGAAGAATAGGAAAGTCCGACACGCTTAGGAGGATATCGGAAAACCCTGAGAACCCGACAAGTTTGATATGTCAGAACTTTGGCAAAGCCCGACACTTGCTTTTGATGACGGAAACTCGGAGATACCCGGCACTCACTGTCAATGGCGGAAACGGGAGGAAACCCGGCACCCACTGTCAATGGCGGAAACGGGAGGAAACCCGGCACCCACTTTTGACGTCGGAACTTTGAGGAACCCCGACACTTGCTTCCAATATACTTCGGACCTTTGACTCTGCAAAACAATCTTCAAAATTCGAGAAGCAAAAACAGAGTCTTTCTTGAATTCCAAATATACAACTTCATTTTTTTTTTTTGTTACCCATGCATCATGCATATAATTAGAATTTGGAAGAAACAACACCAATTGATAGTTCAGAAGAGAAAAACCCTAAAAACCTAAAACCCTTTCCAAAGCAACTCAGAAAGAAGAAGGAAAGAAAACCTTCAACACCCGGCAAGAAATTGGGAGGAAAATACGCGCAATCGATCGATAAAAACCCAGAATAAAGAAGGGAAAGAACAATACCTTCAATTCGAGAAATGTAAGATCAAAAACAGACGATCCAATCGAGCAAGATGAGTTTTCGGGTTTTGAAAACGGAAGAGCACGCGCGAATAATCCACGAATTAAAAATATGAATGGTAAGAATGACGTGGAAATCCGCGTATTTATAAGAAAATGGCAATTAATACACTTCAGCTCGGCACGTGCCAACTCACCGACCACTCGGCATGAATGCCATGTCAGCATGTTGGAGGGGTCCGAAAACCCGACACGAGGAGATTTAGTGCAATTCGGGTTTCGGGTTTCGGAAAACATGATGCATAAAGCATGAGGTGCTTAGATGCTACATAACCCCGAAAACCCGAATACAAAGGATTGAGCGGACTTCGGGAATCGGAAAGCATGGAGCATAAAACATGTTTTGGATCATGGATGTTCCGATGCTTTGGGGTTCCGAAAACCCGAATACAAAGGATTTTCTCAATACAAGGCGGGTCTCGGGTTTCGGAAGTCAGACGACACAAAGCAGGTTTTAACTTAGGTATGTTCCGATGCGTTGGATGTCGAAAACCCGATTTTCACAATATGAGGTAGGTTTCGGGTTTCGGAAGATACAAGACATAAAGCATGTTAAAACTTATGTCAAACTGTTGGTAACACCCGAAAACCCGATTCTCTTTAAAAGAGGCCATAATGCAAAATCACTTCGAAAATTTCGTAGGGGTTATCCGATCGTTTTGTCGTGAACTCAAAACGGGGATACTTGATATCTAAGTATCATTCCTTTGTGTAATTTAGTGGTCAATGTTATTGATCCAACCATGATTCTTTGTTAAGCTTCTTCTTTCATAGATCCGAATGTAGCATGCATTGTAGAATGGTGGATTAGTTATGGATATATATGTTTCTTCCTTCATCATGCTAACATCCTGCTACAAAAACCTAAAGAGGTACTTGGTACCTTTGTGCGCCAGTGAGTGCTTTGTCTAGGATGAGTGATGTGCCATCATGTCTAGGGTGTTATCGGTAAATTTTAGGCTATTATCCTTGAATAAAATGATTAAAAATAATTAGACTCTAAACTTATCCTTACAAAATATTTATATATATAATTTTTCCCATGCATTTTTATTTTTCAATGCAAAATTTAACCATTTTTTCCCCTCCATTCGAATTTGGCATGACTCTAACTTAGGTGAGCTTCAAAAATGGGACTGAGCTTGTTTTATCCCTTTTTCTCCTATCAAAAGCCATAAATTTATGATTTTCTTGGTGACAACATAAAGAGTAGGATGAGATCCTTCCAACGAGATGAATTTTATTAAATTTTGAGTTGTAGATCAAAAGATATGTCCATTTGAAAATGTTCATGTCGGGATGAATAAGAGATTGACACATTAAAGCTTTTAATTGACTCGGGGATTGAGTATGCCCATGAGTCAACCTCCTGAACTTTTTCCATATGTCCACTCTCTAGTTGGCTTGCGGGATCAAGATTTATTTCCTTTATTTTCCTTTTTCTTTTCTCACCAAGTCTTCTTTCTTTTACAAATTTAAGCCAATAATAAATTGCCACATTCCTCACAGTGTTAGACTATCCTTAGCTTATCTTTGGCCATTACAAAGCATTAATTAATGAAATGGTTCCATGTTTCTTCATAATTTAATTTTTATAGCCTTTAAATGACCACCGCAAATCATTGACCAATGAGGAATCTCCACGCCCCTTTCCCAATGACATACCTTTAATATCCTTTACGAAATACAAGACAATGAGATATCTCCACACTATTCATAATTAACTACTTGATAATCAATATTGTCATAATGCGAAGCATGGGCCAGTAAGAAATATACATGGAATTTTACATTGTATGGTTTTTAATAGCCCCTTTTATGCATTGTGAAACACGAGCCAAGAGGAATACTTTACATATGGGATGTGTTCTCCTTTCATTGGTTGTGCCTTCACATCACAATTTTTAGATACTCAAGATTGAACCATTTGGCTCCATAGAAAAGCTACTAAGTATCCCCATTGACCTCATTGACTTCCCGAACTCGAAGCCTTAATGAACTCAGTTTATTCCATGGCTTGAGATCTATCAAAGTCCATCTACTCAAAGTGCAATGGATTTCTACCACGTTCTTGCCTCTAGCCATTTGATCTACACAACCTTTTGTTGCCTTCACCCTTTGTTGTCCTTTGAATTTCTTGGACCCGAAATATTTTAAAATCAGGTTCATTCCAGGGTTTTGACATCTGCCATGGTCCATCGCTATGAAAATATACGGAATATCATGATGCATTCTTTCTTGAATTATTGATATGCCGCCACGTGGCCCCTATCTTTTAGATTTGAAATAAGATGGCCAAATAAATGTCCATCAAATTTTGATAGAATTTGTTAATGATTTAGCCTTAGCATCCTGCGGGTTTTGAATGCTAATGGCTAGTGCATTTGGAAAGGGAAGATTGATGTCCGTTTAACTATTCTAGATTTCTTTTAAATGGATGAGTCTGAGCTATTAAGAATGGAACTTGTGTGATCTGATCTATCGGGATACATTTCAAGTGAAGATGTTTTTCAACAGGACCTCCAAAATTATAGTCCTCATCTCATGAAACCAATTCATATAAGTCATTACTAGGAAATTGTTCTTTCTCATACTACTCTTTTTGACTTCGACATTTTTTTATAAAAGACTGTCTTTATCTTGAAAATAAAAACCTTTACTTCTCACTAGGTTCATTATTTATGATGAATAACATTGATTGTCAAGATCATAGAAGCTCTAAAACTTTGTATTATTTCATTCACGATTTTCCTTTCTTTCCCAAAGATCTCGAATCTAAGAATCAAAAGTTTTAATTTGGCTTTCTTACACATGTGCAAGGAATGTCAACAATACCTTTGACTTATTTAATGTCATCATTATCTAATTAGCTCTACCTTACACCCATAATCACACAAGAACAATATTGTTATGTTGTCATGTAAAAACTTTAGCATGAAAAATTCAAAAAAATTGACATGACAACCTAAGTCACCCTTGAAAATCCTTCTCCCAGTCAATGTGAACCTGCCCTCCGACAAACACACAGTCAATGTGTTACCCTCATTATGGCCTAGAGGGATGTGATAATATGATTTTCAAGTGTGTTTCATGTACATGGGATGTTATTCAAGTTGATTCATGAAGATATTTGGATCCAAGAAAAGACAAGTACATCTAGTGAACATGCTTCAAGAATGAATAGAGAAGAGATAATGCATCCAAGTTGCATGTGGAATATCATCATGATCACGTGAGAAATTTTACAAATTTTTGTAAGAAAAATCAGGTTTAGGAACAAGTTATGCAACACTAGGCTATTTGTAGCATGGTGTAAGGAAATGAAAACATTAAAAATTCTAGTTAGGATGTTCCAAACATATCAAGAGACTCAGGATGAATTGGAAAGGTAATATATATTTATCAAAATAAAAGGATTCCTAATTCACATTGAAAAATATTTTAGGAGATTCTATGCTACATATTTTTAGATATGGGCCTGATAAAGTGTAGATGAAGATCCCTGATTCTGGTTGAGATTCAATGGATAATTTTTGGGGTTATATGAAGATTTAGGAAATTATTAAAAATATTAAGTGACATATCTCATGCCCTCTTCACAAAAATAAGGTCGGTTTTCATTTTCATCATCAGAAACTTTGATGACAATATCTTTCACCTGGCACATAGGTTTGAGAAAAATTGAAAGCTCGGGTGAATTTCAAATTTCAGGAAGAATTTTCTCCTAAAATTTGTTGAAATGGTCTGAAAATCCCTTTATGATTCTAAAAATTATAAGGGTTTCCTATGAAACTCCTAGGAAACTCTTGGGGTAAGAAAATGGGTTCAGATGACTATTTTTGGTAGTGTTTGGTGAAGGCTAGGCTTCCAAAAGCTGAAATAAATGCACTTGGAGACCCATTATGTCCCTTTTTCCCTTTTTCCCTTTTCTAAAGGGACATGGGGGACACCATAATGTGCCACCACATGGTTCATGAGATTGCGTCACGTAAAATGCAACTTGGGGTGTTAGAAATATGTTATAAACTCACATTGAGTTTTGGCCCCTTCCTCATGTTGCTAGGACCCATGGCACATTTTAAGCATGGTGATGTCCATTCTTACCTTTCCCAATGGGAAAAGTGGGATATAAAAGTGTCCCACCACATGAAAAGAGTTTTTACCTCACTTAAGTTCTCACTTTAAGTGTTAGGAGCATGTTTTCAACCTCACCTTCTCAAAGCTGGCCCCTTCCTCATGATCAAGCTACCCATGACACATTTTTCAACATCTGTTATCCCTTTGTCCCCTTTTTCCCTTACTAAATATGGTAAGGGACATGAGGGGTCTCAAACCCATTTAGTAAGTTTGGCCACCATGGAGGAGAGAGAAACTTTGTCACTTAATGTCTCAACATGGCTTGTTAGGTTGGTGTATTCAACTCACAAAATTGCATTTTTTGACCCCTTCGTCATGATGCATCACCCCAAGGAACATTTTTAAACCCTTGGTGCCATTTTTTCCCTTAATTAATGTGGTAAGGGCATAGAGACAACCTAGATGCATTTAGTAACTTTTAACCCATGCTCTCATCTCAACTAACTTGGGTTAAACATGGTGAGTTAGGTTGGAAAATGGGAGGAAAGTTCATTTCAAAGAATTTGTACATGAACATAGATTAACACTTAGTCATTTTTATATTTATCCATTGGTAGTGATAACTAACAACAATTAATATGTTGTTTATTAATCTACAGTCATTTACTTACCAGATCAAGGGACGTAAACTTTCTATATTTCGAGTGTTGTATGCACAGTTACAAATATTTGGGAGTTATAAAGGTAAATTGTTGTCACTAAAAGTAGGAAATAAAATTTTGGAAATAAACTAGATTTTGATTGAAAATAAATACTACAGCTAATGAAAAAGCATGTAAAAATAAAACACAGATAAATGAATGAACTACTACTAATCTAATCATGTAATTAACTAAATCAACAAACAAAAGGAGAGAGTTAACAAACCACAAGTGGGCCCTACCTTGGGTGTTAATCCCTCCTAAATCCTATGTCTAAAATGAAAAAATAGAACTCTGAATTTTATTTCATCAGCATGAAGATTACAGTTAGAAAATACAACAAATCCTCTCTCTATGGATCGACTCCTATGTATCTCTAGCTAGTTGTACAACATTCATTGTTTCTTATTTATATCCTTCATTACAGTAGAGGCATGAAGAGATATTTCTACTAGGAGTTCTAGTTAGATTAAGTAAAATATCTTAACTGAACAATCTAGAGACTACATGCATGCAACAGAACTACTCAGTAGTTTTTTACATATCAATCACATAACTTAACTAATCAATTAGTTGATCAACCAATTATTAAATTATGAATTAAATCAACTAGTTCTTTGTTAAGTTGCAATGCATAATAAGATGATGGCATTGATTTCTCTCCTATTTCTCATAATTGCTTCTTCCATTGACACATGCGATCTTAGGTGTGATGTCCACGTTATACAAACTCCTCATAATCATGAATTTATTTATGTGTATGACCTCCTTTGGTTGCAAAAACTTTGATGCAGACTAGTCCCTTTATTGTGGATGAGTTCCTTTGGCTACATGTCAGTTGCTGCATATGGATCCTTTGGTTGCATGTCAGTTGTTGCATATAACAAGTTCTTTGCAAACAAGGATGGCATTATACAAAGCATCATTTAACATCATATTGCAATAAAAATAATAAATGCATACTCAAAACCCATAGAATAAAGTAAACTAGTAATAATTATATTAACTAATATCCATGCCATGAGTTCAAGTTATAATGAAAATGTCTAGTAGTATCACAAGGAAATACAAGTTTAGGGCTACAAATGGCTCAACAGAATATAGAAGATGAGGTGTTTTAGAAAGGAAAATAAATGACTCATCACACCCCTAGACTTAACTTCTTGAATGTCCTCATTCAAGATTATTTAGGTTCCTTAGCTAGCTTAGGGTCTGCCTGAATGATGTTGCATAAGCATCTAAAATCCATTAGTGTAGATGTTCCTTCGAGCTAAAGTGAAGAAGTAACCTCCATTCCTTCTATATCTATCCATGAATTTTTCTGTATGTTGTCATCTAGTTGCTTTTCACCAGACCAATGTGGTATAGGATAGTGGAATATTGGGGGATAATAACCAATGGGAAACCAAGTTTTCCACATCCTTTAGAAACTTCAATGTATGCATTTACCCTCCTAAAATTTGGAATGATATTATGATAAGAGTGCATTTATTTTCTTTACATCTAAGGGACATATCTTTCCAATGCATCTTGTAGGCATATGCTATCTCTCATGAATTTAATTTGATGTGGTACTTCCTTCTTCATGAGATTCATTTCTCATCTAATATACTCACTATCTAATTTCCCTATGTTCCATGTATTTTCCATACTCTTCAATAATTTACCACTGTATTTGACTTCACATCGATCTTCAATGGTTGTAATTTGGATAAGTGCCTATATTATTCCATGTGTTTTTCTCTTTACAACTCATTGTTAAAACAAGAAAAAAGTTCCCTAATTAGAACATCACCAATATAAATTACTAGGATCCATTCCATATCATATTCAAGGGAATAATTGTACATATACATTTCACATAACAACGGTTGAATCTCATGAGGAATATTTAGTTATATTCTAAAGAAAATTCTATCCCCACTTATATCAAATGGAATATCTGAGTTGATACAAGTAAAATTTAACTGTAACATTTGTTCTTTTAAGAAAATGGCATCAATTTTATCAGGTGGCCACATTTAAGTATGTCACTTTGGTCACCTGAATTGTATTTTCCTATTTTTTCTTTAGCCTTGAAATATTATTATAGTTGTCTCATGGAAAACTAGATCTCCACCCATTTGAATACTGCAAATTACTTTGGCTTTGATAGGAAAAATCACACAGTTTGCAACAATGATGCAATAATTTGAGTAAGGAGGAATGTTTTGAGTAATTTTTTTAATTCTACGATGACTCATACACAATGCAAAAGGGAATGAATTAAATTGATTTGAGTGCTGCAAATGTGTGAGGTGAAGTGGTGTGATGAAGTGGGGTGACATGGAGTGAAAGCTCATAGGTTTAAAGGTGGTGGCATATAATAGCTATTTAAATACATTCATGACATGGCATAAACATTAATTAAAAATAATCATACCATCAATACTTTATTAAAGTGAAATGAGTGCACTTATCTCGAGGTATATGTAGGATGATGATTGCATTTGTATTTTTGTGATTGCACCTTTCTTTGCATGTTGGATTGTCATGATCCTGCATGTGGAGTCATCATGAGGCTATTCATGTTGTTATAGTGATGTTTCATGTTGAAGGCTCCTTAGTGAAATCAAATAATTCCCAAAGAGGGATACTTGAATTTTCTAGTGTCATTCATCTTTATCAATACTCGCATGTGTAGATCTTTTCCTTATTTTATTCATGCAACCATAAGTTATTCCAAACATGAAAAAAAAGTAGAGATTTGTTGCATACTTTTGTAAGTGGAATGTGTAGTATTTGCATTATCTCCATGTGTCAAATATTATGTACTTCTTGCAACATATACATAATATCCTGCAAAACAAAAATTATAAGAAAACAAAACATGTTAGTTGAGTGTTGTTGATCACCGATAAGGCTGATCATTTCACTTTTATTCTTCCTTGGGATATTCAGCAAGCTGGATATGCCAATGCCACTAAAATATGTCAATCCTCTAAAATATCAGAAGATGAACTAGTAGGCTCAACTTCTAATCTTAACTCTGATGTTCTCATCTCCATCCTATTTTGACCTTCTCTTAACTACTGCATGAAGGGGATCCTATCATCGGTTAGATTTTTGTATAATCTCAATATATGACCATTCACCGGTAGTTTAAATATCATATGATCTATGGTGGTGAGTTTTACAACTCCATTGGGAAATATTTTCTCAATCTCATATGGGCCTAGCCACCTTTTCCTGATTTTTCGCATGTGGTCTTTGTACTTTGAGTCAAATAAGATATCCCAATCACCTTCTTGAAATTGTCTTATCTTGATGAAATTGTCATCCCATTTGATCCTTTACTTCTGAACTACCTCTTTATTATGCACAAATTTTCTCTCAATTCATCCAACTCATTGGGTTGGAGTATCCTCTATCTTTGAGCTTAACAACAATCTATGCCTAGTTCAAGTGCAATCCTTAATGTCTTATGCTCAAATTCAATAGGGAGAACAAAATTATTACCATACAAAAGATCAAATGGTGTGAATCCTATTGTTTTCTTCCACATTATGTTGAATTCCCAAACTTCTTCTAGAATTATATCTTCCTAATATCTCTTATGGAGTGTAATATTTTTTGTCAAGATGGCTTATATTTCCTATTTGTCACCTCAACTTGGCCATTATATTGGGGATGATAAGGTGTAGAATTCCTATGTCTAATTTCATATTCCTTAGCTAGATCAAAAATAACTTTAGTAGTAAAGTGTGTACCTTGATTAGTAATAATTTATCTTGGTACTCCATACCTTGTGAAGATGTGGTCACATGAATTTGGCAACTTTCTCACTCTTCTAATTTGGAAATGATTTCACTTCTGTCCATTTAGTGAGGTAATCTATGCACACCAAAATGTATTCCTTCTACTAAGATTTAGGATCTATAGGACCAATGAATTCTAAACCCCATTTGTCAAATGGTTGTAATACTAACTGAGGCTACAATGACATCTCATCTAACTTGGTAGGCTTACCCATTATTTGGCATCTATCACACCTCATGGTATATAATGTTGCATCCTTATGTAGTGTTGGCCAATAATATCCTGTTGTCAACACCTTTTGTGTTGTTCTTTTTGCAAAAAAGTGTCCTCCACATGGTTCACTATGGCAGGATTTGAGGACATCATAAATTTCCTCATCATCTATGCATCTTCTCATAACATTATCCTTCCTTGTGTGAAATAGAAATCTAAATATCCAAGAAAAATTCACACTTTTCTCAACTATGTATTTATTTTTAGAATATAAGTAGTGTGGAGGTGTCTTACCTGAGACCAAATAATTAGCTATATCAGCATACCAAGGTGTTTTGGTGGAAATGGAAAATAGGTGCTCATCTAGGAAAGAGTCATCCACTACCTGTTCTTCATCATTATTCTCCATTCTTGAAATAAAGTCTTCTATAACGTTGTCCTTACCAGGATTATCCATAATGGTGACATCAAACTCTTGCAAGAGTAGCAACCATCTAATTATTATTATGTTGCTTACAACTAGTTTTTGATCAAGTATTTAATTGCAACATGGTTAGTGTGAATAAACACTAGGTAACCTATGATGTAATGCCTAAAATTATTAATGGCATACACAACTACTAATAACTCTTTCTCTGTGACTGTATAGTTAAGTTTAGCATGCTATAGGTTCTTACTGACATAATAGATTGCATAGTTTAGAATTCCATCCTTCTATCCTAAAACAAATCCAATGGCATGGTCTAAGGCATCAATATGAATGTGAAATGGAAAAATCCAATTTGGTCCTCTTAACATAGGTGCAGTAGTCAACATTTGCTTCAAAGTTTGGAATGTAATCTCACATTTTCAGTCCACTCAAAGGCAACATCTTTTCCCAATAGTACAAATAATGGGGTTGTAATCTTACTGAAATCATGTATAAATCTTATATAATACCCAACATGGCCTAGGAATCTCCTCACATCCTTCTATTTCTTTGGTGTTGGAATATTTATAATTACAAATACTTTAGCTGGATCGACTGAATTCCATCAGATGATAGATAATGCCCCAACACTATTCCTTCATACATCATCATGTAGCATTTTTAATTGCTTAAGGAATGATTATGATCCTTATGTATATCTTCAAAACTTTATCTAGATTTGTCATTTCTTAGTCAAAATTGCCATCATGTACTATAAAATCATTCATGTATACCTCCATGTTGTCATTGGTTAGATCCGAGAAGATTCTCAAAACTACTCTATGGAATATAGCGGGTGCATTACATAAACCAAAAGGAAGAACAAAACATGCAAACATCACCGATGGGCATGTGAATTATGTTTTGTCATGTTCCTCTAGTGCAATCTGAATTTGATTGTAGCCACTATAGCCATCAAGAAAAGAAAAATATTTCTTACTAGCCAAAGTGTCAAGTACCTGATCAATGAAAGGGAGCGGAAAATGATCCTTCTTTGTTGCTGCATTCAGCTCTCTATAGTCTACGTAAATCCTCCATTTTCCATTCTTCTTGGGTACAATGACAAGGGGTGACACCCATTGACTATCTGAAATTGGATATATGAATCCAACATCCAATATTTTTTTAATTCTTCTTTCATAATGTCTCTCACTACTAGGTTCATTCTTCTTTGTGGCTACCTTATTGGCTTGCAACTATCTTTAATATATATCTTGTGTGTATAGAGATTAGGATGGATCCCATGCATGTCACCATAGTCCCATGTAAATTTTTTTTTTTGTTTTTATAGAAGAGCAATCAACAATTTCTCTTGCTGCATGCTCAACATTTTGTTAACATTAAGTGGCTTTCCGGAGTGATTTCCACTTTCTTAGAGAGATCAATCATGGAACATACATTGTTGCTTATAGAATTCAATATGCAATCATGTGGGAGAAGTTGGTGAAGGATGAAATTATTACCTGGAACATTCATAGTGCTTTGCTTTATGGCTAAATTTGGTTCACAGGAAAACTTATACATCGTAATCTATCATCTACTTCTTCATTCCTCCCATAATTATTTTGCAAGATATTGGAAAGAACAACATCTTCTTCTTTTCCTTCAATTGTGCATGAATTTTCCAACATCATGAGCTACTACACAGAGCTTTTTTCTTCTTTTTCTCATTAACCCAAATGGTTTGATCTTCTTCATTGAATAGTTGTGCAGGGGGATAAAGAATGAGATTTTTAGTACCACTTCCATTAGAAATAATCATATTACCATCATCCTATGAATACATTAGTAGTGGCCAACCATGGCCTTCCTAGGATGATAGGATATCCTCCTAAGTTTTTTTGGTGAAGAACAATAAAATCAGCATGGTACTCCCAAGATTCTACCACTACTACTACATCCTTTAGGAATCCTTCAGGTTTCACTGTTGATCTATCTGCAAGCTATAAGACTATGGTTATTGGTCTTAGTCCCTCTAACTTCAAATCATCCATGATTTGTTTTTTCATTACATTAATTTCTGCCCCCAAGTCAATCAGAGTGTTCTTGATCACTATGCCATTGATTGAAATGTTTACCAATGGGATTCTGGATCTATGTACTTGGGAAAGATTGAATTTCCAAGAATAATATCAGCTAGTTATCTAATAACTTGTACAATAGATGGATCTTTCCTCTTTCTTCCTAGTTTCTTTATGCATAGGTATTTAACCAATTTATTGTAGATGGGAACATCCTTGATGGATTAAATCAATGGAATTTTGACACAAATGTATTTCAAGTTGGTTGAAAAATTAGAGTCGATTCTGATTTGAGGTCAGTATTCTTTTCTTGTAATCTTTCAAAAACGTTGGCTCATTAGCCTTGTATTTTAGCCTTCTTTGTAATTTTTCTCAGGTTGTTGTGGATCATCTTACAAAGATATTTTTTTCTACGAATATATTTGAAGTGTATTTTTAATTTGCTAAAAATCTACTTGTAGCTTCTTTGTGGTTCATCAATAATCTCAGTAATGGTGGGTCCAGTTGGTGGAGGAAGTTCTCTTCCTAAGTAGAGATGGATATTGTTGACATCAATTGAATAGGTAGGGTATTGAGCTGGTTCAGTGGTGTAGGATGGATGAGAAAATTTATTGTTGGGGTTAGGAATTGGTTGAGATGATAGCTAGTATGCCTTTGGCTAAGATTTTCTTGGGGTTTGGTATTAGAGCTTATTGTTGAGGGTAAGGAGGTTGATTGTAGGATTATTGGTAATTAAGAGGTGGGTTATTCCATTACTTCCCTCCTCTCCAAGGTTGTTTCCATTGTTTTTGGATTTAAATTGAGGTTTTCTGTTATTTTTGATATTGGTTAGGATATGGAGCCCAACCTTACTGCTAATTAGCCCAAGGTGGGGGTGGCATATATTGATTATTAGACCAATTTTGAAATTATTTCATAGGGTCTTGTGACATACCTCCTTGTCTTGCAGCCATGGTTTTCTTTGAGAAACATATAACACTTGTCCATCTTCTATTTCTATCATTTTAAATTTAGGTGAAGCCTCCTTTTCTTCTGTAATCTTTGGGTAACCCTCTGCACCTACAAGTCATATTTCTTTTTTCTACATGCATGGAAGAACTCTGTGAGTGTTTCCTCTACATCTTCCCTTTTCTTCTTGGCATGCAGAGCATCTCATCTAATTGGTTTACCATATCATCGAAAATATCATGCTTCATGTTCTTAAACATGCTAAAACTATCCGACTTGGATATGTCCCCAATTATTTTGGTAGCTGATCCACCTCTTGATCTTACACTTCTCACCCTCTTCATAGTATCTCTTGAGTAATTTTTGCAGGCTTCACATATTTCTTCAAAGGAAGATTTTGAAATGTCTCTTTCTCCTATCAGATCTAGAGCATCCATGTCCTCCTCATTGAGTCCCTTCAAAAAGAGTAATTTGAGAGATTCAAGTGGTAGTCTTGTGTGCCTTGACTTCTGAATGTAGAACAAGAATATTTCTAAATATTATTCCAATGGTTCATCCTCTTTTTGTGCCATTTGGTAGATTTCATCACCCTCTTCTACTCGGTCTACAATAGTCTTGATACTTAGTGAGGAAATTCTCCTTCATTTATGCCCATGGTTATAAAATTTCTTCCCAAACCCATGAACCATCTCAAGGTTGCATCCTTGAGTGTGTAGCTTCAATAGTATAATCATAGCTCCTGCACAAAACATAAAACTCAAATAGAAAGGTGTCTGGGTCTTCAGTCATGGATCAATGAAAATTGGGCAAGGTTAAGGGAGAAATATTCTCCTAAGTAGGAAGTTGCATCAATGTTGGTAATGGGAAACTCAAAAGTGGTTTCCCCATTTTGAACATTTCGATTTAATTCTCTTTTCATTTCTGGTTGCTCAAGAGTAACTTAGGAACTTTCACTTAGAGGATGATCTTCAAACAATAAACCTTGTATAGATGAAAGGATTTCTTCTTCATAATCCTCAGAGGTATATGAAGAGATATGTGCTACTTGTGGATTAGGTAAAAATATACCATGGGAATCCCTTGGATGGTGCATGCATCAAATAACTCAACTCAATCAATGGAAATTAGTAGGGATTGTTGGTGAATTTCCTAAAACCTAACTTGTTCTAAGAAAAGAAAAACCTCTTAAAAACATTATAACTTAGCAAAGTATCCCCCTAGCAAAAGAGCCTAAAATGGTGGTATAAATTAACTTGTAACAATTAGTATGTTGTTTATTAATCTACATTAATTTAACTATCATACCATGGGACATAAAATTTCAATATTTCTAGTGTTGTATGCATAGTTACATATATTTAAGAGGTATAAAGGTAAATTACTATCACTACAATTAGGAAATAACAATGCTGGAAATGAACTAGATTATGAATGAAAATAAATACTATGGCTAATGAAAAAACATGTAAAAACAAAACATAGATAAAGGAATGAACTACTACTAATCTAATCATGCAATGAAAAAAATAAAAAACAATAGGAGAGGGTTAACAAACTGTTAGTGGGTCCTGCTTTTGGTGCTAATACCTCCTAAAGCTTGTGTCTACAATGAATAAAAAAACCTTAGAATTTAATTTCATCAGCATGAAGATTATAGTAAGAAAATACAACAAATTTTCTCTCTATGGATCGAATCCTTTGTATCTCTAGTTAGCTATATAGAATTAACTGTTTCTTTTTTATATCCTTCATTACAATAGAAGTGTGGAGAGAGTGTTCTACTAGGATTTCTAGTTAGATTAAGTAAAATATCTTAATCAAACAATATAGAGACTACATGCATGTAAAAAAACTACTCAGTAGTTGTTTACATATCAATCACATAACTTAACTAATTGATCAATTGATCAACCAATTATTAAATTATGAATTAAATTAGCTAGTTCTTTTTTAAGTTGTAACACATAATAAGATGATGATGTTGAGTTCTCTCCTAGTTCTCATAAATGATTATTTAATTCATGCATGTGTGAGCTTAGGTGTGATGTCCATGTTGCAAAAACTCCTAAAAATCATGAATTTATTTATGTGTGTGAACTCCTTTGGCTATGGATTTTTTTGCAGACTAGTCCCTTTGTTGTGGATGAGTTCCTTTGGCTGCATTTCAGGTGTTGCATATGGATCCTTTCGATACATGTCAGTTGCTGCATATAACAAGTTGTTTTCAAATAAGAATGACATTATACAAAGCATCATTTAACATCATATTTAAATCTAAGTAATAAATGCGTACTCATAACCCACATAATAAAGTAAACTAGTAATAATTATATTAACTAATATACATGCCATGAGTTCAAGTTATAATGAAAATGCAAGATTATCAAAAGGAAATACAAGTCAAATGGCTCAAAGATATCAACAAAATACAAAGCTCAACAAAATATAGAATATGAGGTGTTTTTATAGATGAAAATAAAATCCATGAAGAATCATACATCCACCATAACGAAAGCACACTTTTTCTCATTTCTCCCAAACCCCTTCTCCGATCACCATGAAACTTGGATTGTAGCTTCCTTATATGAAATCCTTTAAAATGAATGTTTATGTGACAACATTTATGTTATAATTTTTTTACATTCCTCTAAATTTTTTAGCCATGAAAAATATATTCTTATATCTACAAAGTTGTATCCATTCAAATTGCCTCAAAATTGGAGATGGAGATCTACATAAAATCATCTTTCAATGAGCACCTAATTGGCTCATAAATTTGAGTGTTCTTCAAGTTATTTATGAATATTGTTATTTACATTATTACCTATCCATGTATGAAAATATAGACCTTGCAAGTTTAATTTTCAAATTTGTCAATATCTAAATGAGAAGAACCCCTTAAAACTAGAGCAAAGCATCCTAATGTGGAGTATAATTTTTGAGACCATTTTTACTCATTTGACACTTCATGACCAATATATATTTTTATTAAGTATCTATTCAAGAAACTTACTAAGAATAGTAAGTCATAAGTAAGAATGGATTCAAGTCACTCAGTTCATTTCCCAAGAAGAAAAGTACTTAGAAGCGATAATTTGACAAAATTTCCAAAACTAGTCGGTATGAAGAACTTACTAAATATAGTAAGTGTTGGGAAAAGCCTCAAAATGGTCATGGTTTTTATTCCTCAATATTCCTCACTAATCCAAACCTTCATAGAGGAAAAAATAAGTTTTGAAAATATTTGGACATTGGCATTGTGTCTCAAGGAGAAGAGGAGCTCTCAAGCCCCATTTTTGTCACAACTATGTATTTTGGTACTAGTATGCTCATCACTTCATCAGATGAGTTGAATAAGGATTGGAATAATATTTCATAAAATATCTCACCTTCATTCATTGAATTATTGTATTTTTCTTCTCCTCATCTCATTTATTTCTCCCTTTCCCGAGATTTTATATCATCAGGTTGAATTGTGTAGTAAATGGTCGTAAAATGCATAATGAAATTGATAGTATGAAGGCATTGCAATGTTTCAAAGGTTTGAAGGCTTGTTCAGGTAAGGAAAAAAATTCCTCATTTTCTTCAATGATCAAATTTTCATCACCTTTCCTTTTAATGAAATTCAAATATGCTACAAAGGTGCATCATTCTAGTGAGGTCTCGAAGGGGAAAAGTTTCAAAGAATCAATCTTCATCGATAGAGCATCACTGTGTTGCAGAAGGTCATCATGGATAAAAATGTCATGTTCAACACCATCAAATCTTATCTACATTAGGGGTGAAGGTATCTTCATTCATACTTTAGAGAATTTCTTCTCTCCTCTCCTCATTCTTTCTTCTCTTCTCTCCCCCTTTCTTCTCATTATATATAATCATGACATTTAATCCTATCTACTTAAGTGAAAATGAATTATTTGTATAATGTAATATTAATCTCTCAAATTATAAGATAGATACTTAATTTGTGTCTTTTAAGGGTAATTGAAAAGTCACAAGTGGAATAGGAATGTGAAAATTCATGAGGGGGTAGATGAAGAGGTAATTCACTATGCTATAAGTTGGGATGGCTTCTCCATCTCAAGGGATCATAAAAATTGGGTTTTTGTAGGAATTGTTGATTGTTTCAGATTTTGAATCTTATATCACCACTACACAAGAAATAAAAGATAAAGTTATTCCATTTCCTTTTCTTATGTTTTCCTCTACTCTCTCTCTCTCTCTCTCTCTCTCTCTCTCTCTCTCTCTTTCCTGTAACTTTACAAGTATAGTGATCAAGAAGGAACTTGGTATCCTTGATAGATGAACCTAAATAATGGTGTGTCTCTATTTGTCAATATCATTAATTAAATTTTTTTATTCCTCTAATTGACTGATGAAATACCTATTTATTGTGCGTGAACTATGATATTTCATACTCACAACAACAACCTTCCTTTTCCTATTTTATCCCCCTTTTACCTCATAACTATTAATTCCTCCCTTATAACCATATAATCTTTGGCCTATTCGACACACCACAACATTAGAAAGAATTAGGATAGTTTACATTCAATAATGGGATCCTTCCCATACATAAGGAGGGGTGTATCCCCGTGAGCATTGGTGGAAACACATAATTTGCAACATGATAAAATATTTCACCAACAAAATCATATTCCCATTTCCATTACTCACACTCAATGTCTTCATGTAGAACACCTAGTCTAACTGACAATATTATTGATTCATGTTATCTTAATGTTATCACCCATGAATATGATAATTGATACTCTCACAATGATCCCTTCTTAGTAGGTTATTCCCATGACAAGAATGTGGAAAATATTTTCTACCATGAAACCCCGTGTACTACCCACCAAATTTCACACTAGAATTGCCACTAAAACCATGGTAAATTTTTATTACATTATTAGAGGTTATTATCATAAATAAAATTTAGATTTGATTATCTTCAACATCCAAAATGATGCACCTTGGTGCATGACCAAAAACCACAAAACCAACATTCTCTTCTTTTATGAACCACATAAAGACAAAGTGGTGACAAAATTGTAAGCCAATTTGTGCTAGGTTGGAGGGTCTATGAAATTAATTTCAAGATTCATTGAATATGTTTAACAAGATAAAAAATCAATAAAATCCATAAAGTGATGGTATATTTTCTCTAATAGGGTGAGAAAAAAATAATATAATCCATAGGAGGGATAGATCAAGGCCTTTTCAAAAAAAAATGACTAACACCATGTTCACTAAAATGAGAGTCACACAATACAATAATATGACTATATAAGGAACAACTAAAGACCTTAAAAACCTTGTAAATAGGTTCCATGATTAGAATTTTCATCCCTATTAAATTAAATTTGTGTTAAAATAATTGTATTATACGTGTAGAAACTAAATCATGCACTTTGGGTGCATTTCTAGGTCCTAATCATATAATACTATTCATATGATTCCTAAGTGAGAAAAGTACTAATTGACCATTGTTTTTGGCCTCTTTGATTTCTTTCTAGTTTCCTTCTTGGTCTTACACACCCCAATTCCTAGTCTCGACCTTCGTCACTTCATCTTTTCTCGAGTTTGGACACCACCACTTAGCCGGGATGCCAACACCCAAGCACCTTAGTCCCCTTTGGATGCCTCGACCCTTTTGTATTTTTCTCGCATCTTATGAGTATTTTATAGCCTTTAGGAATATTATTTTCTTGGTGGTCAACATTTTAGTGGTTAATTACAAAATTAAAAAAGTGAATCATATAAATACAAAGCTATGTGATCATAATAAAGGACAAAGCTTCAAGAATCTACTACTATCGCCTAAGGTTGCATCCAAACACATTATAAGAGCATCAAGGCATCCATCTATCATTCATTAAAGGTACAATGGACTTGCATTATTTTGCATACACTTCATAGGAGGGGAAGTTCATTTTTCCATGCACACATCTATTTACATATTCTACATCTAGTTACTTGCTTGCTATCAAGTGCATCTTGCACAAGAGCCACCTAGGGAACGATTCTACACACACACACACAAAACTACATGGAGTCTGAAATCTAATGTACTACCCAAATCGTAAGTTCAATCAGTTGGGTGACCATCGAGGTCATTCAGACTCCCCATTGGCATGATATTTTATTTTTGGATTTGATGTGTTTTGGGATTTTGTATGTTCTCTTTCTCTTTGTAGGTTTTAAGAGAACTTAACGATTAACCAGTGACCTACAAATAACTGATAATGAAATTTAAAAGCATATAACGAAACTATAAAATTTAGTTTCTAATAGATTTCACAATCACGGAGTTCCTAGAAACAATCTCCGGTGCTTAGGAACCCCCGACTGATCCAAACACCCTAGTTTAGGAGAATCCAAAGCACATGCACAATTTTTTAGGTTCATTTGCGATAATGTCCTCCTCTTATTTATCAATCCTTTAGTCTAGCACAATCCAAGTTTAATTGCAAAATTAGCTAAGTACTTTATCCCTTCTCTTACATCTAGGGTTTCATTTTTTTCTACCTTATTTATTAGTTTAGTCTGTACTTTATTGCTATATCATTGCATTGTAACTCTAAAATTAGAATTTAACATTTATATTACTATATTTTTTAAATCATTTGGTGAACTGAAGTATTCAAAAAATCTTAGGGTCCTTGTACTTTCATTGTTTTCATTTTTATTAGAATCTTATCATCATGGATATATCCATTCATGACTTCTTACTAACCAATCCCCTGATTGTCACACTAAAATTATTAATCTCTTCGCTAATACTCACATCGCTTATACTATTGATTTGGACATAGTTTATCAGACATTTGTGGATGAATTTTCTTAGAAAATAACTTTTAAATCTATTGTAGATGACAATATTTTTATTTACGATAATGATACTCCTCTTTATACCCGCATATGCATCCATAACTTGGGTGTTAAGTGAACCTTACTCGAAAATGGATTTGAACTCAATATTTGTTCTTTATCATTCATCTAGAATATAGGTATTTCCAAAGCTAATCTTAACCCAACATCTATTTCTCTCTAGGCATAGTATTCTACTACGTGGCCATGCCTCAACACTATTATTTTGTCTCTCATAGTTTGGCCAAGAACAATTCTTACAATATTCATTGCTATTGATTTCCCTATTTCATATAATTACATACTCAACAGGCCATGGATTCATAAAATGCAAGAATTACCTTTTACTATTCACCAAAGTGTGTCAAATTATTACATGAGGGATTTGAATATTTAATTCCGATGATAATACCCCATTATAATATTTTAACCTAGATCAAACCACGCACTACCTATTCCAACTACTCCTACTATCCATCTAACTATTGATCCATAACCCAAGACTATCTCTGAGACAACTTTCCTCTACTCAAGGGAATGGTTTGTGCCTTAGACGGTGTTCCATCCACTTCAGTATCACCCCCTCTCCTGTTTAATAGTGCTATGGTGATTTATTGGGATTTTTCCATACATAATACATCATACCACCTTCATTATCTTCTCATCAAAAATATGTCTCTGCACTTCCTCCATTCACATGCACTATCTTCATGAATAATGCTTATTGGCCGCACATTCCATTCGATCCCACTTTCTCTGACACTATTTACACACATGATGGTTTGGACTGGTTAGGATTCATGTTAGATGATTTCATCCCTCCATTGGATTCTCCTCATTTATATCATGTGTATGTTCACATTACTACTTCTTGTGGCCTCTAAGTATTTCATCTAACAATATTTATTGCACGCCCATGTCACACTTCTCCACTCACATTCGGGAAGTCTTGGCTTGATTATATTGGAGGTACCTTAGATCCTAATCATATCGATATTTCATTTTCTATGCCCTTCGACCACGTTTTTACTTATAATAATTAATTTCTCTACTATTCCAAAATATTACTCAATGGTATGCACATGGATGTGCACTACCACCTTTAACTATAGAATAATATGGAATGGGCACGTACAATCTACATCATAATGGATCATTACTTTATCAACCATATACTATTACTTACCAAGTATCGATGCATCTCCATTTGGTTTTAACCATGAAAATGATGATATCTTAGATGATGTTACTTGATTCTTCTTTATCATCATACACTTGGGGGAATTATGCTTATTCTCCCCCCTTCTTGCATTGTTAAGTGTCTCACAATTCTACCATTTCACTCCTTCCTTTGTATCTATACTTTCACATGCATCTTACACATATTGATACAGTTGTATCATAAATATTTGATGAAAAGCTCTTGTGCTATGGTTCAAAATTAATATTTGATGGCTTACTACACTCATGAACCCCAAATCATACACAATACACATTGCACACTCACGCAATCACGACACATCTTTCTAGGACACATTCATCACAATACACTACCATATGATGAACTCTAGTTCCATAGTTCATACTCAACTATTGAGGGTCTAAATTTGAAATGAACCTCACCACACTTACTCACTCTCTACGTTTTATGATTTATCGATCATATCTTTCTAACATAGAATTCAGACCATTTCCCGATAACACACTCTTTTTCTATGGTTCATTCTTGACTCTTGAGGGTGAATTTATAAATGAAATTCATCTCATGCATACTCATTCACATTCCCTCAAGGGCACATTGATCCTATCATACTCATCTTGCATCTCATTTCATCTAACACACTCATAATATGTTGCATATCTTGGTTGCACATTGTTCTTGCTTCCTTATACTCACATATAAACTTTTCTTACTGTGTTAGACAAATATTTCATATGTCATTATATTTTCTATATACACATGTAAATTCACTTGCCTTCGTTATGAATGTAGAAATTACATAGATATTTTACAGATAGTATGGTTACTTGACATTGTAACTCTTACAAGTCCTACAACTAATCCGGGGCATATACTTTTGTACACATCACAAATATTGCTATATTACTATTATTTTCTAGCACACTTCTTTATTGATATATAGATGTCTTGACATACTTCTTATCTTTTTAACATACTAACGAGTGCTTCATGTATAAAATTTTATTTGAAAGAAATATTTTACACCATGGTTGTTTGTTACACTTTGTTTTCTCTTGTTTTCCTTTTGTAGTCCATTGTTTGCAAAGTATTTTCCCTATGTATTATTTGTTCATTTCTTGTATACTTTTGGATTCTTTGGCCCAAATTGTCTTGTGACATCATTAGTGATCTACCATGTTTGTAACCCACTTTTCATGGTCTACTTTGTCTTCTTGCTTTCTAGCTTACACTTTTTATTTTACATACATATTTGTCTTGTTTGCACTAACACGTCTCTTAACCACTTTGTTTGCATGTACCTTGGTTTCTACCAAGAACATTCTATCCCCTATATGGATTCAATTTCATAAGGAAATCGGGTCCTCCTTCGGGCTGCATCCTCCTAACGATGTCACATGCACCCGAAATAAGGGAGACATACATTGGGTGAGTCAATAACCCCATTCAGCAGTTCACAAGTCATAATACAACACATTTAAGTACAAAATCAACACATTTTTCCATCTTAAAATGACCAAAAATATTACTTGGGTCCTCAACATACCACGGATGTTAGTTCTTAGATATAGAAATGAGCACTGGGTGCTTGTGACCCTTCATGGGTTCCTATGATCGGGGAAGTTACATAGTGTTTATTAGATTAGAAAAGTTTTCAGTAATCTATACGGTAGTTTTCACAGTACATGAATAGTCCTCTAACAATCAACATGTATTATTTTACCTCTTTTGTATTTTCACATTGGATCAAACTGAATCAAATTCTATCAAATTTGAACACATCATTTTTAGTGGTGTATAAATCTTTGGGAAGCAATCAAAGGTTAGAGAATAACACTAGACCTTTCTCCTACACATCTTCCGATGTGCCATGAGATCACCTGAAAAAATCATACTTGGAGTGATATCACCTAAAAAATATGTTCTTCTACAACATTTTAAAGATTCTCTCTATCCTTTCACTCATCATGGATTAGGTGCACATGTTCCTTTTCAAAATTTAACACGCTTTCCACATATTTGGATCAATGTTTTCATATACACATATTTGACTGCTCATTTTCTATTCTCTTTTACAGGTCTATCTTTATAGGAAGAAACAATCACATCATCAAGTATAAAGTGACATCAACAATATGCATATACTTTCACCCCTAGGGTCAATTTCTCTTCTCTAGCTTCCACACTTTATTTTTATCATTATATGATTTTCCTTGTCTTTTCAAAGCACACTTTTTCCATCAATCTACATGTTTATTAGGTATGCATATCTTATCTACTTTATGTTATCAAGAATTCACTCAACAATATAAAGTGGGGGAAAATATAGACACTAAATCATGCACTTTGGGTACATTTTTAGGTCCTGATCACATACTACTATTCATATGATTCCTAAGTGAGAAAAGTACTAATTGACCACTATATTTGGCCTCTTTGATTTCATTTTGTTTCCTTCTTGGTCTTACACACCCCACTTCCTAGTTTGATCTTTGTCACTTCATTTTTTCTAAGTCTAGACACTAGTGCCCAACTAGGATGTCGGTGCATAGGAATCCTCATCCCATTTGGGTTCCCCTCGACCCCTTTGTATCTTGCTCACATATTTTGGATCTTTTATATCTATTAGGAATCTTTATTTTATTTGTGTCAATAATTTTAGTGGTTAATTACAAAATTCAAACAAGGGAGTCATATAAATGGAAATCTATGTGATCATAATAAAGGACCAACATCTAAACACCTACTACTATCACCTAAGGTTGTATCCAAAGGCATTACAAGATCATAAAAGAATCCATCTAAAATTCATTAAAGGGACAAGGGATTGCATCCTTCTACATACACTTCATAGGAGGGGAATTTAATTTTTCCATGCACATATTTATTTACATCTTCTACATCTAGCTACTCGATCACTATCAAGTGCATATTGCACAAGAGACACCTAGGGCATGATTCTATAGACACACATGAAAAACTACATGGAGTATGAAACGTAGTGCAGCTCCCGAGATAATAAGTTCACTCAATCGGATAATTACCGGGGTCGTAAGGGCTCCTATTTACATCTTTTTATTTTTAGGATTTGATGTATTTTTAGCTTTTGTAGGTGATATTTCTCTTTGTGGGTTTTAAGTGAACTCAACGATCAATTTGGTGACCTATAAGTGACTAGTAATAACATTTAGCAAACATATTGTGAAACTATAAAATTTATCTTCTAACAATTTTCATAGTCACATGCACCTAGAAATAGTCTACAGTGTTTAGGTGCTCTTGACCTGATCAAGCGACCCATTCCAGGAAGATCCAAAACTCACACAATTTTATGGGTTCATTTGTGACACTTTCCTCCTCATGTTTATCATTTCTTCAGTTTGGCACAGTCTTGGTTTAATTTCAAAATCATCTAAGTACTTTTCTCCTTCTCTTGTACCTAGGGTTTCATATTTTTCTAGCTTATTGCTTAGGTTATATTTGTACTTTATTGTTATATCATTGCGTTGTGACTCTATAATTAGAAGTTAACTTTTATATTTTTATATATGTTAAATCAATACCAATTGTAACACTTATTAGAATCATATGATATCATTTACATATCATGAGTTTTCACCCCATCATAATGTTTAATTTCCAAGAAAACTCTCATTTTGTTCCATTTATATTAGAATCATGTTAATGATATTAATATTTTGATATCGTTTAAATTTTTCATGATTCATGTAACACACATTACAAGTAGGGAATTCACATTCCTACTAGGTATTTCACAACTGGGAATGATTCATTTAAATGTTATTAAACATTTCAATGTTAACCACCTATTATAAAAGGTAAGGAAATTTCACTTTACGCTATAAATCCAAATTATTAGGTATAATTTGATTGTGGTAAAATACTAAATGTTTTACATAGATGATCATAAAACAATTGAATTTTACTAAAAACATATGTTCTCTTCCTAAAATTTTTTATTTTTCACTTCATTAAAAGTGTGAACTCTCAAGTATTACACCTCATTATTTTCATTCCTTACCACAATTAATTTATGAATTCCACTTATTAGTTGGGATTAGGCTACCAAGATATATATGTTTCCACATGAATCATTCCTTTTTAATCTCTAAAAGGGGTTTAAAATCCAAGTTACAAGTACATCTCCAATTTTCTTGATAATCCTTCGCATGACATCTTATTAGAAGAAAATCAATAATTGAAGTTAATTTCAAGGTACTATATGCAATTAACGTCTTAAGAGGTCTTGGGATTGATTAGTACACAATGAAATCGATGCTAATGTAACATGAAATTATTGTTCCTTCATAATTTTTACACATTAATATAGTATTTTTATTTGTTAAAAGGAAGGAGAGGACATTATGGGTTTAACACACTACTCAAGTTCATGCGGTATTAAAATTAATGACTATTCACTCACTATTCACAACTTTCTACAACCTACCATAGATTCAAGGCTATAAAATACAACATAAACATATTACAAGTAATTTGTACTAATAAAGAAATTTCATTATTGCAAGCCTGGTTACACTTTCCATTTCAAAAATTATCATGTTGGATGCAAATTTAACGGTTGCCATTGATTCTGATTTCATAGTTCTAACCATAAACTACCCCCTAAAAAATTATTATGTTTAACTCAACCCCATTTACACTAAATAGGTTCACATCCTACGATGGGATCAACACCGAGGTAAGTGGGACACTCCCATATTTCATATTTTTTAAGACATCCTAGTAGCCTTTCTACATGCTCACCATTAGGATGTCCTTAGCTTAGGATCATGAGCACGATAAGGGAGCATTGACACCTAAGGAATATTTTAACAAAATTAACTCAAAAAAATTTCTTCATGTACATATGCCTTATATTATAAACAAGCCATTCTTCATATGATAACCACTAAGATACCAAATACATAAAATGAAACACAAATATCTCACATACCAAGTACAATGTTTATAGAAGCATGAAAATAGAGGGTATGATGATTAATTGGTTTGAAACCCAAGGAATATTATAACAAAACTTAAATCAAAATGCTTTGCTTCATGTAAATATGCCTTGTATTATACACAACCTAGCCTTCACAGGATAACCACTAAGATACCATATACATAAAATGAAACACAAAGATCTCACATACCAAGTAAAATGATTATAGAAGAATGAAACTCTAGGGTAGGATGATTAATTGGTTTGAGAAAAAAATACATAAGGTGGTCATGTACAAGGTGAGGCACACATAAAAAATAAGAAAATTAAAAGGTATCCTCATTTGTCAAAAATACACCCTTACCAAAGGGTTTAATAATACCCCACATATGATTTAGGTGCCTATATGTTATAAGTCAAGATAAATCCAAATGTGTTTTCTATAATGGACAATGTGGTTTATCATGGGGGTTTTCATCCTGATTTGTTTTCATAAGAAGTTGGTTACCCACTAGATTTTTAGGGTACTAGATAGATTGAGGGGTGCAGTTCGTTACCAAGAGTATCATCTTAACTCATTCATCTATTCACCAAATTTAGACTGGGAGTAGGAGTATGCAATATAATTTTAGAGAACTCATTTAGTTTTCAAAATTTTAAGATTTTATGTTTTCTATCATATATTGTGCCACATTACAAGAATTTACCATAGTAACCAAGTGCACATTCTTCAATACATTTTGAACTATAAAGATTAAAAGTAAAATTTCATTATCTCTTTAATCACCAAATGTACATGATATAAATTAATTTTATTCCTTCCATTATACAACAAGTACAATTGCTTAGATAAAATAAATTTCATATTCCATTAAGAATACACAATTTTCAAGTTATAGACAACTTTAAACTTATATTTTTAATAATCATACCGATCCTACTAAGCCACCCGCAAATTTTCATATTAAGTAAACATGGCAAGAAAAAATAATGGAATGGACCCACCCTCTTATATAACATGTTAATAAAACTCACAAAACCAATTTATAACTAGAGATATAACAACATATTTACTTTCCATACTTTTCAAACCAAGACATATTTTCAGGACTTAGAGAGAGATTAGAGAGAGAAACACCCATTTTATTTTACATAAGTAAACCAGTCCATTTCCATGATTAGAGAGGGTGAGAAATGACACAATCGAATTTGATGCATAACATTCACATTCCAAAAATATTTTGAGGGTAACAAATTTTTTTATGATCTTTAACACGGTCCTCATTCTTGTTGTCATCATAGGGGTCTAGGTAGATATGCCAATTCACGAGATTATAACTCTTCATTAACCATTTTGAATTGTACCAAACCTTTTATTTATAATCTTCACATGTCTTTCCATACACCACATTAGTTTTATGCATTGAACAAACCTTAAAGGGTCACTATGGGTCCACTCATCTTAATTACCTTTGGGTGTGCAAACAAACACAAGCGGCCATAGAAAGGGATTATAAAAATGAAGTGTGACCCCAAAATGCGATGTTTAATTATTCTAAACTATTCTCTACTTTACATATAATCAAAAGAAACTAACAAGGTCTAAAATTGGTAAATGAGTTCAAAGTGCAATAACATTCCACAACCGGTTGGTTGAATTTGGTCATAAGCTCTCTAACAAACTAAACCAAATGAGCTCCAAATGAATGTGAAAAATTTTCTTTTCAAAGGTAAATGGTAAATAAAAATATGACATTCCATTTTTCATATAGAAATAAGAATGTTTTAGGGTCAAATTTTACTTATGGAACCCATAGGCATAAAATTTGAGGTGGTATCTAGACGGTCGGTCATAGCAAATGGTTGCTCCCAACGACCATTTTTTCAAAGTGATCAAAGACCCAATTAAAAAATATTATCATAAAATGTTTTGGTGATGTATCTAGGTTGGCATGAGTCACCATATGACAAGGAGAGGTTACAATAGTTTAAAAGTGGCGGTGAGGTCTAGAGACACTTCTTGTGTGTTAATTTTGAGAGCAAAGTAACATATTTAGAGGGGTTGTTGTTTACAACAAAAAGTACATTTTAAAATTTTACCCTCTATTATTGGTTATCAAATGTGTCAATGAATAGTGAAAAATTATTTGATTTTGTCTTGCTAGATTCATGATAGAGTTGGTTATCACACCTTTTAAGATAAGATGTTTTTGTGTTTTCTTAACTTGGTATAATTTATTATTTAAATTGATTTACAAGATGATTTAATAATACAATGAAAAGTGAGTGATTTTATATAAAATATATCACTTAACTCTTTTCAAATAATAAATTAAAGTTACGAAAAAAAATTAGAAGAAGGGGTAAAAATCCATGCCTGTAAGAGGAGGAACAAATGTGAGAGGAGTTCTATGGATAGTTTGAACACACATTCTACAAGTCCACCATAAGAGTATCACGGTTAACCAGTTCACATGCATTACATAAGATTGTAACTTGTAAACATGTATATCAAATCAAACTTCTTTTGAACGATGAAAGAAGGGAGTTTTCCTTCTTTGTGAAATCATGTTGTAGAGAAATACAGTCTAGAATAGTTGAAAATGTATATAAAGATATCATAAAATGCTCAAACCATCTATTTCCCTTCTCATTATAAAACTTAAATCAATTTATATCTCACCAATTTAAAATATAACATTAGATGAGTTGAAGCATGATCTGAATACTAATCAAAATATCATCCTTGTACAACACATAAAATCAACTATTGTATTCCTACATTCCAATAATCCTTGACTAGAAGAGGATAAAAACATGCTAGTAGGTTCTAAAGGCTACATAATAACTAACAATGTGTTAGATTTGAGTTTACAATTTTTTTTTTTTTGTTTCAAAAATCCATTTTGTGTAAATCCTTAAATAAGCTATCAATCAAAATCCACATTTTTACATAAGTTAGGTACACAAATCTACAATCTCTAAGAAAAATCATTCACATAGCCACCACATGCTTATCCGGAACGTTTATGATAAATTTTGAAACTTCCTTAAGATAGTTGGGAGCCCAAGAATGTCAATAATGCAAAAACCCTACACAAACCATCCTCCTAAAACTTGCGCTACCTATTAAATAAAAAACAAATGAAGCATACGTGGCCAAGGAAGTTCCATGAGACAAAATTTCCATCAAGTTTTTGGAAAAAAATTACACACCAAGTATATGCTCTAAGGGACAACTTTTTTCCATGAGGTACCTCCATACCATTCTAGTTACTTCCCCATTATGCATAAGTATCTACCAATGCACAACAATTACATCATGAAACAAAAAAATCCTCCTTATTATGCTAGATGCATTCATTCCCTAATCAAATACTCCCTTTTTACGCATGTGTAGAGGATGTTGGAAAAGGTTATGGAGTTTCATTCTTGACCTTCCATATGCATTTGTTTGAAGTTTTAAGGCCTTCTCTCCCATGGTGGCCTTTGCCCAACACACACCCAACTCCAAATAACCAGCCAAAACCAAAAAGAATACAAATAAACCCTTAAAAATACACTCCTTGTACTAAATTCACCCCTTATTTGGGGCTTTACTATTTTTAATTTAAAATCCACCCATGCATTTTTATTGTATTTATTCATTTTATTTGTATTTAAACCTCCCTTTTAAGGGACCTTATGTCCTTGATTAATCAATAAGATAATTTCCTTCTCGATAAAAATTAGATACAAGACCATGACTATTTTAATAACACAAGATTATAACAATTCTATGAGGGCATCAATATGGCTAACTAGAAGAAATGAATAAAGAAATCAACCATAATTTCATTTGATATGGACATTTTACAATCTAAAATAAATATTGAAATTGACTATCTTGGTTTTCTAATAACAAATATTGGAATTTGATTTTGCTATTATTGTAATCCAAAAAGGGGATTTTTTGAATTTTATTTGGCTTTTATTGGAATCCAAAAATGGATTTTTGCAATTATATATCATGCATGAGGGATTTCCATTTTAGGGGTTTACAATTTTTTAGTATGAATAAGAAATAATTATTGGAATAAGTGATACATTTATAGCTTTACAAAGCATAGAAAATACTTATATTGTCCATTCTCATACAAACAAACATTTTTTATCTACTGAATGGGCATATGCCAATTCTCATATAAGAATCATAGAAGAAAAATAGAGGTAATATTTAATTTGTTTTAGAATGGATAGTTTCCCATTCTCACATCCTTTATAGTGATATTAAAATTATTAATTTCAATATTGCTTCAATGAGTTAGAATGGTTAGAAAAGGCATATGCCCATTCTCATACAAATAAAGAGTTTTATTATTGTGATGAGAATTTTTATCATTGTGATGAGAATCAGCATATGCCATTTCTCATACTAAAAATATTTTTATCATTATGATGAGAATGGGCATATGCCCATTCTCATAAGCTTAATATAGAAAGAAAGAAAAATTGGATGTGATTTATTTTAACTATGGGTTCGTGTGCATTTGCATGTTATATATATTACATATTTTGATCATACATATTTATCTATTATTGCTTCTAATTTATGATATCAATAAAAAATTGCCAAATGCTTAACTATAACATGGATTTATTTGCATAGAATGAAGGTAGGAAATGCGTTGTTATGAGATAAATACAACATAAAATGATGGTAATAAATGAATTCTTTAGAGATAGTCTACAAAAATCAAACAATATTTATATATTTTGGTGAGATAGAATAAAAACCAAACCAACTATTTATATTTATTAATCAACACAATAGTAATAAACAAAATCAATCAAGCTCAATTATTTGTGGAAATGTATTTTTATGATGAAAATACAAGTCACAATTTTTTTAATAAAATGATGTTAATAAATCCATTGCTATGAAATAGATTAAAAAAACCAATATGATTGAAATTTTTATGAGAAAGACTACAAAAAAAACTTAATTTATCTATATATATTAATCCACATAATAATATCAAATACACTCAATCAAGCTCAGTAATTGATTTTTAAATGTTTCAATGATGACATAAATTTGGGTGTGGACCCACATGATTTAACCATGTACATAAGTGTGTGAAAATTTTCTATTAGAATGTATTGTGTCATCAAATTTCCAGCTACAAGGCAATCTAAATAAAAGTGCCTCAGTTCTGTCATAAACAAAACATTTTGTTTCACCTATGAACAATATGTTTTCTACTCCATATATTTGGGTGTACTTGTCAAGAACCTTATGCATATTTATTTGTAAACTTGCACAATATTCCCCTTCTTCAATCTTAAAAATTTGTTTCTAATTTCACATTCTCGATATGCCCCAAGTTAGCCAATCAAATTTTTGAATGAAGGCATGTCATTATCTTGAATGCAAGTATGTAAACCACAATCCAATATCAAAATGTTGTCATGATATCCTTAACAATTCAGGGCTAAAAGTACAATGAAGTATCGGTAGCATGCATATGTAAATTATGGTTGTATGGTCAGCAATCTAAATTCAGAAATCCTGGAACTCTAAAGAGCAATTCTTCTACCTTGAAAACCAATAACTTCTTTCCATAGAAAATGAGATCTGAAAAACCAACCAATAACAAAACTCTTTTTCAATAAATTAAATCATAGATTATATTATCTGATTTTATTGATAATTACTTTCTTTTTGTATAATCCTATCAAATCTAGTTTTGAGCATTAAATGGTAAACTATCAATAACATCCTAATTTATCATTATCTACTAATCACATCATTTGGATGAAATGTGAACAAAAAATTAAAAAATGTAATAAACACATTTTGAGCATTAGCTACTAATAACCATCAATAACATCTTATTAGATATTATATATTAATCACTTCAAATGGAAAATGGGAAAAAGAAAAAAATGTAATACACACAATTTTATATATTCATTTATTCCATTATTGTTTGAAATAGAGAACATCCCTTTAAGACAGCTCTTACATCATCTACAACCCGCACATGAGATAGTTGAGAAAACAATTCAGACACAAGCCACCTTTTCTTTTTAAATTCTTTCTCGAAACCTTTAGAGACGCCAAAAAAAAATTTCTTGTCTACGGAACCCTTTTTGTCATAAATTAACTTACAACCGTAGTTTCACATTTGTACATAAATTATTGTGTCATTGTTTCCAAATTGTTTCCAACTTTTTAATAAATTTTTCAAGAACCCTCTTTTTAATATTAAATGCTCCATACCCACCAAAATAAAGGTTGTTACAAGTCCACTTTATTTGAGTAAAAGTTTTGTTGCTATTTTTTCTACAATAGCATTTGTATCTAATGTAGGTGTTGTGTACCACTTGTTGTCCCATAAAAAATGCGATGCAAAAATGAAAGGTGCGCGGTTTCGTGAATAACATGAGGGTTGTAGCGAACAATCACCCTTCACGCGAACCCACGTCGCGCTAAAGAGATCACACTATCTTTTTCTTGGTTTAAGCCGTTATTTGCCACATGGTGAAATTGAAAGTGTTCATGTAGGAATTAGCGCATGGTGTTGTGTCCCACGGTGTTGTCCCAAAAATGCGATGCAAAATGAAAAAGGTGTTCGCACGAACCCCCTGTTCACATATTGGACGTAAGCGGCTCCGCGGAAAAATCATTTTCCTCCGCCCCGAACCCCCCTTCATATTGGAGGCACTGCGGAGAAAAAGTCTATGGAACCGACCAAAGAGCCCACCACACCAGCTGAGAGCCCACCAGCGATGAAGGCGAGCAACGACGAGCCCAGGTATGTAGCCACTAAAATACCATTTTTTGCAAAACCCTGGCAAAGTTTTTTTTGGTAAAACCCCATTTTTTCTCGTAGAAATGAATTGAATGTGAAGGTCTACTCTGAAAATACCTGGTTGGTCGTTTTGTATGCTACATCCTTGTTACTTGTAAATGGTCTCTTTGAGAAACTTGAGGGAAATATTCAATATTTATACCCTTCCATTATGTACATCAATCGAGACAATAAGAAGTATTCTTTTACCAGGTTCAGAGAAACTTGTTTTTGCAATGGACGATTGTACTGTAGTTTCAAGCTAATTTTATCTTAGTATTAGCTTTGATCCACGACTAAGGAAGAATTCATATGGTTGTTACCTGTACATTTTTCCAAGGTCCTCTTAGTTGCCCCAGTTGTTCAATGTATTTTTTTGAAGGGTTTCTTTTATGTGTTGCAAATTGTAACATTTTTGGATCTTTTTAGTTTCTGGAAAAATGAGTATATTGTGTAGCTCACAGCTACCCATGCCATACTAAGATCCCAATAGTGGCATAATTGTTGATTGGAGCCGAAATTGCAGAATGCACTGCCAAAATACCGAGGGGCTCTCTGGCCAAGAATCAGTCTTAAGCAAGGTTACCAAATACGGTCGATTTTCACAAATTTCCCGTATTTTTTCGATTTCCTCAGTCTACCGTATGAAACTCCGAAAGTTTCGGGATTTGGTGGTTAAAAATCAGAAAAAAAACACATCGTCAATAATTACAAAATTACCAAATCTGTTTTGCTAAAATCAAAAGACAAAAACTGCGGTAATTACGAGAATCCAGGAAATCTATTTGGAAGTTGTTATATTTTTAATAACTGGTTGGTAACTATTAATTAAAGGAAATTACAGCCTGAGAGTGTATAGCCAGAAATTCGAGGCAAAAAAAAATCATAGAACAATATAAATGAGGGATGACTTTTTAGAGGGAAGCTTCATAGTTGTGTTCCTGTTTTTAGGAATTATAAACACTTGTCAAAACTTATGATGTTTGTTGTATAGTTATGTGCTTAATTGTTGAAATTACCATATTTTTTTATATATACAATTTACCGTATTTTTTTCCGTATTTATCGTATTTTTTCTATGGACCTTTTTTTTCCATATTTTGTGTCCACCGTTTAATACTCTCCGTACAAAAGTTGCTACTATGGTCTTAAGGGTGTCTATCGACATGTTATGGGCATGAACCTAGGTCATCATCATGGCGGCATTAGGTCTTTATTGGTAATGGTATTTTCTCATCGTTTGGAAGGTATGATTGTGCTTATTATGGCAAAGCCAAAACATTCTTACTACAAGTGTTATATAATAAGGAAGAACCGTGAGCATTGTGGTAAAACCATTCTTTTCAAAAATGTTGGGTTAAGCTTGAATATAAAGTAGTTGAGCTGAAAAGCTAAAAACAATTCTGATTACACTGCAACAAACTTAACGATTATTGACGAGAGTTAAGTGTAATCATGGTGGCAAGGTCAATCCCTATAGATGTTGGTTTAAGCCTATGGATGAAGACCATCCTATGATTTGAATTTGGTTTAATTCTATGTATGAAGACCATAGAATGATTCATACTTTTTGTGGAGGAGATAGATCGCACTAACAATTACCCACGAGATGGAGGCAACGGGGTATTTTTCGATTCAAGATTTCTGAATGATGTTCACGAGTAAAATAATCATTCCTTTGTCACCTAAATGAGAAGTTTGCAATGCCATATTGATTGATTGCAGGAAACAAATATTCACTGCCGTGTACGATGGATTGGAGTCACGCTATTCAAAGCTTCATAAAATTTCCCTGAATCAGGAGATGAAGGTTTATTACGGTGCAGAATGAAACGATTCATATTGCTCAGCATTTTTTTCTCCTAGAAATTAATTGAATGTGAAGGTCAACTCTGAAAATACCTGGTTGGCCGTTTTGTATACTACATCCTTGTTACTTGTAAATGGTCTCTTTGAGAAACTCTGAGGGCAATAGGCAATATTTATACCCTTCCATTATGTACATCCAATCGCATAATAAAAGTATTCTTTTACGAGTTCGAGAGAAACTTGTTTTTTACAATGGACGATTATACTGTAGTTTCAAGCTAATTTTATCTAGCTTTATTTCTATTAGCTTTGATCCACAACTAAGGAAGAATTCATATGGCTGTTACCTGTACATTTTTCCAAGGTCCTCTTGGTTGCCCCCGTTGTTCAATGTATTTTTTTGAAGGGCTTCTTTTATGTGCTGCAAATTGTAACATGAAGGATCTTTTTAGTTTCTAGAAAAATGAGTATATTGTGTAGCTCACAGCTGCCTATGCCATACTAAGATCCCAATAGTGGCATAATTGTTGATTGGAGCCGAGATTGCAGAGTGCACTGCCAGAATAATGCATATCATGGAGATATTCCATTTTCACAAACCTTAATACTACTGCCATGAGATTGATTTTTATGCCCAAAAAGAATTATTGAACCTTGTGTCTCTATTTCAATGTTTTACCGATGTCTTTTGTTGTTTAAATATATGCATTAGACATGTCTTTTACCGATGTGTTTTGTTGTTTAAATTTGGATTGGTGTTCTATTTGATTGCGCTAATTCTGTATCATATGCACAAAAAATGTGTTTCAGGGAAAGGTGAATCCCACTCAATTGTTCTGCTTTGATAATGGTTTGTGCCCAGGTAAACTTACATTCTCTTCTACAAACATTGCTTTGACTTTAAGATCATCTAAATGTATTCAAAACTTTTCATTTCTGAACTCTGCAACATCACTTGGTATATTTTGTTATCAAATGATTTGTAATTTATGTAATTTATTGAAGCTTGAAAAGTTCATATTTCTGTTTTCATTAATATAGGAGAATATCTTAGGAATTTTTTTTAATAAAAAGTACTATTGATTAGAATTTTACTTTCATTTTTTTTTACAGTCATGGCTTCTTCTGGAACTCCTAATTTGTTTGAGAGGACCGATTTAGAGATTGCAAAATTGCAATCTATTCTCGAAAATCCAACTACAGTTGGGCAGTATAAAGCCCATTGTGAAAGAATACTGGTTGATCTTCGTAGAATAGAGACAAGTTTGAAAACATATAATCCATTTGATTCTGAATCAATAACAAAATTTATGGATTCACTAAAATCAAGTGTCTCAGGAGATGTAGGTTATAATGAGATTACATCACGACTTTCCGATAAAGAAGTCGTTAGGAGGTCTTGTTGGAGTTTTTATGCAGACAAACGGAAAATAAGGGCATATTATGTAAACAAATGTTCATGTCCTTTATGTGCCCCTTTGATTTATCCTAGATTTGTGGCCTCTCAAGGCCAATTTCCAAATAATGACCAATTACCGTTATACTTCATAATGATGCTACATGTTGAGGTTCACTTAAACCTAAAGGTGAACTATTTAGACATCCCTAGTTATTTGGGGTAGGGGCGTGGCCGTATTAGCCATAGGCAGGCATATAGAAAGGAGGGAGCTCCTGCAATTGTTGATGCGCGGTGCAGCTTGTACCAAGGCCACAACCATTCTTATCAGGCTTTCAAGATGTCGCAGCACCTGTCGTTATGACTACACATGAGGGTGTTATCGAGGTCTTGCTGGCATTGCTCGCGAGACCCAATTGATCTCTTTTGACCGTGTGGGTCAGTACCTTCAGAGACGCGATACTAGTAGTGGAGGTGCTAGTAGCACCAGTGATGCACGCAATGGTATACGCTCGTGCATCTTTGATTTCCCAGATGAATTTGAGCTAATTTGAGATCCCGCTGCACGTCGGCTAGGGACGCATCATGGCTGTTGACTTGTTGCGTGCGTATGAGGTGATTGCTCGGCATTGCAGCATTCCACTATCGGGGGTTTTAGATTTTATAGAGCAGAGTGGGAGTGTATCTTCTAGTCAGGGTACTACTGCCGCTACTACAGATAGACTTCCTGTAGCTAGGATTGTCACACCTGATGTTCAAGCACATTTCTGTTCTGGTGTGTGAAAATTAAACCTTTAATATAATTAAAATTTATTTTAATTGATCATTACTTTACAATTTATTAATATTAAAATTAAACATGTACTTTTGTGTTTAGGCTTCTGCTCTAGTGTGTGGAGCTTCACAGCCCACACCATCTACCCGTGTCACATACACACACGACTCTGACCGAGCACAACATGGATCTTGATGTTCGGTCCGAGTCAACTTGGCTTAGTTGGCGAGATATTTTTGGTGTTGAGGTCGTGGATGACAATCCCATACATTTGGAGACGCGCTCCATGCAGAGGTATAAATACATGTGTTTTAATATAATTAATATTTAATCTAAATTGAAATGTTAGAAATTAATGAACTTTATTCAAAAACTTATTTATCAACTTCTTACATTTTATTTATTTTGTTGGATCTACGGGACAGAGATCTATGGGTAGCGTAGATACTCCCAACATCCGCATGGCAGGATAGATCATCGAGGTAATCAATTGTACATATCAGTTATATAATGTATTGAATTATTTAAGAAATTGTTACATAGATTTTCGCTTATATATTTTAATATATGGTACATGCTATATATAGTTTATGACATGTATATTCCTTTTTTTTAACATGCAGGGTGCAGCAGAGCGTAGTGAGGGGTCTGGCACTCGCCCTAGTGCACGGAGGAGACTTCAGTGATATTTTATAGATTTCAAACATTTTAGACATACTTCTGGAGATTTTAGACATGTATATATATTCATACTCATTCTAGACATTATTATTATATTTTGATATATGTCTTAGACACGTGTATTTACAATTATGGATGTGAATATAAGACACCCCCTTATGTGACAGCTGAATATATTGCTCAGTGTTCAACAATTTATTATGGAAATATATCATTTTGTTGCAATTTGCAATTCAAGATAGTACGTTCAGCAGCTCCATTCTTATTTACTGGATACATAGTTTGCGTAATTGATAACTGATCTCACTCCATCTGGTTTGTAGTATACATTGCCAATAAATGTGTAATTGAGCTATCATAATTATGGTAGATGGTAAAGACTGCTGATTAAATGTTTTAACGATCTAATGTTTTAAGCTTTCCCAGCAAATTGAGTTTGAAGATCGCTTTTTAGGTCAAGTGTCATATATATCACTGTCCAATGGAGTATTACTGACAGCCCTCACGAGCTGAGTGAAAGATGTTTTATTTTCAAACCGTATGTAGTCACTGGGGCGTTTTGCTGCACTACCAGCATGTTTCTCAAAGCTGGTAAGGTTCACAACCTTAAAAAGCAAGCACACAATTGATTAAATATCAGAATCAGGAAATTTTAGTACATCTTTACACCATATTCAGCAAATTCCTTATAACCTACTTGTTCTCCTTTGCATTTTCTGCATTGACACAAGATTCCTTCCCCAACAATTGTCCCCCATAGTGTTTCTTGAATACTTACATTGCGGTACAAGTATTGAACAGAATATCCTTCCAGCAGACCTGTTGAAAGTAGCTTCACAGAGCTTGTGGGTACGTGACTCAAAAGTATATTCTCTTTTGAGGGTTTATGAATAGCAGATGTATCATGTTTGCAAGTTCCTTCTGAGTGGACATTATTTTCCAACTTTAATGGTCTTCCTCTGCCACTACTCATAGGTGTCTCAGTGCAAACTGTTTGATTGAAATCGTTGTCTGCAATTATGTAATTCTGACCAACTTTGCTGCCATTTTCTTTTCCTTTTTGAGAGTATGAACTAGAATAATAAAATTTATCCTCTACTTCTTTCTTATTTTGTCCAGTATTTCCCATCTCAAAGCCACCTGCGATATTGCAAGTTCCTTCTAGTAGGTCATTATTTTCCAACTTTTTTGGTCTTCCTCTACCACTCTCCAAAGAAACCACAGTGCAAGGTAACTGGTCAGAATCAATTCCTGCAGTATTGTAATTTTGGCCAACTCTACCATTTTCTTTTTGTTTCAGGAAATGTGAAAAGCTCTTCAATTATTTCATACTGTCCGGTATCTTCCATTTCTTCAACTTTGATTGACCTCATTAAAGTAGCTCATCTTTGTCCGGTATCTTCCATTTCTTTAGTGCTATATTCCTTGACCTTGAAGGACTAGCTCATGTTGGAAATCATTGACTTCATTTATCTGTATCTCCAGCTTAGGCGTTTGAGCAGTATGGCTTAGCAGGATAATGATTACATTTATTATACTTCAGCGAAACTGTTTTTTAGATTATAAATGTTTTGAAATACCTATCTAGCCAAGTATATACGGAATGGATTTGTGGATTGTCTTTTCAAAACGTGACGCTAGCAGTTTTACAAGATTTTCAGGCCCCAACCCTTATCTCTAACCAAACCAAACAAATTATGTTTGGCTTCAGGGTTTTTTATAAGATCAGGAAAGACGTTACAGATTTGAGGGGCTTGGTCGCTATGCGATGGGAGTAGCTCAATGACCATGAAAAATCCTACAAATAAAATGCTGAGGGTCTGGCTCAACCTTCTGAATTTAGGGAATTGAAGAATGTCATTGCAATTACAATAGCACACATTTTCTGTTGTTTCCACGATGTTTATATTAGGGGGTGCATACTGTGGAAATTCTGTAGAATTTCAAACTTAGGCTTTCTTTACAAACTCTTTTATAGAGGAGCTAGGCAAAGGGAGTCACATGGGTACAGGAACAAGCGGGATCATTTACAAGAGTCTTATAGTAAAATTCTTAAATTGGTTATGACATCTTCTTGTAACTTTCTATCGGGCTTTATCTTGAAGAAGAAATACACATATCTATATCACAAGCAATACCATGTTTAAGATAGATCTTGAAGTATTATTCGTGACCGAAGTTTTTATCATAGTTATCATAAACACCGTGCTATCTTATGCTTTTAGAGTTTGTTTCTGACAACAAGATCTTCCTTCATATCATGAATATTTATGCCTCTACCTCTTTTTTTTTGCTTTTAATTATTTTGTGATTGATTGTATTTAGGTATCTTAGAATTTATGATAGCTTTTCACAACCACCAATATTTTAATTTGTAAAGAGCTGTATTTGGAGAACTTTGTATGTTCTTCTCCATTGAAAGCATTCATATCGTATATGTCTTCGACAGTGGATTTTTACTTTCTAATATGCTCACAAGTCTGTGTTGCATTAACGTTGCATTCAATACAGGTGCAGATACATTTAAAAAGGCAAGGATACATAAAGAGCACTGATCCTGCCAAAATTAAACAATTAGAACCTGTTATGAAAGGCCATGTTATAGTTTATATTGCCATGCACGCCACTGACTATCTGTCCTGATTCACATTGAAGAAGGTATGCAGTTTATATGGGTTTGTTGTTACAGTTCACCTCAGCTTGAGTTTTCTACTCGTGCTGTCCTGGTTTTTAAGATTGATTCGACTCATGCTGCCTCTGTCTCTTCAACTGCACCTTTGGCCTTGTTCATCACAGCTCTGCTAGCTATTTTGTTGGATCGGTAACAATATCTCACAGGTTCATTTTGGTTCATATTCACCAGTTCTTATTACCGCAAAGCTTCGGCTTTGCCATCTACTATTAATTTATCGAATTGATCTTGAGGCCTCATGATCTGAGCAGTCCTCTCCAACAATGCTTTGCTTTGAGTCTCCACCATATTTGAATTCTGTAGTTTGGATTAGCAATCCATATGACTCCACATCAGCCTCTACGAACTCGCCCACATTGGGCTTGCCTTTAATGCCACCTTGTATGCGAGTTTTTCACCTTATTCTTGGATTAGCAGTCCATATGATTCCACGTCACCTCAGCCTCTTTGATCTCTCATGTAGGTGGCTCACGGTGCAACTCATTTCCTAGTTATATTGCAAAATGGGACCTCTTGTCAGGCATCCTCACAATATTTTTCTAATTCGTTGCTTCGGTGTCTCGGATCCCGCATCCGAGATCCGTATCCATGCATCTTTGGAGTACCACCAAAATTTCTCCCGGGATCTTTGTCATCTAAATTCCATCTCAGATCAGTTGAATTGTTTCTTGACGAGGTATTAATTGGCTGGTTACTCAGTCTGCGCATAGTCGTTTTGCAATAATTGTCATTTTCAGCCACTCCTTTCTCTGTTTTCAGCAACAACTAATTCTAAAAAACCTAGATTCTATAGCAGAGTTACTTCGGTAGGATTTGCCATTTCATGGCTGGTTTAACTAGGCTATGCCTGAGGATTTTTTAATTTATTATTATTAGCTTCAACCATTGAAAAGCTCACGAGTATTTTACCACTAAATACAGAAGGCACAGATCAAACGCCATCAATTTTTAAACATTTATATTGAATGTCATAAAATGTTGTATTAAAAGTTGTTACCAACTTCAATTCTGGGCATTTAAAATCTTTTAATTGTGTCTGAGAGAGGCAGATGCATGGCTTTATGAAGCTGACAATGCTGTGTTGCACATACTAAACCTGCGAGTTTCATAATAGTGATTTAGTATATATATGGTGTGTGGTGGAGCATCTTTATAGTGCACCTCTGACCCATTTGTTTGGAAACAAGTCTCTTAATGAATGTGTATAGTTGGAAATTTCTTTTCGGATAACCATTCATAGACTACAAGGATGCCTACAGTTGTTATTAGGGATCATAATCCCATGTTTTGTAGAAACTTCCGGCAGCAGTTGTCCAAGCTAAGTGGCACTATGTTGGCCCTAAGACATACCTATTACCCTCAATTGGGTGGCCTGGCAGAAAGTCACAGTGGTTGAAATTACTCTTATTGGTAGAATGGTGGTCGAATATACATTTCCATATGTCCCCTAAGATGGCTCCACTATAGCTACCCTCCACCGAACCCTACTTGTGATTTGCATCGGTGTCCTAAGGCTAAATCTAATATCCAAGAGACTTAAAAACATGCTGTCTGCTAGAGACATTGTTAATGGTGGTTTAGAACCGGATGAAACAAGAAGCAGACTAGGATCATAGCGAGTTCCAGCTTTTCAGTGGTGATTGGTTTTTTCCTTAAGTTGATGCATTAATTTTCAACACTATGATTATTTTATAAGTTTTTTTATCACTTTGGTAATATATATCTAGATTGCCACAATACTTTGGAGTTATGCAGTTAAAGAGAAGAATATAGTATTGGCACATTTTGCAGTTCTACATGTTATTATGCTCTTGAATCTTTTGGTTCGATCAAGCATATATGCATTTGCTTTCTCTACATTTCCAAAGTTTACATCATCTTAAATTTAGGGAGTTTGAAATATTTGTGTTTCTGATTGAACTTTGGTCTCGATTGAAAATGGCATGTAATATTGCAAAAGCATGTTGGATGGCTAATTGATGACAACATCAAAACGTATGTGTGCTTTAGCTGCTTTTTTTTTTTTATAGATTAACCCCATTTTTTTCTTCCGTCTGTTGGCATAGTTGAGGTCATATTGGCATGGTGGTTCTTGAGTAACTATGCTTTCCTTTTCTTAGTTACATGTGTCGAGCTATGCCTTTTTAAGGATAATGAAAACACTAGGATTATAGTAAGGACTTAAAAATACCAAAGGCACACAACACCGCCTTCTAAAATACAGATGATCCAAAATGCACTGAAATATCCAGTTCGAAATTTGACCATATCCGAGAGCAATATCAAATCAATTAAGCCACTGATACTGCCTAAAAAAACTTAATTCTCTCAGATTGGATGGATTTATATCCCAAAAAAGGTCGTTGTATTTTTGATTTTATCATATGGGTAAGTTATTAGTTTAAACTTTTAAGAATCATGTGCTTCGTGTTTACCATTTGTTCGTAAAATCATTGAAATTATATCAGTGTTAGTAATTGCATTGAAACCTTGATGGTTGCACGGTGCACTGTATGGATGGAAATGCTTGATGATATGTGCATATACGGAATCACTAAGAGAATAGCACAGAGGAAAACAGTTTAAAACCGGGAATGAATAATCTCACAAGGAATCTTCAATCTAAAAAGCATCATATACTCAATCTTATTGACATTTAATGGTTTAACATTATATGGATTGCATTATCCTTTGGATAAAGTAAATTTATTTGGATTAAAATGAAGCTTGAAAATTATATCCATATGGAGTATGACAAAATCATGGCATGTCAATACGGGTAATAAATATTTTGAAGTGATTTTATATATTATTTTTTAATCTTTACATTTTACTAATTACTAAAGCAATTGCAATGGACACATTGAGGGGGATGAAGAGCGACATGATTCAAAGTATTCCACGAATAAAATAAATGCATTCAAGATCTGTTCAGAATCCTATACACTCCAGATAACTTTGTTCGCAATATTCATGGAAAAATTACTTTCCTGACTCTGCTCTTTGTAACCATTGATCTGAGTTTGTACACATATTTGTATGTCATGCATTTTCATCATACAATCTGGGCAGACATTTTATTGTGATACACATGAAGTAGGCTCTATTTAACAGAAAATAAGAAACAAGACAGAAACTTACCTAGGCACATTTAAGCTAATTATGTTGAAAATAATAAAATCAAATTAAAAGAAAGTTTTTAGCTTGGATACAGCCCGGATATGGAGCTGGCAGTCCAGATACACCTGGATACATGTACAGATGTATACGGGCTGCCAACGCCATAACCAATCCGTATCCATAAGCATATCCAGAACATGCCCGTATCCGAAACCTGCAGGGAGTGTATCGGTATAACCCTTAAGTATGCAAATTAGAAGGCCACCCACAAAAATGCACATGCTTCGAAGCCACTTTTATTAAATTGTGTTGCTATGATTCTTCAGTCTCTGCCAAACCAACTCCACACTCTAAACTAAAAAAAGGAACATCAATGCATGCTTCTCATCCACATGGGTTGGGATATTAATTGCCAGCAAACATTCTCTTGTATGCTTGTTAAAGATCTGAGAGAGATCAAAGTTCTTGAGTGTGAATCCCCAACGAAGGTGCCAAATCATCTAAAATGAGATAGCTTCTCCATCCATTCTCAATGTCTGAACTGTAATCTGTACTTTCTCAATGTCCGACGTAATCTGAACAAAAAACAATGATAGAAAGCCAAGCAATCTGAAGCTATAGGTTCAACGTTGAGACCAATATAGGCCATGTGCATGAGACTTCCACAGGGCATACCAGACCAACGATTGAAAAATGGTGTATGCATGGAATTCTCATCCCAAATACAAAATAACCAATACAAACCAGAGAATTGACTTCCATCTACTAATATAGGTTTTTGGCCAGCAAGGACCAAATGGAGGAAATTCAGCTCTTTCTTCCCTCCACCCATAAACAAACTTGAAGCATAACCTCTTATGCTATCCATTTTCTATAATTTGATCTTTCATTTAAAAATCCGCATTTTTCAGTCTTTACAACAGCAAGGTAAACTTTCTCTTTATAGGTTTCAGATTTCTATTTTTCAGTTCAGATTATAAAATGTTTAGAACTGTAGTTTCTTCTCTAAGATCTACCCCAGTTACAGAAGGCTCTGTTGGTCTCAGACACCCAAACTAGAACCCTATTCCATTCAAATTACAATTTAGTAGTTGCCCTAAAAGAG